>OZ023198.1:11803435-12507193 GCA_963995505.1 Hypericum androsaemum
TGAATATAGGATTTTCTCCGACAAAGAGAGGCGCTATAGTTTTTCCCTATCACCGTCTCCTTTAATTCAACATTTCCTTTGATTGTTGATGATATTGTAGGGTCTTTGGATTGGACTCTTGACCGGAGTTGTGATACAAGTGCTTATTGTTTCCTGCATTATATTGAGAAGCGACTGGAATGCTCAGGTATATAATTCTTATCATTCGAAAAAAATACCTCCTTTCGATTCTTCTAGAGGTGTTGGTTTTCGATGAAAATTAGGGATAATTGTCAAGATATCAATTGATTTCGAAAAAAATAGCATAGTGGACAATTTGGGAGAACTATTGTAAGGTAGTAAATTTGTTTTTAAAATCTGCTTATCCATTATTTTAAAGTTTTAGCAAAGATATGAGAATTCTAATATATAGTTTCAAAATTTGATTCAAATAAACAAATTTTGTGTTGGATATGGAGGTTTCACTAAAAAATTTGTTTCCTGAATCTTTAAAAGTGAGGAAGTTATTTTACATTAATAAAAAAAATGTTGAGTTTGAGTGTTGGCAAACAATACGGGAGTGAGAAAATTTTATAATTCTGTCCTCTTTTTTTTACGTAACCCAACTCTCATCTTACCATTTCGGTCACCTTGCACTATGCAGGTAGAAAGAGCCTCAAGTAGCCTCAAACGTTGGTACGTAAAACCAAACGATGCTAATGGCAGCCACGTCGACGACCCTCCTGCCTAATCCAGCAGCCAAATTACAGTTTGGTCCTGGTCTTTCTGCAACTCTTTTCGGTCGAGTGGAGTAATCATCACTATGTATAAAAGAGATGAGTATAATACAAGAACTTCTCAGTAGTCCACTCATTTCAATACTATTTTCACTCGGGCGAGTTTAATTCTAAATGGTTGTGCAATTCGTCTACTCTTCGGAATGTGATTATTCGATCTGTTGACAAAATTATAAGATGATATATTCTATGCGATCTAACCTGTTTTAAATATAAATCAATCATTTTAAAAATGCGTATAAAAGATTATAATTCGCTTCAAACTTAAATTAATCACTTTATTTCTTCAAAAACCACATATAAGAGATTACGAAATAATCTTATTTATACGAAAACGGCATATAAGGGATTACAAAACAATCTCCAGGTGCCAATGTACATCCCCTTGGACAAAAACAAACAAAAGAGAGTTATTTCTTATAGAAGGGTATGGATTGGGTACGGAATGCCACTATTCCGAACCGTTTGGAATGAAGACACGCAGGGATTTTTTTGCAAACGCGCTAAAATACAGGGACCAAAATGAAAAAAGCCATGCACAAACACAGGTCGGATACAAATGTCATTATCACATAACTGCGCATGCCAGTATCACATAACTGCACATGCCAGTATCACATAACAGTGCATGCTAGTATGATCTTTTTGCAAAAATGCTAAAATATGTGGGACCAAAATGAAAAAAACTATGCGTGCTATTATCATCAACGGGGACTTGCCGTTTTCACAAAAACAAACGCCATTATCACATAACTGCACTTGCCATTATCACATAACTGCGTTTGCCATTATCACATACCTGCGCTTGCCGCTGCGGTCTCCCTTCAGTCCAAACCGTTCGGAATCAATTCCTTCACTCCGTACCCAATCCAAACCCATAGAGAAGGAACCAAAATGGGAAAAACCCGCGTTGCCGTCGAAACGTCACCGTTCAGATCGGGCCATGCTTGGACGAGTGTGTACAGAAACCCGGGAGCCCCTTAGATAATCAATACAGCTCTTTCTCCAGAACCCACGCGTTTTAGTTTAAAAAATAAGTGGAAAATCAAAAAATATGCATTAAAAAAACGACGCCGTTGCCGGGGATCGAACCCGGGTCACCCGCGTGACAGGCGGGAATACTTACCACTATACTACAACGACCTTGTTGCTTAACTTAAGCTAACTTATAATTAAATATATAATAAATATTGATATCAAATTCAGGAAGCCCACAGTATTTAGGAGGCGCCAATTTCAAAATCCCATCGTCTACCGCAAATCCGAAGCTCCCTATTCTCTTCTTCCACTCGATTTCCACCTGAGAGAGAAACGATGCGAACGCGGTTTATAAACATCGACTACTTCTCCACGGAAACCCTAGGAAGCTTCCTGAAGCTCCCGATCCCGAGCCTGCCTCCTCCCCCGCGGCTCTCTTTCACCCCGGAAGAAGAGCTTCTTCGCTCCGAACCGCTCCCGGATTCGTTTCCCGAGATCTGTAGGTTCCCGATCGAGGAAGTCCTCGGCAAGTTCCTCTCCCAGGTTATCCCCCAGCGAGTAGATCGCGAGCATGCCTTTGGTTCTCCAAGCGACGCCGCCGCCTCCTTCCTCGAGGTGAAGCTCTTTTTAATGCGTATTTGATTCTGCTTTTGAGCTGTCGTTTTTAGAAGTCGCGTGGTGTTGTGAGATCGGAAACATTCGGAACGGTTACTCCTCCGGTTGAAGGTGTCGATTTATAATTTTAGCCAAAATCGCCATATTTTAGGCAAATGATCGGTGATCGGTTGTTTTAGGTAGGCAAAAATTGCTGTCTAGATGACCGGATCGAAACCTAAAATTGTGTGGATGTTGATCGTTTAGAAATAATGAGTAGTTGAATTTAGTTATTGCGTCCGCTGCCTTTGTGATTTTCTCTGAGGTCGATGGTCTGTTTGCAGGAAGATGATGAGGCTGCAGAGCCATGGGATCGTCTACTGGAGTCAAAGGTTCCACGATTCGAAGCACCTGAGGTTCTTGAAGACTTGGTGAGCGGAAGTCTCCACGACACCGCCTTCTCGATGGTTTAGAGCTACTTTGTGAGTGTTGGTCCTGATGTAACATTTCCTTATGCTTCGGTTTTGTTTTGCAGGACAGCATTTGCTTACCTGCAGAATGGAATGAATGGATCTCCGGAGCTCCTCAGATCCAACAGAATTTGGTAACTGAAAATCGATCTCGTTCTTGTTAACTAAGGCCTTTGGATGTGGTTGTTGTTTGATCTCTTTTGTTGTACATTCTTCACGGCCTAGAAGAATGAGCAGTCTATCATCAATCCCATCTGCCTTGATTTTATTCGCAGGATTTGCAGATGCCAGACCTTAAAATGTACTGCCTTGAGGAGATTCAAGAATCCGTTTGTTTGGTCAAAAGTGGCGGTCCAGATTATCAAACAGATGAGAATGATCCCGAGAGTGAATTTAACGATGGATTTGTTCCAGAACAAGCGCCCTTCTCCTCTTGGTCTTTCCCATTTCTAGAAGTGGATGAGATAAGTCTGAAAAGTTTCACTAACTTATCATTGGAAGATGAACTTCTGTCATTTTTCAAAGACGTAGACACACTATGGAGTCCGGATGACAGCTTAGTCGTACGAGGATGCGGGATACTCGGTTCTGCAGAATATGATGTCTTTGATATTGTTTCAAATCATTGTCAAACAAAAGATTGCACGAGATCAGATGTGGCAGACACATTGCTTGCAGTAGAACCGATAAGCATGGTGGATGGACTAATGTCCCTGATAAATTCAGAAGACCGTCGTTTGGATGCGAACTATTTTACCTTTGAGGAGCTTGAATTGCTTGATAAAGGCTCATCTCAACTCTGTGTTGCATTTTTGGAGGAAGTAAGTGCAGAGGAGTTGGAAGCATGTTTTTCGGTCTTCGGAGAAGATGAAAGGTCTAATACTTTCAATAGAATGGTGGTCAGTAAGGAGCTAGCTCTGGCAGATGATGTGTTTACATCCTTGCCTGTGCCTTTTATATCTGATGATAGCAGGATAATGTCAATGGAAGCTATCTTTAACGACACAATGGCAGTGCTAAAGTCACTTCGGTTTTCTGCATCCGATGAGATTTACTTGGACTGGCATCTGATTGAGGAAGAACCATGCAACTTGAAGATATTCTCTCCCTTCCAGAATTTGCTGGAGGAGTTAAACTCTCCGGCCAATAATTCTGAATGTGAATCTTTTGTTCATGACATTTCACTTATTGAAATCCTTATCTCTGGTGATGCAATAACTGGGCCAGAAAAGGAACAATATTTGGATTTACCAAGTATTCTTTCTGAAAAGACTACGAACAACAGAACCATGGCAAGTGTGTCATGTAACTCGGAATCTGATGGTCGTCAGAGAAGAGGAAACCATGAATCATTAGCTGAAGGAAATGCTCGAAAGGCTTCTTTGCTATTTAAATCTATGTCACAGTTAGATGATCTTGAGTTTTTCTTGAATCCTGGTAAAGCTTCTAATGGCCCAGGAAAGGACAAAGGTGCTACAATCGGAACTAATCAGAAGGTTATGAACTCCAAGGTAATTCCTTCTAAAAATGCACATTGTCCCGAGTGTGAATGATGGCTGGCTTGCTTCTTACTGAACATCTTTTTTATGTGCAGTCCATCCTTCTGTAGTAGGGTAAGGCATAGCTCTTTGTAACTAATTTCCCTTTGCTTCAGCACTCAAGAAACATCTTTATCAATTTGTTTGGATTAGAGCTCTGTTCACATATAGAGATATTTCAGAAATTTTCCTCCCTTTCAAGTAGCTTTGTTTGCCTGTGATATCACCGAATTCTGATTTGAAGATGATGTGTTAGTTGTTGTGCAAGCCTGTAACGTTTGGATACTCTTACTTTATCATAGGAACGAGCTCCTCAAATTACTTCTTATTTGGACGAGGACGTGGCCAGAAGTAAAACAGAGCAATTGCAGACTCATAAATCTGTTATCTCCAAGTCTAACACATCTTCTGAAGCTGCTGATGAAGCACAATCTTTATGTATGCCAATGCTAGCCCCTGATGTATGCCACACATTGCAAACGGAGAACAATTATGGACTCGAGCCCTCTTTTCCTGGAAGTATTATCGTTGTAAATACTCGAAACTCTGACAAGGAAATGATTGTATCAAGAAGAAGTACCTATCAAAAAGTCCTTGCAATGGAGAAAAAAGGTCTGCAGGTAGTGGAGCGGGACTTGAATCTTCCTGTGGACATTGTTCTCAGCCCTGCAATATGCTTGTTGTGGTATGATCATAAAAACATTGGAAATAAAGCAATGACTCTGGATGAAGCTTCCTCAAGCTTGTCTATGTGCATAGAAACTATTGCCACGGATATTTTAACATCGCTGAGTTTCTCTTTTAGCAGCTGCATTCTGGTAAGTGCTCCATGGTTCATCACTGTGATTTCATGAGTTTCCTCATTTAGCCTTAAATCCTTTCCCATGCTGCTCTTAACTAATGCGAAAAGGTTTGCTTCTTTCTCTGGTTCTATGATGGTAGCCACAGTCATCTACATGCCATTGGTTGTTCTTGATCTAGGAGTTCTCTTTCTATCCTATGTTGAACTTGCATTCTCTTCTGGTCGCATCTGTGCAGTTTGTGTATATCATGTTTAGCATTTTTCTTTCGCGGTATAAATGATGATTGTTATTGGCTCTTTTTCTGGGTTAGTCATATGTCAATCTTTTCAGAAGGATGTACATTTCCACGTCTGAGCCTCCAGGTTTAATAATTACTTAGTACATGACAAGATAGCTGTTTGATCTTGAAACGCATAGCTGTTTGATCTTTATATAACTTCCTCATAACTTCTTATGGTCAATGTTCTTTGCTCAGGTTTTCGAGGGAGAATTCGGCTTTATCACCACTGTAATGGAATGCTCTGATTCCCTTTATGCTGCAGCAGCAAGCTTGGGAATTGAGTTACAGCTCTTTCATTCTTACTCAACCGAGTTAACCGACAACATTATAACAAGTAGCATCTCATCTGTTGCTAGGATGTTTAAGGATGTATATCCTAAGATGCCAGAGTCGGAGACTCTTGCGGAAGCATTTCTTACTAAATTCCCTTCGATAAATCCGCTGACAGCTCACGCAATATTGTCTAGCGAGGTTTTTCTTTTTGAGTTTCTCGGGTGCTCACGTGAGAGGAAGCTCCATGCTGTCCAAAAGTATCATGTTCCCCAAGAAAGCATTGAACTGTTTCGTGTGTTATGCAAATACGGTGAGCGGGATGATTCTAAATCTAACATGACAGATTGCTCCTCTTCCGTATCATCAGGCCCTGCCTCGGATAAGTGTCTATTTGATGCTGAACATGAAAGAAAACGCCGTCGATGCATTCCTGACTCTCGGGAGACTGAAATCTTTGTGAACGGCAAGTGCAATTATGAACTGCTGAACCTGAACAATGATAAGATAGAGGGTCCGTCCAGGGTGGTTCATCGACAGGATAGCTGCAAACTAATGGACTCGGCCATACTTGATGAGATGAAGTCACCTTCATCTTCTTTGGGAGGTTGCTTTGATAAAAGCGACAGATGCAAGTATGCATGGATGACGGATTCCCATCATGTGCCTGATGGCCTTTCACGCGGAGTGAAGAACCCTCCGGTGTTTCTAGATGACAAATTATTGGGTCGAAATCACAAGTCAGAAATTTCTTTTGATGATGAATTGGATTGGTTTAATCCAAGTAAACTGGAGAAAATGCACGGAGACCATATGGATGAAGTTCTAGACTTGAATGATAGGCATTCATTTGATAAGGATGTTCCGTCTGTCGACAACCGTGCAGATTTCTCGGCTTGGCTACCTGAAATCGAACAAAGTTCTAGGAGAAAATCAAGAGCAATAAGAAAATTGTCTTTTGGTGAAAACCTTCCTCCAACTTTTCCTACATCTTCTGAGCTGAACTTTGAGTCAGATTTTTGGAACCCTACAAGAGATAAAAGGCAAAGCCTGCAAGAAATATCTGAATTCCCTGATGAAGTTGCAATGCCTCCACAAGACCAGACAAGGTTTCCAGAAGATGCTTTCCGGTCGCAGATGCCAAAATATGGAGTCACGCCACTGTCTAAAGCGATTAATTCTGAGCACCCACTTCCAGGTTCCCCCTGGACTATAGAGTTCCTTAACAGGGTCAAGGAGAAAAGCAGATTACGCAAGCAGTCACTCCCTAATCTGAAAACAACTCCAAGCTTCGAGTACTCTGGAAATGTAAATAGAATCATGAAGAGAAGGAGCCCGTCAATTATCGAGTTCTTCAAATACCAAGGTGGTGCCACCCCAACGAAACCGCGAGAGCAGAAGAAGCAGGAGCAAGTTGGACAACCACCAAGCTCGCGCAAGAATGCTAGGGGTTCGACTGCATCAGAATGTCATATATGGATGCCTTTTGATAAGCGAGCCAAACAGGTATAATGTGGCAATTTTAGTACCATGCTATATCTTTCTTTTGCGTCTTTTAGTTGCCTGAGTCCGGGTGCTTAATTGCTTGCAGACTCTAGCTTTTACAAGGAGTGGTAATGGGAGCCAGACTAGGTTGGTTTGGAGTGATGGAAGCGCACATCGCCTCCCCAAAAAGCTTCGGCCCGGCATTTGAACACCTGGTGCTTAATTTCTTGCTTTCTTGAGATATTACATGCTAGCTTCACTGCTACTTGATTGACAGTGAGTGTGTGCTCTTCTTCATAATAAGGTGTTGCTATCGAGTTTGTGATCAGGAGAAGAATATATGAATACTTGGTCGACTAGCTAGCGATGAATATGAATTGTTAGAATCAGTAAACACGCATCTTTGTCCATGAGTGTGCGTTCTTCTTCATTTCAGCAGTTTGACTAAAATGTTTACACTTTACAGATGGTTGGCCCCAGCAGAAGTTTACACTTGCAAATCCTTGCTATGGCTTTCAGGTGGTTCTCTTCTTTGTTCTTTGTCCCACGTATAACATGATGCTAGTTCTTCCTTCCCTTGAGATTGCGAACGGTCATGACAAGTTGTTGCCGTTCACCCTCGACTTCTGCAAATTTGAGGCTTATCTCCGAGTATCTCTCTTCCATTTCTTTCAACTCCAGTTCCATGGATTTGTTCCTTTCTCTCAGCAGCCCCATTTCGTGCAAAAGTTCATTGTATTGATCCCTGGTATAGAAGTTGATGCTGATCAGGTTCTACCCTAAATACATCTTTAATGTTCTCCTCTGATAATTAATCGAAGTACTAACTGCTCCTACGCTAAGATGCATGTACATGCTTTATGTTCGTTAAGAGAGGCACCGCTAGGCGGTAACTGTAATTGAATTAGATATGTACAAAGATGAAGAATACCTGGAAATTGGTGCTACTTTAGGATCTTTGTCGTTAGGCTTGCATTCAGTAACCGGTGCCGTCGATTTAGCTCCATGTGCTTTATAGCCATTTTTGAGCTTCTTGTCTGAACTGGCACTTCCATGCTTCCTCCTCTCTAGCTCGTTCTTCGATTGAAGCAACTGCTGCTGCAGGGTTTCTTTCTCCGACTGTCCTTTTGATATGCTCTCTTTCAGTCCAGCCTGTGCAGATCTTAGGCTTTCCAGTTCTGTCGACAATTTCTTAATCATTGCCTCTTTGTCTTTCCTTGAAGCTTTCAACGCAGAATTTTCTTTGAGAGTTTTGTCAGCTTCTCCTTTTGTGCATGCTAATGTCTTCTCCAGTTCATCCCTCTCCTTGTTCCATTTCTCGATAAGCCTGTTCTTTTCTTCAAGTGAGGCCTTCGTTTGTTTCAACTCGTTGCCCAATGACACTTTTGCCTTCTCCTCTTCACACAGAACACTCTTCTCTTTCATGAGTGTTGCTAATTGGGCTCTGAGCAATTGAATTTCCTTCAATGAAGCCTCCTGACTTTCTTTGCTATGCTTCTTCACGTCAACTAGTTGTTTGGACACATCATCTAGCTCTAACGACATCTGCTCCAGGTGTTTTGTTTTCAACTGTAGTTGAGTGGCCATTTCTTCCCATTTGATGTTGTTCTGATCTTGACCAAGCATTAGTTCTTCGTTAGCTTCCCGAAGCCTCTCTTCTAGATCCTTGTTCTTCTGCCGTAGCTCTTCAGATTCGGTCAATGCTGTTCTCATCAGCTTCTCATTATCCTCAAGCTTACCTGCCATTTCTCCAGAAACCCTTCTGAGTTCCTCCTGGAGCCGTTCTGCCGTGAGAGCATTCTTCGATCTTGTCTTCCTCAAGGCTTCCTCTGCACAGATGGCTCTCTGTTCTAGCTGAATCTTCGCTTGCATCATGGCATCCAAATCACTTTCAAACCCTTGTGCCTGCATTTCGAGTTCTTTTTCCAACCCTTTGACTTGGCTTTCAAGTTCGTCGATATGAACCAAAGATTCTGATAGCTCGCAAGTCTGGCTCTTTAATATCTCCTCTAATCTCTCAACCTGTGATTCAAAATTCTTGATTGTGCTCAAAAGTTCAGACGTTTCCTCCTGCGACTGCAACAGTAGAAGTTGTTTCTGGTCCAACTCGCTGGACATAACCTGGTTTTCCTGCTTCAAATCCTCATAATCTTGGGCGAGCTTTTCAATGTAGTTCTCCAGCTTCTCCCTATCTTCTCTATAGGCCTCGACTTCATCAGACAAGTCTGCAATCTGTTTCCTCAGAATGTAGCTTTCGCCAGCATCATCTTTCTTAGCTGGCTGTGGTTGTTCTACATTCTTCAAAACGTCTAGTTTGCTGGAAAGATGTGATATTTCTGTGTTCTTTTGTTCAACCTCCTCATCTAGGTCTCTCACAGCAATAATCAATTCGGAGTTTGATTCTTGTGTCTTCTCGAGTTGCAACTTGAGATTTCCGTTCAATTCTTTCTCATGACTTAATTCTCGCTTGATCTCCTCTAGCTGATCTCTGGATTTCGCACTCTCTGTTCTTAGTGCATTCAAGGATTCCCCTTCATCAATTCGTTTGTTTGAGTACTTGAGCTCTCGGCATTTCGCTGAGAGTGCATCTCTCTCCTCTCTGAGATCAACGATTTCCCTTGACAAGTCCTGCGCTTTTCTGCTCTCCTTCACAGTCTGTTTTCGAAGAGCTTGTACCTCCAGTTCTGCTAATTCTGATTGCCGCATTAGGCTTGTTATTTCAGCCTTGAGCTTTTCGATGGATTCGGATGAAGCATCTTGTAAGTTTCTTGAAAGTCTGTCTTCGGGACTGTTCGAGTCTGCCAAACTACCATCCGAACCAACCGACCAATCTGCGCTTGACTTTCTGTCCATTCTTGCGATGCTTTTGAGTGATCCCTTCTGAGGGATGGAGTCTTGTCGGAGAAGTTCTTGGAAACTGGCATTACGATCGTGTTCTTCATTGTGCAAATCCAAGTTGCTGTCCTGTGGCATGGTAGAGAAGCATTCCCATTACAACTCATTCCAACAGCTCGTTTAGCAGAATCGCTAAGCATACCGAACAGCAACTAAAGTACGTATAAGATGGACATCATAAAACCTTACTTCGGAAAAGCTTCCGTTATTATTCAGATGGCTTTTCAGGCTTCCATCTGGAGCAGGTGTCTGATTTCCATAATCTTCAATGAATCTGGAATGGACACCGACTATCAGTTGACATCAGTAACAATACAGATAAGGAAGAACACGAACTCAACTCGAAAATGTGGAGATATTCGCTAAGGCAGATGAGATCAAGTCAAGTTTGGTTATCACCTTCCATCTGCATCTCCCTCAACCTTCTGAATTGTCAACTGCTACAAAAACCGGCTCATATTAAGAACAGTTCGGGGAACAATCAAGCAACACGGAAAATCAACTCGACGATGTGGAGATTAACAGATCTGCAGAGAAAGAGATCGGAGCCTAACGTGTAAAACAGCACCCGAGTTGGCAAATTTGAGGGGCAAAGAGACGGTCAGGGGTTCGGTTTCCTCTGCGAAATCTGCAAAATCAATGGAGGACTCTCCAAGGTAACCAGATTTTGATGACCCCTGTCAAAAGTTCCAACCATATCATATCATCATCACCAAATGCCAAATCTCAAAAACTCGGATCGGTGACCGGAGCTTACACTGGACACAATGAAGGAGTACAATTTCTCGTGCAGCTTCCCTGTCTTGGCCTCTCTGATGAGCTTCACCGAGACAAAGATCGGAGTCTCCCACGAACAAGTCCCGTCCTGAACCGCCGCTTTCTCCAGCTTGAACGTCGGTTTTCCATCCTCCGGCACCAAAGTTATCACCAATGCAGGTTTCTTTAGCTTCGGCACCTGAGAGATTAACACAACTCATCCACATAAGTTCGCCGATACGACGGATCCAAGTTCGAGTTGGATTTGAGATACGAAGCAAATGAAGAGGGTATAAAACTGCACCTGGGTGGCCTGAAACTGCAGTTTGAACACAGCTTTGATCTTGCTCTTGTCGTTTCTCCATGACTTGAACATGGCTCCGATCCTGATACCGGGTCAGTGAATCTTCATCTGGTGGGGCGAAGTACTATCGAATCTTATTTAGCTCGGAGTTTCTTTGACTCTTTGGGACTTGCTGTTGGGATGGGGACGAAACAACGCAGTGTCCTTTTGCAGCTCTAAAATCTGGAAACGTGTCTGGAAGGTGAGTCCGATCTCTCTTGGTCGTCTCTATCACTTGTAGATTAAACTAATATAATTTATTCGAATCAAAGTTTTATAAATCTGAAAAATACAGAATTATATTTAAATATAGAGGGCTTACTGTTCAAGCCTCGACCCAGAAGCATGTGCAATTAGTTGAAAGAAAGATAAAATTAGCTCTTAGATTCTGAGCTTTTACTTTTTCTTTCATTTTAGTGAGTTACAAGCTTCTTGGATTTCCATTACAGGATAACCTTTTTGGTCATTTGGTGATATTGACATGTCTTCGTCTCGAGGGGATCCACCCCATAATTACTTTCAAATTTTAAATAACTAGTAATTAGATACATATTAGATAGACTAATCTGAATTTAAACGGATCAAATTACAAAAACGTGATGAGTTTATGTTTACCAAGTTTTAACAATGTTACTTCTCTAAGTCACAAAAAATTAAATAGATTTTGTTTTCATGCCAAAAAAATTTTAAATTTGGTTTTGCCATCTAAGCCCCAAGTAGGTTTTGCATCAGATGCTCTAGATAGAATAACTACAGTACATTGTCAATAACATCATATTTTTTATACTAGAGTTTTTTTTTGTGATGCTAATTTTTGCCCATACCACTTGAAATTATTTGAAGCATGCCAATAGTAACAGTACTAATAAGTGCATATGTTTTTTTTTTGTCCTTTGGAATCCCATGAGCTTATCCTTTGGGATGCGAAAATATTGCTGTCCGGATTCCACCCCATCTCTGCAGCAAAATAATGGTATAAACAAATTTTGCTAACGATGCGAAGAAATTTGACCGAGAGTCATTGTATTGCGATTCGCATTATTTTAATGTTCTGAGTAGATACACGTGAAATGAATTTTTCAAAAATTCTTGATGATCATATCTTCAAAAACATTGTCTGATACACATACTGAATGTTGGAATTTTTATTCGATGGAACAGAGTGGATTTTATTTCCCATGGAGAGATGATAACGTAGAAATCAGAACTAGATTTGATCCCAGAAACGTGTCGTGTATGAACTGCCCAGACGGGGCTTGGCCTTATGTATTTTTTCTTAAAATTAATATTTAAATTGAGTATTGTGGAGTTCGGTACAATTTTTCAAATTATTTACCGCTTAGAATATTGTTGATGGGCCTTGTGTATTGCCTCGTCTCCAAGACAGGATAGTAATGGTATAACACGAGAGACACGTAGTTGTAGCTTGGGACGCTCCTTTAAGATCTCATAAATAAAGCTTCTTACACTTGGATCACCGACTCATATCAGACTGATAATTGACAGTGTTCCAGCCGTGCAATAACCATGGTCCATTAGTTAATGTGCATTTTGTTATTGACTAATCGATTTTTGGATACTCGTTAGATTGACTAGTTTTTTTTGTTTACATCAGCTTGTATTTAGATACAACTGCGTTAACTAATCTAGTTTTAAAATGGGTGAGACTTTTAAAAGGTGGCAAAGCTATCACAATAAGTATTTTACACCGATGCATTCTCAATAATTCGAACTGGAGACATCTTAGTTGAGTTACAACAATGCTCTGACCAGTTTAATCTAAATGCTTGTTGGTCGCTAGATTGACTAGTTTAAACCGGATAAAACTTTAGATAGGAGCAAACTTTCAATACTAATTATTAATATTATTGTATTTTCTTGACTTAAATTCGAAAACTCTCGTTAATTGAGATTGATTACCTACTTCGGATGATTTATGTGATTGTTGGTAGTTAATGTGCTTTTAATTTCTTGTCGGTTCATCTATTATTTAATGGGTGGAACCATGTGCCTTCATGTGATGTGTCCCTTTCGGGCTCCTCTATTATGAGAAACCTTCATTGGTCCTCTTCGTTTCCCCTAAATAAATACCAAAATTATGTGCCCCAAAAGCAAACAGTAAGACTTTGTATTTTTTTTTTACTTTTGAATTTAAACCTTACAAATTGAGCAACTTTATTGACAAATTGAGCAACTTTATTGACATAGTCATTCACATAAATATTAATCTGGAAAAAATTTATCGTAGTTAAAAATTTCACTAAAAATATTAATTTGGTCAAAAACACTTGATTGAACTACGAGCTAATAAAATTAACATCTCCTATTTCAGTTGTTTCGGCATCCAGACATTAAGTGAAGCTGCATCTCAAAAAAAGACATTAGTGAAGCTCCGGCCCATGGTCCAGCCCACTTTATTGCTTTTCATGTATATAATTTTATTTTTCTATCAAAAAAATGATATAATATTTTTTTTAAAGATATAGTTTTTTGTTAGTCACAAGACTCGCAACGAGATGGAGATGTGAGAAGATTATGAATGGCACAAATCCACGTAGTAATTCAATCCCAATGGCGTCACAGGTGACTTCAGCTAATAAGGAATCCCTGTTATCGTGTCATTCACTAATTTATCTGCCAGTCATACTACTAGACTATTTTTGGAACAGATGAGAAAAACTTGGTAACTAGATTATCGAAGCATCTAGATCTAAGATTAAGCGTTTATCACGCAGATAAAATTAATAATATAACATGAGATAAATGAAATTTGTGTTATCTGTATTCTTCAGAAAATTTAGAACTAAAAAATAGTTACAGCACGAAACCACACGACAGCTAGAACCAAATTTTCTAATCTTAATAAAACAATTGTACAAGGGGTAAGAAATTTTTTGTTATTATATGACATATTTAGGTCTAAAATCAACTAACCCAAGAAAGAAACGGTTTTAACTTTTAATCGAATAACATTTGATCTAATAGTATAAGAAAATGGTGAGAGTAAATAGTGTTCAAATTTTGATGGCAACAAAGAAATCCACGAAGTTTTCAAACAGCATGATACATCTCGAGGAAGAGAGACAATCACCAAATCGAAAAAGGACGAAAAGGAAAATCGCCGGGCGACAAGACGCCACGTGGCAGGAATCCAAGCATCGGGGAGGCCATCAATCGTGCGGTCGTTGAGGGAAGGGTAGATGGGAGCAAGAAGAAAGAGAGCATCTATATCCGTGGCGCGACTTACTTACTTATTATATATATGTATCTCTTTTGGTCCGAATTTAAAAATTATCCATTTATTAATTGAAAAAAAGGAGGAGAGAGAAAGTAGAGAGAGATGGCGATCGGAGTTCCGGCGACGACTTTCTCGTACGTGGCGCACGCGCTGGCGGTGGTGGCGGCGGTGATGGTGCTGGTTTGGTGTATAAGCTTTAGAGGCGGCTTCGCCTGGGAAGCTTCCAATAAATCCCTCATCTTCAACGTACGTACTCTTAGCCCTCTTTTACTTCTCTCTCTATATTTTTTTGGGGGGAGAAATTAGGGTTCATGTTTCCTGGTCGGTGAATAGTTTGACGGGTGGTTGAATGTTTGTAGGTGAACTTTTTTTGGTAAGTAGGTGATTTTGTTAGGTGAAGAGAACATATAAAAGTTTAGCTCCTATATCTTGAGTAAAAATGACTATGTTTTAGTTACATCGTGTTATAATCTTTTTATTATAATTAGTATATGAATTTTTCACGTTTATAAATAAAATAATAGTCAAATGAAATCCATCGAGATAAAATATTGGTCGTGTAAGAATAATAATTAATGTGGCGGCATTAACTCGTTTGATATCATATTAAAAAATTATGTCCAACCTAAAATCTTAAAATAATAAGTAGGTAGATTTACAAATTTATAAATAAGCCTACTCTTTGTTATTAGCAATGCGATAATGTTAACCCATCAGATTATAAAGATCAAAATTTTGAAAGTGAGTTAAAATTATTCCATCACTAATGGGCTCCTAGTTACCTACCGTTATCTTGAACACCAACTCTTCAAAGTGTGTATAAATAAAACCCAATCGTCTATCGGGGGTCGTGGTCGTGCAAAACGTGCATTGCCCATAGCGTTACTGGCTGATCTACTGCCGCGCCTTTTCCGCTGCGATTGCTTTAGTTTTTTTTTATATAAAATAAATCTTTCTATCGAGAATGAGTACTGTCGATTTTATTTAGGGACGATTCTTTTAATAGTATTTCTTATATTTATAAGATTTGAACCCAAATTTTTATTAAATGAATCTAAATTATTTACCAGCTGGACCAAATTTATTTTAAGTGGTAAGGAACTTCTATTTCGTAAATAGTTTTGTATTCAAGTAAAAATTGGCTCTTAAATAAGACCCAATAATACTCGCTATACATTATTGCTTTTATTGGTGATGAAACTTGGTCAGATTTATTTTTCAACTCTTTATGGTTTGGATTAGCGGGAACATTATAAACTAGATATTTTTGAGAAAAAAATATTGTTTAATAGTAGCATTGATGCCTATAACCGGTACAAATGAAGAATTTATTGGAGAACAAGCCCACACTCCTCTCTCTGAGTTATGTGGACAAGGAGTTGCTTATCCTCTTTGGACTTGTCTACGCACTCGCATCCAATTTTTTCTAAATACGCCAACGGCCGCAAAGAATTAAAAGGTTCCGGAAACGAATATTTATGAACAAAATGCCAAAAGCTTTTCTTTAAATTTGTGTTCCTCCTATTGGGTCTAGACAATTTCCAACAATGACCCCTTTGTCCTCTTATTTAAGGCGAGGATGGAAAAAGTTAAGGGATAAAGATATTTTAATACTATGTATTATATGAAATGAACATTTTGCATCCCGTATTATAGAAATACTTACTTTAATATTTTGTATTATGTGAAATAAATACTTAGGATCCTATTTTCATATAAATTTTAACTTTTGATGATGTAGCAATGATTACGCAGCATAACTGGATGATGTATAAAGTCATCCCTCCTCCCCTCCCTTTCTCTTCTCCCCTCCCTCTCTCTTCTCCCCTCCCTCCATCTCCCCCTCCTCCGGCCGACTAATTCCAACCCTTGAAGACCGAAACATGCTTTCCCTTTGTTGATTTTTTTTGAACAAACTTACGAAGAAGACCCATACAATAGTTAAATAAACTTGAAAGAGTTTCCACCAATTGCCAATTATACGTTTGTTAAGGAATGTGACAATAAGATCTGTGCAATTGTACGCTTGCTTGCTCATTCAAGACCAATCTTACAGTTTTTGTTTAATTTTCTCCGCAGTTACATCCTGTCCTTATGCTCATCGGTTTGGTGATTATTGGAGGAGAAGGTATGTACATACGTATTAATCCCGCGGAAACAAAAATATGAAATCTTAACGCACATGAAATAGTATATGAGAGATAAGGAGGACATGATACACGTGATCATTGAAGAAAGTATGTATGTAGGCAGCGGAAACAAAAAAATAAAAGTTTAATATTCACAACAGATAGTATACGAGAGATATAGAATACATGATATACGTAGTATTGTCGGAAAAAACATGCATTCATAGAACTAATACAATCTATACAGTTAAAAGGGATGCATAGGCCATAGGAAAAATATACATCCGACCTAAATTTAGTTTTTATTGCTCGTTGCCTAAAGTACAAATTGTATGATATGTATCACAATTAGGTTTAAAAAAAACCTATATAACAAGGTCTAAATTCTTATCTATAATAATCCCATTTTTTCAGCTCATAATTTTAACTTATGATATCCTTTCTAACGGGTAATAATTTTAACTTATAATATCCTTTCTAACGGGTAATGTGTTTTTTTTATGGCAGCCGTTATAAGTTACAAGTCTCTCCCTCTGCAGAAAGAGACGAAAAAACTGATACACATGGTCCTCCACGCAATTGCATTGATCCTTGGAATTATTGGGATATACGCAGCATTTAAGTACCATAATGAGAGTAACATCGCCAACCTCTACAGCTTGCATTCTTGGCTCGGCATCACCATCATCGTCCTTTATGGTATCCAGGTAAACCTTTTGTCATTATGATCTCAAGTGAAATCAATCCTCCCTTAGTTGCCATCGAAAAATCCTCTTTTATAACCACCGGGTATTTAGATTAACTCGCAAAGAATTATTTAGTTTAATAAAAATTTTAAATTTGAGCCATAAAAATATAACAAGGCTCGTCTGCCAAACCATTGTTTTAAAAAATATTATCCGACTAATAGGATCGTGACCCGAGACAGAAGTCGGGTCGTTTTTATCAAAGCCAGACCGATTAGGCTGGTTGATCCAAATCAAATTGACGAAAATTTATTTTTTACATTTGTTTAAAATTTTTTATTTTAAAACATAATTTTATTAAGATTTTGATACTCGTAAATGATAAAGGGAGATGTTACGAATTGCAGTGGATATATGGTTTCGTTATATTCTTCTACCCCGGAGGCACAGTCTCCCTGAGGAGTAGCTCCCTCCCATGGCACGTCATCTTCGGGCTCTTCGTCTACTTCCTGGCCGTTGCAAATGCCGCAATTGGGTTCCTAGAGAAGCTCACTTTCCTCGAGAACTCAGGGATCGCCAAGTACGGATCCGAGGCCCTTTTGGTCAATTTCACCGCCGTCGTCACCATCCTCTACGGTGCCTTTGTGATGCTGTCGGTACTGGGCCAGGCTTCCGGCCCGGAGGACGAATACAGCTACTCCGCTATTTGATGGGTTCGAGAGCGCCGGATTGGAAATTGTTTCGTGTATTGGATTTTACTTGACTGTCTACGGTTCCGTCGCGTTAGTGTGACCTTCTTTTTGCCGGAAATTCGATCGATCAAAGGAGTGGTCGATGATTTGTGGTGGTGTGTTTTGTAAAGTTGATGTAATAAAATGGTAGCTATTTGTCAGCTGGACTGCTCGAATAATATAAATATAGCCTGCCTTATCACGTATGTGTATCTTGTGGACTTGGCCCATGGGCTTTAGTCTTCCGAAAGGGTTGTTTTCGTGAATTATGGTCGTCGGTTTTATTTAGCAGACTCTCAAAATATTATTTTTTATTGAGAACGTATTATTATTGAATTTTTTGGTTGAATGTTGTTATCTTTCAAAAATTTTACCCAACTCGAATCAGAATTAGTTAGTTTATTTAGTATTTGGGTACCGGTTATTACAAACAGAACATTATCAGGTTAAAAAAAATGCATGTGGGTTTTTTTTTGCTTGGACCATGTGGATGACCACATTGACTTGACCACGGTTCGAATTTGGATAAATTCGAATCGAATTTATTCAAATTTGAATTCAAATTTATCAAAACATTAAACCATATTCAATTCTTCACAAGACGAATCGAATACGAATTATGAATTTTCGAATTTGAATCAAATTATAATCGAATTATAACCGAATTATAACCGAATTTTTCCCTCTCAAATCCCCCATTTTATTTGAATTTTTTAACATATATTATTATTATATGTACATGAATTTGAATCGAATTTAACATGAATTCAACTCGAATCAAATTTTTGAATCGAATTCGAATTAAATTCGCCGGTTTTGCGAATTATAAATATCTTGAACCGTATTCAATTCGTTTTATGACGAATTCGAATCAAATTTTTTACGAATCGAATTTTTGACGAATCGAATTAAATTTTTAACGAATCAAATCAAATCACAAATCAGATTCAATTCATAGCCAGACCACAATAAATATCTGTATCTGTCTTTAACTTCGCTCACTGCTGGCCACGACGAGGCCAGGATCACTCGATCCATCAAACACAAAAGACCCCACCACGTGGCAGTTGCTGCCTTGTTTCCAACGACCTACCCCAACCTTCGCCGTCTTTGGAAAAATGTACAAGATATGTTTATTTAAAAACAATTAAGACCAGACCCTTAAACTGAAAACTAGCTGTTCGAGATTAGCTGATACCGTATAATACTAATAGCATTCCAATACAAGTTTAACTAATCCAACTTCTACTCTGGTATGGCTTTTAAAATATGGCAAACATATAATTCATGAAGAATTTTTCTTTAGTAATATTATTTTTTAGGGTTTCTTTAGCAAATTTAGAATTTTGTATAACGCAGTTCAAAACATCAAAATTTATCCGAATTTTGATTTTACCAATTCGTCAGTTGGAGTTGAGGAAAGTGAGCTGTTTCAACTATTCTCGAAGCTTCGGCTGACGGCCTGATAAAGTATACCTTTGAAGAAAACATAATACTTCTAACTTCTAACATTCTACTGCCGTTTGTATTGAGGTTGGGCCACCTGTAAAGGACATAAATGGTAGCTTAAAAACTATCGCTCGTTTTTTATATAAATTAGAGAAAGTTCCCTTCCGGGCCAAATATGCAACTTATCCTAGGGCAATAGAATTGACCCACTATGTGCTATACCTAGAGGCGTGGTCGACCTGCCTACATGTTGTCTATGTGGGTGTAACTCCGCGAAATTATTTTAACTTAACTAAAAAAATTAATTTTAAACTTTTAAGATTTATTTAATGTTAAGAAGTGATTGATGATCACTAAAAACGATTGGTGGTTCTATTTGAGCACGTTAAAATTCAATTTCTCGATTTTTAGTACCAGATCATTTTAACCGGAAAAATCAGAGAATTCAGCTTGTACCAAAACAATTTTTTTTAAGATAAATTTTTACACCATAACACAACCAAAATTTGAACTTTTGACCTCCTAAATATTTAGGAGTTTTTTACCGTTGGACTATAAATATTTTGGGATTGGAACAAAATAACTCGTGCACAAAAAGTCTAAGAAATGCGCCGTACTTTCCAGTGTCGTGTTTAACATAATTTTTCTGCACCCAGTGTGTTAAGTTAATCATTAAGATGTTAGAATATAATATAAGGTTTTCCCAACCCATTATCATAATGGCACGTCATAATTGTCGTTGGAATTGTTTTATGCTTATTTTGTCCACTACGTAATCATAATTAGAAAATAATTATATCAATAATTGGTAAGAACGTTATACTAGTTTAATTAAGAGGTATCGAGTTCTAATCCTTAAAAATGTATCACTTTTAAATATTTGTTAGAACAACTTTACCATTTTTTAAAGATTTATCGTGTCCAAAATTGAATTAATATGTCCAGTGATGCAGGATACGAGGATATAAACCAAAAAAAATTATGTCCACCAGGTAGGTAGCTCTGTCTGTGTATAACTGGCACAAGGGGTAATTAATTAAGCTGAAATGCATCATTAAAAAAGTTAAACCTCGAAGTAGGGGGGAGAGGCAGTTTTGGACGTTTTGATCCTATTTATAAGAAAAAAACAGAAGCCATCCGCATTATTTCCACTCAATATACAAATAAGATTTTGAAGTCGAGTATAACTTTTAAAAGGTGATAAAAATTTTTAACAAATATGTATTTTCAATGGTCCGAGTTTAAGAAATCTCCCTTCTAAAAAAAAGTTTAAGACATTTGAGTTGAGTTAAAAAAAACTCATTTAAGGGTTTATCTAAATTTTCGTTGATATACATTTTATTCTAACTTAGTTAGAGTACCAGTCAATTTCATAAAAATTAGTTATATTAAGTTTGATACAGATATAATTTTAGTTTTTATAATATGATCCAATTAAGATCTTAAATTAGTCGATTCGAAAATAAAGAATATATTAACGGATGAGTGATGACATTCTGTATTTTGTGTATACGGTGGGCCAATTTGGGGGGGATAAACAACAGCGCACGGTCCACATGTATACTTTGTCCACGCTTTTCTCCATCATACCAGTCATTTTCTTCCGAGTTTGGTTTATTGAATGCCTTCCTTTTCAATTGTTCTCAACAATTAGCCCTTCAAAGTGTTAATTATTTGTAGGAAACTTTTATCAATTTTTAAAAATTTTATCGAATTCAAATTTTAATTAGTGTTAGTAACATGTAAATACTAGGTGTTAAAACAAAAATAAAAATAAAAGTCTCGTTGTTCAATCATTCCGTTACAATCTTTACAATCTATATTTTTTTGGTAAGTTCTTTACAATCTACATCCTAACCAAAGTTTTTTAAAGTCTAACGTTTTTTTTTGTTTAGAACTACTTGGTATCCGATCTATAGGACCGACTAATCCAAGTTCGAGTCGGGTAGGACCTTTGAAAGGTGGCAAAGCTTTCCCAACAAATATTTAACAATGTTGCATTCCCAAGAACTCGAACCCGAGACTTTAGTTAAGCTAGAATAACTCCCCCACCAGTTGATCTAAGTACTTGTTGGTTTCTAACGTGTTGTTAGGAACAACATCTCTTTTTCTTTATTAATATTAATATTAATATAATAGTAGTATTTACACCCTAGATGATGTTGGAAAATGGCTCAAAATTTGGGAGTCTAGCGGTCGCTAAGAACCTAGCAAATGCTAGGGGTAGAAACAGAATGTATGGGAGCTGAAGACCCACCACTTGCTAAGGACCTAGTGTCCGCTAGGTGACGCGGTGCAATATTTTTTGATTTAATTCAGACTCTTATTTTGGACTCTTAGACGAGTTCCGTGACTGTTAGGTTTGTCTATATATAAGAGGGTATATTTTCCTAGGTTGCATGGCTTTTTGGCTAGGTACTAATTAATAAAATATCTCCTTCTCTTCGTGGACGTAGGCGATTAACCGAATCACGCAATCTCTCGTGTCTACTATTTGCGTTATTATTTTCTTAATTTCCTAACAACTGGTATCAGAGCTAAGGAAGAAGATGGCGGATCATGGTGCGAAGTTTGGGTTGGTGAAGTTCGATAGATTTTTTAATTTTGAGTTATGGCAAACGTGTGGTCATGGATCTGCTGGTGCAAAAAGGAATGGTCAACGCACTCTTGGGGAAGAAGCCTGAAAAGATGGAGGATCAAGAGTTGAGAGAGTTGGAGGCCAAGACGGTATCGACGATTCGCTTGTCCTTGACGAATGACGTGATGTATCACGTTATGGATGAGGAGTCACTAGCTGGGGTATGGAAGAAGATCCAGGTCGGAGTCAAATAAGTTCAATGGAAGTTGCTTCAAGTGAGGAGAAGGGCACATAAAGAGAATATTTAGGACAAACTGAGAATCATAACAACGAGGAGGGATCAGCAACTACAAGTATGGCCACATATTCAGACGGGTCGGATGGTGACTGGCTTTCTGTCTCATCAAGTCCAAAATATCCTGATAATTTTTTTCGTTAGGGACTTTGGATTATAACGATGATAGTTATAAAGGTGGACTAATGAATGTAGAAAAAGATGCTATGGTAGGGATGAAGGGTGAAAGAAAATACTTACAAGTTGGTGGAAAATACTGTTGTAGGTGAAGACACATCAATGGTCTGAAGGAGTTTGCAAGCGCTTAAGCCTTATGAGGTTAGATCTTATGAGGGAGCAAGGTCCTAGCATAAATGGGTTAAGTACAGCCAAGAGGGTTCTTGGAATGAGGATTCGAGGGGACAACGTTAGCAGGAAGCTATGGTTATTTCATAGAGACATTGTTAGTAAGAAGCTATTGTTGTCTCAGAGAAGCATGGTTAGCAAGGCGCTACAGTTGTCCAAACGTAGCTGCAATACAAAGTTGTTGGGAAGGTTTGACATTGGGAATGCAAAACTGTAAGGAACACCACAGCTGGATCAAATTTTATCTCACGTTAGGGCGAGTAGTGGAGTTCGTGATATGTCAAGGGCTCTACTTTGTGGAATAAAAGATTGCACAGTGTATGCTATGGCTTGTAGCATTGGTTGGGGCGAAAAAAAAAAGGTCTAACGGGGAAGCAGTTCGAGATTGCGAAGTATAAGGATGACCGAAAAAATAGAGAAGTATTTATTGGTCATGAGGTTACTTCAGTAGGTGAACTAGAATGTTGGGGTTCAATGGAGGTTAGAGGGAATACACCAAGCAAACTCGAGAAATGCTCGAGTTTGGGGGATGTCTCCAAGTGATTAAACATAGGTGAAGAGAAGTGAGGATGGAAGGGTCTATGGTTCAAGGTGGAGTTAGTAGAGTCGATTTGGTTTCGAAGGACTTCGTATTTCTCCAAAGGTGGTACCACATCAAGGTGGAGATTGTTAAAAATTTGGGTGGAACTTCATGGTTGAGATTGTTGGTGGCTCAAAATCTGGGGAGAGGGTGGAAACATAATGTATGGGAGCTGAAGAACCAACGCCCGCTAGGTGACGCGGCGCAATATTTTCTAGTTTAGTTCAAACTCTTGTTTTGGACTCCTAGATGACCTAGATTGGTTGCGTGACTTGGTAGAGTTTGTCTATATATAAGAGGGCATGTGTTCCCTAGGTCGTATGGTTTTGTGGCTATATACTCATCAATAAAAGATCTCCTTCTCTCCGTGAATGTAGGCAGTTGGTTGAACCACGTAATCTCTCGTATTTATTATTTGTGTTATTGATTCTTTGATTTTCCCAATAAATGATTCCCCTAAATATTGAGTGGTCACTTCTCGTACAATAATACATGAATTACAACATATAACTCATAAAAAAAACTCTACCGTATGAAGAAAATCTCTTAATTTCTTATAATCAATACAAGATTATTACTTATACACGTTTTTTTAAAATAAAGCTTATTTGAAGCATTATGCTCAAATTTGCATCGATATGGGATCAAAAAAATTATTTCGCTTGCTATGAAATAATTTTTTATATCAAATTCAAAATTTTAAAATAATTATTGTGAAGTCTAGTTCTTTAAAAACAATGTTTCAATCCGGAAACTGTGGCCAAAATAAATATCATTAAAAAGTAACCCAATCTAGCCCAACAATGAATAAATTTAAAATTTTGGATTAGTTGCTATTATTAGATATACTATGATTCTACCAAATTAGATATACTATGAATAATGAAAATCCCATATACAATAATATTTAAACCGAGAACGGACGCAACCATTTTTTTCTAATTGAGGAGAAGATACCAACTTTGTTGATCACGAAACTTGGAAACTTATCAATTGTATTTGATGTAGCTGAGACGTTTCTTTCCGTCATAAAATATGCAGCTGTGAACGATAATGCCCCGAAATATTTTATCCTGATATCATAAAATTACTCAAATGCCCCTCCTTCTACCTTCCCAGTAGTATTAATTAGACTATAACGGAGACAACATTAATATATTTCCACTAATTTTTTGATCATGGTAGCAAAGCGTCGGGATATTAGTGGGTAAAGTAAGTCATTAATAACCATTAAGTAATTAGATTAACAAAGGGTGACTAGTTGTTGTTTGAAGTTCTAGTTTTTAAGGATACAATATTAGTAAATATTTGTTAAAAAAATTTTATTTCATTTTAAAAATTCGGCCACTTTAATAACTTGGTCCACCAAAAGATTCCGTCGTTGCCACGAAATTTAGAGAATCTGAGGGAGCCCAATGTTACGGAATCTCCAACCTTGGTACAGAATTTTCAATTGGTAATACTTAAAATACAACCTTCAAAAAAAATATTTAAAATACTTTTCTAATAGACTTCAGAAAAAATAAATATATCAAGTATACATATATATGAACAATTAATAAATCAAAGATCTAAATTTATGTGCTAGGGGATAATGAAATATGCCATTTTTTGTTAATTATTAATCTAACTTTTGTTAATAAGAGTTAAAGGTCAGAGTATTTTTGAAATATTCCAAAATTCGAAATTCTTTTCGAAACTTGTGAATTACGCAGGTTAATAAATAATATTTAGCCCAACAAAGAAATCTTGGACAAAAAAAAAGTTATACCTTTTTCCTCCATTACCGAATTAAAGTTAGCGAGAGTGGGTTTTAGGGCCAACCGTTACAATTTACAAAAAAAGCAGGGGCATTTTCGTAACTCTAGTAGAGTAAAAATGCTTTACATCAACATTACGAGCTGTCTTTTTTCTATAAAAAAAATTACGAGCTGTCTTTCGGTGGTGTAATCTAGAAAACGAGAAAAAAAATAACTTTTATTAAGAATTATTTTGTATCTTTTGATTTACCAAAAAATTAATTTAAATTTAAGATATGTGAGATACTTTTTTTTAGAAGACTATATGTGTGAGATACTTGAAAAGTGAGAAAATTCGGAGTAGATTTGGTACTCAAATGACCTTTTCAGTACGGTCCTAGAGAGTGAACCATTTTATTATAACTGAGCGAACAATTTTATTATACTGAGCGAACTATTTTATCCAACCTCTTTTTCTGTAAAACCATTTTATCATAACTAGGCGAACCATTCTATCATTACTAGGCGAATCATTATGTCCACTCTTTTATCCCGGTAGGAGTCTCGATTTTTTCGGGACGGTTCCGTAAAACTATTTTATCATAACTGAGCGAACCATTCTATCATAACTGGACGAACCATTCTATCAAAACATGGCGAACCATTTTATCTCCCAGAACGGTCCTAGAGTATTTTACACATTCAGGACTAAATCCACTCTCATAAAATTTTCTAACACTGATTCATTTTTAATGACTCAAATTCGCGACATATTTAAGTTAGAATAACATCTTCACTAATTATTTATTGGTAAAATTATTTTATTTCTTTCGTGGATGACTTTTATTCCTCAAATCTCCCCCACTCAGCCATTTGTACCAACCCAAATTAGAGGTGACAATTAGAATTAGATATTGAGGGTCGATCTATTTCTATCGACTCTCATCGAGTCTAACTAAACCTCAACCGTGCACCAATTTTTATTTTTGAAAAAGATACAAGATATTAATACTGAATATCGATTTATATAATCTTACCCAAATTATATCTAAAATTTTAAGTTAATATTAAAAATATATATATTACTCAACAAGCTTAACCAATTTTGAATTTCAAATCAAACTTAACCAACTTCGAATTTCAAATCAAGAACCAGAGACCTAATTTTGTAAGATCATACCGCCTTAAATTTATATTAGTCTACTCAATCGTGTAAAAAAATGCCGAATTAGAATCTTAATCCAATTAAGGAAAAGCAATTAGGGAGGGGTAATACTAATAAGGGGGGAATTAATAATCAATTATAGGGCGACGAGACACGGCAAGGACACTGTCGGGAGAAATCCCTTGTCCGCCAACGAAATAGTGTGATCGAAGTGGGCCCACCATCCAGCTCACACCTTCAAAGTACAGTAACCCACTTCCTCCCTCCCCAACTATAATATCCCAACAAACACTTCGGTACTCCTCCTCCTCGTTCCATTTTTTGAGCCGAAATTTACCAAATTGTCCCTAGAGTTCATACACATGGCGGAGGAAGAGCCCAAGAAGGTGGAAGCCGAGGCCCCGTCGGAGCCGGAGGTCGAGACTCCTAAGGACGTGGCCGAGGAGAAAGCCGTAATTCCGGCGCCTCTCCCTCCACCCGAAGAGAAGCCCGACGAGCCTAAGCCCGTTGAGACAGAGAGTAATTGCACATATTCCCTTTTTGCCCTTCTTTTTTTCCTCCTTTGTTCTTGTTGTCTGAAACCAGCCTCAAGTCTGATTTTTTTTTCCCGCTGGAGGGTTTTAACTTTAAGTTGATTAGAGAAAATTTAAACGGTGTATTAGTAGATAATAATTAGTTCACCGACTAATCTAAATCTGTAATCAGCGTTTCTAAGGTTTTAAACTCCAAAATTCTTATCAAGTTATAACAAGTTGAGTATCATGGATGGAAATTTTTGCAAGTAGCTTCAAAAAGTAGATTTATATTTCAACTTAGTTGAGCCTTATCCCGAATTTTGTGATTTCTAGCCCTCGATATATTTATTTCCTTGTTTTCTAAAACGGTATACGAGTTAATCCGTGAGTTTTCAATTTGTCTTTGTAATCACATGTTAATTATAGTTTTTTCATTGATACCAAGTGGTATATGAACACTTAGTAATTCAAATTTGAATATAGCAATATTTTTGAACGGTAACAAGTAAATAATATTACTGTATTTTTATGAATTCGAACTCGAACTCGGATTTTTTTTGAAGTTAGAAAATGTTCGAGTGTCATGGATGGAAATTTCTTGCAAGTAGCTTAAAAAATAAATTTATTTTTCAACTTAGTTGAGCCTTATCCTGATTTTTTGTGTGATTTCTAGTCCTCGAGATGATTATTTCTTTGTAATAATCTCAAACATGGACATACAGATTATTGTTTCTTTGGGAGAGCTTTTGGGAGGGAAAGGAAGAAAGAAAAGGGACCAAGAGAAAAAGTAAAGAAACATGGTTATTACCTTTGTTTGGAAAAAGAGGAAAAAAGTTGAGAAATCAATTATTGGAAAATATATGTTTCCTTTTTAATCCAATTTGGGCGTGGGTGTGTGGAATTATTGAATAATTAGTTCAATTTTCACTTTCTCTTTATTTTCTTTATAAAATCAATAACTTATCTGATTTTTTCTTTCCTCATATTTTACCTTTTTCTCAAACAAAATATTAGAACTAATAGCTATTATCACCAATTAGCACTTGCCATAACAGCACAAGAAAGGGACGAAGATTCGACTAGAAATAACCGAAATTTTAAACTGATGTTTAGCCCAAAAAATATTAATTAATTTTCTCTGCAATTGTTGCAGAAGCTTCTGAACCTGAACTGAGCAAGGAGAAAGTTGGCGATGGTTCCGTGAATCGAGGTACTAAACTATTGTTGATATTTATCATTTTGGGCATTTATTAAATATAATTTTTAATTTTAATCTATAACGTTAAAAATCCCACTGCAATTATTTTTTCCAGATGCCGTCCTTGCAAGAGTTGAAACTGATAAGAGGATGTCCCTTATTAGAGCTTGGGAGGAAAATGAGAAATGCAAAGCTGAGAACAAGTATGGAACTTTTCACTTGCCTTTTAGATCGGAATGAATGAGATTTGATTTAAGTAGTAATAAATTCGGATTCTCTTATAGAATTTTTGGTTCAAGTCTTAAATATGGAAAAATACTATTGAGAGAACCAACCTAAAACTCGACAGATGCAAAGAGGACTTGTTTCCTCCCCACCTTAATTTATATTGCCTTGTGTTCTTAACGGTGTTTGCTAATTCCATTGGTCAGAGCTCACAAGAAATTGTCTGACGTTGCATCATGGGAGAACAGTCGGAAAGCCACTTTAGAGGCAGAGCTCAAGCAAATTGAGGTAAAAAAGTCAACTTTTGATAATTTTTTGCTAGAATTCTATTTCCATTAAACTATGATGCATTGAGAATCTCACACGTTGACAATGATGTATTGTTAGGCTAAATTCATAAGTTGAAGTTTATTGCTTTAAATTTTCGGTTAAGTATGAAGATTTTAACATTTTATTAGAGTAAACTCATTTTATGGGCACTTTGGCATGTTGAGAATTTTTTTAAAAGATAAATTTTTACACCAAGTAATTACATCTGTCAGGGATTAAACTCTGGACCCCATCAATTCTTCATACGCATTCTGCCGTTTGGCCAAGTGCCCTTTGGCGCATGTTGAGAATTATGTTCCTAGCCCTTGGCACTGTATGATTTTTCTGTATAAGTAGATGTTTTGTATCCTGGTCACAGACTACAATCTCAAATCTCAACAAATTTTATATTTTTGTGTTTTTCGACCCAAATTAGAATGAAAAATTGCACGATCCCATTCTCCTAGCTTCAATTATATAATACAAAATCTTCTGCTATAGTTGTATTTTGCAGCATCCGCGCGTTGTTGCTATGAAATTATATTGTTAGACTAACCATCGAATGCGTGCAGGAAAAGCTGGAGAAGAAGAAGGCGGAGTACATCGAGAAGATGAAGAACAAGATGGCGGAGATCCACAAGGCTGCAGAGGAAAAGAGAGCAATGGTCGAAGCCAAACGCGGAGAAGACTTGCTCAAGGCAGAGGAGGTAGCTGCAAAATACCGCGCCACCGGGACTGCACCGAAGAAGCTTCTCGGATGCTTTTAAGGTCCTTAGGAGATACTGAAGATTGTATGGTTTGGAATGTTTATTCGTTAGTTTGATTGTGTTTATTGTTGCTATAGGGAGGTTATAGTACAAGTACGCCATTTGCTGGTTTTATTTATGTTTGTGTGTATATAACGATTCAGAAATATTTGTTTGCCAAATTTGACATAGGGAATTTGTGATTGGGTGATATATCTGATACGAGGCTCTTCTCGTCGTGTTGTTTTTGGTTCAGCACGCTATGATATTCGCTACCATATTCATGAACATCGAATTAGCCGACTTGCTGCTTTTCGAATAGGGAACTGAACCAAGATTTTGTTTCTTCCATTAGATTAATGCAACAGACACTAGTGATATAAGAGTCAGGTCCTTCGATTCTGGCTACTCCTCTTCAATTGATGTCTGAAAGTGAGACAAGCAATCAAGAGCCTGGAACAGTTAGATTGTGTCTAAATTGAGGGTCGAAAGACGTGGGCCTAATGCGAAAAGATCAGCTGCCAAAATCAACCTCCAACACCGCCATGTCCTTGCTTCCAATGCTATGGCCTTACTCGTATCTATAGTCGAGGAAGTTGCAGAAGCTTTCTCCCTGTTCGCCTTGAGCGAAATCCAAATCATTGCCTCCGGGGAGATCCAGCAGCAGCTGCAGCGCGTTGTCGAAGGAGTAGCTAAACTCATCGGAGGTCAGGGGATCCGAACCAGCTACCACTTTCAGATTAGGCTTGTATGCATATTCTTGATCACAAGAAGTACTTGCTTTGATCGGTGTGACTCGAACTGAATCAGTAAGTGAACTGCACTAAAGTTTCACCTATGGAGATGCCTGCGAGTGCGAGTTCGCGCTTCCTCGAGCATTTCCATTGCGTTTGCCTTTGATGTTCCTGAATGATTCGTCAACTTCAGAGTTCCACAACTGGAGAATGGGATCACATTGGAAGCTACCCGATGTGGACGATTGAAGCAGTGACGATTGCATTGACAAGCAAGACTCTGCCTCGACCCTGGCGTTCTCCCCTGCACCATGTGCCGGGTTGCAGGCGACTCCTCGTGTTCCATTTGGCACTCGGATTGGAGCAATCGTTTCTTCAGTTGCGTGTTCCAGAAGTTCTTGACCTCATTGTCCATCCTCCCTGCAGGTAATTGAGACGCTATTGCAGCCCATCTAGACATTCGAAATAGGCCATTAATCTCGGATAATCGATACAAAATTCATACTCCAACACGCCAACCGGTTAAGAGAAGCGTTACTTGTTACGAAGGACTCCATGAAGATGAACAATAGTAGCTTCCTTCTTTAGGAGAAAAGGGTCCTCGCCTCACACCCGGCCAGAGGTAGTTCGTCCGCCGGATCCGTCAGCTCTTCCCACATCGGAGCAGGCCTACTCATGCACTTGCAAATTAAACAACTTCAGTCCCAAAAAAGGAAAGCCTAACATGAAGATGACACAAACACCTGGTTCGAACATGAGTTATTCGCGCTATAAATAGATGCCTTAAAACAACAAATATTAGAGGGTTGACCTGCATTCTCAGGGTAGAAACATCCTCAGAAATGACAAGGAACAGCCTTGGAACTCAGTTTATTTGTGGGATTGATCGTCTGGGATACCTGGCCATGGGGTTTAATGCAAGCTTGTACAAATTTTATATAATGTCAAGGATTCAAGTCTTAGGAATGAGAAAATCGTAATTGAAAGAGTTACTCATAAAATATGATCTCACAGTGCTCGACTATAGATAACAAAATTTCGCGAAAAAAATATCACAAAGGGTAGCATTTATTTCTGCTACTCAGCTTAGAAATATGGCCTGCAATTTCACCCCAATACTGCCATTTCCACCAAAAAGCTAACTCTTAAAGATACTCCTCCATCAGGTGCTGTTATATGCCATGTAAATAAGGTAAATGCAAGGCAACTAAGGGCATTGTTTGTTATTTTAATACATTAATATTTTTTTAGTATTTATTTCTAATTTGTATTTTTAGAGTTTACCATCCTAATCAAACGCTTTGTATTTCTAAATTTAGTATTTCAAAATTCTTTATCGTAATAAACTTGTATTCAAACAAACAAACAGCGTAAAATACAGTTTGATTCTTGTTTTTATAATGAGTGAATGATTCACGTTTCAGCTATTTAAGTTTTTTTATTTAAAATGCATGATATCTCAATATCTACCAAGTTATTCATTAGGTGAATTTTTTATGGTAATAATATTTTGCAAAAAATTACTTAATATTGATACATTTTAAATGATCAAATTCATAAATAATCGAGAAGACCGGAACAACTTCTTGGATGTTCGATCTGAGGTAGCATCTTTCCCGGGATTTTTATTAAAATAGATATAAAAGATAGATATATTCTCTAAATAGGTAAAAATTTAATATATTCTTAAAATATATTAAAAAAATGGTGGAGTCGACCAATGGTTGAGTCCACTTCACCACCTTTATGTTAGCGGCACAATATTTAAAAAATAGTAACAAAAATGGGGCGAGTTAATTTTTTAAAATTTATAAGTATTGTAAATTAGTGTTAGAGTATTCAAATGAGTTAAATTTTGATTTGATTTTGCTTAATTTTTTAGACCTATGCGTAGAGTTCAAAAATTAAGTGAAATTAAAAAAAAATTAACTCATTCGGATACCCGAGCAATAACTCGTCAGCTTAACACTCTTCAAAAAAATAAAATTTTAAAAAGTGGAGTCAAACTAGTTCTAGGTCGCCTCCTTCCATCATTTTTTTATTTTTTTATTTTTACAGTTGTATAATTTTTTTGAGAATTAAAAAAAGTTGTATAAGTTGGTGATCGATTGTCAGAATGAGTTAATTTTTTTATTTCACATAATTTTTTAGCTCTTCGCATAGATCTCAAAAAATAAGCAAAATCAAATTAAAATTTAACTCATTCGGACAAACGATCACCAACTTATATAATTTTAAAAAGAAAAAAATTGCAAAAAAAATAGTGATGGAAGGAGGCGACCTAGGACTAGGTCGACTTCACATTTTATATATTTTTATTTTTTTTCAAGAGTGTTAAGGTAGCGAGTTGTTGCTTGGGTGTCCAAATGAGCTAATTTTTTTAAAATTTCACATAATTTTTTGATCTCTACACATTGGTCAAAAAAATAAAAATCAAATCAAAATTTAACTCATTCGGACAAATCTAATACTAACTTACATCATTTATAAATTTTTAAAAATTAACTCACCTCCATTTTTATTACTATTTTTTAAATATTGTGCCACTGACATAAAGGTGGTGGAGTCGACCCAACCATTAGTCGATTCCATAATTTTTTAAATATTTAATTAAATTTTAACCTATTTAGAGAATATATCTATCTTTTCTATCTCTTTTGGAAAAAATCCTCATCTTTCCCCGGTAATACGTGTGACGTCATCTGTCTTGTTTCTGAACAAACTGATCCTCTGATAAACTTTTATCCAATCGCAATCGCAATCGCAATTGCTGAATTTAAAATACTCTTCGCGTGAGACTTTTTTTAGAAGGTCTTTGTGTGAGATTTGGAAATGCAAAGATTGGACCGGTGGCTTTCTGGTTAAGTAACGCATTAGTAAAGCGAGATTATGACTGCTAATTTCGTTAAAATTTTATCTCGATAAAATGTAGTGAAAAAAATTACCGTAGAGAATAAGCAACATTGACCCACCGAAATTCTATCTTTGTTAATGGAATTGTAGGTTTTTTTACTCTTTTTCGTCGGCGGATGGGCTAGGAGATTTTGGAATAGCATGTATTTGTTAATTCCTGTTATTTATGATTATGCATAATTTTGATAATTGGTCATAATATGAAAACAAATAATGTCCATTTTCTTTCTTCCTGGTGAGTATTTGCTGCAATTGGGCTTCTCTGGATGTGGAGGTTATTTGGTTGAGATTGGGAGCAGGTGAAGGTGGTGATTTGCTGCCAAGTTTTGATTTGGGCCTCCGCGCTTTAATGGTTGGTGTCTAGATCGGGGTTGATTTCTGTTAAATTATTTATAGCAATTTTAACGTTTAGATAGATATTTTTTATATCAGATATTCTTTTTTTATTGTAATTTTTTATTTCGAAAGAGAAAATATTACAAGAAATATTACGATTAACTTATCAAAATCCGAAAACAAACAGAATTTTTTTTAACAGCAAATAAAATATTACCCGGCAAGATGAGGGGTCATATTATTATAATCGGTCAACATAATATTACAGTTTTTATGAGTAAGCATATAATATTTAATTTTTGACACTAGCCAGTTGAAACAACACGGTTTCGATCTCTAATGGCCTCTCATATGTACATTACATTGTTCATATTGAAGCCGCTGCAAATATCGTCGCCGGAGCTAAAATCAGCAAACTGGTCACTCCCCGAGCTCTGCCCTTCAAATCTGAACTCCGAATTAAACACCTCACCGCCGGCCGACCCGCCGTCACTCTGAGAATATTGATACTCACCGACCAATGCCAACTCGTGGTAAATAAAATCATAATTACCGTCGGTAAAATCATAGTCTAGGAAGCTTGGGTTAAAATTTAAATGTTTCTCCCACGTGGGTCCCTTTTCCGAAACGACGCCGTCGCTTGAACACGTAAACCCATCAAGCGAGAGCCACTCGGTGAACATGAGCTTAGGCAATAATTGGCTGTTGGTGGGTTCATGGTCAACCGTTGACTTTTCCGTGGTGTCTGACGTGTCATCACCAGGAATTTTCATTTTGTTTGGGGTTTTTGAGGGATTAATTTTGCCACTGATTTGAGGGGTTTCTTGTGATCCTTTGGAGTTGAGCACCTTTTTCTTTAGGTAGGTGTGAAAATAATTCTTAATTTCGTTGTCGGTCCTTCCGGGGAGATGATTTGATATTTGAGACCACCTGGACAAATGAAAATTATGGTTAGATATAATAAAAAGATGGACTAATTTTAATTAAAAAAAGATCATTTATAATGCATTATTTTCTATATCTAATGAATTAGACTTTATGTATTATTTTTAATTTTATGTTGAATACAGAAAATTTTAATATAGAATTGGCAAAACAAATATTTTCACAGATTAATGGAAAAAATAATTCGGTGGAGGTTGTTTTAACTTTTAAGTCAGTTTCAATATTTTATTGTCTGCACGCCACTAGCTGGAAAAGACATTGTTCATATTTTATTATTGATTTTGAAATTCCAAATGAACCCTAATTTGATCCTTGTTCCGGCCTTCTAGAACACAGGGAATGGTCACCGAAATAAATAAGAGTTAAATGCTCTTCTGATATTACCACCAGCCAATAGTGAATCTATATTTGCAATATGATCCGACTGATAACAAACTTAAATTTTTTTATAAAAGTTTTGTAATCAAATTTTACGAATAGATCAAACATTATAGAACGTACTTGTTGCCTAAAAGGCGGTGAAGAGTGAGTATTGTCTCCTCCTCTTGCATGGAAAAGGCCCCTCTTTTCAACCCAGGCCTCAGATAATTAATCCACCTTAATCTACAGCTCTTCCCATTCCTCTGTAACCCTGTACATATTTATGAACATTAAACATTAATTATGTGGATTTTAGTGAATTCGAGGACCATTAAGAAGTTAATTGATGAGACATATGGGCACCTAATTAACTCACTAATTTTGAAATTAGTATGTAAATCTGTTACGACATTGTTGGATGTCTCGTATTCAAGTACTTAATTGAGTAGTGTACAGTAAGCAAAATTTCCCCAAAACAAACAGTATGGAGGAGCTTAGTGTGCCTTAATAAACCGCATGGAACTGCCACACGCAAAAGCATTAAAATGCCTTGTATATGATCTCTTATCGATAATGAATCCCTTTATATATATAATTTTTGATAATTAATCCTTTTATATATTAGTGTCTTCCTTTTTGGAACTTGCATGCATTAATGTAAAAAGTTCTTCCAACTAACAAGATAGTAACTATAGAACTCGAATTTGATTCCCGTGACCTTATTGTGTCAAAATTTTGTAAGGATAATTTTGTCAGTCGGATTTGATCTCAACTGTTTTAAATATACATTAATCGATCTAATAAATATTTCGACACTCACCGGCATTAATGGGGACGGAGCTCCAACATCCATGGCCATGCTTAACGACATAGTTTCTGAGCCTTTCGTCTTCATCAGGTGACCATAGCCCTTTCCTGTGCTTCGGCTTCACCAATGGCTTACACACCATTCTATATATTCAGGGAGGAAGAACGAAGAAATTGAGATGTTAATTAGGAAGATAATTAGGGAAAAAGAAAGAGAAGATTAAGTGATGTTTAATTTGGGAATTGTGGGATTAATGCAATGAACCAGCCGACCATAGTATATAAAGGAACATATTTGTTACAGTCAATCATATAATAATAGCAAAAAAAAGGAAATAATAGGCATACTTGTAAAAAAAGGAAATAATAGGCATGTACTTTACGTCATCTGTGTTCCCTCATTTGTTAAATCTTTAAAATTTTGGATTGATATATTCACTTTATATACCATCTAATATCCGGACACTCACTAAACCGACACTAATTATGATTTAAATAAATGCCTATTATTTAAATTCAAAATTTTGAATTTGATATGTTCACTTTGTATACTATCTAAAATCCGGACATTCACTAAGCCGTGTTTTGTGTGGGGTAAGACATTTAAATAGTGACAAAATATTTTTAACAAATATTTAACATTATTATATTTTCTATAACTCGAACTCAAACTCGAATTTTTATTATTTTAAATTAGAACAAGCCAAAGCCAGTTGCTAAGTTATATAATTGCTCATTGGTTGTTAATTTACTTGTATATATGAATAGCATATGTAGGATGTTGATTTAGTTAACAATTGAAAATCACATGATAATAAATTCTCAACTATATATTTTTTTTCGGCAAGCCAAAAGGCAAACTTAATTTCTCCTAAGACGACGTCGTTCTTGTTTCCATCAACTCATTCCACATAAGAACTATTGGTATGTATGCTCACTTTCCCAGAAGCATGTATGCATCGTCGGCTATGTCTGAACAGACCATTATTATTGTTTGTTCTAAAATAAACATAGTTGATGTTGGACCCTAGGCCCATCAGGCCCATATGTTGGGTAGAATGGGCCGGTCATCCGAGTTGACCGGCCCGGGGCCATGAAGGCACTACGTCAGCGTGATGTGGCGTTGACGCAGTTGCCTCCAGAGTTAGCGGCACACGTAGCACGCTGACGTGGCATGCCACATGGTAAAGTTATGGGTAGCTTTGCCGCGTGGCATGCCACATGGCAGACATGTGATCTGAAGTGCCACGTGGCAGACATGCGGCCTAGAAGTACCACGTGACAGCCATGCGCGCCACGTGGCGCGTTCTGATTAGCCGGATTTCCCCTTTTATAGGAAAATCCGGCTGAATCAAAATGTAAGTTTTCCCACAACCACTCAATAAGAAAGAAAAAACTCTGGAATAGTCCTTGAGTTTTGATCAGATTTTCAATAGAGGAAATATCGTGAAAATCAATTACGAATCCGTTATAACGTGATCGTAATTCAACTGACACGAAGACATTGTGGACCCGAACCTGTGGACCTCTTGCTTCAACAAGTAAGTAATTTATTATTAACGAATTAGTTTGTTAATTAATTAGGTTTAATATATAATTACTTGTTAATTACACGTTAAATCCAATAATTGGTATCAGAGCATGGTTGAAATTATGTTTTGTTGATGATATGATGTTTTAATTCAAATAATTATGTGATTTTTTGGGGTTAAAAATCGTGTTAATTGTGATTTTATTGAAAATTACAATTTGTTGAACTTTAATGTAATTAATTTAGAACCAGCGGGACTAAATTAAATTTTGCCTAATCACGAAGGCAAATTCGCGCACGCGTGAAACCTTAAGGTACCAATCTGAGATTTGACTGCTTACGTGGCACCTTCGTGTCGTGGACTTCGGTGTAATTTTCTAAAAGAATGGAGATTGATTTGAAATTTGCCCCAAAATCCCCAAATCACAGAAAACCTTAATCGGGCGATTTTCCCCAAATCGATTTCCCTCGATTTCGTCAGAAATCTGACGATTTCGACGCCGTAGATCGACGATAGTCGATTCTCCAGCGTCTCCTCGACGTTCTGATACCACTTTCGTGGATCGACGTCGCCAGAAAACGAAGATCGAAGCTGACAACAGCGGAGACGCGCGGAAGGGAGAAGACGACCGTGACGGAGCACGGAGGCACGACGGCTCGCGACGCTGCTACCGACGAGCTCGCGAGACCACTGCGAGTCGATTGCACCGGTCTCGGCCATCGGTTCTCCGTCATTGCGCCGTGGTTGTGGGCGGAGCTTCGGACGCATTCGGCGTCGCACGGGAGAAGAGAGAGAAAGGGAAGGGAAAATATGCGAGGGACAAAATCGTAATTTCACAATTTTTCCCGAAAATATTTATACCCGGGTCAAGAAAATCAAAAAACTGGACGAATTAGCTTAGTTTTTTGGTTCGACCCAACCCGATTTATGGTTAATTTTGACTTAAGTCAAAATTGGACTTAAAAATATTGGGTTTTCTCTTTTAATTGGATAAAATCAATTTTTATTCAATTAAAATCTAATAAATTGATAAAAATTTGAGAAATTTTTGTCAATTAGGTTTATTAAAATTATAATAATATTTTTAATAAATTTAAAAAATATATATATTGAAACTAGTTCCGAGATATGTTAAATTTAACTAAAATCACATGGATTGATCTATAGTATGATCATCAAAAGATTAAAAAATGAGTCCTATTTTGGGAGAATATGAGAATTAACCCGAAATTGACTTGCAATTCATACAAGATACGATGGCTACTGGAGAGAGGTATCTAAACTTTTGTGCAACAGAACTTCGACAAAAGGTCCAAAAGCACCGTTTACTGCTCCGTGTGCCTAAGGATGATGTGTATGTAATCGTTGAGCATATCGAGGTTGTTCACCGGGAGATGCAAGACTGCATCTGGGCCGGAGGCTATAATTATGGAGAGGACTGGCCCTCAATGTTTCGAGACCTCCTGGTCACGCTGAAAATCCAAGAAGATATGTGTGTCTTCTCGGAACCCGAGATCAATACCCATAGAGATGCCCTCTATGGTCTGATCCACTACCTTGAGGAGAGGGGTCTTCTCAGAGAAATGATACCTTCTCCCGTCCTGGAGCTACGAAATGGTTTGATCTTGAACCGCTACTTTGCTAAGGAGTACCATTACAATTTTCCTCCACTCCTGGTCATCTGGATTATGAATTCGATCCCAGTTCTGGCGGTGAACTTGGAACTTTTTACAGGATCGTCCTCGGACCTGGATCCAGATATGTATCTAGATTCTCCTACCGGATCTTCTAGACATCTGATTTCCATGTGATTACATGTTATGTTTAACTGTCCCCATATACATATGTTATTTTTTGAGGAATTTTGTACAATAGGTTGAGACATTGTCCGAGTTTTTGTACATATGTGTTAGAATGTACAAATGCAAATGTGATGCATGTAATTAAATAAAGATGTTTGTTTAGTTGCTTCCACTTGAGTTTACTATCGATGAACTTTAAACGGTTGAAGTTTAAGATTAATACTTGAATGGTGAGGGGAAGCATGCCTGCGACCCACTTTGATTTTGAGATTAATCAAGGACTTCATATCGTTAAAAGTTATGAGTGTTTAGTAAATTGAATAATATTGTAAAATCAAATTTCTAATATGTTCTCATATTAAAAATTCTCTATAGAGATGTCAGTTGCTTCTAGATCTATCATAGCTGAGTTAAATCGTGAGTTAAAACTCAACGGTAAAAACTATGAGAATTGGAGTATGAAAATCCAATATGTGCTTGAGGAACAAGAGGTTCTGGAGCACATACATGTGATAATGGATGAGTCTGATGAAGGCACAACTGCTCAACATAAGCGAGATAAAGAAGTTTATGTTATTTGGAAGAAAAAGAACAAAAGAACTCTACTGCCCGGTTGATTTTATTGAGTTCGATGATGGATGATATCACCCGACAATTTCGCGTGTATGACAACGCAAAAGAGTTATGTGACGCTCTCAAACAAAAATTCGGAAAGCTTTCAGTGTCAAAGCTGCGTGCTTTGACCATAAGGTTTGACACCTTTAAGAAGCGTCTGGAGGTTGCCACGAGGAAACATTTAAGAGTGCTGTCTAACATGATCAGTGAACTGGCAGAGGCTGGTCACATACTTAGCAACAAGCAGCAGATTCAAGCTATCATCTATTCCCTACCACCAAGTTGGGAACAGTTGAAGATGAATCTTACCCATTCAGACCATTTGATAACATTTGACGATGTTGCTAGACACCTTGAGCTGGAGGAAGATCGCCTCCTAGCTATGAAATCCCACCTTGAAGCCCATTCGACTAATTCAACTGAGAATGGTAGAAAAAAGAAGAAAGGTAAAGGGAAGGGTAAGAGTAAGAGTAAGGAAACTCCAAAGGCTGAGATGGCTCCAAGGCTAAAAAGAAAAAGAGGTTTAACATTTCAAAAGTGAAATATTTTAACTGTCAACAGAAGGAACATTTTGCAAAAGATGCCCAAGCAGGTATACCTAAACTCAAGGGTGAGTAAGTTGTACGTATCCTCTTGTACCCTTCTAACTGAGTCACATTCTATGTGGATGATTGATTCAGGAGCGACAGACCATGTAGCTAGAGACCGTTGTTCGTTCGTTAAATACAGGCGGTTGCCGACTGGAGCAAAAATTATTTTTATCGGTAATAACTCATGCGTAAATGTGAAAGGCCTGGGCACTGTAAATTGCACCTTCGTGGTGGTCATGTCCTTCTTTTACATGACATGTTGTTTGCTCCAGACATTAGAAGGAACTTGATCTCAGTTTCGGCTTTAATGTCTTTAGGTTTTCAGTTGTCGTTTAAGGACGACACTGTTAGGTTGTATTTGGATGATGCCTATTTTAATATTAAATAATCTTTCAACCTATTTTGGGAATATGTATAACTTTTTGCCTATTTAGGGAAAATATGTATCTTTTTTACTCATTTCAGAAAAAATTCCCCAGAAAAAGAGAGAAGAGAAAAAAAGAGAGCAATTTCTCGTGGCACTTAGAGTAATAATATAACTATTTTGTATCCAGAATTGATAGACAGAAAAAATTGTATAATATGTTTCTCAAAAAAAATAATAATATGTAATATGCCATATTATACATTTCTAAAATAAAAGATATGGTGGACACAGGCGCACAAGATCATATTTAATTAAGATAAAATTTCATTATCCAACTCAAAAATTTATGGCTTTTGGTTGGTGAAGGTTATAAACAAGTTTACTATTTTCTATAAAAAAAATTTATTACACTTGTAATTAGTGATGTGATAATCTCAACATATCTTCTTACACAAATCTCATCGAGCTAAAGTTTAGACAGACTTTGATTTTACTAACGTGTTATAATACGGGGTCGTGCGAGGTCACTTAATGTACATGTTTTGATATCATATTAGAATCTCCATATCCATGATGTGATAATATCAAGTGTATTGGTTGTTTTTGTTTTATTTATTTTTTGCTTTGGTCGAGATCCTTTTAGTTTTATTGTATTACGAAAAAGGTGATGTTTTGGCGTACAACGTCATTGACAAGGAATTAGGAATCTCTACAAAAAAAAATTTGTCGGTGTGAAGGCGAAAGCGGTTGCATTCGATTACTAGGACCACAGGATAAATTATTGCACTCTCTTTTTTCTTAAACATCTGATTTTTTATGAGTACATTTAATCTCCTAGTTGTAATCTCAATATTCTAACTTGAAATTTTTGTTTCATTAAAATAATTTTTTTTGATAAGTTCATTAAATTATTTTATAAATTATATATCGGTGGAAATAATCCATTATCTTGCAGCTAAGTCAGAAGATCTCGGTGGTGAAGCTGTCTAGTGTTTGTTGCCGGAATTTCCTAGTTGACGGAAAACTAAACTTTTGGAATCCAATGTATGATTATTATCTGCCGCTGACTTTTCTTGGTCGGCATATACTTAAAAGAGTGAACGAGGAGACACAGGCACCGACGTCCTCTAACTAATCCGACACTAACCTCAGGCTTCTCGAAGGGAATATTAATCTTCTTTGCGATGTGACGATTTTGTAGTGTTAGCTCAAATATGGTTGAAACTCGTCCTACAAATATGGTTGTATTAAAAAAAACTTTAGTTTTGTTACTCTATAAGGTTGTTCAACTCGGAGATGAACTAGTTAGTTCAATATAATTCCGAATATCATTTGATTCTTCGGGAAAAAATAATAATGGCATCATCGCTACATGCGACAACACAATATCCCAGTGACTCTCAATACATCCAACAATTAGCATATGCATCATACAAAGGGCGATGTTAAATCGAAACCTGTGAATCCAGATACATTTGGCAGACGTTCCCCGTTAATGTCTCAACGCGAGGAAACGCCTCAGTACTCAATCCTCGAGCTGATCACAATCAGCTGGAAAAGTTGACTAGTCTGAAGAAGCGTCCTCAGACACGGCCGAAATCTCCCAGAAGGGGGTGCCAAAGAGGGCGAGAGCGTTGTTTAATCTCCGTTAACGGTCGCAACAGGCGCATTCTACATCAAGTAACCATAAAACCTAGCAAGTCTACACTAACTAATTGCGTCACAACAAAATAAGGTCGCAGAACAACTACAAACAACAAATCTAGATTACCACCTAACTTGCGAACTCTAATAAACAAACCTCGTCAACATAAGCATCGGGTGCAGAAACCGCATATTCAACCACAGAATCATTCCCCGAGCTTCTATTTCAAGTCAATTCCAGCACCAGGAATAAAGATCCAACCTTACTTCAACGTCTGTAGTTGATAAAAAGTATAGCACCAAGTCAAAGGCAAAATTCGAAATCCATGCCTAATTTTCAGATACTAATCATGTTGAACTGGAATCTGGATAGCTGCTGAGGAATCGTCGAGATTACTGGCCCGTATCTCTGCAAACAACCAAGTGTGAGAAAATATCGAAGAACTTGGATCACTTCTACATGTTGGTCAACCTAGAGGTTGACATAATATCTACCACATCATCAAAGAGATATACGTTACATAGAGCAAGTAGTTTACTATGGAAGGTTCTTGATATGCGGTTAAAGGGTTATTATAAGGACAAGGGCGTTCCATTTATCTTGCAAGCAGTCAAGCTCATAGTAAGCAGCAAAATCTGGACTGACAATTCCATGGATAAACAGAGAAACACGGGAAACGTACCTGGACATTATCATAAAGCTCAAACAACGGGACAGCAAGAAGTTTTAAATTTTTGGGCACCGCAAAGTATTCTCTTTCTGACAAGTGAACAATAAAAAGCTTCTTACACTCCTGCACAACAGAACAAGAGGAGCATGTAACAAGTACAATTCAGAGCCAAACAATATACAACATCAACACAGGAAAAAACTGGTATGCACCTTTGGTTTTGTTATGTGAGGTGGGCAATACGGATACATGATGGTTTCAAAGTTTGGCCTCCACCAGATAGCCACGCATTCCCCAATCTGCAAGGACAAAACGAGGTCAAAAAGCAGCATGGAGAAACCATTTAAAGGAAGAATCTCTAGGTAAAGAGGCTTCATTGCAATGCCATCCAGCTTCCAGCAGAAATGAAAAGAAGAGGAATTCAACTTCCCTCAAATCAGTACACATTTGAAAGCTCTGCAATCGCATCAATTCTATGCTAAGAAAATGGTGGAAAAGATGGACGTTGCTAAGTAGTCTAATAGTCTGAAGTTGGTGGGTCCGTCCTTCAACTCGTAAACTATTAACACTTTTGAGCACCTTAGATGTTGGTGAAAAGCATCAGTAATTTTGCTTTCCCCAATTCGCTGAAATTAATCTCGCTTCTATTTAAGATCTAGAAATACTTGCCTGCCAATCGGGCACAAGACCGGGTGAATTTGCACCAAGCTTGCTGGTCAACTTTCTTTTCAAACCTTCAATTTCTGTAACATAATAGTAACATGATCACAAGAAATATCCAAAAGAATGGTAAATGAGAAACACAGTTTAGACAAGTCTAATGAAAAATTTGATGCAGTTGACAAAAGGCAAAACGTTAAAAAGGACTTTACCGTTCTCTCCAGGTTTCAGACGACCACCAGGAAGTTTGCAGAATGTGTTTCCGATTTGCAACAGGAGTATGTGGGGATGGTTGTGCTCTTGCACCTGCAAGATAAACCAGCTTTTTAAAGCCTAAAGAAGCCAACTACACGCCTCTCCCTCCTACAGATAGGCCAAATGAACTTGACAAAAGGAGAGCAGATATGCAACAAATAAGACTACGCAGTTCTTCACATCAGCAGCTGAGAATAAGAAACTACTTCCAAACCGTAGGGAAATAGCACGAGCTTCTATCTTTCAGCTTACACATATCCATTCAACTGATAACCACAGGGATTAAGTGAGAGAATGGTAGCAAGCCAACAGTTGAATGGAACAAAACAGTAGCTCTGCCATTCACTACATTCAGAGACAAGCAAACAAAACTCGTGCTCCGAATAACAAGTTGAGGGCAAGAAAATCACAATAACCACCACTAACTCAACCCGTTCACATGTCCAAATCACAATAACCACCACTAACTCAACCCATTCGCACCCAACACAATGGTAAGACAACCAGAGTAAGAATCACGAGAAAACGAACAACACGCTTTAAATCGAGAAGGGAATAGAGACGGGGTTTACCAGCAAAATCGCTTCCACGCTGGTTCTCATCCCCTCTTTCATGTAGCTGCAAATAGATTCCATCAAAATCCCAAACCCTAGGGTTTCCTAGTCTAGTTTCATCTAATTAAAAGGCGAACCCCGACGAACAAGATTAAAACCCTAGAAAGAGATAGAGAGAGAGGGATGTACTTGACTTTCATACGAGCGAGGCGATCGGCGACGGAGGTGTCCTTCTCCATCTTGGGCTCTTTGGTCCCGAACGTGTAGCTCGACAACGGGTACGTGTTCACCACCGCCGACCCCACCATCTCTCTCTCTCTCTTGATCGATTGACGATCTCGGAGCTGGTCGAAGCAAGAAGAACCAAGACCGGAGGTGAGAGATTTCTTTCTTCCCTCCCTCCGTTTCAAATTACTCTAACACCCCTCCCCTCCGCCTTCCTCTGTTTTCAAGCCCAGTCACTTCGCTTTTTGGGCCGACGAGTTGCTTACTCTGGGCTTTGGATACCACATGGCCCACTTCAACTTCTCTCTTTAGGGTGTGCATATCCGGTATTTTGTTGATCTAAGTGATTGTTAGTATATGATCTTCAGTTTTAATACTTTGGCTCGAATTTTCTTAATGAAATTAAAACATGCTTGATAAAATGATATTGTTGGGACCGGATACAAATATCGCTTTAGAGAGGTTATTACATAAAAGAGTTTTGCTTTTTTTTCTCAACAAATATTAAAATTAAGTTTTTGTGCAAAAAATAGGTAAATAGAAAAAAATTACTTTGTTTATATTCAACTAACTAAAATTTTCTGAAAAAAAATTATTTATTACGATAAACGAATTATTAAAATTTAGTACTTGATTTAATTTAGGATGGAGATTTTTTATCAATTTAAAAAGGTTGTATTATATAGAAAAGTTTACTAAAGTACCCTGTAATTTCACGCTTTGTTACAATGTTTGACTTTTTCTTTTTAGGTGACAGAGGTTTCGAAAAGTGACACTTTTGGTGACAGATTTTTAACCGGAGTTAATTTTTCTAACCTGACCATACACATCAATGCCACGTCATCGCCATATCGTATTTTTATATCCTAAGTGGCGATGATGTGGTAAAATTACAAAATCTCAAAGTCAAAATTACAAAATCACCACATTGCCAAAAAAAATTTAATTAGGGTTAGAAAAATAAAGGGATTTAGATTTTGTAATTTTGTCACTTTTCGAAACCTCTGTCACCTAAAAAAAAAGAAGTCAAACCACAGTGTACTATAGTAGTGAACTTTTCCCTATATTATACTATACCTTGAAATTGTGAACTTTGAATTTTGGGTCGTACTGGGCCTTAAGCCATAGAAGCCCCCAAACTAGTATAATAAACCTGACCAAATAATTGCGCGCCAAATCCCCAAATCTCCGGCGGCCGTCCTTTCAACTTCGCTCCGATGGGGAAGCAAAAGCAACAGACAATTTCCCGCTTCTTCGCCCCTAAACCCGCCGCCGGAGATCCTCCACCGTCGGCCAAGTCAACCTCCACCCCTCCTCCGGCGAGCAAAATCTCCGCCACGGCCTCCTTCTCCCCTTCCAAACGCAAGCTCCTCTCCCAAGCCCTAACCCCTAACAAAATCCCCAAATTTTCTCCTCGCGCCCAAACCCTAACCCCTTCCCCTTCTCTCCACCAGAGGTTCGTATCCAGGCTCCTCGAGCCCTCTGACCACGAAAACCCGGCGGCCTCGGGTTCCGGAAAGTACACGCCTTTAGAGCAGCAGGTGGTGGAGATGAAGAGCAAGTACCCTGACGTCATTCTGATGGTGGAGGTTGGCTACAAGTACCGGTTCTTCGGGGAGGACGCCGCGGTGGCTTCCCGGGTTTTGGGGATTTATTCCCACGTGGACCGCAGCTTTTTAACTGCTAGCGTCCCAACTTTTCGACTGAATGTCTATGTGAGGAGGCTGGTTAGTGAAGGGTACAAGGTCGGGGTGGTTAAGCAGACCGAGACCGCTGCGATCAAGGCCCACGGGGAGAACAGGTCGGGGCCTTTCTGCCGCGGGCTGTCTGCTCTGTACACCAAGGCCACGCTGGAGGCTGCGGAGGGCGTGGGTGGGAAGGTGGAAGGGTGTGGCGGGGAGAGCAGTTATTTGTGCTGCGTGGTGGAGAAAGGCGTGGGGATGGAGGGTGTTGATGTGAGGGTGGGGGTTGTTGGGGTGGAGATTTCTACTGGGGATGTTGTTTATGGGGAGTTTGATGACGGGGCGCTGCGCAGTGGGCTTGAGGCCTTTGTGCTGAGCTTGGCTCCTGCTGAATTGCTTCTCGGGGATCCGCTTTCGAGTCTCACTGAGAAGGTAGTTGTCGCATATCATGAGAGAGCAATAGATATGGGAAGGGAAAGGAAAGGAAGTAGAAATAGGGACATTATATATTATAATTACCGTAACACTAAGAGTTGGTTGAAATGCAGACATTTCAATTTGGCTTATTATTTGGGTTTCATTTTATTGTCAGTTGCTGCTGGCATACGCTGGGCCTGCGTCTAATGTTCGTGTTGAGTGTGTTTCCAACCGCTTCAGTGATGGAGGTGCGCTTGCTGAGGTGGTGTCTTTGTATGAGAAAATTGACGAAGGTAATTCAATGAGCAACGACGGAGAGCAAATGGAACATGTGGCCGAGCAGCATAATTCTAAGTTGGCCATTGAGGTGCTACAAAATAACATATAGCAACAGCAATGTTTTAAAAAAATGTGAAAGAACGGATTTTCTTTATCTCCAATTTAAGCCAAGCATCTTGTCATCCAGGGAATCACGAAAATGCCTGAGTTGGCTGTGCAAGCATTGACATTGGTAACCCACCATCTCAAACAATTCGGATTTGGAAGAATTCTTTGCCTTGGAGCTTCTTTTAGGTCCTTCTCAAGTAAAACAGAGATGAACCTTTCAGCCAACACCCTTCAACAACTAGAGGTAACTTGTTACTGGATTTCTTTGTAATTGCATTCTAGAAGTTTGAACTGTAGGTTTCCTAGCTACTCATTTGTTTATTTGTGCACCCACCAGCAGCAAACCTGGATATTTTTTTAAGAAAGATGAGCCTTAAGATTTATGAACTCTTACGGACTCTTAAACTGTTTTTACGTGTTTCTGAAACGTTTTGACCACAGGTTATTTTCATTAGTTATTGCTGGTCGTTTTGACAATTGTATAATCTAACCAATGAATCACAGACTTGGCACATTTTCACTTCTCAACTTGGTGCTGTGTTTCTGTAGTAATGTCTCATGACAATGTCACTTTCCAGGTCTTGCGGAATAATTCAGATGGGTCTGAGTATGGCTCATTGCTGCACGTCATGAATCATACTCGCACCATTTACGGCTCAAGGCTACTTAGACATTGGGTATGGAATGATCTTAATCCTTATAACATCACATTCTAGTCGTCATTGTTCAAGTACTGGCAGATGATTTATGAGTTTCATTGTGCAATACAGGTAACTCACCCTTTATGTGATAGAAACATGATATCTGCTCGTCTTGATGCTGTTTCTGAGATTGCAGAGTGCATTAGGTCTCACAGACATTCACAGGGCACAAGTGAGCTTGATGAGGATTCTGATGTGGCTGTTGTTTTACCTGACTTCTACTATGTACTTTCTGATGTTTTAACTAAGTTGGGAAGATCACCAGATATCCAGCGCGGAATTACTAGAATCTTCCATCGGACGGCCTCTACAAAAGAGGTGAGTGTTGGCTTGTGAACAAAGTGTGGTGAATAAGTCCATGTTAATACCAAGAGTATGCATCACCTTTTTATCACAACCTCAGTTCTTGTGCTTTATCTTGTACCTCTACCCTTTGTGCTAGTCAATGCACGAACCTGAGCAATCTCAGCATTCTTCGCCTTTGAGTGCGATCCCTGCTATGTCTCAATGTGTCATGCTTACTGCACTTTTTTCTGACTAGTGGGTGTGATGGACAGTTTATCCAAGTCATTCAAGCTATATTAGTTGCTGGGAAGCAACTTCAGCGACTTCACATCAGTGAAGAGCGTGATAACAGAAGGGTGCCATCAAAGACTCCACAATCACCTCTGCTGAAAAGACTAATTTCAACTGCTTCATCAGCTGTTTTAATTGGTTTTGTGGCCAAGTTACTGTCGGCCGTAAATAAAGACGCTGCCGAAAAAGTAGATCTACCCAACTTATTGGTTGCATCTGAGGGGCAATTTTCAGAGGTTTGTATGCCTGAGGAAGTCACTCAGCATCTGAATTTGTCCGAGCTTTTAATCTTCTTGCTCTCCAAATTGTCATCAGCCTTTCTGATAGTGATACCATTATGTAGGTTGCAAGTGCTCGGACAGCAGTCCAAGTGGTGAAAAATAATTTGGACTCACTGATTTATGTATACCGCAGACAGCCTGGAATGCGGAATGTGGAGTTTATGAGTGTGTCTGGAGATACACATCTTATAGAGGTATGAATGTCCCAATAATCAGCAGTTACTGTGCATTTATCTTCGGATTTAGTCAGCAATGAAGTTGAACTAAGCTAAGAAAGTGAGTTAAGATCTTGTCAGACTGGTTTCTTTCGTGTTTGTACCTTCTCTTTGACTCAGACAAATTATGATCTTTATGTTTGAAAATATCGCCTCATGGAGTTCATCAGCAGAACACAGTTTGTTACTTCGTTTACTTTCTGAGAAACTTTGTAGACACAGTCATCTGTAGGTTTGAGTTATCTTGGTAACCCGTTTAATATGTTCATGGTCTGCAGTTGCCCTTAGATTTCACCGTGCCCTCAGATTGGGTCAAGGTAAACAGTACCAAGAAGACAATACGCTATCATCCACCTGAAGTGTTGACTGCTTTGGACCAGCTATCTTTGGCTAATGAGCAGCTGATGATGGTGTCACGAACTGCTTGGGACAGCTTTCTGAGGGGTTTTGCTGAACATTATGCAGAATTCCAAGGTGCTGTTCAAGCTCTAGCAGCTTTGGATTGTTTGCATGCACTAGCTACACTCTCAAGAAACAAGGTATGCTCTTGATCCTGTGATGGTTATTGTACCTCTTTAGTCTCTTTGTTCATGATGGTCTTTGCGTAACCTCTTGCAGAATTATGTTCGCCCGGAGTTCATTCAAGATGATGAACCTGTACAGATACACATACGTTTGGGCTACCACCCAGTACGATCACTTTCCTAATCAAGCTAGATTTGTTGGTTGCATTTACAATAAATCACAACCATCTCAATTGTGTGGCGTTTCTGTGAGCATGGGCTGTAGCAGTTTGATTCTCATTGTTTCCTCTTCCTATCATGTTTTTTAGGGTTGTAGGGGATAAGGGCTTGGGTTTTGTGAATCGAATATCAACTTTCCACTTGCTCTCAGTGCCTGCTTTTTGTCAGGCTGATCTCAATTTTTTCATTTATAGTGAACGCAGATGACAAGTTAGCTTATTCGTTTTCAATGATGCACTTCGCTCGCAATTATGGCTTCAAACTTATTCGCAATGCATTGCTTTGAGTCATAGTATTTATCATATAGCAGGCTAAGTTATTAATTTGTTGGCCATGCTGTCCAGGTTTTGGAGACTGTACTGCAGGACAATTTTGTTCCAAATGACACAGAGTTGCATTCAGAAAGAGAATCTTGTCAGATTGTTACAGGGCCCAACATGGGAGGGAAGAGTTGCTACATTCGACAAGTGGCTCTAATTGCCTTGATGGCTCAGGTAGAGTAGTCTTTCATTGACGTTTCGTGTGCGACATATAAAAACCTGTTGCATCTTGCAGCTGAACTACATGAATTTATCAGTAGCCCACTAACTTCAACTCTTTCTGGAATCGTGTGTTAGATAATTTCCCTTGCTTTTTCTGTTCCTGGGTAATAGTTTTGGTCTCCTTAAAGAGTCCACATATAAAAAGGTCGGAATTATTTTATAATGGAAGTGGAAGCAAGTGAAAAATGCAGACGAAACGTATTATCCTCCGAATTTGGGTGATAAAGTTTCAGAATATACTAATTTCATGATGTTGCTTCCAAAAATTTATAATCACGAGACAACATGTCTCGACAATGGCATCTAGTTTGGTGGTTGCAAATAGTCTTGTTTTTCTGCTATGCACTTCATTATGTTTGTTGTTGCTTTACTGGCTGAAACTTCGGTAATCGCTTCATCGAACTGAGCCTTCTCATTCCTTTAGGTTGGTTCGTTTGTACCAGCATCATCAGCCATATTGCCTGTACTCGATGGCATCTACACCAGGATGGGAGTTTCTGATAGTATTCAACAAGGGAGGAGTACCTTTCTAGAAGAGCTGAGTGAGGCCTCTCATATACTCCATAAATGCACAAGTCGTTCACTAGTCATCATTGACGAGCTTGGTAGAGGCACTAGTACACATGATGGTGGTGCTATTGCTTATGCGACATTACACCATTTGTTGGAAAAGAAAAGATGCCTGGTCCTATTTGTAACTCATTACCCTGAAATCGCTGATATAAAAGGTGAATTCCCGGTCTCTGTTGGTGCATACCACGTTTCATACCTGACTTCAGACAAGAATTCGAGTTCCACGAGCTCAGATTTTGATGGTGAAGATGTCACTTATCTCTATAAGCTTGTTCCTGGTGTTTCTGAAAAGAGTTTTGGATTTAAGGTTGCTCAGCTGGCTCAGGTTAAATATGTGTCACTTCATATCTCTGTCTCTCTCCCTCTATCTGTCTGTGTGTTTTGTGTATTGATCAACATGATTCAATGCAGCTACCTTCATCGTGCATTAAGCGGGCGATAATCATGTCAGCCAGACTGGAAGCAGCATTACACAGCAGAATTGGGATCAAGGAGGACAGGAAACAAATGATAAAATCTCTGTTAAGAGATGGAGGACAGCAAGAACAGTCAAGCGTCATTCAGTCTTCTGGTGATCTTCGAACGGAATTGCCATGGAAAGTTGAAGAGTTGAACAATGCTTATGAAGAGTTTTTCGCAAACTTGAATTTTGCACTCCTTGACAAGGATCCTTCAGAATGCAGGCAATATCTGGAAAATGCAAGAGGTCTTTGCTCGCAACTGTTTATTAGGTAAGTTGAATGTTCTTATCTTCCTTTCAACGCTTTTTTCCTTTGTGTTGCATTCTTCAAACTGTTCTGATACTTTCGTTAAATCATTTGCCTTGGCAGATAAATGCAGTCTTGTATGTATCATGGACGGAATTTTCATTTTCGTCGGGTTACGTATAGTACTTTTGGAATGTAAATCTTACTTTTCCAAGACACCAATATCTGCAATTTCAAGTTGAATCTCGTCTTTTGTGTTTCGAATACGTTCAGTCACTCGTGCGAGTTCACCGGGCTGGACAAGGTCATTCCAGGTCCAAGGAAGGACTTTTTTATGCCTGCCATTGCCACCAAAGTACAAGCAATTACTCTTTCAGAATCAATATTGCTCTACTATTACATGTCATCCTTGATACTGGAAATGAACAATCTAAGCTCTTGAGCCTTCCTTGCATGTTCAGGAGACATGATTTCATTGTCTGAATCACTCAACTCTACTATTGCACTAACATCCTGATGACTACTGCCTTGTTGGCACTTTGAAATTTTACGTGGCCGAGCTGGTGGGGAAGGGCTCAAGAGGTCGATGAATTCATTCCTGGCAAGGTTTCCCCAGGGATCAAAACGAGGCATGGCAATATCTGTGTTATGAGCATACTCTATTTCTGCGTCAACTGTGCTCTTGTTTCCAGAATCAACTGCAGCAGCATCGCTCGAGTCCGTTAGCGTATCTGTTCTGGATGACCACGCAGCGGAGTTATTGTTGATCCCTGAGTTCTTACTTTCAGAATCAACTGCAGCAGCATTTCTTGAGTTCGCTAATATAGCTGTTCTGGATGGCCAGGCAATAGAGGTATTGTTGATCCCTGATTCAATGTCGAGCATCAGAATTTGGAGATCTGAATTGATTTCATCCAAGGCGGAAACTTTGTCCGACTTCTTCAATCTTGGCTTCCGTTTATCCTTTTTCTTGGCAGCTTTTCTCTCCTCAAACTCGACAATCTTTTCCGGGCAAGCACTAGAGACAATGGAGGAGGGATCAAAAGGAGCACCAATTATGAGAGGAACCATAATAACAATGAAAAGTTCCCACATAATTACAAGCTGAAATTTGAAGATAGCACCGGCTATAGCATAAAGGTACCTCTGAATAAGATCTGCAGGAACGACCGAAGTTTTGAGTCCGTCTACTCCTTCCCATAGTACCTCAAAAGAATCTCTTCCTTGAACTTTCCTGGGTTTAACAACTTCAGATACTGGGCACCTGACAGGTATCTGCAACTCAGAAGAGATGGCTGACCAGGTTATTCTTATGAACAGAGAGATGGCAACACTAAGCTCGAACACGAAACCGTTAACACAATCTGTAAAGTTGGTATACTGTTTATTGTTTGAGAGCAAATAGACTAGTTTCGGACTGAAACTAGTCTATTTGATACTTTTATCTCCGAAACAGGTTGCACCATGATGGGAGATACAACTACAAACAGGAAGAACAATTTACAATGAATACCTCGGATATGGGAAGAACAAGTCCTGCTTCTGATGATGCCAAACGCAAGTTGGCATATCTTCGTAGATCTCTCTCGGCAACTTTTGGAAGAATGTACTCATCTATTCCGGAAGAAAGAAAGGTTAAGAGACTAAAAGTTTGCGCAAAAGCGCTCTCCTTGTCAAGCACATTCCGTGCAAGAGAAGGTAAAGGCAAGTAAATCACTGACTATGATGCTATAGAAATCCGCCGTGGAGATCCTAGTGATGCAAGGGAAGAACAAGCACCTGTTTTCTCGGGAGGCCACTCGAAGAAGTTCATACAAATCTGATGCAGTTTGGCACGCTGAAATGGATGCTGAGAAAGAACCCTGAGCAAATTAAACAGCTCAATCACAAGCATATCACCAATTCTCTACCTCATAAGCTAAAGGTACCAAGCCAGCTAATGAATGTGCAGCGAGCGAAATTATGATGCGAAATTTGTATCAAGCTATCTACTCATAAATCGGTGAGAAGAATTTCACTCACAGCTCAATGTACTGCACTAAATGCTAGATTCAGAAAACTTCAACTACCATGATAAGGAACAATGCCAAGTATGAATCACTCCTAAAACGACGCAATTAAGTCTCGTTTGTAGTGTATGGATACTTTCTTAATCTAATTACCATGGTCCAAGACTTCCATAATCTAAGGAACCCTTACCATGCTATTTAACTTGCGGGTTTCGACGCCCTTAGTATGCCATTCAATAAATGAAAAGGCGGAATAATGAAAAAACTTACTGATAGACAGCCCCGGAATCTGCAGAGTGACATTTTGGCTTCGAATATGCTTCAATTACTTCGAAAAGCTGATGCTTCATGTCCACATTATCAGAGTGCCCTACAACATTGCTCATATACTTGAGAACATTCATTTCACACGAGAGACCTCAACAATGTCCACTAGACAGTGAACGAGTACTTGCAGGTAAGAACATAAAGTTCAACTAGAACATGAATCTGGACAAACAAACATTGACATCCATATTCTCCAAATTGAAATCCAGTATTGTAACTAAGAGATCGATATACGTCAGAAAGTACCAAATATAGCAGGCAAGGCACTACAGAAGATCAAAAGTACTACCATCACTACTCACTCCCGTGTCCAACGAGCTCGGTAAGTTCTTGCAATTTAGATCTTTTGTTTGTCTTTTGGTGCCGTTCTTCTTGATGAATGATAATCCTTCCGACTCAATTAGTTGAAGGATCTTGTCATCTCCAACTGATTTCACAATCTTGCAGGCTGACTCCTGCAAGCATCAAAAGTCTGATTAGCATTAGCATATCATTGCTCATTATGGGCAGAGTGGAAAAGGGAACGACGGGGAGAGACAAATATTTAGCCCAAGGGTGATAACCAGCCATAACGTACCGGACCCAGACCATGAACTCCCCGAGAGTAGTCACTTCCAAGAAGAAGAGCCAATGTAATCTGCACGAGCAGTTTACACTGTAAACACTCCCTATAAAGCGCCATGCCAAAACTGAGCAATAAGAAGGAATCAATGTGATATTGCTACGAAATTATCCAATCCAGATTAGATATAGACAAGCTTTATATTGCACAGACTACTTTTGTTTTTGTGGTTAACTCTCAGATTTTCCTTCACATTATTTCCAAATGCTGTCGACCTGAAGGTAATAAGTTCCAATTAGTGTCAATACAGCCAACAAGTTACCAGAGAGTTTCTTCCAAATCCAAGTTTGCTCTCAATGTCGGCCATTTCATAGCAGATGACATGACCACCTTCCCCTGTTTTATCAGAAAATTTGTTAATATAACTCTCTTCGTCGCAGGAGAAACAGTCATTTCTAGCGGCTCTATCAGCTCACCAAGACAAATATCTCTGTAGACTGTCCTAGCTCCGAACAGAAAAGCGTCTGAATCTGAGGTGAAGCATCCATCCTGCAAAACATGATATGATGGTATACTTTAAAATGTGGATAATTTACCGTTTCATAGGGCGTAGAAACCCGGATAAGGTTTTTGGCTTACACATAATGATTCCGAGTTTAGCAGTGCACATTGTGCTTCAGCTTCTTCAATCCTAAGACAAGAAGAGGAAAAATTATAGAGTCAAAATTTGTTACTAGCAAATGTCTTGCCAACAACTTCTGTCTCCCATCAGCTAACTTATGTCGGGGTGCACAAACACTCTACCAAGATTACCCGTCCAAACAAGGAATTCCCATTGCCAATCCAAGAACTTTTGCTTCTTTTATCATCCGTGAAAATTCCGACCCCATATTCCTCCTAAGAGCCTGCGGTTTCTGGGAATCCGTTTCATCTTGACTAACCTGCAAAACAGGAACAACGCGATACAAATTGCAGCTGACTACTATATGAAGAAGATATAAGATAACATTTGATACACTGACAATAGACAATCTTCCTCACCTCGCTTCCTGAATTCAACCGCTGTCGATAAGTGGCCAGCTTTATAGCAGGGATGGATCCATCTGCAAACAGGCATCCGAACACGAATAAGTCAGCTTGCAACCGATAGTGTGGAAAAAGCAAAGTTCTCGAAACAAGGACTTTACTACAAGATTATAGTTCAGCCAGCATTGTTTGCTCCATTCTCGTGGCTCAAACTCGAGCTGTACTCGAAGCATGAATCCGAATGTTTACCGCTACGACCATCTCCTTTCGACTAACAAATTAAACAACCCCTAAGACCAACCACCCCACTTAATCTAGCAAGGTAAAACGAGTGCAGAAACTGTACCAGTGACGAAAATGAGGCTACAATTGAGAGCAATTAGAGCTCTAATACGGTGAAAGAGGCCCCTTAGGTAAACCCTATCTTTAATTGCACAATAACCCTTGTTCACGTTCTGGAGTTGAACCACCCAACATGAGAGATCCACACACACCCTCTTGTTCCTGTGAAATCAAATAAAAATACCCAGATCAGAAAGAGAAGCCCAATTCAGGAATTTCTTGTAAAGATTGGAACTTTACCGAAAATGGTGAAGTGGGTGCTTCTTCTTGCATGATTCCAAGACATCCCACAAGTTCTTCACTCCCATCTCTCTCTCTCTCTCTCTCTCTGTGGAGGAACAAAGTCTGAGACTTTACTCTTGGGATTGCGATTGATTGAATAAATTTGTATGCTTTCTTCTTCTGCTTCTTCAAGTTTCTGCTTCACTTCACTGAACGGCCACTTTCAAATAGTGGGGGAAGATTTCGAACCAAGGAGGAAAAAAACACTCATTCATGTCATTAATCTTCTATAAATTTTAGCTAATGGTCACTGATCTATTTTTTTCATTTATAATTATTTATCTATATTAAATTATTTTTGTATGGTCATTAAGATTATTTTTAAAATTTTAAAACATACCAAATTTTTTTTTCTCTATCGCCTTTTACTTTCTCCCTTTTCATTTCGAAATTAAAATTTTGGTTTATAGGCAACTCTTTGTATTTTTTTATTGGACTTATTAAAAAATTAGCTACGTGCATGTTAATATATATATATATATATATATATATATATATATATATATATATATAATAACAGAAGAGAGAGAGTCAGAAAACTCACCTCCCTCAATTTCCCTTCGCTCCTAATCCAAAACCGGAGCAGCAGCTTCTCTTTAGAAGCAGCTTCAAATCGGAGCAGTAACTTCTCTTCTTCAAGCCTAATACTAGCAACGCCAACACTTAGTTCTCTTTAGTATGTACGTCTAAGTAGGAATTTCGATATTCAATATTTGGGGTTTGGATTTGGAATTTTTTTGCAAAATTTTAGTATTTTTGGTATATCCCGAATAATACCGAATTTAATTCAGTATCATACCGAATACCGAATTAAAATTCGGGATTGGGATCGGTATAAGTTTTTTTAGCATTTTGATATTCGGTATTCGGGAATCGGAATCGGTATGTATCGATTGCACACCCCTATGATCTGTAGTAAAAATGGGAGGAAGTAAAAGGCAAGAGAGAAAGAAAAAAGTTTGGGATGTTTTAGAAAATTTTAAATTTCAAAAGTAGTCTTAGTGACCATACAAAAGTGACTTAATATAGATGAGTGACCATAAATAGACAAAATATAGATTAGTGACCATGGGCTAAAATTTATAAAAGATTAGTGACCATGAGTGTTTTATATCCAGGAGGAAGGTGGGTTATGTTCCGGTGTCATCCATTTGAGCCCACGACCCTCTCCTGACTTCACGGACCAACTATTTCAAATTTGAATCAATGTAGGATTTTGAAAGATGTAGAAATACTCCGAACAAGTATTTAGCACTCATTCAATTTTAATTATTTATTGGTATTCAGACAGACAAATAAATACTCTGTTAGGAATTCACCACAAGAAAATAACAACGCACAAAGAATACGGACACAAGAGATTACATAGTTCGGCCTAGTGTCTATGTCCACGGAGAGAAATGAGAATTTTTATTGATGAGTATCACAGTCACAAAGCCATATATAAACTATGATAACATGTCTTTATATAATAGATAAAATCTTGCAAGCTACGAAGTACGACAAAACAGGAAATGACTCTGTAGTGCAACCTAGCAGGCGCCGGATCACCCGAAGCCCATTCGGACCTGGAGGGCGCCAGCCGCCTACTGCCTTTTTTTCCTTTTTCTTTTCTCACCATTCTCAACAATCTGCACCTTTGCTGGAAATTATTCCGTGGAAGAACCATGAAACTTCACCCGAACTCCAACAAAATCCACCTTGGCAAAACACCGTCTCTTGGAGAAACATGAGATCTTGTGAAACCAAGCCGACTCCACCTTGAACCATAGACCCTTCCGTGATCAACCACCTCAATAACCATATACACTTCTCTCCACCTTTTTTCAATCACTTGGAGACATCCCTTAAACTCGAACTCTCAAGCTTGCCTGATGCATTTCCTCCAAGTTCCATTGAACCCAAACTTGCAAATTCACTTGCTGAAGTAACCTTGTTGAAAAACGTGTGTGTCCCTCTCTAAATCAACGGCCCACAACACATTCCGGATAGTGTTGTTCACTCTATTAGTGACGACGCCAATTCAACCTCGTTCAAAACATAACATAAATTGTGACCCCAAATATACAATTAGAAGAAAAAAAATGTCAACATAGATTTTCCGAAGTTGTTGAAATCTAGAAGGAGATTTTCTCTGATGTCTAATTCTTAATCAAATCCCAATTGCTCAACATTCATCATTGCATTAGTATTTCTTTCATTTTGTTTTTTTCTTAAAGACAAAAACTTATGGTGGTCAATGGATTTGTAAACAGCCATATATGGTAAGCTGTTTTTAAATTAACCAAGTGCGGTAATCTATATTTTAAATTAAACCATATATGGCAAGCTAATAAATGTAATTTCTCCCCTACATATAAATAAGACCCACCAAGAACCGCCACCGTCACAAATTACAACCATCCAAGAGCCAAACCCAATATTATAATTATGGTTAACATTGTTATTGTTCTTAAATACTTATTATGATTCTACCCAAAAAAAATACTTATTATGATCCAAGATTAATCACTATTCTCAGAACCTGCGGGCCCCACTTAATTTTCTGCTACCATGGAGTCAACAGACGCCAACAAGGAAGCAAAGACCAAGGTTCTTTCTTGAATTCCCTCCTCCCTACTCTCTCCATCTCTTCTGTTTTTGTCCTTTCACTGCAAATTTTATACAGAAACTTCTGAGTCTGATCGTAGCTCCAAGTGGATCATTTCCTGCCCTGAACGAAATTAACGTCTCAGGTTTTATTCTTTTCTGCCTTCAATTTGGTGCCCTTCCATTTCTTGTGTTCATGTGAATGCAATAACCAAAGTGATCCTAATTTGATTTAGTTTTTAAATAGTGGGTTTTCTTTTTCTTCCAAATCTTGAAATTCTGGAACTTGGATTCGGTTAAAGTTTTGATCTTTTTCGGAATTCATTTCAGGGTTCTCTTTCTTTTGTCACATCGTCTTTGGTGAAATGCTGAGAAAAGGACTGTTCTTTTGTTGGGTTTTGGACTTGGTGGCTCCTGAAGCCTCAAAGATTGCATCTTTTTTGGAATTCGGATTTAGGGTTCTCTTCTTTTTCTAAGAAATGTGAAAAATGGCTATTCTTTTGTCAGGTGTTGGTTACGAGTATGATGAGCTTGAAATTTGTTTGATTGAGATCAACGAGTATGGGACTTGGCTCTTATTTTATTTGTTACAATGAGAGGGTCCCTTATGATTCAGAAAGCGGTGCAGTTCGATTTTGTGTTCTTAGTTTCTTCGCTATCTCGAAGCGTAGTACCATACTGATCATTTGCTTATGAGGAAAATCTGTTAAACTTTGGTTTATCTGTCACAGCATTGCAGTAATGAAACATCTGGCAAGAAGATGGAAGATGAAGGTCGCTCCATAGTCAGGAGATGGGAGGACCTGGATACCGATATCTTGATGAGAATCTTCAAGTTTGACATCTTTGAGTTGATGACATCGGGCATCCCTCATGTTTGTAGCTCGTGGCGTTTTGCCTGCTGTGATCCTATTCTTTGGAAGACTCTTGATTTGTCCGTGCTGAGGTCTAACTTCATCAAGATCCCTATAGAACCTTACGTTTATGTTGACAGCCCTTCGGACAAGAAGCTGACTCGTATCTTGAAGATTTCGTTGAACCTCAGCCGTGGCAACATACACTCGTTGATCTTTCACTTAAACTTGTATGTTACTAGTGATCAGTTGGCATATACGGCTGAAAGGTAACTTTTGTTTTTGTGAACAATTGAACATCTGAGCTTATTCTTTCTTTTCTCCTTGTTTATTAAAACAGGGGCTGACTAATTCATGATCCTTCCAATTAAGAGTATATACTTAGTCCTTTTTTTCACATTGATTGAGCATATCGATCTGTTAGGAAAGTTATAGGCATTGCTGGTAAGAGTTTATTCAATTTGATAGCATTCGTAATATCAGTCGGAAGCGGAGGTGTTAACATTTAGTACTCCAAAATCTTTTGAAGAAAACTTGAGATACTGGTGCGATAACAGATGCCGTGTTATAATCCATTTCATACAGGTGAAAACATTACCCGTCATTTCTGTTTTTCGTTCGCCTTTTAGCTCTGCTCTTGAATTCAACTTGGGAAGTGGTTGAGCTGTGAATGTGTTGGAGCTCTTGAATACGATGTTTTCATGTTTCTGTTTAGCCAAAGACGAACATTGTGTTTTGGTCTTAAAAGCTACAGCTGATTAATGATCCTAAAATGCGATCTTGTCCTGTTTTAGGTGCCCGAATCTGAGAAGGCTTGTGCTCCCAGGATTAAATCGGATTAAAAACTCTGTATTATGCAAGACGATTTGTATTTGGAAAGATCTTGAATCCTTCACGATGTCCAGTATAGAAGACCCTCTTTATCTAGTGGAGGCAATTGCCAATAATTGCAGAAACTTTCGAGAATTGAAGATCATGGGTCCATTCGAGATATACTTTGCATCCACATTAGTTGTATTTCTTCCAAACTTGAAGGTTTTAAGCATCAGGTGCTCGGTGCTATACAAGGAAAGCCTTATACTCATCTTGGACGGCCTGCGGAGACTGGAAGTTCTCAACATATTTCATTGCCTACTAATCGAAGTTCTGCCGCCTCTGGCTCCAAGAAGAATCATAACGACTCTGGATAAAACCATCCTAGAGAAAGCCGCCCGTTTACGAGAATTCCTGACTTGTATGGATCAATCGTGCACCATGTGCCAGCGAACCAAAAATGACGAAGGGCTCATGCAGTGGTACAAGTATGAGGAAGGGATGTGGAAAGCCGATGAGGTAAGGTCTTTCGCTCTCTAGCACGACGACAGGAAGGCGCCGAATCATTGCCTTCGAAACTCGAATGTTGTAGCTTGTTATAAATGATGTTGCTGATGGTGCTCTTTCGTAGAGGTAGCAATTGTTTGTTCTATCTTTTGCTTGCTTTAGTTAAAATCAGAACTGGTTAGTCCCTCTATATACTTGTTACTTTTGTAAGATTTTACTTTGCTTTATCAACAATGAAGCAAGATTTTAATGGCAGGATTATGTAATATCTGAGTTTGGTAACCAAAATTTGATCTCACTAACAAATTATAGGTATGATGTTACTCATCTTTAGATTTAGTTGTTAAATCGTTGATCGTGAATATTGTTGGACCTTAAGGCCCAATCAGGCAATTATTATTGTGCATGAATGGGCCCAGGCCCATCAGGCCCAAATTGTTGGGTGGAATGGGCCGGTCAACCCGCATTGACCGGCCTAGGGCCACGTAAGCCGCCAGGTGGGCTGCGCGGCCCAACTATGTGCGCCACGTCAGCGTTACGTAGCGCTGACGCAGTTGCCGCCAAAGTTGGCGGTCCACATGGCACGCTGTCGTGCTGCCACGTGGCAGACATGCGGTCCAAAGTGCCATGTGGCATGCCACATGGCGAACATGCGGTCCGAAGTGCCACGTGGCATGCCGTATGGCGGACATGCGGCCCGAAGTACCACGTGGCGAACATGCGGCCCAGAAGTACGACGTGGCGCATTCTGATTGGCCGGACTTCCCTATAAAAGGAGAAATCTGGCTGAACCAAAACGTAAGTTATCCCACAACCACTCAATAAGAAAAAAAAATTCTGGAATAGTCCCTGAGTTTTTATCAGATTTTCAATAGAGGAAATCTCGTGAAAATCAATTACGAATCTGTGGACTAGCACGAAGACATTGTGGACCCAAACCTGTGGACCTCTTGCTTCAACAAGTAAGTGATTTATTATTAACGAATTAGTTTGTTAATTAATCAGATTTAACATATAATTACTTGTTAATTATACGTTAAAATCCATCAATTTGTATGAGAGCATGGTTGAAATCATGTTTTGATGATGATATGATGTTTTAATTCAAATAATTATGTGATTTTTTGTGTTAAAAATCGTGTTAATTATGATTTTATTAAAAATTACAATCTGTTGGACTTTAATGTAATTAATTTAGAATCAATGGGACTAAATTGAATTTTACCTAACCACGTGGGCAAATTCGCGCACGCGCGAAACCTTAAGGTACCAATCTAAAATTTGACCGCTTACGTGGCGCCTGCGTGTCATGGACTTCGGTGCAATGTTTGGAAAATCTTTGGGACTGAATTGAAATTTGCCATTTCAATTCAGTCCCGAGGAACCCTAAGCGGGCGATTTGGGGGCGATTTTCTCCCAAATCGATTTCCGTCGATTTTGTCAGAAATCCAACGATTTCGACGCCGTAGTTCAACGATAGTTGATTCTCTGGCGTCTCCTCGACGTTTCGATACCACTTTCGTGGATCGACGTTGCCGGAAAACAAAGATTGAAGCCGACGACGGCGGAGACGCGCGGAAGGGAGAAGACGACCACGACTGAGAACAGCTGCACGACAGCTCGCCAGGCTGCTACCGACGAGCTCGCGAGGCCACGGTGAGTCGATTGCGACCGGTCTTGGCCGTCAGTTCGCCGTCGTTGCGCCGTGGTCGTGGCGGAGCTTCGGTCGCCTTCGTCGTCGCGCGGGAGAAGAGAGAGAGGGGGAAGGGAAAATATGCGAGGGGCAAAATCATAATTTCGCAATTTTTTCCCAAAAATATTTATACCTGGGTCAAGAAAATCAAAAAACTGGTCGAATTGGTTTAGTTTTTTGGCTAGACTCAACCCGATTTATGTTTAATTTTGACTTGAGTCAAAATTGGACTTAAAATATTGAGTTTTCTCTTTTAATTGAATAAAATCAGTTTTTATTCAATTAAAATCTAATAAATTGATAAAATTTTGAGAAAATTTTGTCAATAAGGTTTATTAAAATTATATCGATATTTTTAATAAATTTTAAAAAAATTATTCTGGAACGAGTTCTGAGATATGTTAAATTTAACTAAAATCACATGGATTGGACCATAGTCATCAAAAGATTGAAAAATGAGTTTTTCAATCCTATTTTGGGAGAATATGAGAATTAACCCGAAATTGACTTGCAATTGATACAAGATTTGATGGCTATTGGAGAGAGGTATCTAAACTTTTGTGCAACGGAACTTCGACAAAAGGTCCTGAAGCGCCGTTTACCGCTGCGTGTGCCTAAGGATGACATGTATGTTATCGTTGAGCTTATCGAGGCTGTTCACCGGGAGATGCAAAACTACATCTGGGCCGGAGGCTGTAATTATGGAGAGAACTGGCCCTCCATGTTTCGAGACCTCCTGGTCACGCTGAAAATCCAAGAAGATATGTGCGTCTTCTCGGAACCCGAGATCAATACCCATAGAGATGCCCTCTATGGTCTGATCCACTATCTCGAGGAGAGGGGTCTTCTCAGAGAAATGATACCTTCTCCCATCCTGGAGCTGCGAAGCGGTTTGGTCCTGAATCGCTACCTCGCTAAGGAATACTATTACAGTTTTTCTCCGCTCCTGGTCATCTGGATTATGGATTCGATCCCAGTTCTAGTGGTAAGCTTGGAACTTTTTACTGGATCGTCCTCGCACCTGGTTCCCACAGGATCGTCCTAGGACCCGGATCCAGATATGTATCTGGATTCTCCTACCGGGTTACCAGGACATCCGATCCCCATGTGATTACATGTTGTGTTGTCCCTATATACATATGTTGTTTTGGGGGGAATTTTGTACAATAGGTTGAGACCTTGTCTGAGTTTTTGTGCATGTGTGTATAAACTCAGAATGTACAAATGCATATTTGATGCATGTAATTAAATAAAGATATTTATTTAGTTACTTCCACTTGAGTTTACTATCGATGAACTTTAAACGGTTGAAGTTTAAGATTAATACTTGAATGGTGAGGGGAAGCATGCCCGCGACCCACTTCGATTTTGAGATTAATCAAGGACTTCATATCATTAAAAGTTATGAGTGTTTAGTAAATTGAATCATATAAATTTCTAATATGTTCTCGTATTAAAAATTCCCTATAGAGATGTCAGTTGCTTTTAGATCCATCATAGTTGAGTTAAATCGTGAGTTAAAACTCAACGGTGAAAACTATGAGAATTGGAGCATGAAAATTCAATATGTGCTTGAGGAACAAGAGGTTCTGGTGCACATACATGTGATAATGGATGAGCCCGATGAAGGCACAACTGCTCAACATAAGTGAGACAAAGAAGCTTATGTTATTTGGAAGAAAAAAAACTCTACTGCTCGGTTAATTTTGCTGAGTTCGATGATGGATGATATCACCCGACAATTTCGCGTGTATGACAATGTGAAAGAGTTATGGGATGCTCTCAAAGAAAAATTCGGAAAGCTTTCAGTGTCAAAGCTGCGTGCTTTGACCATAAGGTTTGACACCTTTAAGAAGCGTCTGGAGGTTATCATGAGGAAACACTTGAGAGTGATGTCTAATATGATCAATGAACTGGCAGAGGTTGGTCACATACTTAGCAACGAGTAGCAGATTCAAGCTGTCATCCGTTCACTACCACTAAGTTAGGAACAGATGAAGATGAATCTTACCCATTCTGACTATTTGGTAACGTTTGATGATGTTGCCAGACACCTTGAGCTGGAGGAAGATCGCCTCCTAGCTATGAAATCTTACCCTGAAGCCCATTTGACTCGTTCAACTGGGAGTGGTGGGAAAAAGAAGAAAGGCAAAGGAAAGGGTAAGAGTAAGGAAACTCCAAAGGCTGAAAACCTAGGAACCAAGTTAGATGGCTCCAAGGCTAAAAAGAAAAAGCGATTTAACATTTCAAAAGTGAAATGTTTTAACTGTCAACAGAAAGGACATTTTGCAAAAGATTGCAAGATGCCCAAGCAGGTACACCTAAACTCAAGTGTGAGTAAGTTGTACGTATCCTCTTGTACCTTTCTAACTGAGTCACATTCTATGTGGGTGATTGATTCAGGAGCGACAGACCATGTAGCTAGAGACCGTTGTTCGTTCGTTGAATACAGGCGGTTGCCGGCTGGAGCAAAAATTATTTTTGTCGGTAACAACTCGTGCGTAGATGTGAAAGGCCTGGGCACTTGTAAATTGCATCTTCGTGGTAGTCGTGCCCTTCTTTTACATGACGTGTTGTTTGCTCCAGACATTCGAAGGAACCTGGTCTCAGTTTCGGCCTTAATGTCTTTAGGTTTTCAGTTGTCGTTTAAGGACGATATTGTTAGGTTGTATTTGGATGATGCCTATTTTAGCCTTGGATATATATCAGAAAATTTTTTGATTCTGGATATTGATCCTTGTGAAAGTTTTTCCTTGGTCACTAGTTCAAACTCATCGGAAGATGATATTAAAATATGGTATTCTAGACAGGACACATCGGTCAGGATCGTCTAAACCGTCTAGCTAAGGCAGGACTGCTGGGAAATATAGAAAAATCTATATTACCCAGATGCGTATCCTATCTAGAAGGAAAAAGTACTAGGAAACTTTTCGGTACTGGGGCTAGAGCTAAATTTCTACTTCAATTAGTCCATTTCTACATATGTGGTCCAATGAACATGAGGAGAAGGCATGAAGCATATTACTTCATCACCTTCATTGACGACTATACTAGATATGGTCTGATATACCTGATTTCTTACAAGTCTGAAGCCTTAAACTGCTTCATGACATACATGAGTTTTGTTGAGAATCAGAAGGACATAAAGATAAAGGCCTTACGAATTGATCGTGACCGTGAATATCTTGCTGAAAGAAGGAATGGAACTCTTCTTGACATGGTTAGATCGATGATGGCAGAGGCAAGTTTGCCTATATCATTCTATAGAGATGCGCTCCTGACTGCCGCATACGTTCTAAACTGTGTTCCCTCAAAGTCTGTTACACCCACTCCTTATGAAATGTGGACAGATCGGAAGCCCGATTTATCATATTTTAAGCCGTGGGGGTGTGCGTCCTATGTCTATTCTACCTCAAGTACTTTCGGTAAATTAGGACCAAGAGGTAGAAAAAGTATCTTTATAAGTTACCCAGAGGTATCTAAAGGGTACGTGTTCATGGGTGAACTGGACAATGGACATGTAACAGAATTTGAATCATGTGATGCCATATTTTTGGAGAATGAATTTTCAAAGTTGGGGGAGGTTAGTAATAACTTTATCCTTTATGAGACAGATGAACCAGAATCATATGGATCACTTCTTCCGAGTGGGAGAATTGATGAGGAAGATAGAGATTTTTCAACTCAAAATGATCCGGAAGGTTTTGATCTGAGTCCTGAAAGGGAGGTAATTCCTTATTCCAGTGGGAGTACGGCATTTCTGGATATGATGAATATATGAGAGATGTTTATCAAAACTGAAAATACCATAGGTCTAGCAGAACTAGCATACCACGCCGACGATTTGACATCAAAGGCGAGGCTAATGCGTTCTTGGTATCACTAAAGAAATTTGGTAGTCCAAGTGAAATTCTTCTAGCCATCCTGCAGGATGAAGATGAGCCAAAGAATATATCTGGAGCTTTGTCATCTCCAAAACGAACTGAATGGATAAATGCAATAGAGGAAGAAATATCTTCCATAATCAAAAACTAGGTTTGGAATCTGGTCGACCTACCTAAGGAGCGTAGGGTAATTGGAAATAAGTGGATTCTCAAAATCAAGCGCAATACAGATGGCAGTATCGAAAGATACAAAGCCGTTTGGCTGCCCAAGGGTTCAAACAACAGGCTAGGATAGACTACGAGGAGACGTTTGCACATGTTGTTAGATTTACGTCAATTAGGGTCATTTTAGCTATGGTTGCTAACATGAATCTAGAATTACATCAAATGAATGTAAAGACTGCTTTTCTCCACAGAAAATTGGATGAAAAAATCTACATGATTCAGCCTGAGGGCTACATTCAAAAAGGCTGCGAACATAAAGTTTATAAATTGAATAGATCAATTTATGACCTTAAGCAGTCGTCTAGACAGTGGTATATTCGCTTTCATAATACGATTATGGCGCATAATTTTATAATGATAGACGAAGATCACTGCGTGTATGTTAAGCGATCAGGAAAGAAGTTTGTTATCATCACTTTGTATGTTGATGACATACTTTTAGCTGGAAATGACATGAGATTTCTTGTCGAAATCAAAAATTGGTTATCTTCCAACTTTGTAATAAAAGACATGGGTGAAGCGGATTACATACTTGGAGTTAAGATTTTGAGAAATCGTTCAAAAAGAATAGTATCTCTTTCACAAGAGACATATATTCGCAAAGTAGTAGAATATTTCAAATGTGATCATAATAACCCAAAGTACGTCCCATTGGTTAAAGGTCATAATTTGTGTAAGGACATGTGCCCAAAAATAGCTAAACAACGTGGGGACATGGAGAAGATTCCTTACGCCAATGCAGTTGGATCCTTGATGTATGCAATGTTGTGTCTGACCTGATATTTGCTATGCTGTTGGGATAGTAAGCAGATATCAGTCTGATCCAGGCAGTGCTCATTGGAAGGCTGTCAAAGGTATTTTGAAATATTTGAACACTACTGCAGAATATTCCTTGTGCTATCAAGGACATAGCCTGATACTGAGTGGCTACACTGATGCTGATTGGGGAGGCGACATGGACAAGAAAAAGTCTACATCTGGATTCATTTTTTTGTTGGGTGGGGGTGCTATCTCATGGAGCAGTAAGAAGCAAACATGTGTATCCCTGTCAACAATAGAAGCGGAATATGTAGCTTTAGCTCATGCTGCACAAGAAGTGGTATGATTGAAGAGATTCTTAAGCCATCTCTCCCTGATCAACTCGATGAAACTCGTGAGTCTATTCTGCGACAACCAAGCAGCTATAGCCTATGCTAAGGATCCTAGATTCTATAGCAGGGCCAAGCATATAGATATTAAATTTTACTTTGTTAGAAGTTTAGTAAAATATAAAGAACTGTGTATGAAACACATATCTACACAAGATATGGTCGCAGATCCAATGACTAAAGCATTACCTAGAGAAGTGTTCGAGAAATATGTTAAGTCACTGGGTTTACGACAGTTTTATTTGTAATCCAATTAGTTGGAATAAAAGAGTTTTATTTGGCTATATGAGTTATTTATGAAACGTGTCGGACAGAGAAGTAGCCTACTCACACGGGTGTTTACCTCAGTGGGAGTCAAGAAGTTGATTCCTAGATGAGATGAGGCAGTTATTGGACATTCATAAGTGCATGTTCTATGACGGAATATCGTCTTGCTCAAGAGCAAGTTTCCTTATGGGATGCAGGAATAAGTTGCTGCATTTGAATTTTCTACAATCCATATGATAAGATATAAGTGGAACTTATCATACTGTCTGTCCTATTAGCCTAGAGTTAAGCTGAGGCTGATACTCTAGTATGGTGTTAAATGATATTTCTTCCTTTAAAAAGGAATGTACACCGTAATACGTGATCAGGATCATGTGTGCTACTCGACTACTGGATGGGATAAAAATATTGAGTGATTTCACAATCCCTGGTGTGAGACCAATTTTTGAGAACTGTGATTCTCGAAACGTACCCTTAAGATCCTAAACGTATTCTGAAAGTATGGTCCAGTGCTGCTAGCTTGGAAAGTTCATGAAAAGGTTATGGCATAGCGATTAGACCTGGCAGGGCTGACCAGAAATGCAGGCTGTATCATTATGAAAAGAATATAGTTAAGGAAGAAGGAACTATGTTCATCACATTCTGCGTTTCGTAGTCCAGGTGCACCAATTGTATTGAAAAGTACAATAGTGAACCCGAATATAATTATTTGAAATTACTAATGTGAACAATGGAATGTGACATGAGTCCTAGGGTAATAGCATGCATTATACAACAAGGTTATCGAGATGTTACTATTTAAGTAGCCTGAGTGTCCGTGCTCTTGAATTTGGCTTAACATACTCGACGTGTGCTGGTCGCATGAAATCCTTTAAAGAAATCTGATAGCTATTGATCAAGGTCAATAATAATTGAGTGTGAGATGTTGGACCTTAAGGCCCAATCAGGAAATTATTATTGTGCCTGATTGGGCCCAGGCCCATCAGGCCCAAATTGTTGGGTGGAATGGGCCGGTCAACCCGCGTTGTCCTATTAGTTTAGAGTTAAGCTGAGGCTGATACTCTAGTATGGTGTTAAATGACATGTATTCCTTTAAAAAAGAATGTACACCGTAACAAGTGATCAGTATCATGTGTGCTACTCGACCACTGGATGGGATGAAAATGTTGAGTAATTTCACAATCCCTGATATGAGACCAATTTTTGAGAACTGTGATTCCCGAAACCTACCCTTAAGATCCTAAACGTATTCTGGAAGTATGGTCCAGTGCTGCTACCTTGGAAAGTTCATGAAAAGGTTATGGCATAGCGATTCAACCTGGCAGGGCTGACCAGAAAAGCAGGCTGTATCATTATGAAAAGAATATAGTTAAGGAAGAAGGAACTATGTTCATCACATTCTGAGTTTCGTGGTCCAGGTGCACCAATTGTATTGAAAAGTATAATAGTGAACCCGAATATAATTATTTGAAATCACTATTGTGAACAATGGAATGTGACATGAGTCCTAGGGTAATAGCATGCATTATACAACAAGGTTATCGAGATGCTACTATTTAAGTAGCCTGAGTATCCGTGCTCTTGAATTTGGCTTAACATACTCAACGTGTGCTGGTCGCATGAAATCCTTTAAAGAAATCTGATAGCTGTTGATCAAGGTCAATAATAATTGAGTGTGAGATGTTGGACCTTAAGGCCCAATCAGGAAATTATTATTGTGCCTGATTGGGCCCAGGCCCATCAGGCCCAAATTGTTGGGTGGAATGGGCCGGTCAACCCACGTTGACCGGCTCAGGGCCACGTCAGCCGCCACATGGGCTGCGTGGCCCAACCATGTGCGCCACATCAGTACCACGTTAGTGTGACGTGGCGCTGACGTAGTTGCTGCCAAAGTTTGGTGGCCCATGTGGCACGCTGTCATGCTGCCACGTGGCGCACATGCGGTCCGAAGTGCCACATGGCAGACATACGGCCCAGAAGTGCCACGTGGCAGCCATGCGGGACTTTCCTATAAAAGGAGAAATCTGGCTGAATCAAAACGTAAGTTTTCCCACAACCACTCAATAAGAAAGAAAAAATTCTGGATTAGTCCCTGAATTTTGATCAGATTTTCAATAGAGAAAATCTCGTGAAAATTAATTACAAATCCATTATAACGTGATCGTAATTCGACTGGCACGAAAATATTGTGGACCCGAACCTGTGGACCTCTTGCTTCAACAAGTAAGTGATTTATTATTAACGAATTAGTTTATTAATTAATCGGATTTAACATATAATTACTTGTTAGTTATACGTTAAAATCCATCAAATATGTCAACGGATACTTAACAAGTGAGAAGAGTGGACGGGGAGAAAACAAAAGTATAATGTATTTTTTTTATAAGTAAAGTATTATGTATATTATGTAATTCTTATAATAAATTTCGAGTCATTGTTATTTGAAGTACAGATTAATAAGAAGTAACAAAAATTATACCACTTCAAGACAAATTCAATATAGATTTTTTCTTGGTTTTGAACAACTATATAATCCAATTTAAATTGGGTGGGATCTCAAAAAATACTAAAGTTTGTCCTCTCAAACTTTACCATAGTTACATTTTTAGTCTTCAAATTTAAAATCTTTTCTTGAATTAGAATATTAAGACTGGAGGAGCTCAAGGAATACGACGGGACTGACCCCACGAAGCCTCTCCTCATGGCTATTAAGGGCCACACCTATGATGTGTCCCAGAGCAAGAGCAGGTGAATTGAGTCCTTTTCCTTTGGGCAGGCTCTTGCTTTGTGATTTTTGGGTTTGTTTTTTTCTCCTTCTTTTTTGGGTATGTTAAAGGGTTGGCAGGTAGGATGGTAACAAATTCTGAGGTCGGTGGTCAATTCTTGCGGAAATGAAAAAATTTTGTTTGGGAAGAGAAACAAAGCTGAGTACCGTCCAAAGTCCCGGGATCTAGATTAGCCCACCTAAATTTTTTATAAAAAAAAGTTAGAGGGTAGGATGGCAATAGATCTTACCTTGATTGGTGGGTCAACTCCCGCCCCATGCGAAAATGGAAAAAACTTTGTTTGGGAAGGGAATGAAACCCAATAACGTCTAAAATCCCGAGGTTTTACGCCAACTTGCCTAATTTTAGAGTTTACCAAAAAAAAGTTGGAACTTTTATTACTGTTTTATTGTTTAAGTACTGTGCTTGATGGTCAACTGGCATTTGGAGTAATCGAGGTTCTTTTTTGCTTCTGGGTTTGGTTTTTTACTTTCTGGGTATATTGAAGGTTGGAACTTTATTGATGATTGGTCAACGGGTATTTAGAAAAATTGAGGTTTTGTGATGATGTTCTTTGGATTTGGAGTGTGGAGTTGGGTTTCTGGAGTGGATAATATTGGGTATGGAGTTGAATTGGTGATGATGTCTTTGATGAAAGTTTGGGAATTTGTTATTCAATGTTTGTGACCAACTCTTGAATGGATGAGTATGGGCTGAAGTGTGCCGCTCTTCGGAATCGTGTGGCTTCTTGAGGTCCTGTATGTACTTGTTGCGATGGTTGTGCATCTTTATCTCTTTCTGTTATGAGTCAGAAAGGAAATACCTACAGGTTAGTGGGAAAAATTATTGTAGGTAGAGTCACATCAATGGGTCTGATGAAGTGAGAAAAAGCTCAGGTCATATGAGGTTGGTTCGTATGAGGGAGCAAAGGCTTGATATGGATGGTTTGAGTGTAGTTGGGATTCGCGAAGATATGGATAGCAAGCTATGGTTGTTTCGTGGAGGCATGGTTGGCAAGGAACCATGGTTATCTCAGAGAAGCATTGTTAGCTGGGCCCTGCTATGGTTGTCTAAAGGGACGTGCACGTCAAAGGTGTTGGGTAGGTTTTGCATGGAGAATGCGAAGCCATTATTAACACCACGCGCGGATCAGGTATCTCACTTAAGGCCGAATGATGGAGTTCGAGGCATGTCGAGGGTTCTAATTTATAGAACAAAAGGTTGCCCTTTGTATGCTATGACATGTAGCATTGGTTTGAGGCAAGAAGGTCCAGCGGAGAAGCAGTTCGAGGTTACGGAGCATGGGGCTGACTGAAAAATAGAGGGCGTATCTATTGGTCGCAAGGTTGCTTCAGCAGGTGGACTTGCTAGTTGGGGTTCAATGGAGATTGGAGAAAATAGGCCAAGCAAGCTCAGAAGCTCGAGTTTGGGAGCTGGCTCCAAGTGATTGAACAAAAGGTGAAGAGAAAGTTGAGATGGTCTTATTGATGCAGTTATCTATGGTCCGAGATGGAGTCGGTGGAGTCGGATTTGTTTTGCAAGATATCATAGTTCTTCATGGGGCGGTGTTTTGTCAAGGTGGAGTTTGTTGAAGTTTGGGTGAAGCTTCATGGTTCTTCCACGAGATGATTTCTCGCCAAGGTGAAGATTGTTGGGATGGCGAGAAATAGGAAAGATTTATTTCCTATTCTGACTAGGTTTTGGACTCGTAATCTGACCTAGATAGGTTACTTGTACACCAAGGGTTTGTCTCTATATAAAGACATGTTATCCTAGATTTTTTGTATGGCTTTGTGGCTCAGAAACTCATCAATAAAGGTTCTCCTTTCTCTCCGTGGTCGTAGGCATTAGGCCGAACTACGTTATCTCTTGCGTCCGTGTTCTTTGCGCGTATTATTCTCTAAGTTGCTGAATTCCTAACAATAATGTTCTCCACTAACCTGTAGGAATTTTCTTTCATCCTTCATCCCTACCATCGCATCCTTATCCATCTTTTTTAGCCTACCTTTATAACTATCATTGTTATAATGCAAGGTCCCTAACAAAAAGAAATTACCAGGATGCATTGGACTTGATGAGGCAGAAAGCCAGTCACCATCCAACCCGTCTGAACATGTGGCCATGGTTGTGGATGCCAATCCCTCCTCGTTGTCTTGATCCCTAGTTCGTCCTGGATAGTCCCCTTCATGTACCCTTCTCAGCACTTGAAGCCACTTTCATTGAACTTCTTTGACTCCGAACTGGATCCTCTTCCACAACCCAGCTGGTGGCTCCTCATCATCCGCCAAGCACAAGCGAATCTTTGCTACTGCCTTAGCCTCCAACTCTTCCCACTCTTGCTCCTCCATCTTTTCAGACTTCTTCTCCGAGAGCGCGATAACCATCCCTTGCTGCACAAGGAGATCCCTGACATGCCTTTGCCATAACCTGAAATTCAATGAACCATCGAACTTCACAAGAGCAAACTTCGCGCCGTGATTCGATATCCTCCAACCTTAGCTCTTGATACCACTTGTTATGAATTTAGCAAATAGGGAACAAAATGTGCAAAGAACACGGACGCAAGAGATAACGTGATTCGGCCTAATGCCTACGACCACGGAGAGAAAGGAGAACCTTTATTGATGAGTTTCTGAGCCACAAAGCCATACAAAAAACCTAGGGTAACATGTCTTTATATAGAGACAAACCCTTGGTGTACAAGTAACCTATCTAGGTCAGATTACGAGTCCAAAACCTAGTCAGAATAGAAAATAAATTTTTCCTATTTCTCGCCGTCCCAACACTTTCGACGAGTTTGTTTGGGCTCAATTAGGCAAAGACGGATGAGCCGTGCTTCAAGTGTTGAATGTTCCATTCTAGGTGTTATTTTCAGAATTCGATAAGATGTCAGGGCTTCAAAGAGGTCGATTGATTACGCAGGGGGATCATAACACCCTGCAAATGTTGAAACTGAAACTTTGAGCTAAAGGTTGTCCTTCCTAAAAAGCTGTCAAGTATTGAGATTTTGAATTGCAGACCTCTGTACATTGTTGGATGTTGGGATTCTGCATTTTCCCGGCTAGTTTTTTCCTCTACCTGGAGACTCGTTAACATGTCGCTTATCATAATTTGCAGGATGTTCTACGGACCTGGTGGACCTTATGCTCTGTTTGCTGGGAAGGAGCAAAATTATCGTTTGATGAAAAAGATCTGACCGGAGATATCTCTGGTCTTGGACCATTTGAGTTGGAGGCCTTGCAGGACTGGGAATACAAGTTCATGAGCAAGTATGTCAAGGTAGGTACCGTTCAAAACCCAGTTGTCGAAACCGAGGAAGCCTCGCCCTCTCCAGCAGAGCCTGCTGCTGAAGCTGCAAAACACGAGGAGGCCAAACCGGAATCCGACGAAAGGGATGTAAACCCTGCTGAGGATGGCCCGTCCGCTGTCGAAGAGATTCTCCCAGCCGAGTTCAAGCATGATTGAACAACTTGTATACTTCCCCGCCACCAAGAGTTCAAATCAGTTGTTAGCAGATATGTAGAAGGAAAATGGTGTTAAGATAAATGCTTGTATTTATAAGTCACTTCATACGCTCTTCTGCTGAGACTCGTATAATTTTGATAATATACGTCAAGGTCTCATGTGGTGTTGGTGGTATCCCCGCAATTGGATTACCTGTTCATTATAATCATCTCCTTTTGCTTTGTTTACCACTTAAGTCGGCTTACCAACGAGCCATGGGGCACGAGTCGTAGGATAATTTGATGGAGGTCCTTCCGTCAAGGGTTCAGTAATCATGTTGAACGACGTCAAGGGCTCGGGCTAGGTGAAGCTCAACCTCTGATGCAAAGAGTTCAAAGCGGACCTGAGGTATTTTCTTACAAGGAAGTGCAAGTCAACGTGTGCCTTTATTTGTCGATTCACACGTAAGAATTGTCGTTCCTTGAAAACTATGTCTTCTGTAGTATTCGATGTACGGGCGGCAGAGGATGCAGAGGTTAGGTTTATTTTGTTTATATACTTCGAAATTAAAGCTTTTGTCGAGTCATATCAACTTTTTTTTAGGAAAATGTGGCTTATTACTTTGCATTAATTAATTATTCACGTTACATGATATAAAAGTAAATACATAGACAATAAAGTTAAAAACAGATATGCTAGATATAAAACAACAAAGAGCAAATATAGTGTATGTTTTCTTCATAGGCATCGTGAAAAAGTTATAATCCATGGCTATAATATCAACTACGAGAGCTGATAACTTCTCAAAAGAGAAGAGTCGTACCAAACCAATACTACTTGTCCAAAAAAAAAAATCATACCAATACTGACTAAGGTAATAGCTGACAGGTACAAAATTACATTGAAGATGCAACAATGCATCGTAAAATCCACAAACTTCAACTTATATTGAGGATCCATGACTGCAGTTACAAAGATCAACATGTTCATCTTTTCAGGACTTCTCCGATATTTTTCAAACTTTTTTTTGATCTTTGTGACAGTCGTACTCTGTCTACATCATCACTCTCCATCCAGTTCTTCAAAGCAGTGACGAGTCCAATAATCTCAATATATCTATTAATTTATTTAGTAAGTGATAGTAATCCATATATATATCCACTTTTATTCATGTTCCAATAGTATAGCTACTTTGTATCTGCAGCTATCAATTATTGACAGTTGACCTCTTTTAAACCAATAATTTTAACCACACTTTAGAAATGGGACTAGTAGGACAAAGGAAGAATATAAAAAAGGAACATGCCTCCTCCTCTCCTCCTGATTTAATCTATAAAAAGCTTGAAACATCAAACCCACCTTGCAAATTAAACAACAAACAACATTAAACCCACAAGTTATATGAGGAGGAACACTTCAAGATCAGTTCCAGCTCTGGTCCTCCTGCTCATGATCCTTGCAAATAGTGTTCATCTATGTGCCGGTCGGAGTTTCGACAGGTTTCGTTACGACGAAAGGGCAGCAACCACCAGCACCAACAAGTCGAGGTTCATGTCTCTGGCATTGTCCCGTCATCTGGATGCCTTGTCTCACAAGTTAGGGTTCGTGGGTGGTATGGATCATCATCGTCACAAGTCAAAGGTGGATGATCCCTTCTCTGTGTCTCAGAACCGTGTTCCTGGAGGGCCCAACCCACTTCACAATTGATGTTTGTTCATAGGATAAGTCATCATTTTATAGGTTTCTAACTGTTGTAGCCCTCTTGGTTCTTGGAAAGAATGGGAAGAGAAAGTTGTAAAGGAAGGAATTAGAAAAGAGGTGGTAGTAGTATATAGGCCAGTGATTGGTTTTTCCCCCTGTTTGCTTCCTCTCAATTCTTTCCAAGAACCAGACGTTGCGTTTTTTATTGAAACAACTGTTATCCAGATTATCACTAGATCGACTAATCCAAATTATAGTCGGATAAGATCTTTCAATGATAAAAAAGTTCTAACACAAATTTTTTATACAATTGTTGCAGCACATCAGTCTCAAATATTTTCCATTTCACTCAAACTAGTCTTCTTCGGGTAAAAACAAATTTACAAACTAATCCTAAGGCCAAGTGTCCAAAGTTCCTGATTTATCACATGAATTTAGTATTTGGATGGAATCGCTTAAATTGAAGTGCTTCGTCCAAATGGGTCATTAAAATATCATACCTTACTCAAATTTGGATTTACTAATTTATTGAATATTCAGATATGAGGTGTTATTAAAAAAAATTAAGTGAACATTAATTAAACATGTACCCATGAAATAGTGGAAGTAGACGAGACAAATCAGCTGAACATGGTCGGGTTTTCCTAACTCGAGCTGACACAAAACCAATTTTATTATAGTCATTATTAACCAACGGTTGTAATGATTAGCCTAATAATTGTCTCCAACTGATAATGGGCGGTTCTGTGAATCTTTTTATTTTTTTGAGAGACAGTTCGGTTCTGTGAATCTCGTATCATTTGCGGTGTGCAGTTTGAGATTAATCGCGTACTTGGAAGTATTTCGTGAAAGGTTTTTATTTGTTAGGAAATCAACGTATAGAATGCATAGCGGAATCACTTCTATTTTAATGCCAAAAAACACATCAAACAGATATAATAGAATTACGTGATTCGACAAATTATCTACGGCCACGGATACTCTATAATTTTGTCACCACCGGGATTTGAACTCTGATTATTCCAAGTCAAAATCTTCACACATCTTTTATATCGTTAAAACAAGTTCTCTTATTTCGTAAAAAATTTCAATTCATTATCTCACAGGCTAAAACATTCACTCTTCAGCCCAAATAAGCCTTACCATCGGGCCCTCGAAAAGTTTGTCAATAACAATTACCTACGACAACTAACTCGTATTGTCAAAAATTCATCAACATATTTTCTTACAAAAATTTATCACTTAGTGTATGCCAATACTGTTGGTTAAAGCCTAGCAAATCCAAGTTTTCTAATCGCAATTAAGTCAATGCTTTAAACCCAATTAGTATAAGAGTTGAGTTTCCTTACTAATTGTTTTACAATATCTTGACTTGCGCTGGTTGCTAAGCTAGCTAAGCATATAGCCCGGGGAGAAGCATCAAAGATCCTAGACGGTAGATCAAGTACGGAATATTACAAAACGTAATTGTTTTATACAATTTATTTTCTTTAAAGTCTCTTGTATTCATAGTAAATATTGTCCTGTCTTTTATAAAATGTGACTTCTCTAATAATGTATTTTTTTAATAAGTAGCCAAGGTTGTTTTATACCTTTTAAAAAAGTACTGAAGGTTGTTGTGATACTTTGAAAATGATATGTTATGTCTGAAAGCCTTAAGTGATTTGATTGGTACTATTCATATCAACAAGGTAAACTTTTTTTTCTGGCACACATCTTGAGAGAACTCCAAGGTTAAATGCGCTTGGCCAGGAGTAGGATTGGGACGGGTGACCTCCTGAGAAGTTTTTCGGGATGCGTGCGAGTGAGGACAAAACACGCTGGAAAAGACCTGTGTTGGTCTGTGGAGACAGTCGGTCGGATCACGGGGCGTCACATTTGTTATCAGAGCAAAAATAATTCTGGGATTGTTCTGTGTTCTATCTGACGCGACGAGGACGTCGCATATTTAAGGAGGGGTGTATGTGATACCCTAAAAATGATATATTATGTTTGAAAGTTTTAAGTAATTTGATTAGTACTATTCATATCAACAAGGTGTACTTTCTTTTCTGGCATACATCTTGAGAGAACTCCAAAGTTAAATGTGTCTGTGTTGATCTGTGGAGACACTCGGTCGGATCACGGAGCATTACAATTGTTTTATACATTCTTTTCTCATCAGGATTGGGATCCTGTAGAGCTTGCACGATGGCACCGTTGACGTTTGGCTTTAGTGGATTATGAAAATGGAAGAACAGGTTGGGCTCGTTGAGTTGGTAACTCGTGTTTTTTTAATGCTCGACGGCTCTTTTCCAACAAGTTAACTATGTAATCAAATTAAGCGGAATTGATCGTTGTCTATGAGCACGAAACTATTCGGACACCTAGTTGTACCGACTGTCTAGGTGTGGAATTACTTCTAGAAGTATTCTCGGGTACTTTTTACCCGTCGCGGATTTTTTTCAAAAAAGTTTACCACCACGAATTTTAACAAATTCTAAATTCTCGTAACAAATTCAAAAAAGTTTACCGCCACCCGTCGCGGTATTTTTTTAACTTTTTTTTGCCACATGGCAAGGTCAAGGACAAGCAAAGACATGGATGTGACTAGTCTAATGATGAGTCGTCCTAATCATTATCACAGTTTCGCTCCAACTGAATATTTGGCTGTCATATGAATCTCACATATCATGTGCGGTGTACAGTTTGAGATTAAACGTTCTATGGAGTATTTCGTGAAACTTATCCATCAATCACATCGTGAGTTACAAATGTATTTGTATCATCATGTGATCCAATGGATCATCTCTACATACCACACAAATATTTTTTAGCGTATTTTGTCTTCAAACACACACACCCTAAAAAATTTCTCAAGAATTCACATATCCTGAGATTTCTCCAACTCTTTTAATCTTGAGGTTCTTTCAAGATGTTTGTCAAAAAAAAGTACAACTTGTTGATATAAATAATATAATCAAATCACTTAAATCTTTTTTAACATATCTTAAACGAATTATTACAGTAGAGAATTTGTTTATAAGTGGTAAAAGTTCATCAATTCACTGCCTTAAAATTTTAAATTATATATAGAAATTTTAACATAATATCATAACTCGTAGTATTGAAAATTTATCGACCTATTATCTTACGAAAATTCTAACACAGTTTATGCCAATATTCTTGGTTAAAGCCTAGCAAGCCCAAGTTTTCTAATAGCTATTAAGTCAATGATTTAAACCCAATTAGAATAAGAGTTGAGTTTCCTAATTAATTGTTTTACAGTATCTTGACTTGCTTTGGTTACTAAGCTAGCTAAGCATATAGCCAAGGGGGAAGCATCAAAGATCATAGACGACAGATGAAGTACGGGATATTAGAGAACGTCATATCTCAAATCGGTGGTTTAATCTAATTTAGTACCGATATTAAAAGCTCTCTCCTTATATAAGTGTTATTACGTTCAATTTTTTTAAAATCTCTTATATTCGAAGTCGAGTATTGTCCAATCATCTATAAAAAAGATTTTCTCTTTTGAACTAGACTTATATTCAGAATACGAATCTCTTACCAATTTAACTAGTTTTCTCGTTAGGGTCGGGCTCCTGTACAGCCTGCACGATGACACCATTGACTTTGGCTTTAGTTGATCAAGAAAATGGAAGAATCGGTTGGGCTCGCTGAGTTGATAACTCGTGTTTTTAAATGCTGCACGGCTCTTTGACAAGCAAGTTAACGATGTTATCTAATAATCATTTACATGTCACCTTACTAGAACTATTGATTTGAGTTTATATCGAGCTAGATCACATTTTGTGACAAAATTCTTCCGACAGAATATATATATTAGTTAGAATAATAAATTTTTAGTTGATTTATACATTCAACAGTAAGGTTCTAAAAATGCGGTTAGACGGTGAATCAAACATTTGAGTGTACCAGATTTTGGGTTGATACAACTACCTTACGAACCGTCCAAAATCTAGTCGCACCAGATAGTTTGATCTGATATTTTGACTTAAACGACCTAGTCTGACCAAATTTTGTCCGAAATTAACACAAATAAAATAAAAATTTGCATCACAAGCTCGATTTTCCTAAATCAATACAAAATAGACTAAATTAACAAAGAAAGATGGAATGGAGATGAAATAAATTGGTCAGAATATGGATTTGAAGCTACTATTTAGCATATTTAGTCTATATATTATTTTAAAATATTAAAAAAAATAAAAAAAATTATGGTTCGACTGGTGATCCGACCAATAGACCTAGAGGACGGAAAAAATCATGAGTCGGCCTCTGGGTCATTTTTTAAAACCTTGCTCAGCAGTCAAAGAAGTAGTGTATTGTTACATTAGCAAAATTATAACAATGATTCATTATAGAGAGCTTTTTTATTTTTAAAACTTTACATGACTCAAATATTAAATTAATCCGTTTAGTAAATGCACTATCAAACAAGATAAACAAGAAATGTCGGAATGTTTGATTAACTTGTTCATTCCTACACTAGAAATATAATGCATTGGATCTATGTAAGCTATGAGGTGGAGAATTTTAAGGTCAGATAAATATTGTGCTTAAAAGTCAAATATTTTAGAATCACAATCACGAAACCAAAGATTCAACTAGAGAATGCCATTTGTCCGCTGGATATAAGTCAAATTAATGGTCAACCCTTAAAATAATTCATCTTTAAATTAAAATTAAGCTCCTCAGATAATATATATTTTCTCCACTGATATAACTAGCTTATTCATTGCCATTTCCCTAGAAAAGTCCCGTTTAGGCTCCAATGAGTTGTGCAAATTTTAAAATTAGCCCTATTCACGAATGCGACTTTTTTCTTAAAAATTCTTTTTTGAGGTTTCTAAAAGTCAATCTTTTTAAATATGTGCAATCTATGAAGCATATAGGATGTGCAACCAACGTAGAGTCAACCGCTTCCAATAACATGTATTATAAGAATACCGAGCACGTATATTTGTTACTGTTCAATACCATTCGGTTTCAAACTGAATTATTTGATTTCGTAATAATAAAAAAACTTTAATGAAGTCAGAATAAATAATAATGCTTTAGGAACAAAGTCAGAAGACATCTCTATATAAGTAAGCCCATCAAGGAGTCTCCTGGCTCCCTCACACAAAATCATCCACATCCTCTCCGCCTACACATACAAACCAATTAATTCCCTTAAATTTCCTTCTAATTTTAATCTCTACTCTTTCTCCCACATCATCATCAACACACTAGATGACAACTAAACACACAAAATTGTCCCTCATCTTCTTTGTCATGGTGGCCCTATTCCATTGTACAAGCTGCAGGTCCATCCCCCAATCCAAGATGGGCCATGTTAGAATTGGACAACCGAATTCCGATTACCATTTGCACACCGTCTCGGACAACACTTCTTCCATGTTTCAGAAGAGCATCTCTGTGATATTCAGGACTTTGGAGTCCAACAAGGATCGGCCCAAGTTCCACACGGTCTATCATCGAGATGTTCCTTCTGGGCCGAACCCACTTCACAATTGAACGGGCTCTTTTCGGCCCGCTTTGCTGCTTGCGTCGGTTTACTGAATTCTTAATAGCTCGATTTCAAGAGTTTTCGTTCATTTAGAACAACTCGCTTATATAGTAATGTTTTACTTTTAGTGTGTTACAAATTCGTATAGCAAGGCAAGCCGAAAGGTGAACTCAAATTTATAGAGTTTCCCCAATTTTCTAATATTTTTGCAAGTGTTGTGTGATTTGTACTTAATATAAATATGAAGCTTGAAAGTTATATATTATTCAAGTACAAAATATTATTCCACATAACGTAAGCTCAAAATGCTAGATTTCAATAAATAAAAATTGTGATCTCATATTCAAGTTTTGCTATTTAAAACTACAAAGAATAACAAAAAAAATACCAAATTCTAAAACAAATATAAAAAATGGTAACGTAACAACAAGAAGTATGGAATTTACGTTATATGCAACAATGAACATTAAGCTACTAATTAAGTACCAATAAGGGTAACATAACAACAAGAAGTCCAACTAATAGTAACTGAAATTATTTTAGCTTAATCACTTTCAATCTGAGTTCTTATAAATACATCAATAATAAATATTTATTTTTTTTTTATAAACAGGGGACTAAAGGTTCCCTAACCTCTATAATCATCAACCGGATAAAATAGTACCGGATAAGCTAACTTTCTTAAGATTATCTAAGTACATATTCAAATAGGACAAAAATGTTTTATAAAACAATACATAGTAGAAAGCGACCCTTAACAAAGATCTCATGTCGAAGTGTTAGTGGAAAATTTTGATCCGTCGAGACTTGAGCAAGAAAATCTTGTTAAAAAAATTTACTATCATTTAAAAACTTATTAAATTCGAATTTGAATTAATCAATTCGAATTTAGATTAATCGGATAAACTTACAAATAATAAGATGCCTAAAATTGGGGGGTAGACACGTGGTTTCTGCCGACGCCTACTCTTTGTCGAAATTCTTTCACAAAGTCTTGTTTGGTTCTTCTTCACCACCACGCTCTTACCTTCACTTTCTCCACTCAGAACTACTCACAAAACCCAATGAAACCAAACAAATAAAAACTCCATCCCACCAAGGAAAAAAAAAATAAAAAAATAAGAGAAATACTGGAGAATGGGAGACCAGGAGAATCCCGAAGACTGGCTACCGGCGGGGTGGAAAACGGAAGTCAAAGTTAGGAAAGATGGGAAGAAAGACAAGGTAAATAATTAATTAATTAATTAGTTTAAAGTTTCTGCATTTAATCTTTAAGTTTACTGTTCATTGTAACCCTAGATATGGTGGATCTTGTACCGGGTTTTATTGAGCTCCTTTGAGTAGATTGGATTAGACCCAGATTTTAGGGAGTTGAATGTTTATATGGGTCGGTCTTAGATTTGTTGGGTTTTGATGCTAGTGGGTTTTCCTTTTTTTAGGGCAAGTATAATTTTATTACACATTTGGTAATTACAAGATAAGGGGGAAGAGTGAAACTTGTGTGTTTGTGCTTAGATCAAGCACGGAGATGTGGTTTCATTTGGGGGTATTGGAGCTGTGGTGGCTTCTTTCTTGAGGTGAGCTGAAAACGAGTGATGAAAGATTGGCGCTTTTTCTCTCGGGTTAGGTTTGATAATCGGAATAGAAGATCTTTTTCCCTTTGTTCTAAACCGGGGGAAGAGCTGGAGATGCATGCAATGTACTCTGGTTTGTGGACGGCCAGAGGCCTTGGGTAGATAGCTCCCTGCGTGTTAGCACTTTTTCGCATGAGCTGGGAAGGAAGCTACGTAGCTTTCGGTTTCTTTTCTCTTGTTTGAAAGTTTAAGTTAGTGTCCTAAAGAATTTGGTTCGTGATGCCATCTTGTGCTTGGTGCCCTTGGGTTGCATTTGCAATCACTTGTAGCACGACCATGGGGCCAGGTAGTCTCACCTTCTCCCGTTCGTGCATGGACACCACAAAACCTACACCACATTGTATTTTTTTTAAGAATCTAAAAATGCCACTACTAGAGATTACGGCGCAACACATTTTGAGCTACTTAGACATGAACAGATCCTCAACGCATAAGAGTGGCCGTTAAAAAGAGAATGAGAAGATTATAAAGGATTTGGTGGGTTATGGGATCTTCTCCTTGCAACCTTTTTCGGCTGGAGTTTCGTGCCCTTGAGTTTTCGGAAAGTACGCGAGGATAAAAGATTGGGTGTTCTGGTTCTGGTAGTATTGTTACTGGGAATTGAAGTTGTCTGGAGACCGACGTGTCAAAGTATTCTTGTCTAAAACAATTATTCTTTACTAATGCTGGCATTTCGATGTCTCTGAGGAATCAATTGCATTGATTGGACCTGTAATGGATGGTTACATGAGGGGAGGTAGGGTTAAGGTATAAAAAACCTTGATTGGTTAATTTCTTTTGAGGGTTAAAGAGGGGAGGTGAGGGTCGTCATAATCCTCATTAACCCTCTAACCCGCAAAATCAGAATCACCAGATATGGGGGCTGGGTTCCATTTTACTTTTTAGTTTGGTGAAAATTTTCTTTTTTTTCTTAGACCTTATACTTCCAAATCCGGATTGGAATTCCATCTTTGGTAATCTAGTATCCATTGATCTCACATAACTCTCCCTTTATCCAATCAAGGTTATCGGCTTTACTTAATGTTACTCCGACTACTATCCACTCAGAGCTAAATTAAAAACTCTACTCGATGTTCCCCCACTTACCTCCCTTTAAAAAATCCTACTCAACTCTAATATTTTATGTCCAACCAATGGATTAAATGTTAGTTTCACGTGAAAAATTGTCATTAAAAAGATGAAACTTTATAATGTTGTATACAGCATAAGAATGTTTTACCTTCCTTTGGTGGTTTGTGTTTGTTGCAGCTCTACTTTTCCCCTTCTGGCGAAGTTGAATTCCAATCCAAGATTGGAGTGTTGCGATATCTTAAGGACACCAAAGATACAGTGGATATAGAAGATGATGGAAAGCAAGAAAAAGTTAAATCTGCACGTTCTGAAAAAAAGGTGTGTCAAAACATTCTGCTCTTTCGACTTCTTCCGTTGTCATTACCATGACTTAATTTCCTTTTCTGAGATTACAAGAAAATTGATCTGCTTGCAATTTAGGTCGTCTTCGAGAAGGCTACACCTGACGGATTACCTCCAGGGTGGACCAAAGAAGTCAAGATTACAAAGAAGGGCAGAAAAATTAGGAGAGACTCGGTATTCAACTTTTCCATCTGTTAATTTGATGTCTCAGATTCTTGTCATTCCTGTTTAGTTGGCAGCGTCATCAGCAGACACAGTTTTACCTGTATTGAATTAATTTCTTCATCGTAATCACCTTCTGCATATTCTCATCAAGCTGTAATTGGTGCAGTATTACACTGATCCTGTGACTGGATATATTTTCCGCTCAATGAAAGATGCACTTCGCTATATTGATACCGGAGACTTGGGAAGGTTGGCATTCAAACGAAAAGATAAAGAGGATATGACTGCGGATGTCGAAGAAGATGATACCCCTGTGGGTGCAGTCACAATTCTAACTAGTATTCCTATCGCCAAGTATTTTCAGTTTAATAGCTGTCATTATTTTCTGGATTTGTGAAAACCATGAGAGAACTTAAACGGTCAACCTACTGACTTGGCTGAAGTTTGTCTCTTGTAGACACCTGCTGCAACTAAGAAGCAGAAGTTAGAGGATGAGGAAGCCAGCAGTTTGACTGCCAGTGAGCCGAGGCTGGAATCCGGTGGATCTGAGAAGGATGAACTGATGCAAAATTCCACTCCAGGAGGAAGCTTAGTTGTCCATGACCGTACTAATGATCAGTGTATGGATCATATACCTTTTCTATCCTCCATTATCGATGTTGATGCATTATTTTGTTCCTTTTCTTGAGTGTCCCTGATTTTTTCGACAAAGTTCACGTGGATCTCAGAAAAACCTGGTGTTGTGGTCTTCATAAGATGTGGAACTTGACAAACTTCCCTAGAGGGTTTTCAGTGACAAGGGGTTAGATGATAGTATTAGGCCTTTTCTCTCTGGTTTCTCTTTGTTGTGATCACTGCTTCCTCATTTCAGTGTCTGTTGATCTTGACTCCCGTTTTAGTAAGTAATATTTCACTCAATTCACTCTGAAGTGTGTAATCTACAGATGATTCGGATGGACTGGGTGCCGGGATAAGCAGCTCAGACTTACCAGTGGCTGAAGGTGTGAACCCATCTAATGGGGAGATTGAGCAGCCAATGGAAAATGTGGTGGCTGGTGATAAATCTAAGAGCCCTGCACCGACACCAGCGGCTGAATTGCTCCCAAGTGAGCAGCCAATGGAAAATGGGGTGGCTGGTGGTAAATCTAAAAGCCCTGCGCATGGGAGATCCATGAAGAAAAAATATGTCGATACTCCTCGCCGCGCCTCAAAAAGGCTCGCAGGTGTGCCACTTGATGGTGCTCTTGAACTGAAAACGGAAAGCCGCACACGTCGAGTTGTTGCTGTGCAATCCCATGATAATGCTGGAACTCTAGCCGAAGATACTTCATCGCATCAGAATGATTCTTTACTGGAAGCAGTGGGCACATCTGGTGACAAACACCCTGAAATTCCTAGAGATAAGCATTCTAATGACGTCGGTGCTCCAAATCAGCTTGCCGAAAAGGGGGAAGTTGTAAAGCAGATAGATGAAAGCCAGGAATTCACTACTGCTCCACCTGTGGCTGCTCAAGCTAGCACAGAAGAACATCCCGAAAGGGTTGGAACGGACGTTTACATTGACCAGAAGCCAGAATTGCCGCTAGACCTGCCGCTCAGGGAGTTGTGGGAAGACCCCTGCATTGCATTTGCAATACAGACTCTGACAGGATCCTCCTTTTACAGTTCTGATTGCATCAAAGTGTCAGAGGGTGAACGCAAATGTTTGGATACATCAGACTCTGCTCTTCCGGAGCATCCCAGTGAAGTTTCTGATATCCTCTCAAAGACCAACGACGAAACCGCATCACCCCAAAGTGTTCCCCCCGTCGATGCATGGTCAGACCCTTGCATCGAATTCGCAATAAAAACTCTCACGGATGCAATCCCACTGGACTACGGTCTGGTCATTCAAGACTTCCTTCCACAGCAATCGACCTCATCGCAATCACAACCAAACTCTGGTGAGTTTTGCCAGACCAAGTTTGTGTGCCAGACGTTCGGCACCTCCAGTCGGCCAATATTCAACCAACCCGGTTTCGCAGAGCCTGCGATGCCTCTACCCGGTACCACGAGCTTGCGGTACCCCAGCGGAGCCGGCCACCAACAAAGCGACAAAAGAAGCAATAAGCGGGGAAGGTAAAGAGCTGATTAGTCATTAACATGTACATACTACAAACCTCTGTTGCAAGGGATATAAGTTCGTCGTAATTGGGACAACACCACCCTTCTGGTTTGGTTCATATGGTTAGCTTAGATGTTGAAGTTGGGTGCATGGCTTCTCCTAATTTAACGTAAGGTGAGACTCTTAAAAGACTTTGTACGTTTTGGAGACAAGCTCTTGAAGCTTCTTTCCTTGTCTTGTCTAACTGTTTCGCATGGTGATTTTTTGTTCTTATCAATGTTTATGCCTTTTGTCTTGAGGAACATCTTTTACGTGTAATCAGGGGATTGTACTTGCTTCGGCCATTGTTATGATTTTGACCTTGAAATCAAATTTCATCCTTTTTTTTAGGGACAAATCAAATTTTCATCTTGGACGTTGAAGTCTAGTGTGGTTTCTTTGAATTACGACCACTCAGTGTTATGTATCCAAATTGTGTAATTTCTAGTTTTGATCTGAGAGTGCTCATCATCACACTTGAACGTCTTTGGGTTGTACGATTAACAATGGACCACGGAATTAATCCATTCCGATACCATGTTCGATTGTTGTTAAACTATTAAAATGATTCAACAGGTAACTAATTGTCTGGAACATAAATTTAGGTAGCCTAAAGGCAAACAATTAATCGCCCAACGTCTTGTGAAACTTTGAACTATTACAGACTTGTTTCTGTTTCGCAGTCGTTGCGGACGTCCTTTCTCCTTTGGGTAGCTTCATTGCCGTAAGAACATGGCATCTCCAGACAAGAACTTGGTATTGAACTTGCTGCGGAGTTCGCCCGTGGAGATGCAAGAACCTTGCTTATGTACAAGAGCTATGACTGCGGGGACGGTTACTATGACTGAACGCCATTTCCTTCATGCACCAGGACCGGCTGCACCTGCACGAGCTCTTAACATTTCGGTTCTCTTGCTCCTTTCCATTACCTCGACGAGCCATTCCATGCTTCCTTTGATCCCCAACCTGCAATTGAAATCGACTCGAACATTTTCAGAGTACTTTAACAATTTCATACTGGTCAGGGACGAAAGAACATCTCCAGCGATCCCTTACCCGTCATATGCAGAAATAGCTTCAAACATGTAAACTCTCTCGTCCAGCTTTTTCAGATCTAGATATCTAGCGAGTTCGTCGGCAGTCACAGCATTAGCAAGGTCCTGTAATCAAGAGCGTTTCAGTGACTTATTCTGAGCAAATAAATTACTTGATCAAGAACTTTAACCAGTCAAAATGTGAAAAAAAAATTACCTGTTTGTTTGCTAATATCAAAAGAGGTGCACCCTGTAAATCCTCATGCCTAAGAACTTTCTCTGCGCGGTACAACATAAGGCATTAGTCCACAATGCATCAACCTCGCACATGCAGAAAGAAAGTACTTATCAGCCCCAAGTACAATCATCACAAATACCTAGCGCAGATTTTGAGTCTTCGAAACGGGAAGGGCAAGCCGCATCAATGACATAAACCACCGCATGTGCCTCTTCATAATATTTCTCCCAGATAGAGCGAAGGCCAGGCTGATAAGCAGATATATGTAAGTGGTACTAGACAAGCGAAGTGAACTTGTTTTGTAACATTCAGAGCAAAGCATACACCAAGATACGCATGCAATTAGAACAACTTTGTGCTTCTACAAATGAAAATAGACAATCAGCAGCCAGCTTATGCGAGCTTCTGAAGATGAAACAGCTTTGTCATCAACAAGTTCTGTAACTAAGCAGGGTGTCCGAGGTTCCTCCCAATTTCTTTCCTTTCATTAACCTAACAAAATTACCTCTCTGATCTCTTAGAACATCACCATAAGCAACATCAAAATAGCCTTAACCTATTTGAAACTAGATTCAACCTTGTGTAGTGTCCAACAGATTGGTGAATCCACTCTCATTCAGTCGGGAAGAATTCTATTATAACCATTCCAGCGAAGGCTCTAAAGCTAACAAGTGAGCTTCACATACCTGACCTCCAAGGTCCCAGAACACAAGTTTTGCATTGGATATTTCAAGGCGGCCAATGTTAAGTCCAACAGTGGGAACGATGCGATCAGGAGGAAGGCCTTCTAAGTTTGAGTATACCGACTTCAACTTCTCCAGCAAAGTCTACACGCACATCCGAACAAAATGACCGTATGAAAGCTGACTTTTGCATAACCAGATATCTAAAAAGCTTACAACAAGCTGTTGAAACATAATGTTGTTCTTTCAAGTTCAGCAACCTACCGTCTTGCCAGCCTTGTCAATGCCAAGGATGAGGACATGAAATTCCGTCTTAGTGAAGATGTACTTCCAAAGACCATAGAACAACGAGAACATCTCGCTGCCGCCAACACCAGCCTCCTCTCAGACCTCCCAACAGCAGCAAACGGTCAAACCTCAACCCCCGATGCTTCTCATACACAGGCTAGAACAGAAAAACAAGACAGGTCAGGTCAGTGTACCAGTCCCAAGCCACTGCAAACAAAAGCGAGAAACACGAATGCAATCCCGCAACAGGTAGAACCCATCTCGAATGCTCGAAAACCCATGGAACCAAACACTAATCTTCCCACCCACCCCTTTGATTGGACAATGTCTCGACCAAATTCTCCTACACCCAAATCAACCTCCTCGAGAAACCCAACATAACACAAAACCAAACCAAACCAAGAGATCCAATCACAAACCTACCCTAACTCAGCACTCAATAAAAGTAAAAACATAACAGAGAAATCATTCGAGATCTCAAATAAAACCCCCAAAACTTCAACAATCTGGGGAATTGGCAGGGACCCAGAAGCGAAAAAGGGATCAAAATCGAAACTTTAAGAGGTTAAAGTGAGAATTCTTACTCGTCAAAAACCGGGTTAGAGTGGGATCCCCGCCTTTTTTTTCATCTGCTCTCTCTCTTCCACTTCTTTCTAAAGGGAGCTGTTTCCTGGTAACGAGTTTCCACTTCTTTTATTTGGCCTGCCTCTCTCTATGGCGTCCGTCCTAAGTTCGGGAGGACCTACACAAATGATGCACCTTTCTTTCCATTAGGTACGGTCGAGCAAATGGACCAGACTGATCCGGATTAAACTATAAGAACCAATAACTATTTAAGAAAAGATATGGTAATCTGGATCAGACTATTTGTTCAGTGGTTCTGGACTAGAACTAAACTAAATTTTTTGGTCCAGTTCATGTTCAATCCAAAAAACCCTGAACTTTTAAAAATATATAAAAATAGGTATTTACGGACTAGAGAAGGACAACAAGATACGATAAAGAGGCTGAGATGAGAGATGTCAATTAGGATTTGACATTTAAATTTGCTGTTTTGGGATGTCGAGTACCCATAAATTTGTTGTCATTGTACTGTGTGAGAAAAAAAATATTGGTTGTGTGACCTTGTCATACGTGGATTTTTTTTAAATCTTTGTCTCAACAAATTATGGTTTGGTCGGGTTTTCTATGGTTATTTTGAAAAGGATCTGAACCAGATCCAAGAACCATATTTTGAGCAAACAAAGAACCAACCCGGACCAATTTTTTTTTGATCTAGTTTTGGACTGAATTTTTTGTTTGGTTCGGTTCGGTTATGTGGTTCTTGGTTGTTTTGCTCACCCTACCATTAGGTACGGCAATGGGCAGAATCCGAGTCGCAGCGATTTGCAGGTCCGTATTATTTAAAAATTATTTTATTTAAAAAAAATAATTTATCATCCCAGATATTAGGGAACAGTACAAAATGTGAATGCAATTGATGTATTTTAAAAATAAAAGTAATATAAAAAACCCAAACAAATAAATCTAAAAATTTGAAGTTGGTTAGGTTGAAATCGAGAATTTGTTATTATGTTTAATAATAAATATACATATATATTATTTTAATATTATTTTTAAAAATTCGGGTATCATATATATTAATATACATGTTCTTATTCTTTTAAAATATAAGAATACACGTTGGATCCCGATCTAAAACTGGTCAAACTCTACGAGTCTTTAAACCCTTTGAGTTTTAATTCGGTAGACTCTCAGGAGTTTCTCAAATATTATTACACACTCGTTAAATTTTGTATTTTTGTAGGTGGATGATTCGTTTCGCAATATTGTTTATCAAATAGTTTTAAAAAAAATATTTGGTTGAACATAAAAAATTTAATATGATATTAGAGTAGGTAAATCTTGTATTTATCATTAGTTATTGAGTGTAATAAATTTGTTTAGAAATGTTAAAAAGTCACTAAATTTATTATCTTAAAATTTTGAGTTAAACATGCTATTCACTTTTTTCTATTAACAGCCATAAAAAAATCTAAATGTGTGCATCATTGTTTTAACAAATATGGTTCGATTGGTTGTCCGACCGAAGAATAGTTGAATCATTTGTCAGTTCATCCAATCGGACTGACCAATTCATCCGATTAGATCGGCTAGTTAAAAAAAAACCCAAATTTTATTATTTCTGTAAAAAATACTTTTTTTAATTTTTATGTTAAAAATGATTAAATTATAATTTTGATAATAAACTTTGCAATAAAATTAAAGTATATAATAATATTTAATATGTAATATTCTAATATTAAATATAATTATTTAAACCAGCATTTCAACTATTTACATTAGGCGGACCAAAAACCGGAAGAAATTCGATCATATCCCTATCCATTTTTTAAAAACATGGGTGTGCCTTGTTGGAAGAGCTTTGCCGCCTTTTAAAGATTCTACCTAGTTCGAAATTGGATTAGTCGATCCAATAAAATGATACTAATTGGTTAAAAAAGGGGAAAAGTCTACTTTGGTACTCTGTGGTATAGCCCAAAATCACTTTAGTACCCTATGATAAAAAACTGCCTAATCGAGTTATACTTATTCCAATTAACATCAAAAAGGTCCATGGGCAGCTGCCCGGACCTACCCGGACTTGTCCGAACCCTGCCCGACCAACTTGGCCAGCCACATCAACAAAATTGATGACGTGACATATCCCCTCTCTCTTCTCTTTCTCTCTCCTCCTTCCCCCTTCTTCTTCTTCTTCTTCTGGATTTATGATGCTTTTGACCCACCGGCGGCCCATTTGCCATGTGTTGTTTGTTTCAATAAATCCAAAAAATCCCTCGTTAACATCATAGTCCCGTCGTTGTTGAGTTTCATCAACAAGCCCCAAAAATCTGCCCTCGCCTCCCTCTCTCCTTCCGTTACCTCCGTCTTCCTCCCTCCACCCGACCTCACTGACCTCCCACCCGAAGACCTCAAAATAGAGACCATTATCGCCACCACGGTGGCAAGGTCACTCCCCGCTGTTAGGGACGTGTTGAGCTCCATCATCTCCTCTTCGGGCTCCCCGATCGACGAAGATGGAAATTATGTGTAACGTACTGCATTTAATTGTAATAGTTCCAAAGATAGTGGGATCAATCTGTAATTGATAACAATATAAATAGCATATAGGTAGAAAGATTAGAACTATTCATTCATTTTGATAAAGAATCTCAAGGAACAGATCGATCTCTTCCTCTTCCCCTCTCCTCTTCTATTTCTCCCCCTTTTCTCTAATAGATGCGCGAGGTGGTGTGGAGTTGTTTACGTGTTGAATTCAAGATCCTTGGATAGAGGATATGAATTTTTTGTCAAGAGAAGCATCGACTTTAATCAATTGAAGTTGGTGACTGTAGTTAAGAAGTATGTGAGAAAGTTTGAAAAGCTGAAGTCCATTATGTTGTTAGGAAAGTTTAGAGCATTTATTTTTTAATGTGGTGAGATCCTGGTTTGGAAAATGAAGGAAATAATTCGTAAATCTGCTAATCTTGGAATTGAGCGGATTGCTACTGCCAAAGATGGTGGAATTGTGGAGTTTGAAGTTCCAGTTTATATGGAGCGTTCCTATCTTGCTTATGTGCGAAAGTATGAGAAAATAAAGAGAAAGGTGCTGCTGAGAATTATTGGGCAAGAAGCTATAAGTTCTGAACAGCAAGTGTGTGCATATTTTCAATGCTTCCTCTCGTGCATGTTTGGTGAGCTGTTGTGTACTTTGTCAATGTTTTTAGTGCACGGGAGCATCTGTTTTGGATAAGGAGATAGTGATTAAATCTTTAAATGATGCACATATCAAAGTAAAGAGTGACTCTTGGTTTTGTAGAGATGCATCTGATATCGAATATGTCATTCAAGTTCCAGTTTCTGCAGCTTTATTGTTGCATGTGATGAAAACAGAAGTAAATCAAGAAATGACAGAGAAGCATGTTCATATACCAGGTGGATTGAAAGTTGTTGAAGCTAAAATTTTATTTCCTAATGATGTTAGTGGTATTAGAAAGCAGTTGGCTCAGATCATGGAAATGGTGGTTGTCATGTGCTTAAGACATGTTTTTGGACAGGATGATAAAGAGTGTATATATCATGGAAATGGTGGTTGTACCACACTAGTTGAGAGGGTTATGCTCGAGAAGCAAAGTATGGAAGGAGGTATTTTTATGGAGGTTCGAAATGGACTTTGTGTGAGTACAGATTTATCCTTCAATGGTGTTGTGAGGCTGTTATATCACACGAGTGTGTTGAGCTTTGCAGATTCATCATCTGCTTCATCTTTTGCAAAGAAAATTCTGAAATTTTATGCTGCAGCAGTAATGCAATGTCCTACAGATTCACAATGTGCTCCACTGCTGCAGTTTCCTATTCTCATTGATTGGGATGAACAATGGCTCTATAAGGAAGCATTTTGGGTTGATATGAGGGGTGAGAGTGACATGACTCATGCTTAGAGGTCTGGTTGTAATCTGAATTTTGATGACGAGTACAAGATAACTATGGTGCATCGATGCATCTGCTATTTTGAGTTTTGATGTCCCTTAAACCTTGAGGACAAGGTTTTTCGAAGGGCGGAGTTGTAACGTACTGTACTTAATTATAATAGTTCCAAAGATAGTGGGATTAATCTGTAATTGATAACAATATAAATAGCATATAGGTAGAAAGATTAGAACTATTCATTCATTTTGATAAAAGAATCTCAAGGAACAGATCGTTCCCTTCTTCTTCCCATCTTAATTCTAGGGTTCTTGATCCCTTTTCTCTAATCAAGATCATTACATTATAGAAGCCCAAGGAACAAGGAGGACGAACCATTTGAACAGGAGCGTCAAATCAGACCTTTTCCTACCAGGACTAGTAAACAGAAGCAACGATTTGTCCCCAAAAAACCCCATTAATCATGTAGATCAGAGCATTCACGCCGGAGAGGGCGAGCACCACCGCCGGGATTAGGACAACAGGCTTTCTTCCTCCCGAGTACGTTCCCACTAACAATTCGATATGTTTATTTTTCTACCTTTGTTGCACTTGCCGAATCGAAAAGGTGGAGTTTTTGGATTCCTTTGGTCCAAATTAATTATGGGTATTCTTTTCCGTTTGGAAAATCATGTCGGGTTGCATCTTTTTTTAGTATTAGGGTTTGTTGCTACATTATTTGCCTTCGGTTTTCAAATTTTGAGGTGGCTTTGGTTTGTACAATTTTCTGCTTTTATGGTAGGTAGTGCAATTTTGCTTCGGTGTTCGGAGGAGGAAGAAGAAGAAGAAGAGAGGGAAAGGAGGAGATACACGTGGCGCCACGTCATCAGATTTTGTTGATATGGCTGGCCAAGTTGGTCGGACAGGGTTCGGACAAGTCCGGGTAGGTCCGGGCAGTTGCCCGTGGACCTTTTTGATGTTAATTAGAATAAGTATGACTCGATTGATCAATTTTTTATCACAGAGTACTAAATACTACAAGGTACTAAAGTAGACTTTTCTATTTAAAAAAAAGTGTGCATCAATAGTAATGGCATCCACGATCACGAGGGCTCAAACGTAAAAGCCCAAGTCAACCCTGGGCTGGCCAACGGAAGTCGACGAAAGCAACGGCTCTCGTTATTATCTTCCGGGACCCACCACCCCTCCCCTAAAGTCTCCGAGCCCGATTGTTATTATCCAACACACCCGAGGGCAAATTCGGAAAACCCTAAAAATAAAAACCGATTCCATAAAGTCTTGTTTGGATGAACATTAAAGTAGAGTAAGAACATCTCTCTCCCGATTTCCGAATCCCATAACTGAAACGGGTAATCCACAAAGGCGCGCGAAAACCGAACATTCAGGTAACGAGAATTTCCTCCGATAGGATCTCTGTTCCTTTTTATTTAATTTGTTTTTTTTTTTGAAGAACTTGTGTTAGAATAATTAGGGTTTTCTTTTTTTTTGAAAGGAATAATTAGGGATTTCTCTGTGCTGATTTCTGTCTTGATCAGGTGGAGAGAGTGTGATACTGTCTGGGTATGATGAAGTAAGTTTCCGACATCGCTTCGAACTTCTTGTGTTGATTTGTTTGTCTTGTGCGTTTTTGTTACGGTTGGGTTTAGGTTTGGGATTTGTGCTTGTTGATCTATCCGTTTGGGGTGCCAAATCCGGCTGGAGGTATCTTGATGTATTGTTTGTGGGGGAGATTATGTCAATGCTAAATCATGGTTGGATTGGGTTTTGATTCGTTGTTTTGAACGGATTGTATTCTGCTCGGACATTATGTTCTCGTATCTGTTTTGGCGTTGTTTTTTTTTGCCCGAATATGGTGTTTCCGGAACACTGGTACCAAGATTAAGGATCAGTTTAGTGGAGAGATGTGTCGTTTTGCATTCCCGTTTACATGTATGTGAGCCACTGACGAGATTTTGGCGAATTAATCCTGCTTACGTAGGCCATTGTGGCATGTAAGTTGTTGTTATAGTTTAGAAACTTCTTGGTCTGACGACCTCCACATTAGCTTTGGTGATCTCCTGTAGTGAGGTTTACCCTTGTTGTGTCATGCGTGTTGCATTTCATCCTCACCTGTTTATGTTTCTGCTGTGATTTCCAGGTGTGAACTTTTGTGTGAAATATGTTTTGCTTGCGTGATCCAACCATTTTCTGTTGCAAGGTTTATCCTTATAATTGTCGAGGGTTATGTTGGCCTTCCTTGCTGCAGGGGTGAGAAGGCACGTGTAAAGTGGGATGAGGCTAACCTGGGGGAGATTGAAGCAAATAAGCCTGTTCGACAGAAAATCACAGAGCCCAAGACACCATATCATCCAATGATTGATGATGATGGTATGCTGGTTTCTCCTTGGTTGTTGCAAGTTTCAATTTTTGCTGTCTGTTTCGTTTTCTTAGTTTCTGACAAGTTACTTATTCTCAATTTGGTGTGCTGTTGAAGGTTCTCTCTCCCCTAGGCGAGGTAGCTTCAATGACATTGTTGGTGAAACGGTGCATGCAGATGAACTGCGTAATGCTTTGGATTCCATGGCCTCATCAAGTGGAACCAGTAGTAAGGGATCTGGTTGGACATCCTCCGAGGATGAAGCTGATCTTATGGATCAGGATGATGGTTTGTCATGTCTTTTCCTTTCCATTCTGATTCATTTCCAGTGTAAATGCCAAAATTACGTTGGCAATGGTCAAACTATGCTTGGATCGGGACGTGTGGATGGGACATTACACTTGGGGACATATGCTGTATGATTTTGTTTTTCGCCATGAAGTTTCTGAATTTTTCACTTCAGCAGCTAGGGGCTTGAAGCAACAATGAGAACACCTGATCATTAGTCTTGTTTCTTTTCCACCCCTGATTCTCTTTGTTAGCTCACTAGAGATGAGGGGCTGAAGCCTTTTTCACCTTGGCTAGTACTGAAAACGATTGAATTCATTAGAAGTTTTTAGTTACTCTAAAAAAAGTTGTCTTTGTGGAGCTGGATCATCTTAGTAGCAAGTTTAAAGGCTGATATTTGCTCGCCTGTAGATAATACCTTCTCATCAAAATCTTCTTCCATTGTGCACTTATTCATTTCATGCCCTATATCTGTAGACATAAATTGTTGTCTCCTTTTTCTTCTAGCTAGGAACCTTTGTAGCAAGAAACGTTCGATAGATTACCACACCTCTGTATTTTTCTCTTTACCCCATCAGATGGGGCCCATCTATAGTTGTTTTCTGATGTCGTTGTTGGATACTTTTCGTGTATTGTGCTAAACAAACAGAAAATGGTAAAAGTCGGAGTTTTAAGGAGCACAGACGAGCACACTACAATGAGTTTATTAAAGTGAAAGAGCTCCGGCGGAGTGGTTCGCTAGTTGAGGATGAAGAAGAGGGAGAAAATGGAGATTTGTCGTCAGCTTTGAGTGCCGGCGTCAAAGATATAGACATAAAAGAAGGCGGTGCAACCAGATCTCCACATTCATCTCTGCCTCCAGCCAATGGTGCCTAGTTGCCAACTAGCCCAACTAGAGCTCCACAACTCGTATCCTCTTTGTATTTTCAACGCGAAATGTAAATAGATTCGCTCTTAACTCTGTCTGATGGAAACTTATTTATGGTCGCTTTCTTAGTGAACACATCTGCTGATTTTACAGACATTTCTCGCTTATATAAACTTTCCTTAAAAAGGCAATCGTTTCTCTGTTGCCGTTGCTGTTGATGTTGCTGCTTAAGATTTGTAAGAGGTAGAAATTCCTTTGATGTATCTGCTGTTGCAACTTCTTGGCTATTTAAAGAGACATACTTTTGTACTTCAGTTTACTTTTTTTTTTTTAAGATACATGTACTTTTTTTAAGGGAAAGATGTGTATAATGTACTTCTGTTTACCTGGTTTGCACTAAACTGCATATGCAATTCAACGCCATGTGGGAAACCCTAAAAACTTTTGTGTTAGCGCTCTTGTTCATTGACCATTAACCAAACAAACTCTTCAAGAACGAGACCAAACCAAAATCCTCGAGACCCAAAACCGAACAACAATACAATGGACGATGATTTCTATTCCTCACCTCCATCCACGGAAGCCGCCTTCCTACCTATAGCCTCCATCTTCTCTGGGCCCCGTCCCCACCGGACCTCATGGTGGGCGCCCTCTCCGCCATCTGCCGCATGGCGGGATCCTGCGACGACACGGTGGTGGTCCTGACAGCCCAGTCCTATAGGGTGAAGTCAGCGGACACATCAGTCTGCTATGTGCAATAATTTTCGAGTTGAAACTCTAAAATTTGTTAATTTTTTTTAGGGGTTAAAAGGATTTGCATATATTAAATAGGAAATTCTTTGTACAAAAGAGAATCAAGAGCAAGATGATAAAAAGTGGACCAATTGCCAGGTAAAGTCCCTAATCTATACTGCTTGCTACCGAATGAGGGACTATGTTCTGGGGCCAATGCCAGTCTGCCTACGGATTCTAATTGACTTGAATGCAAGCGCAACGGTTTCTCTGGGCTGTTCCAGGTGGAACTTGCCCATTACTAATTTTAAATTACATGGCTTAAATACAAAAACCGTAAAATCACACTATACTAATTCCCTAGAAAAAAATAAACGTTAACTCAATTTATTAAATTAAGGACAAGCCGGCTGCGGATGGAGACACGTGGTTTATTCTATTTAGACGAACCCTCAACTGCCCGGTTAGTACAACTTCCTGTCTCTAAAAACCCAAAGAAAACACCAAAAAATAAAAAGGAAAATTGAAAAAAAAAAGAGAAAAAACAATGCTTGAGTTTCTCCGATCACAAACGAACCAGTTGCTACTCCAAATCGGCGTCTCGATATCACTAAGCCTGGGCCTTGTCTTCCTCAAAATCCCTGTCCTGTTTCTCCGGGGCCTCCACACTTACATCCACCCGGACAGCGTCCCCAACCACCAAAACGGCGCCGCCAGGGCCGCCATTAGGAGGCCCTCCGGTGGCCGCCCAGATCCCCAGCCGGAGCTGCGGCGGAGGGGCGGCAAGGACAAGTTCGAGTTCGACGAGTCCAATGCTCAGATCTTCAGGCTTAAGCTCGACGAGGGTCACCTTCAAAGTAGGCTATTTTACGAGGATTACCGGTACTGTTTCATCTACTCCGCTTTGGCTTTGTCAAGTTTGGGGCTTTATTGGTTTTTGTCATCTGGGTCCGAAAAAGATTCGATCTTGGGAGGTGGGTCGGCTCTGGTTCCTCTGGTCTTTGGGTTTGTTGGCTTCTGTAAGGTTTTTGTGTCTCTAGGGAAGGTTGCCTTTGAGAAATCTGCTTCCAGGAGGTCCGAGAGGCGGATGGGCTTGGTTGTTGGGTTCCTGGGGTTTGGATTTGGGATGTTGGTCTGTTCCGGGATCGCGGGTTCTGTTCTTGATTTCGATTTAGGTGGGTTTGATGTGGTCTTCGAGAGGGTTGTTGTCGCGGCCTTGATGGGCTGCCTCGCCGGGTTCCTTTACGTGCCTGCGGAGAAGAATGCACGCTCGTTTTGGCTTGGAACTGACCAACTCCGGTCTAGATTGGAGATAGTCTCTTGCGGGTGGTTTGCCAGGTTGATTCTTTATGCCAATTTGATGTTTGCTGTGTTGACAGTGTTGCTTTGGGTTAAGCCGGTGAATGAGATTCTCATTGACCAGAACAGTAGGGGGCCGCATTTGGATGGTGGTGTTCCGTTATATGCCGACAGGTTGGCAGGGAATGTGGGTTTCAAGGAATCAGAATTTGGTAGGTTAAGGGTGTTCTGCTTGTTGATTTCGGGTATATTACAAATTGTGGCTTTACGGCCGAACTTGCAAATGTACTTGAATGAGGCATTGCTATCTTGGTATCAAAGGTTGCACGCTAGCAAGGTTCCGGATCTGGATTTTAGTAGGGCCAAGGTTTTTCTGCACAACCACTTCTTGTGTCTTGCAGTTCTGCAGTTTCTGGCGCCTCCGGTGTTGATGCTACTCTTTCTTGGTCTATCTCAAATTGATGCCAATGCATTCGACAATCTGCTGTCGCTGCGTTATTTCCTGCCTTGCGCTGGTTTTCTCAAGGAAGTGTCTGTACTTATGGCCTGGTGGGTTGTCTTCATTTGGGCAGCCCTCACCTTGATTCAACTTTTGTTGTACCGCCACGGGTTTTTGATCATTTCATAGTGACTGATTCTTTGTGCTGGCCTTTGATACTTCGACTATCGGTCAGGACATGAAGTTTGGTCCCAAATGGAGAGTGTACGTTTGTTTGTGGCTGAGCCATCTTCTTCTCATCAATTCAGTGTATTCTGCTAGAGGAAAGAAGATGTTTGTTTGGTGTGGCTCCACCGATAACACGTCCATGACTATACACACAGTTCTGCTTCAACAAATCAGCATGTCCGAGACCAATTTTGCTTTCTTCGACCGCATACGAATCAATCGGGTGCCAATCGCCTCCTCTTCAATGCTTCTGGATGGATTCTTTTCCACCTCTGCAGCATGCTGTGAGTTTGTAGCTACCTCGACTCCATCTATAACTTAACCCACCTGTTTCAGTGAGCAGCCGCTTTGTATCGTTTGCATCGTAACAGAAGCCGGTTACTGCTTGATAGAACTTGGCTTTGCATCTCAGTTGTTCCCCTTTGATTCTCAAATGTAACGTTAGGAAATTGATTTCTGACATTTAATGACTTTGGAATTTCAGACATTTGCTTCTGGTAACTTGTGTGTTTTTTCCCGAAAGTCTGGTAACTTGTGTGAACCATCAACAAATGCATCACTTTGGAGAAGTTCGGTTTTATACGGTTCGAATCTGAATTAGTCAGCTATCGAGAAGGGTGAGCATTCGGATAATCCAAATTCGAACTATCCGAATTTCGAACTATCCGAACTACTTTTTTTGATATCTGAATCCGAATTCGAACTATGAACTATCCGATATTCGAATTTTTTTCGGATACGGATTCGGATAATCCGAACTATCCGATCTTGGCCCAATTATTACCAAATTTTCCTTTTACCTTTGCTCACGCCTCCTAGTGGAAACAAACCAGAGAAAAGAAAACAAGAAACAAAAGCATCTTTTTTAGGATGAAGAGAGCACAAACTATTTGAAAAGACAAAGCTTGTTCATCGGAGAAGACTACAAAAAGAGCACCTTTTTTTAATCACAGCCACTAGAAAAAATCTATTTTAGAGCATGTTCATCAGAAAAAATAGAAACACCAACAATAAGGAGAGGAATCAGGGACGGGAACAAGCACGAGAAAGGGACAAATATGAGCAGCTACGGGTATCAGGAGCAAGGGCGAGACGAAAACGACATGAGCGCCGGGGAGTGGGGACGACGAGAAGCAGGCGGCGACGTGGACCAGGTTTTGGTAATTTAGGTTTTACATTTTAGGGATTGGAAACTCTCGACTTTGTCTAGAAGATTTAGGCAAAAAAATAGTTGGGTTGGGGATTGCAGGAAGTGGGCTGGGCTGGGCTGGGCTAAAAGGTTATTTTTACAAATCGGATAGTTCGGATATCCGAATTAAAAAATTTATTATCCGAATCTGAACTTTTTATTTTGGATAATCCGAATCCGAATCTGAATACATAATTATCCGAATTTGAAAAAAATTTCGGATTCGGACAACGGATAACAGATATTTTGCTCACTCCTAATCGAGATACCAAATGATACCAGAAGAAAACGTAGTAGGTTCAAGTATCTGAAACTAAAAAAGGGTAATTATGAATTGAGAAAGGCTACCGAAAACGTTATTCTGACTTAATAAGTTTCAAATTCAAGTTCTTAAAAATGTAGTAGGTTTAAAATCTAAATTAGTCGACTCAATAACGAGTGGGACCCCTAGCAAATTGCTCCCCACATGTCCGTCATAAAAAGAGTATTGATAAGAGTATTTAATATTGTATTGTTATGTGTACCTACTCATTATTTAATATTCATGTGATGACTTTATGTGAAGGAAAAGGCCAAGAAAAGAGTCCAAGTTCAAACTTCACAAGAATCCACAGGACCACATGTGCAAGAGGTCGGAGAGGTGGGAGCTTTGACACTTTTACTCTACTTTACACCTAATTTTGTTTAAAGTTCAATCTAACTTTACAGCTGTGATTATTTTGTAGTCATTAAGGGGACCATTGGGTCCTGATGACATGTCATCCCAAAATCAGGGTGTTCCAAAATTTGGCACAATCAGGGGAACTACTACTGCAAGAGGAACTTCTGCTGCAAGTTGAAGAGCTGAAAGTTCAGCATCTGCAAGTGGAACCACAACATTGTGGAGGCCATAATTGATGTTGTCTTAAAGTCTTTTGCGTGATATGTAATAGGTATAGGCAAATCTGCCTTCTAAGTCGGATTTCTTTGTACTTTTGGACCTAGACTTGAACTACTCCACATATTTTTGGTATGTAATGGTCATGAAACAACAACAATGTTGCAACTTATCAGTTCTGCAACTTATCAGGACCTAGACTTGAACTACATTAGTTGTTTTTGTGCTTAATGGAATGTTTTTGCTAAGAAATCAGTTGTGCTTATCAGGTCATGAAACAATAATTTTATTCCATTTCAAGATAACGTGCTTCATCTTACACTAAACTGGAAATACAAGGCAATGTTGCAGATAATCAAAAAAATCACTAATTTCTTCAACAACATTGCAGATTCATCTTGCTTTTCAACATGTTCTTCAGCGTTTTCAATTCTTGAAGCACCAATTCATCGTCTGCAATTCTTCGTTTTTGGTTCCGCTCCACATTTGGGTTACGATAATACCCATTCATTTTTCGTGGCAAACACCATCCAATCCACCGACAACTGTCCTTCGCGCAAGCATAATACAACCGACCCCTATTTTTTTCCGACTCAGCAATCTTGACCAAGGCACGAACACGGCATTTGCCTCGACATTGATGTACCTCACACCATCGTCGACCTCGTAAGAAGAATTAGAGGATGACATGCTCCAACTATCCAAACTCTAGAAATTGGAGGATGTTGTACTTTCGAACCCAGAAAACCCTAGATCCCGCACCTTTGAACCCAGCTCCTGGAACGAACCTCATGCACGATCTGGTCTAGCTCTTGTACCTTAGAACCTACAAAACCCAGATACCTTAGCTCATGTAAAATCTTTTTAATTTTTTAGAAAAGTGAAGAAGAAGGGTGGAGATGAAAGGGATGTGGAGGTCAAAGCGTTTGAGGAAGTATTTTTAAAGGGGGTGGAGTAAAAAATAAGAAGGGAAAGTATTTTTAGTCTTTTCAGGTGGCCGTTCACCGGAGAAATTGGCATATTCTGGCGTCAAGGACCCGAGAGTCTCTAAAACCAAACTTCAGGGACGTCAGAAATGATTTTGAAAATGCAGGGACCCCAGAGGGAGGGATGCCAAACTACATAGATGTTAGGGATTGTTCCAAATTCCTAATTAGAGTAGGGCCCTATTTCCTGATCAGAATAGAGTACTAGTCTCCTATATATATACGGCCTATGCCTAGGTCTTGTTTGTACTAGTTGAGAGTTGTGAGGTAGAGAGAACCCTCACGGAGGCCTTGTAACCGATTGGACTCACATAGTGGACGACTCTCCTTTGCCCGTAGTTTTCTCCCCGTCTTGGGGTTTCCACGTAATTCTTGTGTCTCGTGTTTTACTCATTTCGATCTTATTTCTCAACAATTAGTATTAGAGCTAGATCTGAGTTTCGAGGTTTCGAGTATTGACACACACAAAAAAACGTGAATAGTAACCAATTTGGGGAAAAATCGGGATTTAGGGTTTTGACACCCTTGAAGTTGCTGCCGCCGCGTCCGACCGCCCCACCGTCGCCTGGAGGAGGCGACCGCCCCAGAGCTCGGGAATAAGAAACGAACCCTAGCTCGCCGCTGCTCGCCGTCGTTCCTCCGGTTTTGGGTTTTGGGTTTTAAAAAATTTTACTATTCCCGAGTTGACTTGGTCAACAGTTTGACTAGTCAATAGTTTGACTAGTTGACCAAAAGTCAACTGTTTTGGCTGATTTTATTTTTCTAACCTATTTTGAGCGATTTTCTTGGTTCGAGTTATTTCAGGATGACTTCGATGAAGTACGAGATTCCTCAGTTGACGAGGAAAACTAATTTTTCCCTGTGGTAGGTCAAGATGCGCGCTATTCTGACACATTTAGAGCTGGATGAGACTCTACTTGATGAAAAGTCGATACCTTCGAGTTGGAATGCTGCGACGAAGGCGTCTAAGAACCGTAAGGCTGTGAGTCAGATCTAGTTGCATCTGTCAGATGATATTTTGCGGGACGTGTTGAAGGAGACAATAGCTTCCTCATTATGGGCAAAGCTTGAAAAGTTGTGCATGCCCAAGAGTTTGACCAACAAACTGTGCTTGAAGCAACGACTGTTTTCTATCCGGATGCAAGAAGATAAGTCTGCTCACGACCACCTTAATGAATTTAAGGATATAGTGGCTGATCTTAGAACTCTGGATGTGAAATATGATGATGAAGATCTTGCTTTATTGTTATTGTGCTTGTTGCCTGCTTCTTATTAGCAATTCAGAGATACTCTGTTGTTCAGCCATGATACTCTGAGTTGGGATGATATTCATGATTCGCTCTTGGAGAAAGACAGAATTGATAAGCACACTGTGAGTTCCTCTGAAAATAGCCAAGGGACTGGCTTGGTCGTGAGAGAGAGGTCTGAGGAGAGGAATGCTAAGTCTGGTTTGAGGAAGAAGAGCAGAAGCAAATCAACGTCAAGGCACAAGGATAAGACTTGTTTCAATTGTCATAAGGTTGGGCATATTAAATGGTTCTGTCCGGAGTTGAAAAACAAGAAGAAGGGCAAAAAGTCCAGTGCTCCGAAAGGAGAAAGTTCTGATAGCGGCAGTGCTAGTGTTGCCACCACCACTCAGAAAGAAGAATCTGATGGAGACCTTTTGTCTGTGATTGATGGAAAGTCTAAAATTGATGCTGCTTGGGTCCTTGATTCTGCTTGTACGTTTCATATGTGTTCGACTGGTTTTCAACATATGAATGTACGGAGGGTAATGTTCTCATGGGAAATAATTTTTTCTGCAAGATTGTTGGTATTGGCACAGTGAAGATCAAGATGCATGATGGTGTCATTCGAACCTTGACGAATGTGAGGCATATCCCTGATTTGAAGCGGAACTTGATTTCGCTGAGTACTCTTGATACATTGGGTACAAGTATACCAGAGAAGGTGGAGTTCTTCGTGTGAGTAAGAACTCATTTGTGCATATGAAGGCCAAGAAAGAGATTGAAAATCTGTACATTTTGCAGGGTTCTACAGTTACAGGGACTGCTGCTGCTGCATCTGGCTCGTTGACAGATTCTGAGAATACCTCATTGTGGCATATGCGACTTGGTCACATGAGCGAGAAAGGCATGACCGAGCTAAATAGGAGAGGATTATTATGTGGACAGGGTATTGGGAAGTTAGAATTTTGTGAGCACTGTGTGTTTGGCAAGCAGAAGAAAGTCAGTTTTTAGAAAGATGTGCACACTACAAATGGAAAACTTGACTATGTTCATTCTGATCTTTGGGGACCGTCTCAAGTTACAACAAAGAATGGTTCCAAGTATATGCTGACTATTATTGATGATTATTTGAGAAAGGTGTGGGCGTTCTTCTTGAAGAGCAAGGATCATGTCTTTGTCACTTTCAAGCAGTGGAAGTCTATGATTGAAAAGCAGACTGGGAGAGATGTCAAGCATCTCCGCACAGACAATGGATTGGAGTTTTGCTCTAGTTGGTTTGATGAGTTCTACAAGAATGAGGGTATTGTCAGGCATAAGACAATCCCAGGTACACCTCAACAGAATGGAGTCGCTAAAAGGATGAACAGAGCTTTGTTGGAGAAAGTTCGTTGTATGCTATCAAATGCTGGTTTGCCTAAGTCATTTTGGGCTGAGGCTACTTCCACTGCCTGTCACCTTGTCAATCGTTTACCTCATGCATCACTTGATGGCAAGATACCTGAAGAATTGTGGTCTGGAAATCCTCCTAATTATGCTATTTTGAAGATATTTGGGTGTCCTACCTATGCTCATGTGAATAATGGCAAGTTAGAGCCAAGATCTGTAAAATGTATCTTCCTTGGCTATGCTTCTGGAGTGAAGGGATACAAGTTATAGTGTCCCGAGCTGTCTAAGGTCTTGTTGAGTAGGAATGTTATTTTCAAAGAGACACATATGCTGAGTAAGAGGTAGGATATTTCTTCACCTGGTGTTCCGAGTGCTCCAAGTGTGGACTTACAAAAGTCAAAAGTGCAGGTGGAGTTTGATGCTGATCCAGAAGTGAGTTCCTTCCGTGATGTTGATTGCCATAGTCCTACTCATGGTGGGTTGTCTGATGAAGCTGAGAATGTTGGCACAGTTGAGAGAGAGCTAGCATATTCTACACAGAAGTTGGGTGAGGCTGATATTGTTGCTTTTGCCCTGAATGTGGCAGAAGAAGTTGATAGCTATGAAGAACCGTCTAGTTACTCAGATGCTGTGAAGTCGAAAGACTCTGCTAGATGGTTGGTTGCTATGGAGGAAGAGATGAAATCTCTTCACAAGAACAAGACTTGGGAGATTACTAAGCTGCCTAAGGATAAGAAGGTTGTCAGTTGCAAGTGGGTATTCAAGAAGAATGATGGTATACCTGGAGTTGAAGAGCCTAGATACAAGGCTAGGCTAGTGGCTAAAGAATATAGTCAGATTCCTGGTGTGGACTTTAATGAGGTATTTTCACCAGTTGTGAAGCATACCTCGATTCGTTCTCTTCTTGGTATTGTCGCTATGCAGGATTTGGAGCTTGAACAGCTTGATGTGAAGACAGCTTTCTTGAATGGAGAGCTTGAGGAGCGAATTTATATGGCACAGCCTGAGAGTTTTCATGTTGAAGGCAAAGAAGACCATGTGTGCTTGTTGAAGAAGTCCATGTATGGCCTTAAGCAGTCTCCAAGGCAGTGGTATAAAAGGTTTGATTCTTTTATGATTTCTCATAGTTATGAGAGGAGCAAGTATGATAGTTGTGTTTACCTGAAAAGGCTACGCGACGGTTCTCAAGTATATTTGCTCCTGTATGTGGATGACATGTTAATTGCTGCCAGTGACAAAGGAGAGGCGAGGAAGCTCAAAGCTCTGTTGAGTAGCGAGTTTGAGATGAAAGATTTGGGTCCTGCTAAGAAGATTCTTAGTATGGAGATTGCCAGAGATAGAGGAGCAAAGAAATTATTTCTGAGTCAGGAAAGTTACATTGAAAAGGTTCTTGACAGGTTTGATGTGACTGGTAATCCTGTGAGTACTCCTCTTGGTACACATTTTCAGCTTTCGTCTGCTTTATCTCCACAGTCAGCTGCTGAGGTCGATTACATATCTGGTGTTCCATACTCCAATGCTGTTGGTTCTCTGATGTATGCTATGGTTTGCACACGCCTGGATTTGGCCTATGATGTGAGTATCGTTAGCAGGTTTATGGAAAATCCTGGAGAAGGTCATTGGAGAGCAGTGGAGTAGATTATGAGGTACTTGAAGGGTACCAAGGACGTGTGTCTACAGTTTGGACGCACCGGTGATGGAGTTGTTGGTTTCGTGGATTCAGATTATGCTGGAGACCTTGATAAGTTCAGGTCCTTGTCTGGATATGTCTTCACTCTTGGAGGATGTGCTATCAGTTGGAGAGCCTGTCTACAGGCCACAGTGGCATTGTCTACCACCGAGGCGGAGTACATGGCTATAACTGAAGGTGTGAAGGAGGCTATCTGGTTAAAAGGTTTCTTCAGTGAAATATGTGAGAAGCTGCAGGTCAGTACAGTGTACTGTGATAGTCAAAGTGCTATCCATCTCACGAGGGATGCTATGTATCATGAGAGGACAAAGCACATTAATGTGAGGTACCACTTCATTCGGGAGCATGTTGCTCAAGGTGACATTGTTGTGAGCAAGGTGGGTACAAAGGACAATCCTGCAGACATGTTGACGAAGCCGCTTTCTGGTACTAAGTTCGAGCATTGCTTGGACTTGGTAAGTGTTCGTGCTTGATGCTGATAGCCCTTAGGGGCTGGTGGTGAAGGTGGAGAAACGTTGATATTGGAGTCATAGAATTTGGTCCAAGGTGGAGATTTGTTAGGGATTGTTCCAAATTCCTAATTAGAGTATGGCTCTATTTCCTTATCAGAATAGAGTACTAGTCTCCTATATATATACGGCCTATGCCTAGGTCTTATTTGTACTAGTTGAGAGTTGTGAGGTAGAGAGAACCCTCACGGAGGCCTTGTAACCGATTGGACTCACATAGTGGACGACTCTCCTTTGCCCGTGGTTTTCTCCCCGTCTTGGGGTTTCCACGTAATTCTTGTGTCTCGTGTTTTACTCATTTCGATCTTATTTCTCAACAAGAGACATCAGCGTAATTTTTCCCTTTGAAGAAGGTCTTATACAATTTGAATTTGAATTAATCAGCTATCAAAATACCAAATGATACCAGAAGAAAATGTAGTAGGTTTAAGTATCTAAACCAAAAAGGGGTAATTATGAATTGAGAAAAGCTACCGAGAACGTTATTCTGACTTAATAAATTTCAAATTCAATTTCTTAAAAATGTAATAGGTTTAAAATCTAAATTAGGCGGGTGAGACCCCTAGCAAATCGCTCCCCACACGTCCGGCATAAAAAGCTCTGCAGTTTCCAACTGCGAGGAACTTTCTCGAACCCACGTACCGTACCGTATCTTCTCGTCGCTTCTTTTCCAAATCCCCTTCCCTCTCTCTCCTCCCTACCAAAACTGAAGCGTTCCTTTCCCCTTCTCTCCTCCCTTTCCCTTTCCCTTTCCCTTTCCTCCATTATTAATTTAATAATTATAATTTATCGGATACGATAATATCGTTTTCCTGGAGGGAGCGCGATGGTGCCGGCGGAGAACGGCGAGGCGTCGGGGACGGACTCGCAGCGGCCCCTCCCGACGCCGTTTCTGACCAAGACGTACCAGCTCGTCGACGACAAGGAGGTCGATGACGTCATCTCGTGGAACGACGACGGATCCAGCTTTATCGTGTGGAACCCCATGGTCTTCGCCCGCGATCTGCTCCCCAAGTACTTCAAGCACAATAACTTCTCCAGCTTCGTCCGCCAACTAAACACCTACGTAATTTAATATAATTCCCCTTTTCTTTTTTCTTTTTTTTTCCTCTTTAATTTTTGTTAATTTATTTACCTTTTTAATCTTGTTTTTAGGGGTTTCGGAAAGTGGTTCCGGACCGGTGGGAATTCTCCAACGACTGTTTCCGGCGGGGGGAGAAGCCGTTACTGTGCGACATCCAACGGCGGAAGGTGTCGACGCAGGCCTCGCCGTTGGCCGCTGCCGCGGCGGCGGCGCAGGCATCTCCCTTGGTGGCCGTCGCGATCCCGGTGATCTCCCCGTCCAACTCCGGCGAGGAGCTGGCGATCTCCAGCAACTCTTCGCCGTCGAGGACGGCCACCGCAGCAAATCTCACGGCGCCGCCGAGCACGGAGCTCGTGGAGGAGAACGAGCGGCTGAGGAAGGAGAACTCGCAGCTGAAGAAGGAGCTATCCGAGGCGAAGGGGCTGGTGAGCAACATATTCTCGATGGTGTCGGGCTACTCCGGCGCCGGCCAGGGGAGCAGGATCCCGGCGGGGGAGGTGAAGCAGCTGGATCTGCTCCCGGCGGGGGAGGATGAGTCGCCGGCGACGGAGGAGGCGGATGCGATGGAGGAAGACGAGGAAGGGAGCGGGGAGAGGCTGTTCGGGGTGGCGATTGGGTTGAAGAGAGGGAGGAGCGAGGAGGGGGAGAGCGACACGGTGTTGCAACTGGGAGTAGGTTCGGGTAAATCTGAGCCGTTGGATTTCCGAAACGGCGTCGTTGGACAAAACGGGAATAATCGGACGGCTTGAAATGCCAGATGGGTATAAGATATGATGTTTGGTAGAGATTTGTAGCATCGTGTAGATTTGGATTAGAAAAGTGGATGGCACGTGCTGGTAAAGTACTGTCACGTGTCATGTGTTTTAACTTAAGGCAGGCTTTCGAGTTGCTTCAAGAAGTTTCCTGGTCCCTTCCCCTTGTCTTTGCTTTGCTTTGCTTTGCTTTGGCACCTTTCACCGCACAAAAATTAGCTTTAGTTGTTATTTTTATGTGAATAGAAAAAAAAATGTTTCTGTTTCTAAATAGTCTGATCATTTATTTGCCAACTAAAAAAATCACGGGTTCATTGAGAATTAGGTTAGTTATATAACCCGTTGGTTGAATATGAGAGTTAAATATTTTTGTAAAGATTCGGAAATAAATGCTTTGTCGCTATCAGGCATTTGTTTGTGAAAAAATCTTAATTGTGTGCCCACAAAATGCCGATGATGACCATCTTATCCGGATCTTTCCTTCTGATGCGGTTCTGTATGATCTTTCATGTCTAGTTTGTTTGAATGGAGGTTTCTTTTTTTTTCTAAAAATCGAAAATAAAATAAACTAAATCCACACGATAATTATACATCTATTTCCACGGTTTCCCATCACCGTTTCCAAAGTGGATCGGCTTTGGAAAATGCTTTGTGTTATCAGGCGCTTGTGTACGAAAAAATCTTAGATGGGAGCCCACAAAATGGATATGATAATACCGATGTTCGTGAGTAGGAAGAAACAAAATTTACCTTATTTTTCAGGTAGATTTTGTACTCTTTGTGTGAAAATTTTTGTTCGAGAGGAAAATAAATTTCGGTACTGTCTAAGGTTCTAAAATTTATATTAATTTGTCTAAATTTTCGAAAGAAATGGAGATGATGATCAAACATGCTAGATACTTATCTTCTTCTTCTTTTTTCGTGTGGTTCTCGTTGATTTATCTAGGAGCCAACTAGGTAGTCGCGAAATTGGATATCGCGGTCCAAATCAATGTTATTAAAGTAATTGCTCTTTACATCGTTATTCGACTAGTTTAATCGGTTGAACATTAAAAAATAATTTTAATTTTGAGCGATAAGTTGTCAAATAATCTAAATATTTTACAACTTATTACAAACGTTATAATAAATATATTAACTTAATCATGTTAAATCTAACAAAAGTCCTATAATTTAATTTTTTTCAAAAAAACAATTTATCAGTTGAATTTGACCTAACAAATTGATTCAATCATGTTAATTATTGGTCTAATTGTTCTTCGAATTATGGAGCTCGATTGACCCATTAATTTTTGGATTATGGTTCAACCGACGTTTTTAAAGCACTAGTTTGAGTCAATTGGAATGGACAGAAGCTGCCGCAACCAAAGAATGCGCCTAGTTATGTTCAGTCTCGAATTCTTTTAGATGTTCCAGATTATGTATTGTACATTTGTACTAGTCTTTTTTTAGGGTTAAAAGCATGGTTTTAAAAAAATTTTGGTTGACTGCTGTATTTTCTTGCCTCATCGGTCAGTTTTGTCTGGTCAGACCAGTCGACCGTTAAAAAATATATTATTTTGAAAATATATATATTTTAAAATTTTAAAATAATTAAATTATGATTTTGGTACTAGTATCAGTAAATTAGATAATACTGATAATTATTTGGTGTTTTTTAATACTAAATATAACAAATAATAACTTTGTTAGATTAAAAAATCTTCGATTCTACCAGGGGTTGACCAGTCAACCGATTGAGCTAGAGGACGAAAAAATCTCAGGTTGACATAAGGGTAGTTATCGAGGATGGCAGAAATATCCATACTCTGAGGATCGGGCCCTATCCTCACCCCGTAGGTCTATGGTATGTTGACTTTGACTGGGTCTAGGGTATGGGCATGGGTATGGGTCCACTTTTAAATGTCGAGTCTAGGGTAGGGTATGAACTTATGAATTCCTATCCTACTTTTACCCTTTTAGCCTATTTTGGACTCTACCTAACTAGATCCCTTTTATCTTTATTTTTTACTTATAAAATGTAGTAGAGTTCTCAAATATTATAGAATATGCTTCAAGATATTAACTTCCAAAATTTGAGATACATATAATTCTAATTCTTTCATTATTGATATACTAGATATTTCATGATAAATCTTCATATATTCATTATGAATTATTTGAATTTTATATATAAATTAAAATTTTATGTTTAAAAAGAATAAAAAATGACTTCAATTTAATTCATGGGTCGGACCATAGAGATCCTGAGGTCTCTGAGGGTTAAGGTATGGATCTAATAATTAAATTTTTCAGAAGTCCAATGTAGAATATAGATCTAACTTTTCAAACTAAGATATAGATAGGGTCTTACGGATATCCTCGTTATTAAAATCCTTGGTTAAAAGTGCTTACCTATTTTATTAAGAATTAAGTTGGAAGGTCCGGAATTAACGAGTCTGTATTGGACCAGTCTGAACATTGTAATTTCAAAACCCAGCCCGGTAATCCTTCAATTCAAAGGCCCACCAATCAAACAAGGTGGGCTAGTAATATCGGCCAAGCCTAGGCTCACCAACGTTACATTATAGACCATCCTAAATAATGTGCACCCAAAATTAACCTGTTAAACATTTACCATATCAAACGAGAAATCCGTAGCACATAGTTTAACATATAGGCCTAGCTCTAGTTTAACATATAGGCCTAGCTCCGTAGAACTATTATTTCCTGGTAAAATTCAACTTTTGGTCGACTTGGGCGGGCTGGATTGGGTACGGAATGCCCCCATTCCAAACAGTTTGGAGTGAAGGACACGCTGGGTTTTTTTTGCAAAAATGCAGAACTACGAGGATCAAAATGAAAAAATCCACGCATGCAATATGACATAATGGGACATGCATGTATCGCAAACACGGAAAATACACTGGCCAGTATGACATAACGGGGCATGCCAGTATCACATAAAGGACAGGCCAGTATCACATAACTGGGCATGCCAGCACGATCCCTTTCACTCCAAATCGTTTGAAATCATTTCCTTTACTCCGTACCCAATCCAAAGCCGACTTGGGCACCAGCAGAATGTGGTTTAAGAACGTCTCGCCGTGTGATAGATGTTTCTATAGTTGGCATCCCACTATTTGATTTTTTTGGACAAAACATCCCTACGTATTACCATATCACAAAGTAGGAAAAATATGTTAAAAAATGCAATTGAATTATGAGTGAGGGAGATGTGTTTTTTATATTTTTCTGAATTCTTTTTGAAAAAAATAAATCAAAATTTGTAATTATATTAAATCAAAAAAATTCAAAATTGGAAAGTCAACTGGAAAAACATATTTGACTCAGTAAATATTTTTACACTATAAGATAGTAGTGTAGTCCTACAAAAAAATAATAAGATAGTAGTGTAGGGACTTTATTGGTAAGTAGATCTATCGTAACTTAAGGGCAGCTGTTGGCTCGAGGGACAAATAGCCGGCGAAAATGGCAGCAACTTCTAGTTATTGTGTCCGGAATTAAGTGAACACTTTGAGGAGTATTGTCTTTGCCTCTTCAATTATCTTTTTTTTTAGAATTTTGCCTCTTCAATTATCGATACTGTATTTCTGCATCAATTGAAACGATATCAACATTTCGGATAATGTACTTTCCCTTGTCCAAGACCAGTCGGGTAAAATTGAATGCTCTGTGTTTGTACTGTTTGATGTATAATCCGAATAATTATTGAACCAACTAAGTTTTCGTAATATTATACAGAATGACAGTTTTTCTTCCAAAACTTAACACACCTGCATTATTCATGATTCCAAATAGATTTTTTTTTTATAAGTGATTCCAAATAGATTTGATAAAGTTAGAAAAATTTTAGTGGTATGATCTTTCCTCTTTTTAAGAACCTCTCGTTGTTTTGTTCTTCATTTCATCAAGGAAAATAAAACCAATATAATTTCTCCAAATAATTACTAAATTGACTAAGGCATAAATTTCATAGAATACAATTTAATTAGACTTTTTTTAATTAGAATTTAATTAGACTTGATCTATGTTATTCTATTCTATTCTGTTTTGAGGGGTGTTGAGCTTTTTAATATCATGATATCGAGCTATTTTTCTGCAAGGTCTTCCTTGTAGTATCTTCGTTGTAGTCGAAGTTAACCACCAAGTTCGGTATAAGTTGGTGTAATTCTTCTATGTCAAGGATACCAGAATATCAACTGATGAAGAAAAAAAGTGTAAGAGAAAAACCTATTGATAATACAATTCTATAAATGTCTTATTAATATATATTGTTACCATATTTTAATACATCCGCATTTCCAAATCTCGAATTCGATACACATGATAGAGTCAGAACATGGAATACTCTCAAAGAAAATATGAGATTGTAAGAGCATGGAAAGCTTATAGCTGTGATTAGATTAGATCATATATATAAAGATGACTGATATGCTTTACATAGTGGCAATATCAGTTCAAGCTCCTAACAAGTTAAAACACTTCACTTCACTTCACTGGGTTATTACAAGACAACAACAAGAAACATAGTACGGTTGCTTAACATCAAGCCCAGTTGATCCACTGACTATGCATTCTTTATGGCCTGCAGGAGCTTCAAGACTTCATGCATGGTAGGCCGGTCGCAGGGCTTATTCGACAGGCAAGCCGTGGCGATCTGGAGCACTTGGAGCATTACTTTCTTGGAATCGGCACTGAGGACTGTTCGATCGAGAACGTCGGCTGAATGGCCCTGGTTGATCTTCTGGACCACCCAACCTACCAAGTTCCCGCCTTCCACGTCTTTGAAGTCCGGCCCTGTTGGCTCTTTGCCAGTCACCAGTTCGAGGAGGATGACGCCGAAGCTATAGACGTCGCCCTTTGCGGTGCACTTCCAGCTCTGGCCATATTCAGGAGGGATGTAACCAAATGTTCCAGCGATATCAGTGCTGACGTGGGTTTCGTAAGCACTGATCAACCTGGCGAAGCCAAAATCCGACACTTTTGGCTCGAAGGCATCGTTGAGGAGGATGTTGCTGGCCTTGATGTCCCGATGGATGATGTGAGGGATGATCCCGTGGTGAAGGAATGCAAGTCCCCGTGCAGCACCAATGGCGATTTTGAGGCGCTTAGCCCAATCAAGGACTTCCAAAGTGCCAATCCGATTCCTAAGCCAAAGATCCAAGCTTCCATTTTCCATATACTCGTAAACAAGAAGTTTCTCCTCACCGAAAGAGCAATAACCAAGCAGCCGGACAAGATTCTGATGTTTTACCTTCCCCAAAGTCTCCATCTCGGCGAGAAATTCCCGGTCACCCTGTGCTTTGGTCTGGCTTAGCTTCTTCACTGCAACAGTCTTCCCACCGGGCAAACTGGCTTTGTACACGGTACCAAAACCTCCATCTCCAATGATGTTTGTCTTGCAGAAGTTGTTGGTAGCTTCAAGAATATCAACCAAAGTTATCCTCATAAGAGGCTGCTGAAACATGGCCAGATTGATGCTCAAAGGTTCCTTCGATCGGCTGCTACTTAAAAAGTAGAGATTGTGATCAACATAGCCATTCAACTTGCTCTCCTCGGTGTCGCTCTCCCTTCCGCAGTCTTTAGTAACCATTTTTCGGCGAGCCAAGAGCAAAGCAACGATGAGAAGTATGAATCCAACTGAAACACCAGCGATTCCCCATGCATTCATCAGCGAGGACTTATCAAAGCTCTTGATCTTGCAATCAAGTCCGGTAACCTTCCCGCACAGATTTTTGTTGCCAGCCAAGGAAACTCTAGAAGAGTTCAGGCAAATACCACTCCTGGGGACAGCACCGTTGAAGCTGTTATTCGCCAAATTTGCATACAACACATTGACCAAAGAGCAAACTTCCTCTGGGATTTGACCAGATAACCCGTTCCCCGAAACATCCAAGTACTGAAGCTGCATGAGACATCCCAGCTCTGAAGGAATCATCCCGGAAAACTTATTTCCATGGAGATCCAAGTATGTCAAGTATGAAAGATTCCCCAATGACCTCGGCAAGTCTCCATCAAACAGATTGTTGCCCAAGTCCAGGGTTTCAATTCTCCAGCCCTCTAGATTCGATAGAATGTAATCTATCGGACCAGAAAGCCTGTTGTGTTGAACATATAGACCAACCAGGTCAAGCATACGTGATAAGGATGAAGGCAGCTCGCCATCCAACTCATTGTAGCTCAAATCTAAATGGCTAAGCTCTTTCAATGCTCCAAGATCGGATGGGAGAGGACCGTGCAGCTTATTACCCGTCAAATTCAGCTTCACCAAATTTCTTAAACCGCATAGGCTTGCAGGGATGGTTCCGGAGAGCTGATTATTACCCAAGTACAGTCCCTGAAGCTTCGAACAATACGCATCATCAGCCACAGTCAACTCTTGACGTGTTGCACAATCACCAAACTCTGGAGGTATGGGCCCTGTCAACAAGTTCCCAGATAAATCCAAGGTTGTCAGATTGATCAGCTTTGAAATGGAACCGGAAATTTCTCCAGAGAGCATATTGTCATTCAACACAAGATTGACCACCACCACCAAGTTCCCCAGCTCCTCTGGTATTGAACCCGACAACATGTTGTGAGACAAGTCAAAGACTCCGTGATGCTGAACGAAGCTCGAGTCAGGCATGATCGTCTCCCTGAAGTATAAAGATGGACCGGAAGGTATGGAACCAGACAAGTTATTGTGAGACAGAACAAAGCACTGTAACTTGGGAAGATCTGCAAGCTCCTTCGGGATTGAACCACTTAGCTGGTTGTTCCCCAGGTCCAATGTGGCTAAAGCAAGACAATTCCCAAGCTCCACGGGAATCGTCCCTCCCAGGAGATTTGAGTTCAAGTTCAGAACACCGAGGCTCTTCAGATTGCCAATCTCCTTGGGAATACTTCCGCTGATCTTGTTGGAACTCAGAACCAACCTCTGCAACTGAACAGCATTTCCAATCTCCGCTGGTAGAGCACCCTCCAAGAGATTATTGGCAGCAGAGAACTCAATCAAACTAGTGCTGTTCCAGAAACTCAACGGCAAAGTACCCGAGAAGTTGTTGGAATCCAGCTCAAGGACCATCAATGGCAGCTCAGATAAATAACCAGGTATTGACCCGTTGAGGCGGTTATTAATCAGGCCTAACAAGGTCAGATTACCACACCCCCGAAAAGCATCCTCAATCCCACCAGTCAAAAGATTCCCTTCGAGCTCAACATCAGAAAGAGAAACAGCATTGCAAAGCTCCTTCGGCACCGCACCACTCAACAAGTTGTTGCTTAATATAAGGTACTTCAAGGCCACACAACCCCCGATCTCCGGCGGGAGCCCGCCGGAGAACTTATTACTAGACAATAAAAGGGACTGCACTTGAGTCAACTTCCCGATCCAACGCGGCAACGGACCCGAAAGCTGGTTCTGCTCAGCTGCAAGGGTCACCAAAGGAAGCTCGGACAGCTCCTCGGGTAAAAACCCGGTAAGTGAATTGAAAGACAAGCTCAAAGACTTCAACTTTCTGCACCCCCCGAGCTCGGTGGGTATCGAACCATTAAGCTCGGCGCTAACCAAGTTCAATGAGGTCAAATTCTCCAACTTTCCAAGCGTCTTGGGCAGAGAACAGCCCAGAGGATTGTGAGACAGGTCCAGCATTGTTAAAGACTTCAACTTGGAAACTTCTTCAGGTAAAGGGCCAGTGATTTTACATGAAGGAGCAGATAATACCTTCAACTGAGAAAGAGAGCCAATTTCCTTTGGCAAGTTCCCAGAAAATGAGTTGGACCCAATAAAAAGCTCAATGAGGCTCTTCAAGTTGCCTACTTCCCTTGGGATGGGCCCAGACAAGGAGTTGGTGGACACATCCAAGGACTCCAAAGATTGAAGCTTTTCTAACAATGGAGGAGGGAGTTGACCTGAGAGGGAGTTGCTTGAAAGGTCCAAGAACATCAACTGAGTCAACTCGGCGAGCTCCACCGGGACCGACCCAGATAGGGAATTGGAGGAGAGGACCAGAGTGGTGAGCTCCCCGAGTCCGCCGAGCTCGGGGGGGACCTTCCCGGAGAACGAGTTCTTGTCGAGCTTCAGCGTCTGGAGCTGAGTCAACTCGCCGAGCTGGGCTGGCAACTCGCCGGAGAGGCGGTTTCCGGTGAGGGAGAGCTCGGCGAGGCCTTTCAAGTTGGAGACCTCCGGCGGGAGCGGGCCGGAGAGGAGGTTGAGGGAGAGGTCGAGGCGGGTGAGGCTCCGGAGAGAGAAGACGGCGGGCGGGATGGGGCCTTTGAGGTTGAGGGAGGTGAGTACGAGTGAGTCGACTCGGCCGAGTCGGCATGAGACGCCGACCCAGTTGCAGTGAGGAGCTGACTCGTCCCACGAGGCGAGGGCCTTTGGGTTTAGGGGCTTGAGAGAGAGGAGGGCGCCCTTCTCCGGTGGAACGGAAACGGACGCCGAAAGGGTCACGAGGAGAGAGAAAGTGAGGGAAAGAAGTACCAAAAGATGGAATTTTGGGGAGTCCATGTTGGTGGAGAATGGGGGGGAAAGGGTGAAGGGTTTTTGCAAAGGTTTAGACTTTAGAGGTGAAGGAGAGAGAAAGTTGAGGGAATGAGTAAAAGATGGGAACTTTGGGAATCCATTGGAGGTAAAGGAAATCTCTTTACAGGGTTTAGGAGGTTTGGGAGGAAGGGGAGGGAGAAGGTGAAGAGCCAGTTTCTTTTGGTTTATAGTAATTTGTGTTATATTATTTCGACAATATTGAATTTAAATTGGGTAAGAATTTTTAAAGTCCATAAAAATCTTATATTATGTATTAACAATTTAATAACTCGAATTTAATACTTAGTTAAACAAAAATTAATATTCTCGTTGATCTAATTATTTCGGTTTGAAGTTTTCATGATAGGATTCAGTAGCATCAATTGTCACTGATTTTTCTCACGAAATTTTACAACAACAAAATTTTTTTTCAGATCTACGACTGCAACTTTGTACAGTTTATATAATTGATAAAATTTAGGTTAGTTTTTTATTATAGATATCTCGAGATATTTTTTACTCTTTTTTTCTTTGATTAATAAATTATTAAAAATATATTTCGGGTTTAAAATTTGGGAAGAGAGAGAAAAGGTGGCAACTTTTGCAGGGTTGAGAGTTGTACTTGTGTGTCAGAGGAAAAGGAAGGGAGGGAGGGGGAGGTGGTGGCATGAAAGTCACGTGACTTGGAGGGGTATGTTTTGTGTGTGCTTTCTTCATTTGGTTTACGTGAAAATCACATTTTTGTACGTCGTTGTATTGTTTTTATGTTCAAAATCACTTGTTTTATTCTAATATTCGGATTCGTGTATTTACACTCAGTTTTATGGATCTGTTTCTTTTTTATATTTTTTATATTCATAAATTTCAAATTCAAATATTTTTAAAATGAATCTTAACTTTTTTACCATTTTGATCAATTTCTATCGCAAAATTACATACTTAGTTGTTGAATGAAAGTTTGGAAATAAGGGCTAAAAGATGGGGATTGCGGTATTTTATTTTGTAAGTTTAGGTTTTCTGAACATTATTTGTTTACTTGGGAGGAAGTACCTTTAAGATTTGGCCACTGAAAATAAGAGATAAAATGACGTGGTACTCATGTTAGTCTGATGTAGAGTACTAAAAGTATATGTGATATGACAATTTTAATCATGGTTATGAATTTGTTATAACTCGTGAATTCGATAAATTTCTATACTAAATTATAAAAGACGAAACAACATTAGTTTTAATCAAAAATTGATTAAATTATGTGATACTAAATTCAGCTATCTGTTCAATAATTGAAATATCTCAAACAGGGAAGAGAAGTGTCACAACGTGTGAAGGGCAGAAAAAGAAAACAAAATATCGTACAAAGCCAGAAATATTGACCCAAAGAATCGGAAAGTATAGTCGATATAAGAGGTGATGCATTTAATAGAATGTGTACAATCTCTACTAAGCCACAAAAAAAAGAATCAAATCTTCCTACAAATGGTTTCTGCGACTGAGTCAACGACTAATTAACGTTAGTACTTTGCAAGAATTCAATCCATAACCAAGTTTGAGTCGTGGTATTAACTACTAAACCAGATGAAAATAAAAGTAACGTCTTTTTTAGCTATAACCAATATTAGTATGATCTCTAATTAACGAAATCACTATCTAATAATGACTAAAGAAGATTCTGTAAGGCCTAAGTCTTGAGAAATATCTTGAATTAAAGGCTCTCAAAAGTAGAAATTATTGTTTGGACGATCATTATCTTTGTATGACTCAACAATAATCAACTTTTAAATTAATTATCGATAGTTAATATTGCAGTTGGTATCAAAGGGGTCATAAACCATTAAGAAAATCAAATCACTAGCAGAGGAATCATCCCTCAAATTGTCTATTAATACCATTATGTCGTAGTTGTCTTGGAACCAAATTAATCAATAGTACCAACATGACAGCAAAATTGATATTACCAACTTTTGGTAAAATTACATGTATGTGAATTATAAGGCACATTTAAAGGGAAATTTAATTCCAATTTATGGAATTAAACTTGCTATCGTATGTTTAGTTACTGCTTTTTATTATTGTTATTTTTTTTGGTCATCCCTTAAACCTTTTTTCCAAAATTGAGAAAAAATATTAGGGATAAAGACACTTTAGTACCCTGTGTTATATGAATTAGACATTTTGCACCATGTGTTTACAAAATACCCAAAAAGGTGCCTTGTGTTTTTCTCTGGCCATCCTTCAGTAACCGGAGATGACATGGCACAATGACTTGGAAAAAATGCTGACGTGGACTAAAAAAAAGAAAAAGTAGTCGACACCTTTCATCGTCTGTACCTTGTCTTTTGTTTCCGGCGACCGAAAAATACACCGACGAAGGTCACTATTTCCGAAAGTACAAGCCATGTGCTTTGATGTTATCCTTTTCGGCAATACAAGAAATTGGAGATGTACTACATTTTGTTCCCTATCATCTTATTCCACTTGAACTCGCCCACGTAGCGGCTGCCGTCGTCGCAGGTGTGGTCGCCTGTACCGTGGGTCTGACTGTTGGACCACTAACCAGCGTATACGTCGCCGGTGTAGAACCGGTACACGCCGAAGCCGTCGTGGAGGCCGATGCAATACTGCCCCTGGAAGCGGCTCCCACAAGCTCAGGTCTCGACCCCGAAGCCGTCGTACTTGCCGTCGACTCAGTCCCACTCGTAGCGGCCGCTCATATAGTAGTAATACACGTCCGAGCTGGAGCAGATCCCCTTATGGAACTCGCCCTCACAGACGTTGTCGTTGGTGTAGGCCTGGACCCAGGACCCGGACACGAGACCCCGATCAGGCGGGTGAGAGCCACCGGGGACTTGGTCGGAAAGGAGCGGGCGAGAAATATGCGGATTGAGGGGAGGCGGGGGAGGGAGAGGAGGAGAGCAGCGAAGGCAGCCGTGGAGAAGAAGTCGAGGAGGAGGGACCGGGACGGGTGGAAAACGAGTAGGTAGAGAAGAGGGAGGGTGAGGAAGAGCAGGGGGCGGAGGTGGTGGCGGGAAATGAGGCCTTTAGGAGGGCGGCGGAGGTGGGTGGAGGGGAGATGGGAGGAGCGGGCCGGCGCTTGAAGGGGGTGGCTTCGCCGGTGCTTTTTTGGTCGCCGGAGACAAACGGCAAGACGAAGAAGATGAAAGGATGTTCGACAACTTTTTACATTTTTTTAATTTTAATCCACGTCAGCTTTTTTCCAAGTCACTGTCACTTTTGTTTGTGCCATGTCATCTCCGGTTATCGGAATCTCAGATCCGACAATATTTTTTTTAGTAAAGGATGGCCGGAGAATAACACAGGGTACTTTTTTGGGTGTTTTGTAAACACAAGATGCAAAGTGTCTAATTCATATAACACAGAGTACTAAAGTGTCTTTATCCCAAAATATTATTGGCAGATTCCGATCAGAAGCAGACTATGAGAGAGGATACGGTGGGGGATATAGTTTCCTATTTAATGGATCTGATATATTCTGTATTGTACGGTGGGACCCACCAACTTTTCCATACTAGACATTGGGGGTCCCACGAGATTCGACGCCTGCAACACGCGATAAGACCGCCTTATCTTTTGCCCCTACTTCCACGGTTCCGCACTTTTTGTTATATATTTTTCGGAGCGGTAAATTTGAATTCAATGAAAAAATTGTGAGAATTATTTGTAGAATACGTTAAGGTCTGTTTGGTAATATTGTATTCGAAATCTTTATTTTTTTAAATTATTTTATCGTTCTAACTATCTGATTTTATTATACTCTTGTGTTATATGTTAATATCATACTTGATCATTTTTTTGATAAAAAACACAACAGCATAATAAAAATTAAAAAAGGACGAGAAAATAATTGTTCAAAACTAAAAGATCCTAGAAATGATATAATCAAATACAAGGAATCCTAGGGTAATTTACTCTTGCTTTTATATATTCTTTATTAGTGGTCGATTATAAACATCTAAAGTAAAGAAAATAAGTTCCATTGACAGCCACGATAATTTGCAGGAATATTTAAAGCAAAACTCTTAGAAACCTAAAACTAATTAAACCTGCATGATGTGTCATGGGACATTAACTTTCTAACTTATGAATAATGCTATTTTCGAACTTTCGTGTAACTGTCAAATTATATTTAGTCTAATAATATAAAATGTATATAAATTTATGAAAATTCAAGATTTAAACTCTATACTTTAAAATTTTTATCTATACTCTGCTATAGTTTTGCTACTAGATTGGCCTTTCTTTCCGCCAGCTAACATATTTTCGATAGTAATACAAAATGTATATAAATTAACAGATGTTAAGAGTTCAAATTATAAGCGTAAAAATGTAACTTACGTATATTCAGTAACAACGAGAAAGAATCACGTGAATATTGTCAAAAAGGAGAGGTGGATCATATGAATCCTGAACCTTAAGCTTGTAAGTTTGACCAGTCAATGAATTATCGTCATTTTTCTGGTACGATCAATGATTAAAAGGGCAAATTATGCTCAATCCCTGTAGTTTGGTCTCCTTCCCTCTAGGATCCCTGCATTTCTAAAATTCATGCTGACATCTCCCGTGTTAGGTTTTAGAAACTCTCGGGTCCCTCGCTGACGTCATGAATCTTTTTTTCCGTTGTCTGTCATTAAAATGACCAAAATACCCTTAAACAAAAAAGCAATATCCTTCAACATCTAAACATTCTAAGAACACCTCAACACAAGCCAAAAAAATCAACAAACATTCAACATCATCTTACAACCATCTAAAGCATTATGAATTAAAGGAAACCACGTGTAATTGAAATTAAAGGAAAAAAGGAAGGGGGTAATAGGGATCTAATTCAGGATTGGGTGATTTGGTTGTTAAGTTGGGGAATAGGGTTTAAAAGTGAGAGGAAGGAGAAACGACAAGGAGGTGGAGGCGTCATCGTTCTCCTCACAACCGCCGCCGTTCGGTGACCAGTTTGGCTCTTCCAAACACCGTCAAGGCCGTCAGCAGTTGCGACTTCTCCGGCACCACCGCCACGTAATTTGATCGACTGTCTCCACGACCAACACAGGTATTTTTCAGCGTATTTTTTCCTCACTCACATGCATCTCAGAATACTTCCCAGAAGGTCACCCATCCTGATTCTACTCCCGGCCAAACACGTTTAACCTTGGAGTTCTCTCAAGATGTGTGCTAGAAAAGAAGGTGCACCTTGTTAGTATGGTTAGTACTAATCAAATCACTTAAGCATTTCAGACAGAATAAATCATTAACGGGGTATCACACTCCCCTACCAGCCCCACTTGTATTCCCCCTTCCTCACTCGTCTAAACAAAACCCATTTCCCAATCTCCTCTCCTTTACAGTTTATAGCTCTCAATCTCATTTGGGTACCCACAAAGTTCCAATTTTAACCCTTCTTCATTACCAAAAGAGTTAAAGACTCCAACTTTAGCTACCCAAAGCTCCGTTCTTTCCAATTCTGGATGCCCAGTTCGCCTTTAAACGACGACGAGACCAAAGGAGATGCGGATCCGCCCAAGATCCCAATGACCAAGATGTGGAAATGGGCGGATTTAGTTGAGCTCTAAGGCACTAAGTCCAGTTAATGTAGAAATGGGCGGATTTGGTGTTCTTGTTGGATTTAGTTAATTTGATCTTGTTCTTGGAGTTCTTGAAGTTAAAGATGGTGAAGAATGTAAGTTGTTTTAAGGATATTTTAGTCATTTCTATGACAAAAAATGAAAAAAAGACTCATGACATTAGCGAGGAACCTAAGAGTTTCTAAAACCAAACACGAGAGACGTCAGCATGGATTTTAGAAATGCAAGGACCCGGGAGGGAGGGAGACCAAACTACAGAGACCTGAGCGTAATTTACCCTAAAAATTTTACATTTTTGACTTTGTTTTTTTTTCCACTTAAACCCCATAATCCAGCCGGTGAATTGTAGCTCGGAAGAGGTAACACATCATGTTTTTCTAAAAGATTACCCCAAAAAAAACGTGTTTTCTAATGATATATTCGTAAGATTAAACTTAAAATTCGTATTATTATTGTATTAGTCACTCGCCATACCAAATTTATAACACAATAATATTTTATGACACAATTGTCTTGTCACAATTTAAGGAAAAAATTAATAAATAAATAATTAGATCACGATAATATTGTATTAATTTAACTAGTTTCAACTCTAATTTTTTAGAACACTTCAATGTTAATAATTTTTTTTGAGAAGGTCAATGTTAATAAATTGTTGGAAGAATCTTGTAAACTTTAAAAAAAAATATTGTGCTCGGATTTGAATTAATTAGCGGACGACATGGTATAAAAAGATAAATTATTCTCAAGTTTCTGAGCTTTGGTCATCTTCCCCTTAGGGTCCCTAACATTTGGAAAATGATTGTCCCGTCCCTAAGTTTTGATGATAATAGACTCTCGGGTCCCTGTAGCCAGAATATTCTTTTTTCTCCGATGAACTCCCACTTGAAATGACCGAAATGCCCTCCCACTAAAAAAACAAAAAAAAACTCTCTTTCCTTCACCTTCCGCTTCGTCTTCCTCCCACTTCATCTTCTTCCTCCCACCTTGAACCAAAATCAAATGATATATTCGTAAGATTAAACTTAAATTCATATTATTATTGTATTAGTCACTCGCCATACCAAATTTATAACACAATAATATTTTATGACACAATTGTCTTGTCACAAGTTAAGGAGAAAATTAATAAACAATTATATCAATTGACGATAATATTATATTAATTTGACTAGTTTTAACTCTAATTTTTTAGAACACTTCAATGTTAATAATTTCTTTTGGAGAAGGTCAATGTTAATAAATTGGTGGAAGAATCTTGTAAACTTTCAAAAAAAATATTGTGCTCGGATTTGGATTAATTAGCGGACAACATTGTATAAAAAAGGTAAATTATTCTCAAGTCCCTGAGCTTTGGTCACCCTCCCCTTAGGGTCCCTAACATTTAGAAAATGATTGTCCCGTCCTTAAGTTTTGATGATAATAGACTCTCGGGTCCCTGTAGCCAGAATATTCTTTTTTCTCCGGTGAACCCCCCCACTTGAAATGACCAAAATGCCCTCCCACTAAAAAAACAAAAAAAACCCACTTTCCTTCCCCTTCGTCTTCCTGCCACTTCATCTTCTTCCTCCCACCTTGAACCAAAACCAAAACTAAAAAAATAAATCTAAATATTTTTAATGAGAATCAAAACCAATTAGAAAGAACATTAATCCAGGAACATGAACACCAAGAATTACTAATTAATCAAACACCCAATTTAACATTGAGAATATTTAATCGACCCCAACCTAACAATCAATCAACCAAAAAAATACTCGAATCAACCAAACCCATAAATCTTTAATCGAATCAACCAAACCCAGATATTTTCAATTGAATCAATTGACCTCAACTCCTCATTGAAGCAACTCTCACACCAACACTAATTGGGTTCGGTGTCGGTGCCCGATGCGCCCACAGACTTGGGGGTTCCAATGGAGAGCTCACTAGTGCAAAGGTGAGATGCAAATCGAGGCATTTATCGCCCTCGGTGAAGAGTTTATGCCTCCCGGCATGCCAAAACCCTAAGGAGGCGGCCGCTGGCGAGGAGCTCCCGAACACGGGGGTCGCACATTGGCTGTTCCCTGTCGCCGCCCTCTTCCCCCTCGTAAAACCCTAACTATGTCCAGGAACAAAAATCCTGGCAACGACGATGCCGATGTGGTAGTTGGGCCCGTTAAGGATAACGTGGGTTGAGGTTCTGAGTTTGTTGGATTCAATATTTCTCGGTTCAATGTCTGTTGAATTTCTCTCTCTTTCCTTTGCGTTTGGTGATCTTTTCCTTCTTCGGAGTTCAACTCTAATCTTAGTGTTTTTAGATTTTAGTTTGATTTATGTTGGATTTTTAGATGTTACTGTTGATTTCAGTTTCTAGGTTTTTAGATCTTAGTGTTGGTCGCCGATTGGGTTTCCCTTTTAAGTGGGAGAATATTTTGGTCATTTCAAGTAGGGTTTCACCGGAGAAAAAGGATTATTCCTGTTCGAAGAATCCGAGAGTCTATTATCATCAAAACTTAGAGACATGACAATCATTTTCCAAAAGTCAGGGACCCTAGAGGGAGAGTGACCAAAGGTCAGAGACTTAAAATAATTTGCCAAAAAAATTGTTCGAGAAAATCCTATCTCGTGGTTATAAGGAGTGTTCGTATTGTGGATCCTAATTTGATCTCGATCTCTCGCATTATTGGAATCCAACGACGAAGCGTACTCTGTCTTTAGGAAGAAAAAAAAAAGAAGACTTTTACTACTATATATCTACGGTCAGATAACTGAAAAAATATAATTTCAAAAAAAAATTTAACTGAAAAATTCTACTACGATTCATTGATAAGTATGGTTTTATAAATTGACAATTTTATAGTCAACTACTGATTTCATTTTTTTTAGGTATTATTAAAACATCAACGATTTAAAAGTGTCACTTAAAATGAATGACTATCATAAAAATATTAGAAAATAAATTAAGTGACTATCACGGGTAATAGAATCAATTGAACATCTTTGTAAAAAATATCTCAAGGATGGTACGGTTATAAATGGTCATTAAACGAAGAGGCCGTGTCTTTACTATTGTCTTAATTAACTTACCAATAATTACTTAGATTAATTAATAATAAAATTATTTTTGATCAATCAAATATGAAGTTTAAATTATTAAAAGTACATCAATATTAAATATTTGTTAAAATATTTTTCCAATCTTTTGGAAGCACTAAATAAACGAAAACATTTATATTGTGGGGCCGAAGGGCGAGCAATAAAAGCCGAATGGACACATTTGGGGGATGTGGGAGTTGTTCGCTTATTACCAGTGGGCCTAATGTCGAGTCCAGTCCCAGTCCTTGCAGATACTCGAAATAACCAGCAGCGTGTCAGCCAGGTCGCCCTCCTACACGCATTCCTCGAGCGCCTTTGTTTTTTGGGAAAAGTCCACTTTAGTACCCTGTAGTATCGCGAAAAATTCCGTCAGTACCCTGTAGTTTAAAACGTATCAATTGAGTCATACTTATTCCAATTAACATCAATTAGAGGCCCGGGCAGCTGCCCGGACCTGCCCGGACCTACCCGACCGCTGTCCGAACTACGTGGCCAGCCACGTCACCAAATTTTGATGACGTGGCACCACGTGGAGAGGAGGAGGAGGAGGGCGCGGGGAGGAGGAGGAGGAGGACGCGGGGGGAGGAGGAGGACGCTAGGGGAGGAGGAGGAGGAGGAGGAAGCGGGGGAGGAGGAGGAGGAGGACGCGGGGAGGAGGAGGAGGACGCGGGGGGAGGAGGAGGAGGAGGAGGAAGCGGGGGAGGAGGAGGAGGACGTGGGGAGGAGGAGGAGGACGCGGGGGGAGGAGGAGGAGGAGGAGGAGGACGCGGGGGAGGAGGAGGAGGAGGACGCGGGGGGAGGAGGAGGAGGAGGACGCGGGGAGGAGGAGGAGGACGCGGGGGGAGGAGGAGGAGGAGGAGGACGTGGGGGGAGGAGGAGGAGGAGGACGCGGGGGGAGGAGGAGGAGGAGGAGGACGCGGGGGGAGGAGGAGGAGGAGGAGGAGGAGGAGGACGCGGGGGGAGGAGGAGGAGGAGGAGGAGGAGGGGAGGAGGAGGAGGAGTACGCGGGGGGAGGAGGAGGAGGGGAGGAGGCGGAGGAGGAGGCGGAAGAGGAGGAGGCGGAGGAGGATGTCCACGTGGCGTCACGTCATCAAAATTTGGTGACGTGGCTGGCCACGTAGTTCGGGCAGCGGTCGGGTAGGTTCGGGCAGCTGCCCGGGCCTCTAATTGATGTTAATTGGAATAAGTATGACTCAATTGATACGTTTTAAACCACAGGGTACTGACAGAATTTTTCGCGATACTACAGGGTACTAAAGTGCACTTTTCCCTTGTTTTTTTCATGCCAACTACGAAGAAAGTTATGTTCGAGATATAATATTTGAAATTAGTTTAATTTTTTCTAAAAATTTAAGTTCGGTGTCTTTTGTATAAAATTAAAATAAAAAGTATAAATTTGTTATCGAATAATTAGTGTTTTCGAATTTGAAATCCTTAAAATTTTGTAGAAAGATGTTTTATGTTCCAACTTTTAAAAAAGATGTCATTTAAAAAAAAACCAGTAAACATAATATATAAATCTTCACGGTCAGTTTCTTTTCTTGTGAATATGGTTGTTTTCTTTGATCCATTTTCAGAATTTTTCGCCTCTGGGCGCATCAAGTTAATGTTCCGACTCGATCTTTCGCCTCTTTTCAAAGAGGATTTCAGCTCTAGTAGTTGTTCATATGATCATAGTAGCCGACTCTTACACCCAACGACTCGTGATGACAGTTGAGGCGATAACTTCTATCTTTGTATTTTTTGTCATTCAGTTTATATATTTTCTTTTCTTATATTTTAATCCAATTATTTTAATATATATTTTGTGTCACACTTTCTAAAAAAATTCAGAATTTTTTGCTGTGATTGATTGATGATAATTAGTTTGCAAGGGGGGTTTTTGTCCAAAATGCTGTTAGTGTACAAATTTATTTATCAATATGGTGTTACTGTTGAAAAAATTTTGAGAATGGTGTTTGTTTTCCAGTTCAAAAAAATCTTCCTCAGGTCGAACCATTTTTTCGACCTGAGATTTCTCTCTCCTCAGGTGGAGAAAAACATTCAATTTGGGTCCCAGGTCGAAAAATTCTTTCGACAATTAAAGTCGAAATATTTTTTCGATTTTACTCTCAGGTCGAATAATTTTTTCAATCTCGGTACCTGAGGTCGAAAAAAATTTTGACCTCGAAAACGAACACCATTCTCGGAATTTTTTCAACAGTAACACCATATTGGTAAATAAACTTATACAGTAACACTATTTTGGACAAAAACCCAAGAAGGAAAGACGAGTGGGACACGTGTCAGTGGCAGGAATATTGAAAAGAGTAAGGGGTTCAGTGGGGTGGGGCCCGTAAGGCGAGCTGTCTTGTTGTAGGAAGTAGCAACTTCATCATTGGAAACTTTTGGACGCATTGTCATCTTTGTGTTTTGCCAATTTCTTTCTTTTTCCCCCTTCTTATTAGTTTTAGGAAAACTACACATTTAGTATGATATAGTTTAACACATATAATCATATAATTTAAAATTCATCAATTACTTCTTTATGATTTCAAAAAACCTATGTTTTCCCTTGAAAAGTTTCAGCCAATTCAATCACAAGGAACATTTTGATCAATTTTAAAATATGATTATAAGTGTCAACCTACAAATCACATAATACTAAAGTATAATTTTTTATTAATTTTTTTAGTCTCTCACGGATTCAGAGTGGATTGCTGAGCCCTTTCAAGACTACCATTTTTAATAATTTTTTTTACGATCATAAAATTTAGACATAAATTTTTTTATTTTTTTTAAAGGTAAATTATTACACCATGATATTTTCAAAGTTTGAACTTTGGACCTCCTAAGTATTTACAACGCCTTATGTCGTTGAGCTACAAGCTCTTTGGCACATAAATTTTTTAGTAAATCAATTCTTTTATCACTTAAATAAATTCTGGTGAATATTTTTTTCGTCCTTGCCATTGCACTTCTGTAAATATTTCCGGCGATTACTACGTCCATTTCATCCATCCACATTCAATAAATTTGTATCTAAATTTTGAAATCCAATCCAAGCCAAGGACAAGCGATCCAGGGGGGGGGGGGGGGGGGGGAAATTCTGCCGTGCTCATATTTTTCTGAAACTTTTTGATATCTGCATATATATATATATATATAGACTTAATTAATTCAGATATGTCAAAAAATTAACAAATTAAAAAGTTTTTAGTAAGTCGACAGAGAGTAGACATTGACGATGCTAGGGGTCCAATTTCACAAAATCGGAACCTGAAATTAAAAGTGCCAGCTGAACTGGGAGCTTCCTAAACAGAGGAAATGAGATATTAACTATAAGATAAAATAGCAGGTGGAGAATTTAATGTTTTTCCTTGGGATTGAGTGAAAACAGAGACTCGTCTCCACTTTTCCCCACTCCCCAAAAAATATGTTAAAGTTATGACTCCTCGCATCGATGCGTGCACTCTTCGTTTATTTAAAATGAAAAAAAACTTTATATTATACGCCAGGGAAGAAATTAATTTTTATTTATTACTAAGGCAAAGGAAGTTCCAAAAAGAAAAGGCTGATTGGGACTCTGATAAGACAATTCACGATTAAAGCATATACGATCCAATTTTTTATAACACTGACGAGTAGCTGGTATTGTCGTTTTGGCGTCACATGCCATCTTTTGCAAGTGCTAATGCTAATAACAAGGAACACTACTGTATTGTTTGAATTTATTTACTATTAGTATTGGTCAATTAGAATTTGAACTATATTTAGTTCTTCAAAAAAAAATTAGAACTATATTTCTATTATATAATATATTGATTTCGTCACTTGTAAATAGAAGATTAGGTACAATAGTTTGTTGGTCTTTACTTAATTGACATGGTAATACACGAGAGAGTTAGGCTCGAAGAGTAGTTTCATCCATAATTTATGTATTTATGTATCTTCACATATTATAGTTATAATCATATCGCTTATATGCATGCAGATTTTTGACTGAACCACGTATATCATATATCGTTATCCTTATCTCTACTACTATTTATTATGAATATTCTAAACTTTCATATTTGCACTTCTACTGTCCTATCATTTAGAAATATATAATATTTACCTACTGATATTCCTAAGGTTTAGGTTTTGGTAAAGTATAAAGATATTAACACTATATAAGAGTCTATTACTTTTACGACACCTATTATAGATGGTTGTCTTTGTACAATTTCTCATGTGATGACATGTTGAGAAAATAAAACATGTCAATATTTGTTTATTAGTATAATTATTTATCTCTTAATTACTCTAAGATTGTAATTATGATTCTAAGAGATTTCTTTTAATTTTCAAATTAATGGTCAATGTTGATCAATTTTATTAAAAACCTTATATTTAGTGACTTTTTTCTGCTTAGTTTTAAGTTTTTTTTTACTAAATTAGAACCTTTATTAATAAAGAAAATAAAAAAGTTATACGGGGTGAGAAAGAGGAGAAAAATAAACATAAAAATAACATCCAGGCCTAAACGGGTAACTAATCCGCTGCCATAATTAGTAATTCTACTCGAGGTAAACAAAAATTCAAGTAGTCATGGGTAGATGGTACCAAAAGAAGAAATTAACGCTTCCTGATGGGAAACGTTACGCTCTTCTTCCTGGATCTGGTATTCATATATGGTGCACTGTGGTAGTCATCATATCCATACTCCGGCTCATCCGAGTTCGGCCACATATCAACCTCATCCGCCCAGTTGTTCTTGGCTTTCTGCACTAGTGAGCCCATGGACTTCGATGAATCGGGAAGGTCACCAGTGTCGAAAAATGCCTCTATTCCATTACCTTCCTGTCCTAGTATAGGCATGGAATCCGTAAGAGGCAAGGCAGAAGCCCGGCCTAACACAGATGGAGAAGGACTTTATAGTATCGGAATTCCCTTGCTAAGGAAACCTGGCTTCATGACCTTGCTCTCAGAGTCATTAGAACCCTAAGATTTCGTGCTCAAAGCCTTTTTAGGCAGCACACCTCATGCAGCAACGTAGGCAGCCCTCCTGACCTCACACAAAACCTCGTCACTAGTAGAACTCCCACCAACCGTATCCGAACTAGTAGAGACCGATCCCATTACAACGCTAGTAGAGCAAGGCAACTCATGACTCAAACTTGGAGAGCGAGAGTCTAAAACAACCTCTTTGTTCATGAAGCAAACTAAATCGTCAATCCTATCACCAAACAATTCTTCCGAACGAAAAGAAGACTCCCCGATCATACCAAAAGCGGCTGAAACATCATCACTTCTCGAAAATACTTCTGAATTCACACCTACATCAACACCAATCTACTTCTCAATCGTACACGAGTAAGGCAAGGCTAGGACCCCAGATTCGGAAGCAATGCTCGTAGCCTACTCTCCGCACTTCTTAAGAACCTACCTCTCCAAGATATTGACCTCCTGGTGGCCCGAGAGCATATTGGTTTTGGCTAGTTGTTCCCTCCAAAACTCGGTCACAAATTCTAGCTACTTGCTACCAGGAACCATACTTGTTTTCAATTGCTCCATCCTTAAGTCAGTTACAACAAAGTTCACACGCTCCTGTGTATAAACATGCTCAGGCTAAAAAAGGACCAAAGTAAGAGAATTTTATCCCTCAAGTGCGGTTCCCTTATCAGAAATAGGGACATTCACTACCCGTTCCAAACCTGTAACATCCACTGAGTTCTCTTTGGCAATTCCACACGCTGCAACCCCTTCAAAAGCATGCAGAATTATGTCTCTAACTCGCATCACCTCCCGAGTCAGAGCTTGCCCATCAACATCAACGTGAGGGACTATCGACATGGACTTAATCATAAAGAACTGTACCGAATTATCTATAATCATCTCATCCTCCTCTACAATCTCCCCATCCTCCTGTAATGCATCGAAAGCACTTGAGATGGACAAAATAGTAGTAGCGTCAACTTCCTTCTCACTAGTAGCTGGATAAGAAGGAGTGATAGCTTTCTTTTGCCATATACGCTTACCTCAAACAAAACCACTTTGGCCAGTAGGGACCAACTCCCTTACAACCTTTTTGCCCTGTCCGATTTCTCGATGATTATAATCATCGACCACATTTTCCCAGGGATGTAGCTTGTGACATATGTCCTGAGAATGACTAAGAATCTTGCAATGTGCCTAAAATTTTGGGAGCTCTTCAAATACAACCTTCACCAAGCCCTTCCCACTTGTCCCTTCCAACGAAATAGTATCACGAAGAGGTCTAGACATATCCACCTCCACCAGAACATGAACCACTGCACCATTAAACCTATCTAGTGCACTCTTGTCCAAGCACATGGGAAGCCCCACCGTAGCTGCCAGACCAAGCATTATATTGTGCGCAACATGTTCATTCCTAGCCCGACAAGTTGCACCCATACCTTGGCACATGTTGGATTGACCCTAAAGGGTCTAAGGATGAAACCTTAACCGCTGGACTAGGTGGACGAAGTGCCGAGACCAGAAAAATGGAGGCGACATCCTGAATAGAAGTGAGGGGCGGCAAGACAATGGGCACCGTCCCTCCTGGATCCCGTGGGAGCCCCACCATGTTCACTGGCGCGGGGCAAGGCCGTCGGCGGCGCCAGAACGCTAAGGAAATTGAGGTCGCACCAAATCGCCGCTTTTTCGCCAGTGAGAGAGGAGGTCTTTCGCCTAAAATTTTCATCATGATCCTCATATTATATTTGAAAGTTAAAATTTTACTTATTTTTATATAAATGCATAGAAGTACGTATTTAGAGTACCTGTATTATTCATGATTATATTAGTTATTTCATCACAATTTCTGGTGAGGGTATTTTTTTGATGATTTCATAATCGGGGTATTTTGTACTAATATTGAATTGGCCCAACTTGTTTATAAACTAGGTCTCATTTAACAGTGTATCTGGGCTGGAACGGGCCCAAAATTTTCCGTGGGCCACGAGACTTCAGAGTTGGGCTGTTACAAGACTTGGCCAGAATGAGAGAAATTATTGATGAGCTGACGAGAGGTTACATCCAAGTAATTTTTTGAAGTCTCTAGTTTAGAGTTGACCACTGTCATATTTATGGCCGATTTTTTTAGTAACGTATTTTATGTCGACATCTATTTAATAGAATTAAAATATTTTATCAATTGAACTAACTCTGATGCGGATTTTATAAATACGGACATCATCATGACATCCAACCTTGGTGCCGAGCATCTCTACTATGAATTAACTGCCAACTGTCCATGTCATCGGCAATGTGGATGGTTTGTGCTCACGTGGCAGGCCATGGGCATGTACGCCATCTAGACGGGCAAACTGTCCGTGTCTCCTTAGTGTCAAATTGACAAACACAAGTTATAACAATAATCGTTCGAACTAATGGTGCAAAAATAAATTTTTCAAAAAAACAAGAAATTCAATTATTTAGAGGATAAATTTAGTCCAACGTGATTCAATACCTTCGAATAAAATTGTTATTTTAATAAGAAATAACAAAAAATGAAGTAGATTTTCTTAAAAACGTCAACAAAAATGAACATAAAAGTTATTTAGGGAATTCTAGATCCCCAACAGGAAAGGTGACGAGGGGACGACACGTGTGCTATAATTAGATACTTGGATTTTCCAATGTCGGTGGGTTAAGCTTTCAGGTAGGGAGACACGTGTCTAACTAGACGCGAAAGATATACACAGCATCGGTATAAAAAATTTCAATTATGTTCCAATAAAAAAGAGAGGAGGAAGACAGATCTAGAGATAGGGATAGATGTCCGGTGACAATATCATTTTGGATATATAACTTTTTATCGGAATTTTCTGAATAATTTTACAATGATCATTATGTAGCATGTCGGTTGCATACTCGTTTCTCATTTTATTTCACATTATTTTTTTGAAAGATAAATTTTTACATGCAAAAATTTGAACCGTGAATTTCTACGAGTGCTATTAGGCTAACTGTTCTTTAAATAATTAAATATTATTTATTGGAGATCGTCGTGGGTTGACTCCATTAGACAAGAAAAAGAAAATAAAACGTGTTTTATTACAGTCAAATGCGTCTACCAATTACTTGCACTCAGATTCTATTGTCTTTTCAACTTTGAAGACGTGTCCAATTTAGATCGCTGGCGGTGGTGCCCTTTTATCACCAAAAAGTTGGTGCAAGAGTCAAGACACCAAGTGCTTCAAAAAATTCATTCGAGAAATAAAAAATACTTGGGTTTCGATGATGCTCGGTTCTTAATATCTAAAATAATAAAAAAGAGAGTATATTTTAGTACTCTGTAATATCACATTATTTGTAATTAGTTAGTATAAAGTTTAAAAATTATCAAACAAGTTCAAATTATTTAAAATTTTATTAACCCACGATCCGGACCAGGCTCAGGCATCTTCCAAGCCTATTTGGACTGCCACTGTGTCATTTTTGGCCTGACGAGACAAGTGAATAGCAAATTAATGGAATCACCATACCGCTTAATACCAAAATGATCCCAATTTTTTAAATAATTTTAAAATAACCCTATCCCTTCTTCCTCCCTCCCCACCTCTGCCTCCCCACCTCTGCCATGTGAACAAAGAAAGTTAAAAAAACTCTGAAAGTGTAATTACCCGGAAAGTAAAGTAAGTATGCTTGGGCTTGAGGGGCAAAATTGGAAGAAGAAAACAATAGGAACCCAAAACAAAAAAAAAACTCCATCAAAATCCCAAAACAATTCCTTCTTCTTCTGGAAGGTATAATTACCAAAATAGTATTAAAAAACACCTGGGTGATTGCAGCCATCTAATGGAAAGGAAACTAATAAACAACTTGTTACAATCTCCATATCAAATCCAAAACTTTAAGGTTATGGATTGGTGGATTTTTCACACTTATAAATTTGCCTCCTCAGTCGTGTTTTATCTGATATGGGAATCTCAACACGTCCTCTCAAACGAGACCCATTGGGTCGAAGATTGCACTGGCTTTGACTTCACTAAAGTGCGAGAAATGGGGGTCGTGCGAGCTCAATAATGGGCACGGGATCAACCCGCTTTGATACCATGTTAAAATCTTCATATCCAACTCAAAACCTTAAGGCAATGGGTTCGTGAATTTTCAATACTTATAAACTTGCCCCCCACTCGTGTTTTAACCAATGTGAGATTCTTAACACGGCTTCTCAAACGAGACCCACCTCGGGTCGAAGATTGCATTGGCTTTGACTTCACCAAAGTGCGAGAAATGAGGGTCGTGCGAGCTCAATAATAGACACGAGATCAACCCGCTTTGATACCATGTTAGAATCTCCATATCCAACCTAAAACCTTAAGGCTATGGATTGGTGAATTTTCTGCACTTATAAACTTGCCCTCACTCGTGTTTTAACCGATGTGAGATTCTCAACATAACTACCAACCAGGTCACCAATTTGTATTCTCAAACAAACTGGTCGGTTCAAGCCTATGAACGAGAAAAAAACAAACCCTAAAAAATCGAACAGATAAATCTACCTAACCCGAAACCTTTCACCACTAAGCAATATCCCAGCAAACATAAATCTTCCTACTAATTGGAGAAAACAAAAACAAATAAAAACGAACCCAGAAAAGAGGAAAAACCAACTCCGCCCCTCCTGGTGTTGAAGATGCCGGATAGGGTCAGGGTGGTCTTCGTGAGGTCTGTTCCTCCGGGAGATGCATAAGCCCCTCTCCCTGTCTCTATTGGATTTGGGGATTAGGTTTTGGTCCATCTACGTGGTGGCAGATTCGATTGGGTTCAGAAAATTAGGCTTATTGTCTTTGAATTGGAAGTGTTTGGCTGTGATTAATCGGGTTAAAAAGTGGTAATTAGAAAGAGTGGGACTTGTCTTTCATGAGAGGAGGAAGAGATAGAGGAGGACGATAAAAACATTAAAAAGTTTTGTGACTATCTTAGTAATTAAGCGGGATGATGATTCATAACCTAAATCGCCTATTCCAAGCCACGTCATATCAAAAATGCCATTGTGGCAGTCCAGGTAGGCTTGGACGATGCCCGAGCCGGGTCAGAATTGTAGGCTAATAAAATTTCAAACAAGTTAGACGTGTTTGATGTTTTTAAACTACATGAACCAAACACAAAAAATGCGATACCATATGGTACTAAACCACGTGCGAGTGCCAGTGTTTCGGACGAAACAGGGAGGGTCCTCAAAGCGAATGTCTGCTGGTACAACTGTTGGTTGGGGATGTAGAACAGCACTTGTGTACCGTTGGCTGGCTTCAGTTGGATTCCCTCCCATTGATTAAAGTGGGCCTTCAATGGATTCCCTCCCATTGATTCCACTTTCAAGTACATGGATTCCACTTGCCTCCTCTCTTTTTCTTTCAACTGAATCGACCACTTGATGCCAAACATCATTCAAATTGGTGAAAACCCATTCTAATGGTAGTCATTATATTATATTTAGAAATTCTAACCAGTAATAATATTTTTTTTGGTGGAAAGTCCTCCAACACCAGATTTTTTGTATTAAATAATTTTTTAGCACCAAAATTATATATGTTAGGGATTGAATCCTGAATTTCCGTCGTTTATTCTCTACGCCTTGTGCCATTACGCCAAATATTCTTTGGCAAATCCTCCTGTCACGAGTTAACGCCTCTGCCGACCCCGACGAGAGGGCGAGAGGGCCCGCGAACAGGATGTCGGGGTCGGGGTCGGAAGGGTCTCCTAGATTTGGGAGAATGGAAGAGTTTGGGTAGATTTGAGAGATTATATATTTAAGTAGAGAGCTTTTTTCCCACGTCAGTGCCACCTAGGATAGAGAAATACGACACACGAACGTAGATAGTCATGAAAATGCCAACTGAAAAAAAAAACTAAAACCTCGTTGAGAGTTTGTCAACAAAGGAATCAAATTTGGAAACATTCGTCACCAAAATGAAAAAAGTGAAACCAAAAAATACTCAAGTAAAAAATGTTTGAAACCAAATGATACTTGAGCAAACTTATCCTTAATTTTTTTTGTTGGATAGTCCTCTGACACGAGTTACACAATCTTACTAAATACAACATTAATCTAAAACTAGTATAAAAAATCTATTTCTTATGTTAAATTCAATGAGAAAAAATAAAATGATCGCTAGCTCAACAATCAAAAGAGGGACAAAGTTTCAGAAATTCAGCCATCTGGATTCAAACTCATGTATGGTCTGATGGATACGGTGTCAGTCCTTAAGCATGAGGTGGGAGGATCGAATCCCATGACCGTCTAAGATCCGAAATTGTGGAAACAATTTAAATCTCACTTTTTGCAACTAGGCCAAGGGGAAAGAATCAAAGAACATGGACTCTCGTCTCCTTTTTGCAATTCATGAATCGACACAAAACACTTTTCATCATATTTGTCGTGGAGAATAATGGTATTAATCGTGCAGGAAAAGGGCGTAATTTGGGTTCGTTCATGCATGCATCATCTATCCTAAGGGTGTTGCGGGGAAAAGAGAACAAGTAACCCGAGACAGATCCGGAGTGGTCGTTCCAAGGTCGGTCTATACTATGCTAAAACTACCGGCTATGCTAGACTACGAGCTAAGGAAAAACGATAAAGATAGAAGAGTAGTTTGTTGATGGTTTTCTCCGGTACCCGAGCTCCCTTTATATAGCATGTCCTGACCTAGCTCCATTCTTTCCGTGCAAGAAATTCCGTCCCGAGTGAATATTTCGTTTCCAAATCAATCCGGCTTAGAATAGAAAAATCTAAACGTCTTCCTCAAATGAACAGATCTCGTCTCCGATTAGGAATATACTGGCCGTGTCGACTAAGCAACTGTGTCCCAAAATCTTATTGGAATCTCGGAAATCCCGGCTCTACTTAGGAAAATATAAGCCGACCCGATCCTCTCGAACCTTCCATGCAAAAGCTCGTCTTAGGCCCGTCAACGCTGAAATAACTTACCGTCCTTAAGCCCGAAGTGAACTCAAAAAAGCTCAAACCTTCCGCCTATATAGACAAAATAATCTTCCGGATACCGACCGCATGAGCCCTCTAAGCAGGCTTCACCTTACCGCCCGAGCCCCTAAACGGGCTTCCTTCTTCCGCTCGCAGGTCCTAGGCGGTCCGTGTCTACCGCCTTACAGACCCTAGGCGGCATGTACCTACCACCCATCATTCCTAGGCAGCTCGTGCCTACCGCCCACGAGCCCAAATGGGATTCCTACCGCCCAGGCGCCTTCCATTTACACATCGAAGGCGGTATGCCACCTCGTAACAGGCTAGACGGCCTAACGGGCCATGCACCAACGAGCTTGGGTCACTCAACTTGGAGTATTAATTTCGTACTTCAATAATCTTCCCGCCTTAGGCTTCCCGCTGTTGACTCACGGACCGAAGTGCCCAACCCGGACACCCACTTCAAAGGACAAAGCGCACTCTGGGCTCCCGCCTCAAAGATCAAAGAGACCATTTGGGCTTCCGCCTTGTAGGTCAAAGCAACCATCCGGCCTCCCGCCTTGTAGGTCAAAGCACCTTCTGGCCTCCTGCCTTGAAGGCCAAAGCGACCATACGGGCTTCCACCTTGTAGGTCGAAGCAACCATCCGGCCTCCCGCCTTGTATGTCAAAGCACCTTCCAACCTCCCCCATTGACCCGCATTTTTGACCTACTTCCGCCCTGAATACGAAGATATCACAAACTACAAAGTCGTAGATCGATAGAAAGTTATAAGTATTTTACCTAGGAGTGCCAGCCAGGCGAGTGGGAAGCAGACCGAACTGGGCTCCCACTCATAAAGTCCAAGCATGCCCCCGTTCATCGACCGCGTGAGCCCTTCAAGCGGGCTTCACCTTATCGCCCGTAGGCCCCCAGGCAGTATGTGCCTACCGCCTGGGTTCCCAAACCGGTGCCATCCACCCGCTCGCACCAACAAGGCGGTATACCGCCTCCCGCATTGAAGTGGACCAAGCGGTTCGATCAAACCGAACACGGGTTGCTCAATGCGAACCCGAAAATAAGTGGGTACAACCCGAAGCACCAATTTTATACTTCAACAATGCCCCCCGCACGTTAACACTTCAGTACGATCATGCGAGAAGTGTTGACGTGGTCCTTCATCTCCAACTTGGCACCCGCCAGCTAACTTAGAATGAAGATGAGCAGCTTGAAGAGGTCTAGGCCATCTACCCGGCCGACTTATAGGGTGACAAGGTGCGAACCTCCAATCGCCTTGTCACCTCACCTATTGCTTTATTCTCCATAAGTAAGGGGGAGTACTTGCCCCCCGAGTGTGGCACCAATCGGTAGTTGAGTTGAAAGGACATCTCGCTTGACCGAACTCGCACACCAGACAGACCAGCCATCTACGTTGCTCCAAACCACCCTTATTGGTACTGTGGTCCCATCGTTGAAGGCCACCTCTATGTAGCATATTGCCGGGATGAATGGACATGCGTCAGCCATCATAATCTCCACCTTCCCATATGACTTCCACCGAATTAGACATTGGTGGATGGAAGATGGAATTACCAGACCGGAGTGGATCAAGTCTCGCCCTTTCCCATTAAGATTGGTCATGACCATGCTAGCCGGGCTGTCATCCTCCTTTTTCTTATCGCGATCCCTGAGGAGCAACTGAAGAAAGGTGTTCGCCACACCCATGCCATCCACGGGTACTCTCTTATGTCCCATTTCAGATGACTGGGTTGGTTGAGTTTTGGCTTAAAGATGGATGGGAGGGTGAACAACTTGTTGATCGATAACTTGTTTGAGAAGTCTCCAAACTTAACATAACCAATGTCAAGACCAACCGAGACATCTTTTTCCTTCCGATCGTCCTTGCCCTCACGAAGGTTACTTTTCCTAGAGTGGATCTCGCTTCTCGCCTTAGGTACCCACTCCCAGATCAACTTCTTATGTCGGTCTTTGGGTGCCTTTGACCGAACCTCCTTAATGTGCTTGAGATCATTTCCCTTGATTGTCTTAGAGGCTTCAACCTTCTTGACCCGGCCTTGAGTCCAGGCCGGTTGGTGTGTCACCCATGGGCTAGCTAGAAGGACATCTTACTCTATCAGCTTGGCCCTTTGTTCCACAAGTTGCCTTTCGAGATCCTTGCTAACTTGCTTTCATTTTTGGACCTTCCTCTCAAGGCGACGTCTCTGAGTCTTAGTCAGGACGCCTTGTGTTGGGGGCCCAGGAGTGACCCTCTTTTTTCCATGCCGGGTGAAGTTATACTGACATGGTTTGGACCCGTCTTGAAGGTCCACCTTGAACGATAGAACTTTTGAGTCTTTGGGATGCCACTATCGGGTGGCCGTTCTTGCCCCCCGAGTCTTGCCTCTCGGGTCTTAGGATCAACCTTTGATTTCTTTGGGTCCGGTCATCCCTGCCCCCCGACTCTTACCCTTCGGGTCTTAGGATTGGCCTTCTCTTACTTGGGGCTTCTCTTTTGACTTCGGTCGAAGCCAACTATGACGACATGAGCAATACAATGAGGACCCATCGATGACTGGTCCTCCAAGAATTGATGCGGGATGAAATCCTCGGATTGGGAAGATAAGGGTTGCCCTTCTATCCCTTGTCGTCGGGTAGATCCCAATATCAGCTGACAGTTGCCCTCGTCCTCATCGAGCTCTTCTTTCTGATTAATATCGTCCTCATCGAGCTCTTCTTGTTGATTGACATCGTCCTCATCGAGCTCTTCTTATCGATTGAAATCGTCCTCATCGATCTCTCCTTGTCGATTGACATCGTCCTCATCGAGCTCATCATCCTCATTGAGCTCTTCATGTTGGTTGATGTCATCGTCATCGAGCTCGTCATCCTCATCGAGCTATTTTTGTTGGTTAACGTCGTCATCATCGAACTCTTCTTGTCGGTTGACGTCATCCTCATCGAGCTCTTCTTGTTGGTTGACGTCGTCGTCATCGAGCTCGTCATCCTCATCAAGCTCTTCTTGTTGGTTGACGACATCCTCATAGAGCTCATCATCCTCATCGAGCTCTCCTTGTCTCCACATCACGAACTGAGGAGTCGGCTCCTGAGTAGGAAAGCTTGGGTCCATCTCCTCTTGCTCCAATATCACGTCATGAAGAGGTCGAGTCAGAACATGAGCAACAACATGAAGCGTCAGGTCGTTGTCAGCCGCCACCATCTCATCTTGGCCAAAGGAATCTTCTTGTGTCTCCTCATATATAGAGGATTCTTGCACCTCCGAGTAATTGGAAGCCAACCATGGATGGTGGATGTCGTCCTCGTCTAGCTCCATCTGACTTTGATGCATGACCTGAGGGACCGGGGTAAGATTGGGAATCCTTGGCTCGAACAAGGGATCCGTATGGATATCCCCTCTTTCAAGAGAGCTTTGGTCATCCGAAACCCTATATGGGTATGGCTGGTCTTGGGTCAGCAGAGCCGATTGGTACCGACTCGATCCCCCTTGGACATTACTAGCCCCCATCCTGGCAGACTCACATTGTTCCAAGTAGTTCACTCCATGTGTCCCCATCCCCAAGTAAGGAGTTGTTTGGTATGGGGGATTCATAGGAGTTCTATGTTGTCGACATAACCGAACACATCTGGCGTTGGCGATGTCATGGTGTAAGGCATATGACCGGTCCATGGTTGTCTGAAAGCCGGTTGTATGGGTACAGCTTGTCCGGTGGATACGCTCATCCCTTGGTGTTGATTGATAACCACACGTGAGGATGCCCTATAGTGCCTACAAGACTCCTCATAAAGCTTCCGAGCACGAAAAGCTGCATATGTCTCCATCGAGACGACGGGCGTACAGAACTCCATCGGGATAAAATTTGTCTCAACCGGCTCTTTCGAGAAAGCCAAGGTAGATAAATCCCGCCTCCATGCATATGACTGGGAAATGGAAGGTATCGACTCCTTGTAAGGAACCGGAGGAATAAAGTAATTGGTCATCTTGGCCGATAAAGGTTAGACCACCTTCTCAGACGCCCTTCTTAGTCCCACCGAGCGTGCCAAAAATATGTTACGGGGAAAAGAGAACAAGTAACCTGAGACAGATCCGGAGTGGTCGTCCCAAGGTCGGTCTATACTATGCTAAAGCTACCGGCTATGCTAGGCTACGAGCTAAGGAAAAGCGATAAAGATAGAAGAGTAGTTTGTTGTTGTATTTGTTGATGGTTTTCTCCGGTACCCGAGCTCCCTTTATATAGCATGTCCTGACCTAGATCCATTCTTCCCGTGCAAGAAATTTCGTCCCGAGTGAATATTTCGTTTCCAAATCAACCTGGCTTAGAATAGAAAAATCTAAACGTCTTCCTCAAATGAACAGATCTCGTCTCCGATTAGGAATATACCGGTCGTGTCGACCAAGCAACTGTGTCCCAAAATCTTATTGGAATTTCGGAAATCCCAGCTCTACTTAGGAAAATATAAGCCGACCCGATCCTCTCGAACCTTCCATGCAAAAGCTCGTCTTATGCCCGTCAACGCTGAAATAACTTACCGTCCTTAAGCCCGAAGTGAACTCAAAAAAGCCCAAACCTTCCGCCTATATAGACCAAATAATCTTCCGGATACCGACTGCATGAGCCCTCTAAGCGGGCTTCACCTTACCGCCTGAGCCCCTAAACGGGCTTCCTTCTTCCGCCCGCAGGTCCTAGGCGGTCCGTGTCTACCGCCCTACAGACCCTAGGCGGCATGTACCTACCACCCATCAGTCCTAGGCGGCTAGTGCCTACCGCCCACGAGCCCAAATGGGCTTCCTACCGCCCGGGCGCCTTCCGCTTACACATCGAAGGCGGTATGCCGCCTCGTAACAGGCTAGACGGCCTAACGGGCCATGCACCAACGAGCCCGGGTCACTCAACTTGGAGTATTAATTTCGTACTTCAACAATCTTCCCGCCTTAGGCTTCCCGCTGTTGACTCACGGACCGAAGTGCCCAACTCGGACACCCACTTCAAAGGACAAAGCGCACTCCGGGCTCCCGCCTCAAAGATCAAAGCGACCATCTGGGCTCCTGCCTTGTAGGTCAAAGCAACCATCCGGCCTCCCGCTTTGTAGGTCAAAGCACCTTCCAGCCTCCCACCTTGAAGGCCAAAGCGACATCCGGGCTCCCACCTCAAAGGCCAAAGCGAGCATCCGGGCTTTCTCCTTGTAGGTCAAAGCAACCATCCGGCCTCCCGCCTTGTAGGTCAAAGCACCTTCCGACCTCTCACTTTGACCCTAATTTTTGACCTACTTCCGCCCTGAATACGAAAATATCACAAACTACAAAGTCGTAGATCTATGTCTTGGCTTGGCACAGCAACTTGAATTGTCTCAATCCGAGCTCCAGATAGAAAGTTATGAGTATTTTACCGAGGAGTGCCAGCTAGGCGAGTGGGAAGCGGACCGAACCGGGCTCCCACTCATAAAGTCCAAGCATGCCCCCCGTTCATCGACCGCGTGCCCTTCAAACGGGCTTCATCTTATCGCCCGTAGGCCCCTAGGCAGTATGTGCCTACCACTTGGGCTCCCAAACCGGCGCCATCCACCCGCTCGCACCAACAAGGCGGTATACCGCCTCCCGCATTGAAGTGGACCAAGCGGTTCGATCAACCCGAACACGGGTTGCTCAATGCGAACCCGGAAATAAGTGGGTACAACCCGAAGCACCAATTTTATACTTCAACAAAGGGATATCTATTATAAACCAATGGAAAATTATTAGTGATAGTGTTTTTCAATTTAATTAAAAGGTCTCGAGTTCGAATTCGAACGTATTTTTAAATGCTTGTTAAAAAAACTTTATTATTTTTTAAAAGTCGTAGCTCACTCAAATCTCGATGTGTTCATATATTTTTGAAAAGATAGAAGTTTTATTAACTATGAGGTGTAAGTGTACATACAAGTGTTGCATTCTTTCATATAATGTATATAAGGTTGCAGCCGCAATCTGATGTATACGAGATTGTAGTCGTTGAATTTGTTAAAATCCTATTGCATAAAATTTAGTGAGAGAAAATTACAGCAGAGAAAAAATGTACCCCAATGTTAGTGCTGCAAATAACACAATTCAACACTCTATAACCCTCACCCTAGATTAGCTGCATATATACCACCAAGAACCTCCTAATAATTGAACTCAATATTATCTCCATTATTCGGATTCCAAATTACTAGATGGTATAAACCACCAAAATCTATTCTTGTTATTTTTTTTTGTATTTCACGTATGAACTCCTTCTTTTCTGTTCTTATTAGAAAGTGCACAATAGAAAGCAATTTATTATTTCTTTATTATGCATTTATGCTAGCAACTCCAATAAATCTTCACCACTTGTGGACTGCCACGCTCTAATTATGTTTTAGTGAGATTAGTGACTATCAGTACTCATGATCAGCTCAGAATTGTTAGAGAAACAACGGATTAATGATTGATATACAATTAATCCCGTTGAATTCATTTGATCATTGACTGTTAGGGTATAAAAAATGCATTACTTCCACGCCAAACATAGGAAAAGGGCGGTTCTCATCGTATAATCAATATTATAATTTAATTAGAAGTTTACGTTAACGAAAGAACCCGAATTCTTCAAAAAATGACATGGGGTTATTTATCAATGTTTTCATAAACGGGTCAGAGAGTGAACTGCGTTGCTTTTCGGATCCCGGTCTGATCAATTCGAACGATAGTTGGATCATGTATTTTTTAAATAATAAAATTAATTATATTCAGCATAAAATAATTCTATATATTTACTAATTTTATTATGAAATTTATCATTTTTTTTGAAAGGTAAAATTTTTACACCACGCCAAAAGCTTGAACCTTGGACCTCTTTAAAATTTAAGACGCCTTGTACCGCTAGGTTACATGCCCTTTGGCAAAAAATTTATCATTTATATGTAACAAAATATTAATATAATTATTTTCAACTTAAGACTACCTGTTGGCAGCGATCATCCCTAAACGACAAATGCCAAAATAAAAAAATTGGAAAAGTGAGGATTTTGGCCGAGCGGATCGGCCAGCCGATCGACGCTCGCGAGTATTTTTTTTTCTTTTTCTTATCTTAATCTAATCCTAATGATACGTGGTACAATATTATTCGTTGAAATGGATACTAGTAAATATTATTTTGTTATGATAATTAATAATATCTTTTGATAAAAATAAAAATAAAAAATATTAATTTTCAATTCTCTATGAATAGAGCTCAATATTGACATATTTTGATACACAATCTTGTATTTCAACTTTGGACGCTTGTAACTCGGTCTAATATTAATTTCAAATATATTTTTGATATTCTTACACTTCGAATTTAGAGAAATTATAAACTAAAAAGTTGTAGATATACGTCTCACCTTCGCAAAGCAACTTGAATCAACTCAATCGGACTCCGAAATAAGAAGTTGTGGCTCCCCAACCAAAACTTGTTCCCGTAACTCGCTCGACTATTGATGTCAAACGTATTTTCGTCATTCTTATACTCCAAATTTGGAGAAGTCATAAACTAAAAATTTGTAGATATACATTTCACCTTCATAAAGTAATTTAAATCAACTCAATCAGACTCCAGAATAAGAAGTTGTCGCTCCCCAACCAAAACTCATTCCCGTAACTCGCTCGACTATTGACGTCAAGCATATTTTCGACATTCTTACACTCCAAATTTTGAGAAGTCATAAACTAAAAATTTGTAGATATACGTCTTACCTTCGCAAAACAACTTGAATCAACTCAATCAAATTCTGAAATAAGAAGTTGTGGCTCTCCAACCAAAACTCATCCTCGTAACTCGCTCGACTATTGAATTCAAATGTATTTTCGACATCCATTTGTAGCTCGATTTATTTATTTCTAATTTTGTTTTCCAACTTTTGCAATCTTAATTTTGTTATTTTATTTTAATTTTTTTATGTTACAATTATGGAAGTATAATTTTATATATTCATTGTAATTTATATGTAAACATAAATTAAATTATAGATAATACGTGGATGAGAGATAAATTAATTATTTATTTGGTAAGCGGATTGGATGAGATCACCAATAAAGATGGTAAAAGATTGGGTTAGATTGAGTTGGATTGAATAGTAATTTGATGAGAGAGAAATTAATTGTTTATTGCGTGAGCGGATTGGATCCGCTCACCAATGTGGGTAGTCTAACAAAACTAAAAAATTTTTAAAAAATAATAATAAATTGATTGATCTAATTGGATGAACCAGCTGACTCAACAACTTAGACATCCACTAAACGACGTTGACCATCGGTTCAACCTTTTTTGGATTTTGATATAAAAATGAACCGCTATGCGTGCTTGCCACGATTTGACTAGTCAAACTGATTTTTTTAAATAGTAGTCTTGATTAGTTTGTCTCTCTTCATAATATGACATCTGAATTAATTAATGAGTCGGCACCTCCTCCATACGAAAAAAAAATTCCAAGCACAAGGTCTTATCTAATTGAATTACAAGAACTTCAATTTCCAAGAGAATAAAGCAAAAAAAAAGCTCCACATAACCAAAAACTTTTTATCTACACAAAACATGCACTATACTATTTATAGAAAAACATCATTTAATAACACAGCTCAAATTCTCGCCGTTACTTTCTTCCATTCAATTAACTACACATTCCTCGAGCTGGTTGATAAGATATATTTCTTTGCTCTTCCTATAGCTGATCACGTTTAATATGGGAAGAACACCACAAAAGCAGAATTCCATCGTTTAATCAAATATACCGAATTTGAAAAATATAGAATTAGATATAATTTAAATTTGAATTAGTCGAATTCGAAAATGTATAAATTTTAGATGGTTTCGCAATAATAAAAGGTGAATTCCAATTTGCTCCAAGATCTTTTTGTTTAGTGGCGGAAAAGGTTTATATTCTTTATTCTTTCACGCCCAATAACAAGAGGACATGATAGATTCCAAAGAGAGGACTACTAATTATACAAAAGCCGAAAACTTTCGAAAGAGAGGATCCCTTGGGACAAACTAAGCGAACCATCTCTAGTGTCTTCTCCATGACATTTTCTTTAAAATGACAGTCCTAAAGGCTAAAGCTTCTTACACTTGTCCTGTTGGGATGGCGAGAAATATGAAAGATTTATTTCTTATTCCTATTCCTATTCTGACTAGGTTTTGGACTCCTAATTAGACCTAGATAGGTTACTTGTACAACAAGGGTTTGCCTCTATATAAAGGCATGTTACCCTAAGGTTTTGTATGGCTTTGTGGCTCGGAAACTCATCAATAAAAGTTCTCCTTTCTCTCAGTGGATGTAGGCATTAGGCCGAACCACGTTATCTCTTGTTCCGTGTTCTTTGTGCGATCTTGTTCTCTAGTTGCTGAATTCCTAACAATTGGTATCAAGAGCTTGGGTTGGAGGATGACGGACGGCGCGAAGTTTGCTCTTGTGAAGTTTGATGGTTCATCAAATTTTGGGTTATGGCAAAGGCGTGTCAAGGATCTCCTCGTGCAACAAGGGATGGTCATCACGCTCTCAGAGAAGAAGTCTGAGAAGATGGAGGAGCAAGAGTGGGAGGAGTTGGAGGCCAAGGCGGTAGCGAAGATTCGCTTGTGCTTGGCGGATGATGAGGAGCCACCAGCTGGGTTGTGGAAGAGGATCCAGGTCGGAGTCAAAGAAGTTCAATGGAAGTGGTTTCAAGTGCGGAGAAGGGCACATGAAGGGGACTATCCAGGACGAACTAGGGATCAAGACAACGAAGAGGGATCGGTATCCACAACCATGGCCACATATTCAGACAGGTCGGATGGTGACTGGCTTTCTATCTTATCAAGTTCAATGCATCTTGGTAATCTCTTTTCATTAGGGACTTTGGATTATAACAGTGATAGTTATAAAGGTATGCTAATGAAGGTGGAGAAGGATGCGATGGTAGGGATGAAGGGTGAAAGGAAATACCTACAGGTTAGTGGGGAACATTATTGTAGGTGGAGTCACATCAATGGGTCTGATGAAGTGAAAAAAAGCTCAGGTCATATGAGGTTGGTTCGTATGAGGGAGCAAAGGCTTGACATGAATGATTTGAGTAGAGTTGGGATTCGCGGAGACATGGATAGCGAGCTATGGTTGTTTCATGGAGGCATGGTTGGCAAGGAGCCATGGTTGTCTCAGAGAAGCATTGTTAGCTGGGCCCTGCTATGGTTGTCTAAAGGGACGTGCACGTCAAAGGTGTTGGGTAGGTTTTGCATGGAGAATGCGAAGCCATTGTTAACACCACGCGTAGATCGGGTATCTCACTGAAGGCCGAATGATGGAGTTCGAGGCATGTCGAGTGTTCTACTTGGTGGAACAAAAGGTTGCCCTTTGTATACTATGACATGTAGCATTGGTTTGAGGCAAGAAGGTCCAGCGGAAAAGCAGTTCGAGGTTGCAGAGCATGGGGCTGACCGAAAAATAGAGGACATGTCTATTGGTCGCAAGGTTGCTTCAGCAGGTGAACTAGTTGGGGTTCAATGGAGATTGGAGGAAATAGTCCAAGCAAGCTCAGAAGCTCGAGTTTGGGGGCTGGCTCCAAGTGATTGAACAAAAGGTGAAGAGAAAGTTGAGATGGTCTTATTAATGCAGTTATCTATGGTCTGCGATGGAGTCGGTGGAGTCGGATTAGTTTTGCAAGATCTCATGGTTCTTCATGGGGCGGTGTTTTGTTAAGGTGGAGTTTGTTGAAGTTCGGGTGAAGCTTCATGGTTCTTCCACGAGATGATTTCTCGCCAAGGTGGAGATTGTTGGGATGGCGAGAAATATGAAAGATTTATTTCCTATTCCTATTCCTATTTTGACTAGGTTTTGGACTCCTAATTAGACCTAGATAGGTTACTTGTACAACAAGGGTTTGCCTCTATATAAAGGCATGTTACCCTAAGGTTTTGTATGGCTTTGTGGCTTGGAAACTCATCAATAAAAGTTCTCCTTTCTCCCTGTGGATGTAGGCATTAGGCTGAACCACGTTATCTCTTGTGTCCATGTTCTTTGCGCGTTTTGTTCCCTATTTGCTGAATTTCTAACATGTCCAAAGTCCAAACCCAAAGTAGCCAAGAACTTTATTGGAATATTTGAACTTAAAATCTAGCTATTCTACAAATCACGGCTATTCGAGTAATAAAAGACTTTGATTTCCATACGGTGATATAATGTTCAAACATTTACGAATAAAAAAAAATTAATGAGAAAATCACTTCCTAAATAAGGTAGGACGGTACGCTATTATGAATATATGAGGTTCACCAAATATATTAAATCTAGCCACTCTAAGCATGAAACCCTTTTCAATCTCCCCTCCATATAACACCACCTGAACAATAATTCTTCACCAACCATCCAAAGAAGGAAACACCAAAAACATAAATACTATACAATACATCGTCACGTCCCCTCTTCTTATTATATCTATCTTGGTTCAAATTAATATTTACTAATTTTTCTTGTAATATATATGTCAAGACTAATGGAGCCTCTGACACTGGGAAGAGTGATTGGAGAGGTCGTGGACAATTTTACCCCCACCGTGAAAATGACCGTCACCTACAACTCCAACAAGCTAGTTTCTAATGGGCGTGAGCTAATGCCCTCTGTTATTGTCTCTAGGCCTCGTGTTGAGATCGGTGGAGAGGATATGAGAACTGCCTACACTCTTGTAAGTTATATAATATCGATTGACTTCTGTCAATTTGTCTACGCCTTGAATCTCGTAAATATGTATATATTTATTAGTGTATATATAGGTTAACATTAACATGCATTTATTTGTTTGTCTAAGGTAATGACTGATCCTGATGCTCCGAGCCCTAGTGATCCATATATGAGAGAGCATCTCCACTGGTTTGTACCACGTTCCCGCTCCAACTACACATGTGCTTTTCTTTTTCGTAGAAACCGTTCGGTTTCCGGTGTCTCGAACTCGTAACTTCTATGCATTACATTTATGTTATTCGGTTTAATGTCCTCAGGATTGTCACGGACATTCCCGGTACTACCGATGTCTCCTTTGGTAAGTTATGTTTTTTGGTTATTACCAAGTTTACGTATGATAATTATGAATCTATTTTTCTCAATCACTAAGTCGATTTAATTTTACTGTTTAAATTTAAATAAAAAAGGGAGGGAAATAGTGAGCTACGAGACACCAAAGCCGGTGGTGGGTATCCACAGGTACGTGTTCGTGTTGTTCAAGCAGAGAGGCAGGCAAACAGTGAGGCCTCCGCCTTCCAGAGACTCCTTCAACACCAGGATGTTCTCCGACGAGAACGGCTTGGGGCTCCCCGTGGCCGTCGTTTACTTCAACGCGCAAAGAGAAACCGCAGCTCGACGAAGATGATGACGACAACGACAACGATGACGATGATATAATCAGTTCAACCAAAATCTCAAACTGGACATGGGTTTTTCTTGCAGCTTCATAAAAAAAATAATACATGTTTACTACCTGTTTTTGTACGCACAATAACTCTGTTTTAGGGCTAGGGAAAATATGGGAGTGGGTCCAGTTCTGGTTTAGGGTCACTCTATTGGGGGAGAATTCTGGATCCTGTGGGATGTTGGAAAACAATAATAGGTCAGCAATCGCAAAGAACGAAATCGAAACGCAGAACACGAGCGATTTGGTCACCCAGTGCGATAAGAATGTCTACGTCTGGGGGCGTACCAAGCCAGGGTCTTTTCACTAGGTTTCTTGTGCGCCACTACACTTTTTATCGTACGTAGGACGTGCCTTTACATGGATATTTATAGAGGAGCAACTCTACATTAGGTTTACAAGTCGAAATAAATCAAAACATGAAACGAAATTAAGGCTGAACTGGACACCTAGCAGCCGCTGGGTCCTCAGATTCCTAACATTCTGTCCCCCCCCCCCCCCCCCCCCCCCACAAGCGAGGGCTAGGCTGCTGGGGCCTTCACGAACTTCATCTTTTGCTTGCCATTCACTTGGCGGCTGCTCATACTCTCGCGTGCTCTTCACTTGATCATCCAACGCCTTCCCTGAATACCTATCAGGCTCTATAACCCAACAATCTCCCACCTGGAGATTGGCCTCATCACTTGTCAGTTGTCACATTTCACTAGATGACCATCTTCACTGCGTTGGCACGCCAGACCTCTTCTCAGTTCACTAGGTCAACTGAAGCCATGTTTAGCTTCAGCTTCTCCAAGGCAACCACCTTGGTCAACATATCTGTATGATTCACACTTCCTTAAATCTTCTCAAGTTGCAAGATCTTCCTCTCCAACAGATGCCATATGTAGTGATACCTCAACTCAATGTGCTAAGTCTTTGAGTGAAAAGCAGAATTCTTTGCCAAGTGAATCACACTCTGGCTGTCACTATGGCGTACACTGTCCTTCTGTTCCTTCCCCAACTCACCCAAGAAATTCTGCAACCACACCATCTCTTTGCTCGCCTCCGTCACTGCCACATACTCACTTTCTGCAGTTGACAAAGCCACTATCTTTTGCAACTTTGAAGCCCAGGAGATCGATGTCCCTCCCAGTGTGAACACATACCCTGTAGTACTCCTTCTCCCATCAAGGTCACTGGATCCCAAGTCCACATCAACATATCCTGTCAGCTTCACTTCACTGCCCTAGAAGCATAAGGCCTTCTCATTAGTACCTCTCAAGTACCCTAGGATCCACTTTACTGCTAACTACTGCTACTTGCCCGAATTGCTCATGTACCTACTCACCACTCCCACCGCATGTGCGATGTCTGGCCTTATACAGACCATACCATACATCAAGCTCCCCACTGCTGATGCATAAAGAGTCTTCTTCATCTGAGCCTTCTCTGCCTCACTCTTAGGCGAATCCTTGTTAGATAGCTTAAAGTGTCCACCAAAGGGTGTACTCATGGGTTTGGCATTCTGCATGCTGAACCTCTCCAACACCTTATTGATATAGTCAGCCTGCAAGAGAAATAGCTTCTCTGCTACTTTGTCTCGCTCAATCCTCATCCCTAGGATCTGCTTAGCCTCACCCAAATCCTTCATGGCAAACCTCTCAGACAATTGCTTCTTCACCTTCCTCACTTCTCTAGCACTCGAGCCTACTATCAACATGTCATCAACATAAAGCAGAAGGATGATATATCTATTGTCAAACCTCTTGAAGTAACAGCAATGGTCTGCCTCAAAGCGCACAAACTCTATTTCGTGTATGAAACCATCGAACTTCTTGTACTACTGCCTCAGAGCTTGCTTTAACCCATATAAGCTCTTCCTCAACATGCACACAATTCTACTGTTACCTTTTGACAAGTACCCTTCTGGCTATTCCATATAAATCTCTTCCTCTAGATCACCATGGAGAAAGGCTGTCTTCACATCCATCTGCTCTAACATCAGATTCTCTGCAGCTACCATACTTAACACCATTCGAATAGTGGTTAACTTCATAACATGAGTAAAAATATAGATAAAATTAATACCGTATTTCTGCTGAAACCCCTCACAACCAGTCTTGCCTTGTAACACTGTATGCCATCCGCCTCTTGCTTAACTCTATAAATTCACTTGTTTTGCAGTGCCTTCTTGCCCTTTGGGAGTTGAACTAGTTCCCAAGTCTCATTACTCCTCAACGACTCCATCTCGTCATCCATTGCAAGCTTCCACTTGTGCATTAGCTCACTCCGCTGTGCTTCTGCAAAATTCTCTGGTTCTCCTCCATCTGTCAAAAGGAGATAGTAGTTAGCTGGCGAATACCTGTCTGGCGACCCAAGCTATCTGGTGGATCTCTGCTGTGGAACTACTGGTGGTGGAGAACTTGGTTCCGCCTCCTCCTCGGCCCCCTGCTATTCAGTACTTTCTTGCTCCCACCCAAGTTCGAGATGTCTAACTCGAGTTACTCGACCATCTCACTGTTAGAACCCTCTGCATCAGATGCACTCTCCCTGTTCTTGTACATCACCTTCTTATTGAATACGATATCTCGACTCCGAATGACCTTGCGACTTTCCTCATCCCAAAATCTGAAGTCAAAATCATCTCCTCCATACCTAATGAATGTACACTTTGTGGACTTGGCATCCAGCTTACTCCTCTCAGCTGCATTAACATGAACATACCCAATACAACAAACTATACGAAGATAGGAAAGATCAACCTCCTTACCACTCCAAGCCTCCTCCGGTATCCCATTCTCCAAAGGAGCTGATGGCCCTCTATTGATCAAGAATGCAGCAGTGTTGACTGCATCTGCCCAGAACATCTTCGGTAGCCCACACTTCAATCTCATGGCCCTGGCCCTCTCATTGAGTATCATGTTCATCCTCTCAGCGATTCCATTCTGCTGGCGGGTTTCAACTACTGTCTTTTCCATGCGAATCCTATTCGCTGCACAGTACTCCTTGAACTCTTGGAACTCGTACTCTCCGCCATCATCCAATCTTAAGCACTTCACCTTAAGACCTGTCTCTTTCTCAACTAGGGCTTTCTACTTTCTGAAGACGTCGAAGGCACCTGACTTATGTTTCAGAAAATAAACCCATACTTTTCTCGTGGAATCATCAATGAAAGTCATATAATACGATGCACTACCCAAGAATGTCACTGGTGCTGGGCCCACAAATCACTATAGACCAACTCAAGCTTTTGCTCCTTTAGGGACTTGCCACCTCTTGAAAAGCTCACTCTCTACTACTTCCCAAGGACATAATGCTCACAAAGACCGTTATCGACTGTCTTTAAGCCTGGTAGCTTCCCTTTCGAACACAACACTTTCATCCCCTTCTCACTCATGTGGTCAAGTCGACTATGCCAAAACTCCGCATCGTCCGCTGCACCTGCAAGACCAATGCTATCATGGGTGTTCTTTGTCATATACAAAGTACCTTCGTTCAAACCTCGTACCACTACCATAGCTCCCTTGATAATTTTCCATGACCTGTAGCGAAAGGTCACCGCATAAGCTTCATCATCCAGCTGCCTCACGAAAAGCAAATTCCTCTTTAACCCAGGAATATGTCTCACCCCTTCAACCGCAACAAAGATCCATTCGGCGTGCTGATTCGAACATCTCCCTTGCCATAATCACCTGGGTATATCGCTCCATCACCCCTACGTCACTGCATGAATAGAACGATGCTTCAGAATTCAGCATCCACGCCTCCAATGGACTGCTCACACTCAGGACCAACACCTTTCCATGGTCATCTGTTGTTGCGTTAGCTGACTTGTCCTCCCTCTTTGGTACCGTACACTGATCCTGAAAGTGACCATACTGATCACAATTCCAGCACTGGATCGGGCTCTTGTCCTTCCTTGAACCCTTCCTTGATTTGGACTTCGACCTGCTCTGGTCCTTCTTTGACTTCCCCCTTGATTCAGACCTCCCTTATTCCCTGCACTCAAAGCTGCACCCGAGACTACTCTGAATTCTCTCATGCAGATTTCTTTGCTCATGATCAAATCCCTCACCTCGTCCAACTCAAGGTGTACCTTGCCCGCTGAGGTACTGACTGTAGTCACAATACCATTCCAGCTATCAGGTAAAGAACTCAGCAAAATCAGGGCTTATACCTCATCATCGAAGTCGATCTTAATCAAGCTCAACTGGGCAATCGTTGTGTTGAACTTGTTAAGATGCTTGGCCACCATTGTACTCTATGCCATCTTGAGGTTGAACAACCTCCTCATCATGTGCACCTTGTTTGCGGCAGATGGCTTCTCGTACATCTCGGACAAAGTCTCTAGCATCTCTTTGGTAGTCTTTGATTTTACCGTATGCAAGGCAACATTCTTGGACAACGACAAGCGCACCACGCTCATCACCTTCCTATTTAGTAAGCTCCACTCTTCTTCCTTCATGTCTTCGGGCTTCTTCCCACCAAAAGGTAGGTGCAAATCCTTGCCACACAGATAGTCCTCTATCTGCATCTTCCAGAATCCGTAGTCCAAGCCATCAAATTTCTCCACGGGCGACTTTCCCTCACCCATCATGACTGCTCCCACGGCCCCTTAACCTTCAAGCTCTGATACCAATTGTTAGAAAATAATAATAGGACAGCAATCACAAAGAATAAAATCAAAACGAAGAACACGAGCGATTTAGTCACCCAATTCGACAAGAATGTCTACGTCTGGGGGCGTGCCAAGCCAGGGTCTTTCCACTAAGTTTCTTGTGCGTCACTACACTTTTTATCGCATGTAGGACGTGCCTTTACATGAGTATTTATAGAGGAGCAACCCTACATTAGGTTTACAAGTCAAAATAGATCAAAACAGAAAACAAAATTAAGGCTGAATCAGACACCTAGCAGCCGATGGATCCTCAGATTCCCAACATTCTGTCCCCCCAAAGTACGTACGTTAGAGTACCTTTGTGGGCGAGAGGAGCCTCTCGCCCGGACTCCTTATTTTTATATAAATGCATAAAAGTACGTACGTTAGAGTACCTGTATTACTCATGGTTATTAAATATATGAGTTATTTCATCACAATTTTTGGTGAGGGTATTTTTTTTTTGCTGATTTCATTATCGGGGTATTTTGTACTAATGTTGAATTGGCCCAACTTGTTTATAAACTAGGCCTCATGTAACAGTGTATCTGCCACGAGACTTCAGAGTTGGGCTCTTACAAGACTTGGTCAGAATGAGAGATTATTGATTGGGCTGACGAGAGGTTACATCCAAGTATTTTTTTTAAGTCCCTGCTTTAGAGTTGACCACTGTCATATTTAAGACCGATTTTTTAATAACGTATTTTATGTCGACATCTATTTGATAGAATAAAAATATTTTCCAATTGAACCAACTCTAGGGCGGATTATATAATACTGTTGAGGTATAAAAATAATCTCGACATTGTCAATATATTTTGAGGTACTCGGTGTGGTCGCAAAGTGATCGGGTTACCGGTTGACCGGTGACCGATGTGGTCTGAAAGTGATCAGTGGGTGGTGTTGTCTCAAAGCAATCACTTCCGATTTTGAGTTGGAAAGAGGTTGTCGATGGTCTTCCCTCCATCGAGTCCGAAGATGATCTTACTTGGTCAAAGCCGGTGATGATAGACGGCTTCCAAGACCAAAGCTCTCGGTTCGGTCAGCTTCTCACCTGCCTGAAAGGAGGTCAAAAATATGGTTTAACGCGGATATTTGCTCTGAGTTCGAAGGTGGACGCCCCATTCGTGAAGTCCGAGTGGGCGTCCCATCTTTGAAGTCTGAGTGGGCGCCCCAACCTTGAAGTCCGAGTGGATGTCTTATCTCCGAAGTCATCAATGATGTCCGGGTTGTGACCTCGAAGTTGGATGTCCGGGTGAATGCCGAGCTCTTCGGCCCGTGAGGTCGATATGTCCGGGTTGGACACTTCAGTCCGTGAAGTTGATATGTCCGGGTTGGACACTTCAGTCCGTGAAGTCGATATGTCCGGGTTGGGCACTTCGGTACATGAAGTCGATATGTCCGGGTTGGGCACTTCGGTACGTGAAGTCGATATATCCGGGGAAGGTGCCTTGATCCGTGAAGTGTGTTGGAGCACGAAATTAATGTCTCGGAGTGATGACGGTCTATCTCCGGATGTGCGGGAATCGGCTCAGACTCATCGGAACGAGGAGCCCGGGCGAGAGGCCCCTCTCGCCCACATAGGCGAGACCGAGCAAGGGCTCTTCTCGCTCACGTTGGTGATCCGGGCGAGAGGCTTCTCTCGCCCACGAAGGCGAGACCGAGCGAGGGCTCTTCTCGCTCACGTTGGTGATCCGGGCGAGAGGCTCCTCTCGCCCACGAAGGTGAGACCGAGCGAGGGCTCTTCTCGCCCATATGGTCGAGTCCTATCGAGAAACTCATCCGAGTCAAATAGGCGAGAGGCCGGTAGGAGGCACGAGCGAGGAGCCGAGTGAGAGGCCTACGGCAAGAGGTCGAGTGGCGAGAGGCCTAGTGGCGAGAGGCCTACGACGAGAGGTCGAGCAAGAGGCCGAGTGGCGAGAGGCCGAGTGAGAGGCCGAGTGGCGAAAGTCGAGCGAGAGGCCGAGTGGCGAGAGGCCGAGCGAGAGGTCGAGTGGCGAGAGGCCGAGTGGCGAGAGGTCGAGCGAGAGGCCTACAGCGAGAGGCCGAGTGGCAAAAGGCCGAGCGAGAGGCCGAGTGGCGAGAGGCCAAGTGAGAGGCCGACGGCGAGAGGCCGAGCGAGAGGCCAAGTGGCAAAAGGCCGAGCGAGAGGCCGAGTGGTGAGAGGCCGAGTGAGAGGCCTACGGCGGGAAGCCAAGCAAAAAACTTAAGGCGGGAAGCCTAAGGCGAGAAGACGAGCGAGGAGCCTAAGGCGAGAAGCCGAAGGTGAGAAGCCAACTTGGACCCGAGCGGGAAGCTCATTTGACCTTCGTAGGCGGGAAGGTAATTCCGGAGGTAGGTCCACTTTGGTTGAGGAGGCCGTTAGCTTTAGCCCATTTTGAGATTCACTTTGGGCCTGACGAGATGTCCGTCTTGGGCGATGACGGACTTGAGTCAAGATTTTCCGTGGGAGATTCGAGAAGGTCAAGATGATCTATATTTTCCTAACTTAAGCCGAGATTCTCAATATTTGGCAAGACTTGGTAAGTTCCTCTTTAGGCCGTGATCGCTTGGTCGTCACATTTTGAAAGCTTCCTATTCGAGGATGGGATTTGCTCATTTAAGAAAGACGGCTTGTACTGAGCCGAGAGGATCCCGTCATATTAGGAACAAATAACTTGAAGTGGATCTCTCGGGATTGAGACTTGGAGCCGAAGGTCTTGGAGGCGGTTTAGGATTTCCTATTCTAAAGGCGTGGAGGTTAGGTCAAGGCACTCTATATAAGGAGGGCTCGGGCGAGAGAACGATCACCAACACAACAAACAAATCTATTTACTCTTTATCGTTTCCTTAGCTCGTAGCTCGTAGTCTAGCTCTTTTTTCACCCTTTCTGTTAGGCCGACCTTGGGACGACCACTCCGGATCTGTCTCGGGTAGTCTTGACGTTCTTGTACCCACTTTCTCTGCAACATATTTTTTGGCACGCTCGGTGGGACTAAGAAGGGCATCTGAGAAGGCAGTCTTTCTTCGCTCAACCAAGACGACCAACAACTCTGTTGCACCGGTTCCCTTTAAGGAGCCAACACCTTCTACATCTCAGTTGATGCAAGGAGGAACTCAACTACTTTGGCTTCCTCTAAAAAGTCGGCTAAGACAAGCATCATCCCGATGGAGTCATATGCCTCATATGTTGCTCGAAAGAGCTACGAAGAGTTCTATAGACCTGTCGTTCCGATGGAGACATATACCACCTTCATCCCTCAGAAGTGTTATGAGGAGTCCAAAAGATGTTGTGAAGAGTCCGTTGTTAGGTATGCGGAAGAAGCGCTACCCATCCGACCAACCTTCGGACAACCATGGACCGGTCATATGCCTTATACCATAGCGCCGCCAATGCCAAGCGTGTTTGGTTATTGTCCACAACTAGGAACCCCTAGGAGTCCCCCATACCAAACAACTTCTTACTTGGGAATGGGGACACAAGGAGTGAACCACTCGGGATACTACGAGACAGCAAGGACGAAGGCTAGCAATCTCCAAGAGGAATCGAGCTGGTACCAACCGGCCCTGACCCAAGATTGGTCATACCCATCTAGGGTCTCGGCCAACCAAAACTCTTTCAAAAGGAGGGATGTTTGCACGAATCATTTGTTCGACTCAAGGGTTTCCAATCCTACCTCGACCCTCCAAGTAATGGATCAAGCACAGATGGACCTAGACGAGGAGGACAACCGCCATCCCATCAATCGACAAGAAGAGCTCAGTGAGGATGATGAGCTCGATGAGGATGACGAGCTCGATGAGGATGATGTCAACCGACAAGGAGATCTCTGTAAGAACGATGTCAATCGACAAGGAGAGCTCGATGAGGATGACGTCAACTGACAAGGAGAGCTCGATGAGGACGACGAGGTCAATAAGGGTAACGTCAACCGACAAGAAGAGCTCGATGAGGATGACGAGCTCAATAAGGATGATGTCAACCGACAAGAAGAGCTCGATGAGGATGACATCAACCTAGAAGAAGAGCTCGATGAAGACAACGTCAACCGAAAAGAAGATCTCGATGAGGACAAAGTCAACTGTCAGCTGACATTGGGATCTACCCGACGACAAAGGATGGAAGGGCAACCCTTATCTTCCCAATCCGAGGACTTTGTCCCGCATCAATTCTTGGAGGATCAGTCATCAATGGATCCTCACCGTATTGCTCATGTCGCCATGGTTGGCTTCAACCGAAGCCAAAATAGAAGCCCCAAGCAAGAGAAGGCCAATCATAGGACCCGAAGGGCAAGACTCGGGGGGCAAGAAAGGCCACCCGATAATGGCGTCCCAAAAGCTTGGAAGTCATTTCGTCCAAGGGGAACCGATGGTCCTAAGCGAGGAAGGGCCGACCTTAAGACCCGGGAGGCAAAACTCGGGGGGGCAAGGACGACTACCCGATAGCGGTATACCAAAAACTCAGAAGTTCGACCCTTTGAGGGAAGTCAACAAGATGTGGAGGCTCCGTCATTCCCATACAAATGTAGACCTTCAAGACGGGTCCAACCCACACCGATACTCTTTCAACAGACTTGGAAATAAGAGGATCACCCTTGATCTACCAACGCGAGACGTCCTGACTAAGACTCAGAGACGTCGCCTTGAGAGGAAGGTCCAGAAACAAAAGCAAGCTATCAAGGACCTCGAAAGGCAACTCGCAGAGCAAAGGGTCCAGTTGAAAAAACAAAAGGTGCTCCTAGCTCACCCATGAGTTGAACACCGATCGACCCAGACCCGAGGTCGGGCCAAGAAGGTTGAAGCCTCTAAGACAATCAAGGGAAAGAATCTCAAGCACATTAAGGAGGTTCGGCCAAAGGCACCCAAAAACTGACACAAGAAGTTGATCCGGGAGTGGGTACCTAAAGCGAGAAGCGAGATCCATTCCAGGGAAAGTAACCTTCGTGAGGGCAAGGACGATTGGAAGGAAAAAGATGTCTCAGTCGGTTTTGACATTGGTTGTGTTAAGTTTGGAGACTTTCAAGACAAGGTGTCGATCCACAAGTTGTTCACCCTCCCGGCCATCTTTAGGCCGAAACTTAACCAATCCAGTCTTCTGAAGGGGGACATGAGTGAGGAAGATACACCTGAGCCACAGATAGAGATGTCATATATCGTTCCCATTGTGGAAGCCTTCAATGGCGACGTCACCATTGTGAGGCCAACCCAAAGAATAGGCGGATGCAAAAAACCTCTTTGCATCACGGTTCACATGCTTGGGGAGCCGATCAAGAGAGTACACATGGATGGCATGGGTGTGGCGAACACCTTTCTTCAATTGCTCCGCAGGGATCGCAATAAGGAAAAAGAGGATGTTAGCCCGACTGGCATGGTCATAACCAACCTTAACGGGAAAGGACGAGACTTGATCTGCTCCGATCCGGTAATCCCATCTTCCATCCACCAATGTCCAATCCGGTGGAAGTCAGATGGAAAGGTGGAGATTATGATGGCCGATGCATGTCCATTCATCCCGGCCATATGCTACATAGAGGCGGCCTTCAACGATGGAACCACAATACCAATAAGGGTGGTCTATAGCTACGTAGATGGCTGGTTTGCCTAGAGTGCTAGTTCGATCAGGCAGAATTTCCTTTCAACCCAACGAGCGATTAGTGCCACACCCGGGGGGCAAGTACTCCCCATTACTTTTGGGAAATAAAGCAATAAGCGAGGTGACAAGGTAATTAGAGGTTTGCACCTTATCACCTTACAACTCGGCCGGGTATGTCATCAGGACAGCGGCCTAGACCTCTTTGAGCTGCTCATCTTCATTCCATTTTAAGTTAGCTGGCGGGTGCCAAGTCAGAGATGAAGGACCACGTCAACACCTCTCGCCTGACCGTACCGAAGTGTTAACGTGCGGGGGGCATTGTTGAGGTATAAAAATAATCTCGAAATTGTCAATATATTTTGAGGTACCCGGTGTGGGCGCAAAGTGATCGGGTGACCGGTTGACCGGTGACCGATGTGGTCTGAAAGTGATCGGTGGGTGGTGTTGTCTCAAAGTAATCACTTCCAATTTTGAGTTGGAAAGAGGTTGTCGATGGTCTTCCCTCCATCGAGTCCAAAGATGATCTTACTTGGTCAAAACCGGTGATGATAGACGGCTTCCAAGACCAAAGCTCTCGGTTCGGTCAGCTTCTGACCTGCCTGGAAGAAGGTCAAAAATATAGTTTAACACGGATATTTCCTCTGAGTTCGAAGGTGGACGCCCCATCCGTGAAGTCCGAGTGGGCGTCCCATCTTTGAAGTCCGAGTTGATGTCCTATCTCCGAAGTCATCAATGATGTCCGGGTTGTGACCTCAAAGTTGGATGTCCGGGTGAACGCCGAGCTCTTCGGCCCGTGAGGTCGATATGACCGGGTTGGACACTTCAGTCCGTGAAGTCGATATGTCCAGGTTGGACACTTCAGTCCGTGAAGTCGATATGTCCGGGTTGGGCACTTCGGTACATGAAGTCGATATGTCCGGGTTGGGCACTTCGGTACGTGAAGTCGATATGTCCGGGGAAGGTGCCTTGATCCGTGAAGTATGTTGGAGCACGAAATTAATGTCTCGGAGTGATGACGGTCTATCTCCGGATGTGCGAGAATCGGCTCGGACTCGTCGAAACGAGGAGCCCGTGCGAGAGGCCCCTATCGCCCACATAGGCGAGACCGAGCAAGGGCTCTTCTCGCTCACATTGGTGATCCGGGCGAGAGGCTCTTCTCGCCCACGAAGGCGAGACCGAGCGATGGCTCTTCTCGCTCACGTTGGTGATCCGGGCGAGAGGCTCCTCTTGCCCACAAAGGTGAGACCGAGCGAGGGCTCTTCTCGCCCACATGGTCGAGTCCTATTAAGAAACTCATCCGACTCAAATAGGCGAGAGGCCGGTAGGAGGCATGAGCGAGAAGCCGAGTGAGAGGCCTACATCAAAAGGTCGAGTGGCGAGAGGCCGAGTGGCGAGAGGCCTACGGTGAGAGGTCGAGCAAGAGGCCGAGTGAGAGACCGAGTGGCGAGAGGCCGAGTGGCAAAAGTCGAGCGAGAGGCCGAGTGGCGAGAGGCCGAGCGAGAGACCGAGTGGCGAGAGACCGAGCGAGAGGTCGAGTGGCGAGAGGTCGAGCGAGAGGCATACAACGAGAGGCCGAGTGGTAAAAGGCCGAGCGAGAGGCCGAGTGACGGCGAGAGGCCGACGGCGAGAGGCCGAGCGAGAGGCCAAGTGGCAAAAGGCCGAGCGAGAGGCCGAGTGGTGAGAGGCCGAGGGAGAGGCCTACGGTGAGAGGCCGAGCCAGAAGCCTAAGGCGGGAAGTCGAGCGAGAAACTTAAGGCAGGAAGCCTAAGGCGAGAAGACGAGCGAGGAGCCTAAGGCGAGAAGCCGAAGGTGAGAAGCCAACTTGGACCCGAGCTGGAAGCTCATTTGACCTTCGTAGGCGGGAAGGTAATTGCGGGAATAGGTCCACTTTGGTTGAGGAGGCCGTTAGCTTGAGCCCATTTTGAGATTCACTTTGGGCCTGACGAGATGTCCGTCTTGGGCGATGACGGACTTGAGTCAAGATTTTCTGTGGGAGATTCGAGAAGGTCAAGATGATCTATATTTTCCTAACTTGAGCCGAGATTCTCAATATTTGGCAAGACTTGGTAAGTTCCTCTTTAGGCCGTGATCGCTTGGTCGTCACATTTTGAAAGCTTCCTATTCGAGGATGGGATTTGCTCATTTAAGAAAGACGGCTTGTACTGAGCCGAGAGGATCCCGTCATATGAGGAACAAATAACTTGAAGCGGATCTCTCGGGATTGAGACTTGGAGCCGAAGGTCTTGGAGGCGGTTTAGGATTTCCTATTCTGAAGGCGTGGAGGTTAGGTCAATGCACTCTATATAAGGAGGGCTCGGGTGAGAGAACGATCACCAACACAACAAACAAATCTATTTACTCTTTATCGTTTCCTTAGCTCGTAGCTCGTAGTCTAGCTCTTTTTTCACCTTTTCCGTTAGGCCGACCTTGGGATGACCACTCCGGATCCGTCTCGGGTAGTCTTGACGTTCTTGTACCCACTTTCTCTGCAACAAATACGGACATCATCATGACATCCAACCTTGGTGCTGAGTCTCTAGTCAGAATTAACTGCCAACTGTCCATGTCATCGGCAATGTGGATGGTTTGTGCTCAGGCCATGGGCATGTACGCCATCTAGACGGGCAAACTGTCCGTGTCTCCTTTTTTGTTTTTGATAAATGAAGTTGTAAGATAGAACGACAAGAGAGTAAAACACCATAAGTACCGCACTTTGCATACCAGATAATAAATATCAGAACGAAACTGATGTGCGTTATTTGACTGCAAATACACCAAATCACACCCAAACAAAACAACACTACGAGGAAAATTGTCTGTGTCTCCTTAGTGTCAAATTGACAAACACAAGTTATAACAATAATCGTTCGAACTAATGGTACAAAAGTAAAATTTTTCAAAAAAAAAGAATTTCAATTATTTAGAGGATAAATTTAGTCCAACGTGATTCAATACCTTCGAATAAATTGTTATTTTAATAAGAAATAACAAAAAATGTAGTAGATTATTTGAAAAACGTCAATAAAAATGAACGTATAAGTTATTTAGGGAATTCAAGATCCCCAATAGTAAATGAGCATCATGCATGGAATGAAAACATCTCGATTGCCAACAGGCAAGGTGACGAGGGGACGACACGTGTGCTATATTTGAATACTTGGATTTTCCAATGTCGGTGGGTTAAGCTTCTAGGTAGGGAGACACGTGTCCAACTAGACGCGAAAGATTGAGCTCCGTACATCGGATAGGTATCAAAAAATTTCAATTATGTTCCAATAAAAGCAAAAAATTTCAATTATGTTCCAATAAAAGAGAGGAGGAAGACATATCTAGAGATAGTGATAGATGTCCGGTGACAATATCATTTTGGATATTTAACTTTTTATCGGAATTTTCTGAATAATTTTGCAATGATCATTATGTAGCACGTCGGTTGGTTACTCGTTTCTCATTTTATTTCACATTGTTTTTTCCGAAAAATAATTTTTACATATCAAAATTTGAACTTTGAATTTGTAGGAGTGCTATTAGGCTAACTGTTCTGTAAGTAATTAAATATTGTTAATTGGAGATCGTCGTGGGTTGACTCCATTAGACAAGAAAAAGAAAGTAAAACGTGTTTTATTAAAGTCAAATGCTTCTGCCAATTACTTGCACTCAGATTCTATTGTCCTTACAATTTTGAAGACGTGTCCAATTTAGATCGCTGGCGGTGGTGCCCTTTTATCACCAAGTTGGTGCAAGAGTCAAAACACTAAGTGCTTCAAAAAATCCATTCGAAAATAAGAAAAATGCTTTGTACATTTGACGATACTCTTTTTTTTTTAAGAATGGTACATTCTCTATTCTTAATATCTGAAAGTGTTTTGGACGAAACAGTGCGGGTCCCGAAGTGAATGTCCGCTGGTACAACTGTTCGTTGGGGATTCACAATAGCACTTATGTACCGTTAGCTGGCATCACTTGGATTCCCTCCCATTGATTAAAGTGGACCTTCCATATCAATTAATTATATGAATTCCACTTGCCTCCTCTCTTTTTCTTTCAACTGAATCTACTACTTGATGCCAAACATCATTCAAATTGGTGAAAACCCATTCTAATGGTGTTGTTTCTGGAGGATGGTGTACTTGATTAGGATCTAAAGTCGAGGCAAGAGTTTAACTCTTTCACCGTAAGACGAGATTGCCCCGTATTTAGTGCTTACGGGCTATGGCAATCGTCCCCAAGATACAATGACTTCGCACTCCCAGGATTGCAGCACGACAATCCTAGAAGTATCGGCGAACCTTTGATGCTTAGAATTTCTTTAGAGATGAGAAAGGAGAATGTACAATTGCTAGAAGAAATGATGCAAGTTGTAGTGGGGTGAGTGAAATGGTTGGCAGGGGGGCCTATTTATAGGCGGAAGGGGCCAGATCCGAAGGGCTGCCTGGCAACTCCGAAGGGGCTTCAGCCTCCCGAAGAGGCACCTCATGCCTGCTTGAAGGTCTGACGAGACGCCTAGCCTTGCTGCTTCGCTTCTCTCCGCCTTTCAGCCTAGGTTTTCGTCGTGCCACGTCGGTTCACGTCCCCTGTGCATCTTCGCCTGGCTGTTGCCTTCGTGCCCCTGCGAAAGTCCCCGAAGGGGTACGAGTGTTCTCTGTGTTTTGAAATTTTTTTAAGGTTCCTCCAGCTCCTCGCGACGATGCACACGTGCGAAGTGTGCCTCAAAGTGCCCATTGTGCCCTGCGCGTACGCATGCACGTGCGCGAGCGCGTGCTCGTGCTCGGAGGGTGCTTCGCACCATCCTCGCAACCAGCTGATGAGTGTGTAAACGCTCATATTTTGTCATATATTTTGTATGCGTTTAGATATGATTTTACTCATTTTCATCGTGTCCAATAGAGTCGTTGTTGGTTCATATGTGTGTGAGTCTTGGAGAGACCTCTACTGTGTGTCGGGTGTTTTGGTAGGTACTTAGAGCGGTTCGTGAGCAATTGGAGCAAAGACGAGAGGACGAGAAGCGATGGAGTGCAATTGCATGAGGCCTGGCCGGACAGCAGTCTCACTTGGCGGGCGCCAGGCAGTCAGAGTCCAAATTTTTCAGACGTTCTATTTTGATCGGGTTTTCACCCCAATTCAGATTTTATGACTATGGCTTTGGAACGTGATGTTCAAGTATTTTCATATAATTTGGCCACTTGTAATTGGTCGTAAGACTTCTAGTTTAGGAAAAGACTTCTATATTTTCATATTTTCTTGTTAGTTGGCTTGGCTATATAAAGCCATAGTCTCTTAGGCTTTAGAGGATTATTCTAGCGACCTTGAAACTTATTTTCTGAGTAATAAAGGAGCACGATTCCAGTTAGCTACGGGAAGGAGATTGCCAAGGCTTGATCATCATGACTAAGCTCTCTCTATCTCTACCTTTATGTTAATTTCTATCATATTCTTTGTTAATCTATCTTGCTTTGTTAATATGCTTAGTGAGTAGATCTCTTGTGAGTGCGATGCCCTAATTATGTGACTACTTGTCTATGTTGGCTATGGTTTATTATTTTTTTGTAGTAGTTGTCAATTGATGCTCGTAATGCTTAATCTAACTTGATCACTTAGTTTATGATGTTTAGTTGATAATAGTGGATCGGAAGGCATTCAAATCAACAGAAGAGTCAATTGACATGTCTTAGGGTATTAACAAGGAATCTTGATACTAAGGGATAACCCGCTAGGAATTAACTTCATAATTGAGTTTAGTTTAATTCTCGATCTAATTAATGAGCCAAAGTGTTGGTTAGTAATCGTGAACTACTCTAACTTAGTTTTATCATCCTAATGAGCGGAAGCGTTAGGGTGATGCACTAGAACACTCCGGGTACTAATTAGAGCTTCAGAAAAACCAGTCTCGACATAGATAGGTAGTCCATAAGGGTATCGTGCCTGTTTGTCTCCACTGAATCACAACTTTTTTACTTGTATTTTCAATTTCATTTATTTACTTGCAAACTTTTACAACCTTATACTCGCTTCACATAATTACTTGCCTTAATTTCGTGTTCAACCCTACTTATTCACTATACTTTTTCATTGTGTGTTTAATTGCTTGTCAATTTCTCGTACATCACCAGCCTCGGACAGCATTCCAGGTGGAACACTTAATGTTACACTAGCTTGGAGCTCCTCCTTATATACTTGAAAATTTTGTGCCATTTTCCAATGTGATAATGGACTTTCCCATTCCCAATTGCCTAAACACCAAACTTAGGTAGCTAATTTTAGTCATTAATTTCTCATTCATCCAAAATTAGATTTGAGAAACTAAATGCACTAAAGTCATGTACTCGAAATGGAGATTTCGATTTTACCACTCGTTTCTATTTCTGCCAAATTAATCACGAGAAAAAATTGCTCGAAATTCGGTCCAAAATCAACTTTCTAAAGCCCAATTTCCTACAATCCCCCACATGAATGACAATTAATGCATGCGCGTATGCAGACACATTTAAGAAAGTTCTAACGACCAATTATTGCATTAGGATAGGTAGCTTCCGACTTTGAACCTTCCCTCAGTGAACGCGATGTCTTAAAATGTTCAGTTCTTTTTATGTAAACCGAGACAATAGCATTTACACAATAATAGGTCTAACATCTTTGGTTCTCACGTTTTGTCCGTTTCGGCCATGGACCATATCTTGGATTCATAAGTGCTTTTCTATTTGAAGCCGGCAAACTTCTCACTTACATAGGTGATCTCCTATTATGAGTATCCTGTAATACTCCACCTTTCAATTGGTATAGGAATTATTAAAAGCGATAGGCTTATCCTAACCACACGTCTGCAGGCTAGCACTTGGACAGCTTCGAGAATGAGATGCCAGATGGGTTCCAAGTGAGCATCTGAACCATTCATAACTTAGTTTCTCATTGAACCAAGTTTGCGGAATCTCCGCTCATCCTGGTTGAGTTACCGCTGTGAACGTTCTTTATTATGTGGATTTTAACCCCATTCCTCTTACTGCACTATACATTTGATCTCTGTTTATGCCTTTCGTCAAAGGATCAACTATGTTCTCCTTTGACATTACATAGTCAATGGTAATTATACCACCAGAGATCAATTGTCTAATGGTGTTAGGTCTCCGAAGGATGTATCGAGACTTACCATTGTACATGCTAATTTGTGGTCTCCCGATTACCGACATGCTGTCACAATGTATCAATACTGGAGGCACCAACTTGTTCCAATATGGAATATCCTCTGGGAAATTTCTAAGCCATTCAGCTTCTTCCCCAGCTTTATCTAGTGCTATAAACTCTAATTCCATGATGGATCAAGCTATGCATGTTTGTTTAGAGGACTTCTAGGACACTGCTCCTCCACCTATGGTAAATACATATCCACTAGTGGATTTGGAGTCTTTTGTGTCCGATATCCAATCCGCATCACTATATCCTTCTAGTACAGAGGGATATTTTGTGTGGAGTATGCCGTAGTTCAAGGTATGTTTTAATTACCCTAGAACTCTCGACAGAGCTAGCCAGTGATCGTTTCTAGGATTGCTCGTGAATCGACTAAGCTTGCTAACTGAGTATGCAATGTCAGGGCGTGTACAATTTGTTAAGTACATCAAACTGCTAATGATCCTTGCATATTTCAGTTGAGATACTGGATCCCCTCTATTTTTGGCTAAGTGTAGACTTAGGTCTACTGGAGTCTTAGCCGGAGGGTCGTCAAAAACTTCAAATTTTTTGAGCACTTTCTCCACATAGTGAGATTATGACATGACAATTCCATCAGTCGTCCTAGAGATTTTGATCCCTAGTATGACTTCAGCTAGACCCATATCTTTCATGTCGAAGTTTTTCTTCAACATGTTCTTAGTTTTCATGATGATATCACGATTGCTTCCCGTGATTAGCATGTCATCCACATATAGACATACAATCACGTAAGCCTCGGGTGTGCCTTTAATATATACACATTTATCACACTCATTGATTTTAAAGTCATTTGCCAGCATTGGTCTGTCAAACTTCTCATGCCACTGTTTTGGTGCTTGTTTCAGACCATACAGTGACTTGACGAGTTTGCATACTTTACTCTCTTATCCAGGAGCGACAAACTCTTCAGGTTGCTCCATGTATATCTCCTCGTCTAGTTCCCCATTTAGGAACGCAGTTTTTACATCCATCTGATGTATCTCAAGGTTATAGAGTGTTGCAATTGCTATGAGCACCCTAATGGATGTGATTCTTGTGGCATGTGAATATGTGTCAAAAAAGTTATATCCTTCCTTTTGCCTGAACCCTTTAGCTACCAACCGAGCTTTGTACTTCTCGACTGAGCCATCCACTTTGTATTTCCTTTTGAGGATCCACTTGCATCCTAAAGGCTTACAACCTGGTGATAAATCAAGGATATCCCACGTGTAGTTTTGCATGATGGACTCAATCTCACTGTTGATAGCTTCTTTCCAGTGAGGAGCATCTGGATTAGACAATGCCTTTTGGATTATCCTGGGTTCATTTTCTGACATGTATGTTAAAAAATATGGACCAAACGACTTGGCTGTTCTAGCCCTTTTACTGCGTCTAGGTTCCTCAACAACTTGATGAGAACCTTGAGTAGCTTCATGAGCTCTTTTATTAGAGCTTGGGTTTTTCCTCTCCTTGTTTGGAAATATATTCTCAAAGAATGTTGCATTCCTCGATTCCATGACCATTCTCTCGTTGATTTCAGGATTTTCAAACTTGTGTACTAGAAATTGGTATGCGCTACAGTTGTAGGCATATCCGATAAAGATGCAGTCAACGATCTTGGGTCCTATTCTCACCTTTTTAGGCTGAGGTATTTATACCTTAGCTAGGCACCCTCATACTTTAAGGTAACCGTAGGAAGGCTTTCTCCCTTTCCATAGTTCATATGGGATTTTGTCCCTTTTCTTGTGTGGTAATTTATTTAGAATGTGGTTAGCTGAGAGCACAGCTTCCCCCCACATGTTCTGGGGCATGCCCAAGCTAATCAACATAGCATTCATCATCTCTTTGAGAGTTCGATTCTTTCGTTCAGCTACGCCATTTGATTGAGGTGAGTATGGAGCAGTTGTTTGATGAATAATGCTATTTTGTTGGCAGAATTCCACAAAAGGAGCTACATATTCTCCCCCTCCATCACTTCGAATCATTTTGATTTTACTGCTAAGTTGATTTTCAACCTCATTCTTATAACTTTTGAAAGCTTCGTCCTTTCCCTTCAAGAGATATACGTAGTACTATCTTGTGCAATCATCAATAAATATGATGAAATACTTTTTTCCACCTCTAGTTTGCACGTGTTTCATATCGCAGACGTCAGTATGAATTAACTCTAAAGGTGTTGTACACCTTTCCACTGAATGAAAATGTGCTTTGGTCATTTTTGCCTCAACACATACTTCACATTTATCATTTGGGTTAAACTCTAGTTTATGCAATAAAGTTAAACTTAGCAACTTTCTTTGTGAGCTTAAATTTACGTGTCCTAATCTATCATGCCATAAGTTAGAACACTCAGCCAAGTAAGAAGAATTAACAACTTTATTCTGGCCTTCAAAGGCACGTTATACAGTTATTACATTCAACTTAAAGAGTCCCCCATTTAGATAACCCTTTCCTACAAATGTACCAGCTTTGGTCAATACAAACTTATCAGCCTCAAAAACTAGCTTCAGCCCAGCTTTGCTTAACAGGGAGCCAGATACTAGATTCTTGCGGATGTCTGGGACATGTAGCACATCCTTGAGGGTTAGCTCTTTGCCCGAGGTCAGCTTCACGACCACCTTACCTAATCCGACTACTTTGGAAGTTGTGGAGTTACCCAGAAACAACTTCCATCCGGTGATCGGGACATAGGTCGAGAATAACTCCTTGTCTGAGCAGATGTGGCGGGTTGCCCCTGTGTCGACGAACCACTCTCTTGGATTATTCACCAAATTGGCTTCAAACACCACGACAGATAGATCTAACTCAGACAGATCTTCGGCCAAATTGGCTTTCTCCCGATTGTCCTTCTTTGGTAGACGACAATCCTTTGCCATGTGACCGGGCTTGTCGCAGTTGAAACAGTTGCCCTTGATTTTCTTGGCGTTCTTCTGCTTTGGCTCTTGCTTCTCCTGCTTGTTGCCGGACTTCTTCCTCTTCTTGCAGGTACCACCTTCAGCGAGATGTACCATGGCTTCAGAGTTGGCCATATTGTTCTTGACTTCGCACTTTCGGTTGTCTTTCTCAATTCTCAATCTTACAATCAGGTCCTCAAGGCCCATATCCTTCCTCTTATACTTGAGGTAGTTCTTAAAATCCTTCCACAGGGGTGGTAGCTTTTCAATCAGTGCCGCCACTTGGAAGGACTCACTCAGTTGCATTCCTTCGGTATGAATCTCATGCAATATCAGTTGCAACTTTTGCGCTTGGTCAATGACCTTTTTGGAATCTACCATCTTGAAGTCGAGGAATCTCCCGATGATGAATTTCTTCAACCTGGCATCTTTCGTCTTGTACTTGTTCTCTAGAGAATCCGACAATTCTTTTGCAGTCGTGGTTACTACATAGACATTATAAAGGGTATCATCTAATCCATTCAAGATGTAGTTACGACATAGGAAGTCGCTATGACTCCAAGCATCCAGAGTATTGATCTTTTATTGATCAGCCTCATTCTCCGCCACCTTCGGTGCTTTTTCCTTCAAGAACTAGACTAGGTTGAGCATTGTCAGGTAGAACAACATCTTTTGTTGCCACCTCTTGAACTCGGTGCCATTGAACTTTACCGACCTTTCAGCGGGGACAATTCCTGGGACCGTCGGGACTGATGCCTGAGCAGAGCTTGATGATGCCATCTTCAAGTACTCGTCTTACGATTATTATTTCTGGAGGATGGTATACTTGATTAGGATCTAAAGTCGAGGCAAGAGTTTAACTCTTTCTCCGTAAGACGAGATTACCCCGTATTCAGTGCTTACGGGCTATGGCAATCGTCTCTAAGATACAACGACTTCGCACTCCCAGGATCGCAGTACGACAATCCTAGAAGTATCGGCAAAACTTTATGCTCAAAATTTCTTTAGAGATGAGAAAGGTGAATCTACAATTGCTAGAAGAAATGATGCAAGTTGTAGTGGGGTGAGTGAAATGGTTGGCAGGGGGCCTATTTATAGGCGGAAGGGCTGAGATCCAAAAGGGCTTCAGCCTCTCGAAGAGGCACCTCATGCCTGCTTCAAGGTCCGACGGGATGCCTAGCCTTGCTGCTTTGCGTCCCTCCGCCTTTCAGCCCAGATTTTGGTCGTGCCCCATCGGTTCACATCCCCTGCACAAGTCCCCGAAGGGGTACACGTGTTCTCTATATTTTGGTAAAATTTTAAGGCTCCTCTAGACGATGCGCACGTGTGAAGTACAAAGTGTGCCTCAAAGTACCCATTATGCCCTGCGCGTACGCGAGCGCGTGCTAGTGCTTGTGCTCGGAGGGTGCTTCGCACCATCCTCGCAACCAACCTCGGACATCACTCTAGGTGGAACACTTAATGTTACACTAGCTTGGAGCTCCTCCTTATATACTTGAAAATTTTTGTGCCATTTTTCAATGTAGTAATGGACTTTTCCATTTCCATTGCCTAAACACCAAACTTAGGTAGCTAATTTTAGTCATTAATTTCTCATTCATCCGAAATTGGATTTGAGAAACTAAATACACTAGAGTCATATACTCGAAATAAAAATTTCGATTTTACCACTCGTTTCTATTTTCACCAAATTAATCACGAGGAAGAATTGCTCGGAAGTCGGTCCAAAACTAACTTTCTAAAGCCTAATTTCCTACAAATGGTAGTCATTAAATTATAATTAAGTAAATTTTTTTTGGTGGAAAGTCCTCTGATACGAGATTTTCTGTATTAAGTAATTTTTAACACCAAATTATATATGTTAGGGATTGAATCCTTAACTTCCATCGATTATTCTTTACGACTTGTGCTATTATGCCAAATTTGGAAAATCCTCTATTCACAAGTTAACGCCTCTGTCGACCCCAATGAAAGGGTGAGAGGGTCAAAGACAGGATGTCGGGGTTGGGGTTGGGGTCGGAAGGGTCTCCTAGATTTGGGAGAATGGAAGAGTTTGGGTAGATTTGAGAGATTAGATATTTAAGTAGAGAGTCTTTTTCCCACGTCAGTGCCACCTATGATAGAGAAATACGACATGGCACGAAAGTAGATAATCATGGAAATGCCAACTGAAAAAAACTAAAACCTTGTTAAGAATTTGTCAACAAAAGAATCAAATCTGGAAAGCTCCGTCACCAAAGTGAAAAAAGTGAAACCACGAAGTACTTAAGTAAAAATGCTTGAAACCAAATGATACTTGAGCCAACTTATCCTTAATGTTTTTGGTTGGATAGTCATCCGACACAAGTTACCAGAATCTTACTAAATACAACTTTAATCTAAAAATTAGTAGAAAAAAATCTATTTCTTATGTTAAATTCAATGAGAAAACACAAAATGATCGCTGGCTCAACAATCAAAAGAGAGACAAAGTTTCAGAAATTCAGGCATCTGGATTTAAATTCTAATATTGTATCGTACATAATCTACTTATGAAAAAAAACAACTAGGCCAACGGGAAAGAATCAAAGAACATGGACTCTCGTCTCCTTTTTGCAATTCATGAATCGACACAAAACACTTTTCATCATATTTGTCCTGGAGAATAATGGTGTTAATCGTGCAGGAAAAGGGCGTGCTTTTGGTTCGTTCATGCATCCATCATCTATCCTAAGGGATATCTATTATAAACCAATGAAAAATTATTAGTGATAGAGTTGTTTTAGTTTAATCAAAAGGTATTGAGTTCGAATCCGAACGTATTTTTAAATATTTGTTGGAAGAGTTTTGTCATTTTCAAAAGTTCTAGCTCACTCGAATGAAAAAGTAGAAGTTTTATTAACTATGAGGTGTTGCATATATACCACCAAGAACCTCCTAGTAATTGAACTCAATATGCAACACCATTATCTCCATTATCCACCATCCGGTTCCAATGGTTTCCTGTCTATGCTCTTCGTGGACAACCTTTCACCGCTCTCGTGTTTTGTTGGTCTTCAGGAATTCTTCTCCCAATTTTGCACAGTCCTCGATGCTTCCGTGGCCAACAAGAGATCGAAGCGAAACTCTCATTTCGGTTTCGTTAGGGTTCCTCCTTTGGAAGATGTCTCTGCTCTGATCCTCAAAGCAAACAGGTCCAGGGTGGAGAAGAGGCGTTTGTTCGTCTCAGTGGCTAAATTCGCTTGTCTCCCCCTCCTCTAGCCCTCCGCTTGCCCCTCCTCGGGGTGGGATGCCTTTTGGTGGCTCATGCAGTTGACCTGATGTACGACATACGAGTAGCTCTGGGACCTTGCCTTCCGATGAGCCTGTGGACGAGTGGCTCTCCCGCTGTACAGCAACATCCCTTCTCGAAGCTGGTCTAACGTGCTTGGTCGAGGATACGCGAATCTGGGTCAACCTTCTGAAACCTCTCTTCAAGGTAATGTGGCTGAACCTGTTAAATGCTGTTGTCGGCTACCCAGTGCCGCTTCTCCCCTCGGGCGCCAGTTTGGTGGCAAGCCCATTGCCTGTGATCATGTCTCCGCCTTCGGATGGTGCTCCGGGGGTGGATATTGGGTTGTCCCTGGGTTCTTCTCCCCCTCTTGTTGCTGGTTCCCCGCCTTTGGTTGTTGTTCCTGTGCAACTTTCTGTTGATGGTTGTCTGTCGTTGGAAGTTGTTGTCGAGGTTGTGCAGGACGATGTGGTGGTGCCCGCTGATGCCATGGATGTTGCTTCATTTTTGAGATCGGAGGTGGTGGGCGTTGGTGCAGAGGTGGTGGAGGTTGTTCCTGTGCAGCTTTCTGTTGATGGTTGTCTTTCATTGCCTGTTCCTTGCTTGGTTGATGACCCACTGCCGGCGGCCTCTTTTTTGGATGTTGGGGCAGATTTTGGTTTGCCCTTGGTTGAAGCTCCTGTTGCTGCTGGCCTGGGTGATTTGTCGTTGGATTTGGTGAACGAAAAGCAGCTGCTTGCCGATGGCTATTTGCAGAGAGTCGATGGGCGCTTGCTGCTTCTTGTGCCGTGCTTGCTGGTTCGGGTGAGTTGGTGGTGGGTGTGCAGCCTCTTGCTGCTCGTCATGATGTTGTTTTGCAGGGCCCTTTGGAAGTTCAACAGTTGCCTACTGCTCCAGAGGTGGAGTCGCAGATGCATGCAGACACGCCGTTGTCTGTTGTTTTCGATATGGAGGCTTGGCTTAATCAGATCCTTGTTGACATGGATGAAGGGCAGCACATCGCTGCTGGTTCGTCTGTTATGCCCCTGACTGCCGCGGAAGTGGTGGTTAAGAAGGTTAGACAATGACGTTTATTTCAGCCAATCTCGACACGCTCGAGTTGCCGAGTTAGGAAGCTCACGAGTAAAGTCGCTACTCTGTTGCAATCTCCGATGCAGAATCTGAAGAAATTATCCCTGGAGAAGCCTTTGCCGGCTCTGGGCCTCTGCTCGATGCTGGCAGCTTTGGAGGAGCCCGATGCTGCTCTTCAGGAGGAGATCTCGGCAGAGGCATGGTGGCTTGCAATTGTTTCTAGTTTCTTTTGGGAGGAGGATGCCTCTTTTATCCTCCAAGTGATTAAAGATGTGACATTTTGGTCCTTTGATCCTCCTTTATTTTGGCTGCAGGCTGATAGTAGATTTGGTTTCTGCTCTTTGGTTCTGGTCATGTTGCTCTTTGGTTGCTGCACTTTGGTTCGATGCACTTTGGTTCTTAGTTGTATGCTGGGGTGGTGGTGGTCCTTTTGTTGGTGTTGCATTTAGAATTTTGTGCTAGATAGTGTTATCTTTATTTTTGCTTAGATAGGTGTCTATCTAGTACCTTAGGTGCTGGGTGTTGTACGCGGTGTACAACCCGTTATAATTACTATGTAATTACCTTTTGGTAGATTTAATACAACTTTACTTATAAAAAAATAAACCACCAAAATATATTCTTGTTAATTTTGTTGTTGTTGTAATTTTCACGTATGAACCCCTTCTTTTCTGTTATTGTTAGAAACTGCACAATGGAAAGCAATTTATTATTTCTTTGTTATGCTAGCAACTCCAATAAATATTCACCACTTGTGGACTGCCACGCTCTAATTATGTTTAAAGTGAGATTAGTGACTAGCATTGTCAGAGAAACAACGGATTAATGATTGATATACAACTAATCCCGTTGAATTCATTTGATCATTGACTGTTAGGGGTATAAAAAATGCATTACCTCCACGCCAAACATAGGAAAGGGGCGGTTCTCATCGTATAATCAATACTATAGTTTAATAGAAGTTTACGTCAACGAAAGAACCCGAATTCTTCAAAAAATGACATGGGGTTATTTATCAATGTTTACATAAACGGGTCAGAAAGTGAACTGCGTTGCTTTTCGAATCCCGGTCTGATCAATCCGAACGATGGTTGGATCGTGTATTTTTAAAATAATAAAATTAATTATATTCAGCATCAAATAATTCTATATATTTACTAATTTTATTGCGAAATTTGTCATTTATATGTAACAAAATATTAATATAATTATTTTCAACCTAACAAAACTCAACAACTTAGACATGCAGTAAACGACGTTGACCAACAGTCCAACATTTTTCAGATTTTGATATAAAAATGAACCGCTATACATGTTTGTCACGATCCGATTTGTCCAACTGCATTTTTTTAAATAGTTATCTTCATTAGTTTGTCTCTCTTCATAATATGACATCTGAATTAATTAATGAGTCGGCACCTCCTTCATACGAAATAAAAATTCCAAGCACTAGGTCTTATCTAATCTAATTGAATTAAAAGAACTTCAATTTCCAAGAGAATAAAGCAAAAAAAAGCTCCACATAACCAAAAACTTGTTATCTACATAAAACATGCACTATACTATTTATAGAAAAACATCATTTAATAACACAGCTCAAATTCTCGCCGTTACTTTCTTCCATTCAATTTACTATACATTCCTCCACCTTGTTGATAAGATATATTTCTTTGCTCTTCCTATAGTTGATCACATTTAATATGGGAAGAGAGCACAAAGCAAAATTTCATCGTTTAATCAAACATCTCGAATTTCAAATATCTACTACGTAAACATGTTAAAATTAGATATAATGAACTTGAATTAGTCTGACTTTTTTTTTCGAGAATTAGTCTGACTTTCAGGATACCAAATTTCAGATTATTTCGCAATACAAAAAAGGTGAATTCCAATTTGCTCCAAGATATTTCTGTTTAATGGCGGAAAAGGGTTATATTCTTTATTCTCCCACACCCAATAACATGAGGACATGTGAGATTCTAAAGAGAAGATTATTAATTATACGAAAGCCGAAAACTTTTGAAAGAGAGAATCCCTTAGGACAAACTCAGCGAACCATGTCTAGTGTCTTCTCCATGACATTTTCCTTGAAATGACAGTCCTAAAGTCTAAAGCTTCTGACACTTGTCCGAACCCAAAGTAGCCAAGAATTTTATTGGAATTGAACTTAAAATCTAGCTACTCTACAAATTACGACTATTCGAGTTGTAAAAGACTTTGATTTCCTTACGGAGATATCATATTCAAACATTTACAAACAGAAGAGACGTGATTAAAAAAATCACTTCATAAATAAGATCCGACGTTACTCTATTCTAAACATAAGAGGTTCACCAAATAAAAAAAAAATCTAGCCACTCTAGGCATGAAGCCCTTTTCAATCTCCCCTCTATATAAGCACCACCTGAACAATAATTCTTCACCAACCATCCAAAGAAGGAAACGCCAAAAACATAAATACTATACAATACATCGTCACGTCCCCTCTTCTTATTATATCTATCTTGGTTCAAATTAATATTTACTAATTTTTCTTGTAATATATATGTCAAGACTAATGGAGCCTCTGACAGTGGGAAGAGTGATTGGAGAAGTCGTGGACAATTTTACCCCCACCGTGAAAATGACCGTCACCTACAACTCCAACAAGCTAGTTGCTAATGGGCACGAGCTAATGCCCTCTGTTATTGTCTCTAGGCCTCGTGTTGAGATCGGTGGAGAGGATATGAGAACTGCTTATACTCTTGTAAGTTATATAATATCGGAGGACTTCCCGTCAATTTATCTACACCTTGAATCTCTCGTAAGTACGTATATATTTATTAATGTATATATAGGTTAACATTTAACATGCATTTATGTTTTGTTCTAAGGTAATGACTGATCCTGATGCTCCGAGCCCTAGTGATCCATATATGAGAGAACATCTCCACTGGTTTGTACCATATCCCCACTCCAACTTCTTGATACACATGTCCGAGTCTCGAACTCGAAACTTCTATGCATTACATTTATGTTATTCGGTTTAATGTCCTCAGGATTGTCACGGACATTCCCGGTACTACTGATGTCTCCTTTGGTAAGTTCTAGTTATTACGAAGTTTACGTGTGATAATTATGAATCTATTTTTCTCAATCACTAAGTCGATTTAATTTTACTGTTTAAATTTAAATAAAAAAAGGGAGGGAAATAGTGAGCTACGAGACACCAAAGCCGGTGGTGGGTATCCACAGGTACGTGTTCGTGTTGTTCAAGCAGAGAGGCAGGCAAACAGTGAGGCCTCCGCCTTCCAGAGACTACTTCAACACCAGGATGTTCTCCGACGAGAACGGCTTGGGGCTCCCCGTGGCCGTCGTTTACTTCAACGCGCAAAGAGAAACCGCAGCTCGACGAAGATGATGACGACAACGATGACGATGATATAATCAGATCAACCAAACGGGTTTAGTGTCACTCTCTTGGGGGAGAATCCTTGTGCTTGATTGGATTGGATGCATGTAGCATCGATTAGCTAATGTTGTTGTACCTTTACACAGAATATTTTCCTTAGAAGTGTCCGAATACGAGGTAATTTCGACCATCTCGATTGATGCATATAAAACTATAGGAAAATATTTGGTAAATGTGTATAAATGCGTCATTTCATTGTCCGATGAAAAGATAACTCACTGGTCACTGCTGTTTCAATCGCGATAGATGCACACACAACGCTTTACACATAAGAAACCAACAAGCCGGTGAAAAAGAATACAAATGAAACACACACTACATTGTATACATGACCAAGCAGTAGACAACCATTCTTCGAAAATTCCCAGTTCCATGACCGAGCAGACAACTGGGAGGAAACATGGTGTGTGTGAAAAGTTATTCGCGCACGAGAATGGTGCGTCGATGTATTACCATGTTCGGATGCAAACCCAGCGATTCAACAAGCAGCAGTCAAGCGTTTATTTCCGAATTACACTGCTGCTCTCTGCTGCAACTTCTTCTGTTCCAAAACATGTTCGAACAGCTTGTTTTATCTAATCTCGGACCTGCCAGCTTGCTCTGGTCTCCGGAAGCTACTTGTGTGTGGTGGGGGGACCCATCTCGCCTTTCTTCAGATCGAGGCTCGAAAGCAGGGCAAGAGCCGTCAGTACAAGTACACAATGGGATGGCAACAGAAGGGAACGGAGTGCAAGTTACAGGGCAGATAAAATCAGAAGAAACCGAGGGCGATCGATTCTTTCGGAGATCTAGCGCACATGCTGGAGACTGAAACTCTGTATCACGAGAATGAAGCACACAAGGAGTGCAAAGGCCAAGTGACACTGGAACTTTGAATTCCTTTGTTAGAGAACCAGGCAACTTATTGAAGGAGACAATGCTGTGTCTACAGAGTGGACACGGGATCGAGCCAGCAGGGCTTGCTGCTTCTGAAGGGACGCTGCTTGTTGAGCATAGATAGAGCGCACATCTTACACAAAGTGCATGGCCGCATCCTGGTATGAAGATATATGCATCAGTTAGGTCTCAGAAAGCAACAAGCACAATCGCAAATCTGTACGGCAGTAGTTCTATCGCTTTCCTTTTTCATACAAACGAAGCAAACAAGATTAATATCGCGTGATCAATCTGGCTCACTGACTGAAGCAATAAACTTGACCACAAACCAACTGCATTTTCTGCCGACATATTTACATGTATTTGTGCTGAATTAACTGAAATGAACTGAATTGAGCACATATCTTTCAGATATTGCAATGCCAACTTCAATTATCTATTCACATCATATGTACATTAGTAAGAAATGGTATGGAAATGAAGCAGAGGTGGAAGAGGATTAACCTTCAGCAGCTACATTACAGGCTCTCTCCAGGCAAACGGCACAAATATCAGGATCATCGGTTGACGTCATCGAGTATTGTACACCGCTCTCCCTAAAACAATTCCAAAATTTATGAGAAACCATTTCATTAGCAGTTAAATAGAAATGATGGGCTACTCAAGAGCTTCTATACACAGAAGTAGAGAATGATTTTCCAACTAATAAACATTGGTCTGAGCCAACTTCCAGATTTTCATACACCCACTATAGTGACCACATTTCTACCCTACGCCTAGAGCTCTTAAAGAAAATACCTAACAATTTGACCAATTACCTACAGAGCAAGAATTCCTCTGTTGATAAAAAGGTTCCCATAGCAGAAGCATGGGCCTGCGGCAGGGTTAAATTATGAGTTGGATTCAACTCCCAGAAATCGGCCGTCTCATTGTTATGACACCATCAAGAATAAATCACAACTTCATCTAAAAAAGTTATGGTAAAACAATAGCAAGAAGGAGTAAAGGACTGATTCTAAATTCCTATCTTACTCTGTCGCTCAAATTATATACACATTACGAACTTATCGAAAAGACTCATTACCATGCTTTTATTATTATGAGCACCGGGAGACGGTGGAGAGACAAGTACACAGTATGTTTTCAAATTCATGTGCCTGCACATTTCCTATTGATCTCTGTTGTTGAGTTGCAGAAGTACCTTGCTATGTTTAGCACGCTCAAGAGAGGCAAAGACAGGTAACTGGAATGAGGAAATCTTGGTATTGGGGAACCAGAGTTCGGTGTCAACAACGGTTCAAGCAAATGACGCCCCCACATCCTGGCCACATCGATTGGCAGCCACCTATCGAAGAATTTTTGTGTGTGAAGTATATGGCATTATCAGCACCATTAATCAGCAGATGGGAATATACAAAAAGCAAATCCTCGAGAAACTAACCCATTGCAGTTTAATGTCATTCGACTGGCACCTTTTGCGACAAGGATCTGCAAGATAGGGAACACGATCATGGAACATTCAGCACCAAATGCAGTTTAAAACCAACAGACAGTCATTTAGGTCTTGCCTGGCAGCATTTTAAGTTACCCCCACAAGCAGCATAATGCAAAGGTGTGCTTCCAGCTCCTATACATTGAAATATCGGCAGCAGATTAAGAATTACAATGACAAACTAAAGCATCATAAAACAGGTAATAAGGTGTAAACAGAGAAGCAGACCTATCATATCCATGGTTGTTCCGTAGTGAAAGGTTGTGGCAGAAACACTGGCATGAAGGTCGAGCAATAGCTGTATGCATTCGAAGTACCCATTCAACGCAGCCATATGAAGAGCCGTGATTCCACCATCAGCAGCTCTATTGACAAACTTGACAAGTGCACTGCAATAGAAGAAAATTACAAATTCATCCCCGGCATACTGCACCACAACAACCAAGTGAAGTTCAAAATTCACTACCTGAGATCAAATCTAGCCTTGGCTCCAGAACCATCACCGGCATCACACGGAGGCCGAGAACGAACAGCTTCTAATGGAGCACTGGGGACAAAATCCGCGACAACTAGCCTTAAACATCTAGCATGGCCATTAACTGCAGCGAAATGCAGAGCAGTCCTCCCACTGAGATAGTCCGCGCGCGTAACCTGAAAAAACCCCATCCCGAAACCCGATCAACTCAGCATCAAACCACTCACCACCCCGACCACAAACAACGAAAAATCAAAGCGGAATTGGACTCACATTGCATCTGAAGAGGAGAAGAGTCTGTACAACTTCCCAGTGCCCGTATCTACAAGCTTGCATCAGTGCCGTCTTCCCAAGACATCCCAATTATATCAGAAATCACACACACACAAAAAAAACAAAATCCTCAATATACAGACATTAGTGCACCGACTAATACAGGTTCGAGCCGGATGTAACTTTAAAAGGTGGCAAAGCTCTCCCGACGATTATTAAACACTACTGCATTCCCGAGGACTCGAACTGTACCCGGATCATAACAATTTCAAAAAAAAAAAAAAAAATCGAGAAAAGTAAAAACAAAGAATATGCACCTGGCCGCAATAATTCCTGGAATTAGCGTCCGCTCCATTCTCCAAAAGCAACGCGACAATCTATATGAAAAAAATTTCCCTCTTTATTTTTTAAAATTCCATAATATAAAAGAAGAAGAAGAAAATTAATAGTGAAAAGACGAAAAGGACCTCGTTGTGGCCTTTGGCGGCGGCGAAATGCAGAGGGGAATTAAGGCCGCCGAAGGTGGAGTACTTGGCGAGGCACGGGTTACATTCCAGAAGCATCTTCGCCTCCACCAGGTCGCCGTCCCTCGCCGCCGACACCAGCCGCTCGCCGGACGCCGAGCACCCAAGCGAATTCCCCATCCTACCCCTCCCCCCGCAATTTCTCGGCGAGAAACCGCAAACCGAAGGGTGTGGTAAAAACAAAAAGGAAAAAGGAAAACAATAAGGGAGAGAAAGAGATGGATCAGGTTTTAGGTCAACTGTCTGTTGTATATATTATGGAAGGGAATTATTTTCTTTAAATCTGCTAATTTTTAAGCTGGATTTGATCGGATTATATTAAGAGTAAAATTTGATTATTAGGCTTTTTAACTGTTGGGGCCGCATGCCATTGTTAGAAACAGAACATATCATTATCAATTTTTCGGTCTAAAAAGTCTAAAATAATTTTTTTACTCTCGACCCAATCCACCGCCGGAAAACTCGCGGTGGGATTGATGACCTCGCTTCTCCTTTTGACTTCCTCTTTGTTTTTGTTTGTATTTGGATTGGTGTATACCCTAAAGTTTACAATGGTCTCTCTACACGTATAATTTGATAAATCTTATGCATACTAAAAATTATTTTATAAATTGACAATGGTTTTCCATATTTCATAATTTTCCATGTTTAATTTAAAATCAATAATTCAAATATTATCATTTGTTATAAGGATCGGGTGGAGATAAATAATGACATTAAATTAGTAATTATCTATAATTTGATTATTATTATTATTAGGAGATTTAATTATAGTATTATTATATGTATTAGGTTTCTTTTAGTTTTCTATAAATATGACATTTCTTTATTGTTTTAGGTGGTTAAATATTGATATTAAAAATTAAGGATTTTCTTTATTCTTGTCGCTTTCCGGTATTCATAGAATCAACGGGTCGAAATTTTTATAGTATTTTTCGGACGGATTCACGATCTCTTATCTACGTTCCCCTGCATCAGGATCACTATGACCATGATGCTATTTTGGTTTGAGTTCTTGACATTAATTTTGGCACGGATAATTTCTTCACTTTTGTATTCTTGTTAGAAATTTAAAATCTCCATATCTAGTCCAAAATACTAAGACAATAATAATTATGTAGATTTTTAAACTCATAAATGAGCCTACTACACTTGCAATTTTCATTAGGTTTGATTGAAGTTTGAATGAGCTTGACACAGCAAAGAGAGTCGTGCGAGCGCAAGAGACCACCATTCTTGTATGAAAACTTGACTCTGATATCATGTAAGAAGCTCAGAATCTCTATATCGAACTTAAAATTTTAAGATAAGTGAATTTTTTACACTTGCAAACTAGCCTATTATATTTTCTAATAATTTATTTAACTTGAATGAGTTATTTGGGTCAATTAATATTGTTACAATTTCAAAAACTCGAACTCGATAACTCTTAATTAACCTGAACTAATTTTTTTACCGATTGAACAATGGATTGTTGGTTTATAAATTTGGTAGTAGTCAATCTAATAAATGGTAACTACAAAATAAAGGGACCACCCACCCACTTCTAGCTTTTTGGATTGTTCTTTCCAATTTATCTTTTCTGCCTTTTCCTCTTCCATTTAATTTACTGCTGCTGTTATTATTATATTTGCTTAGTTTTGTCTCCTGGTTAATCACTTTCCGATTTCTACTTACCTTTCTGTATTAACGCCATACGCCAGTCGGCTGTTGCAGGGTTTTACCCAATGAAACGGCGTCACGTCAACTGGAGCGAATTTATTAAATTTGGTGGATACGGTGATAATACTCATAGACTGACTAATCTCATTTTTAGTCGCGCTAAAATTTTTAAATATTATTAAAATTCTCACAAAAAGTTTTAAGAATTATGCATTCCCAATAACTTCATTGTAAATTGATATTAACGAAATTATTAAATGTCTATGCATTCTTAATTTTGCCATTTATGGATTGGCCCAGATTTTTTATTCGAAATCTATCTGTTCCTCCTTTTTTACTTTTCCTTTGCAAAGATATTTCTCTTTGTTTACTGATAAACATGGAAGCATCTTTCTCGTTAAAGAAAAAGATGCTCGAATAATACTAGAAAGATAGAGAAATCTAGATTTTGAAGTAGAAAGTAACAGTGTAACACCCACATTTTGCCGAGACCGGATTGAGTGGGGACTAAAAAAAATTTGTCCATAGGTGGGGACTACAATTTGGGCCATCAGATTTGATTATTTTTAAATCTGATGGTCAATAACCTATCAGGTGTTATTGGTTTGCATGTGAAGTGATATTGGTTTGCATGTGAAGTAATATTGGTTTAGAAGACGATGGTTTACTTATGAAGTGATATTGGTTTGCATGTGAAGTGATATTGGTTTGCATGTGTAATGATATTGGTTTGAGTTAGTCCCCATATTTGGGGACTACCCCAGTCCCCACCAAATCCACCCCCATTTTGCCGGTCTGTTTTGGAATTTTCCTACTTGTACTGCGTTGAAAAAAAATAATTAATTGAGAGGTCGCTGTAATTAGGAAATGTCATTATGATACTGTTGTGATGTTAATAAAAAAATTTCGTCCATAATTACTCGATATATATATATATATATATATTAATCGATTAATTTAATTTTGGGTGGAAATTTTTCCCATGTATGGAAATATAAGAGAAACTAAAAAGGCGAAATGAAAGCCTCGTGATTTTTTAAAATATTTTTCAACCCACAAAAGAAAATTCCATTTATTTTTTTAGTAAGGTTGGAGGGGCACTAGTTCACTAATCTTTATTAATCACAAGTTGGCGCAAATGTTCGCGTACAACGAACCAAATTAACTCATCTCAGATCATCTAAATACACATCAATACAACTAGGAAATAGAGAGGTCATCAATACATGCGATATGACATGCTTAGACAGTGCATCAGTAACATGATTCCCTTCTCTCCACATGCGCTGAATCTGTATCTCACATCCTTGATTCAGGAGACCCTTCGCTCGACCAATCAAATTCCGTAGCAAATTGTCAGGAGCGACATCACGCTTAACGCATAAAAGAACTAGTGAGAAATCTAATTCAAAAATAAAAAAATCCCATTTATTTATTAGTAAATAAAAGCTCCAAATGAATATTTCAGACTAACAGAAAGCTGGAGCAATATTTCTGGTCCTGGTCAAGGGGGAGGGATGATCACATGAGACAAGGATAACGATGACCACCCAACGGCTCTCCCGATCACGGAAACCGGGAACGACCCCAGGCCAGGCGCATCAGACGGCTAGAAAACGGTATCAGCGAATCGCTGTAATCAGAAATTTCGCGAGCTCTACGCAATCCAAGGGATGGGATTAGAGTTAGGTGGTCAAGGTTGGTGGGAGAGGCCCCACCTGATTTGGACCCCACTTTGAGAGACAAGGACAAGACCTACTTTTTTTTTTTGACGGTCAGGACAAGACCTATTGGAGTGGACTCGGGGTGTGGAGACTAGAGAGTGGGAAATTGATATTCGATACTTGATTATTTTTTAATTTTCATCCGCATCCGTGGATCTTAAATCTTTAGTTTTTACGGTGTGCTTTTTCTTTTGAAAAACGTAAGCTACTTCATTCATCATAGTAGTCCTACACAAGGAGTTCACCAACTTCGTTCGGAGGATTACATGTGATCTCATCCTCTCTTAAGTTACTAATTCTAGACGACTTGGCTAGCCAATCTACTACATGATTAATTAGTCTAAAAATATGTACAAATTTATATTTTGGTAAACTCAAAAATATAATTTGAATCTCCATAGTCATGAGTTCTATGTCCCTTCTATGTCCCAGGCAATGCTAGAAGACTATGCAAAGTTAATATAGTCGACCAAAGACAAGTAATTAGAGCAGAGGTGCGAAAGGGTGGAATTGCTGCACATAAAGTGCAACATTCTTTATCATTAAAATAGCTCTCGTTACCGAATATCTTGGATTATTCACGGTACCGTGTTTCATATATTTGTCAGCAAGTGGATGCTAAACTAGAAAAAATAATAGATAAATTATCTTCAGGTCTCTGGATTATAGTTTTATCACTCCCAGGTCCTTGTATTTTGGAAATAGTGTGCGAGGTCCCTGTGTTTAACAAAAATATTGGTCTTGGGTCCCTGACTGAAGTCAGCACTCGATTTTTCATTTTTTTGATCATAAAAATGACCAAAATACCCTCGATAAAAAATAAAAACGAAAAATCTAGGGCAAAAATGTCATTTCACATGACCAAAAAACGAGTGCTGACGACGTCAGCCAGGGACCTGAGACCAATATTTTTGTTAAACACAGGGACCTCACACACTATTTCCAAAACACAGGGACCTACAAGTGATAAAACTATAATCCAAAAACTTAAAGGTAATTTGCCCAAAAATAATTGGGTTTATTGAAGTTATCGAGCAAAAAGTCTCCAAAAGCACTTTTTTTTGAAGAGTTCCAAAAGCACTTTTTTTGGGGTGAAAAAAGATGGCTCCAAAAGCACGTTTAATTCAACTAAAATGTAGTTCCATAGTCGGTCATATAAGTCAAGTAGAAATCGACATGTGTATATACAATATCTATTATACTATTAAAAAGGTCCAAAACAGCTTGGACAGCTGATATCTTCTAAACAAATATTATTATATAGGACCCAACCTTATGACGTTTCAAAAGACTAAATATTGTACCAGATTAAGATTCCCCATATTAAATAATTCATTATATTACCATATTAAGGTTACCACGCGTTAACCATCATGACAATGCAAAAAAGGAGTAATTTATGGTCATTATGTATAGGAGTAATAATGTTTGGACCATTGACATTGAAAATTTGAGAAATAAATCTCGCATTGCCCAAATAAAATTATAGACAAGTCACAGAGTTTTCTTAAAAAAGACAACGTTATGACAAAGACTCCTAAATAAAATCATACTTGTTGAATAAATATCGTAAAATCTTGGGAAAAAATATATCATTTTTCACGAGGCCAATAAACAACTATTGAAAGTTTTCAACGTCCGATTGACGAATGCGACATTTTAAAGAAAACAGATGCTTGCCCGATTGCCATTGGGTCGCCGCTTAACAAGTAGACCATAAACATACGTAACTTGGTGTACACCTAGAAAAAAACATCGATCAGCCTTCCGTACTTAAATATTATATAGGTCAACTTCCAGACTTACCGGTTCCAATATTTTTATTTTCTCGCATGATATTTTTTATTGCCACCCAACTAGGACTTTTTGCGAACTTTGAAAACGACCTAATTAGGATGCAAAATTTGTCCTTTAAGAAATTCACTTTAAAAATCTCGATTCAAATCTTACGAATGAAAAATATTAGTGACGGAACATCTCGATGCCCAACTCTTATAAAAGACGTTTGTCCTTAGAATTCTTCAGAAAAAAATGATGGTATGATGTGTACATGTCAAAATTAGGAAATTGAAAGTGCATCCACATATTGTGTATATGAAGAATTTAATAATTTTTTGGGATAAAGTTAACCACCCTGTATTTTATGAAATAGACACTTTACCCCTTATATTTAAAAAATACCCAAAAAATACCTGTATTTATCTCCGGCCAGATATATTTTAAATTTCCGGTCACCGGAACTATAACGTGGACAACTTAAGACAAAATAGATTAAAAAAATCATCTATAATCTTTTTCCTTAAGTTGTCTTCTTCCTCGCCTCCATCTGCATCTCTCTCCCTCACCCCTTCCTTAACAAAGGCAAGAAAAATTCCTTCCGTAGGGGAGCAGTTAACATGGTGGGTGTTTGAAAATACCAAAGTCTATTGGCCTCTCTCAACGAAGGGATTCGTAGGGGAAGCTCAGAACCATCGACCTCGTGTTCTGATTGGGAACGACATTAGTTAAACTATCGACCCCAATTCGTAGGGCAAGCGCAAAACAATCTTGGATTAATTAGAAACTCGATGAAACACCATGGAACGACGACGTTGGAGAACTTGTTGATGAATCTGGGGACGGAGAGCGTCGGAAAGCTGGTCTATTTTGAGTTAAGTTGTCCACATCATCTTGCCATGTCAACTCCGGTGACCGGAAATCCAAAATATATCTGGCCGGAGATAAACACAGGTATTTTTTTGGATATTTTTAAAATACAGGAAATAAAGTATCTATTTCTTAAAACACATGGTGGTTTAGTCTCTTTATCCCTAATTTTTTTATGTAATAGAACTTTGTACTGGTTCTGGATAAAAAAGAAGAGGAGAGGAAAAGAAGTTTAATGGGCCCGTACTTAATTTAAGTAAAGCCCAATCATGAGAGAGCCCAGCAAGTTATAAAGGGAAACATGTCCGTTTGTGAATAAAAAAGGGTTGGTGTTTGTTTTCTGGGTTAGACGTTGGCGCTTTTTTATTTTGAAAGGTGGTTAGACGTTAGAGCTAGGTATGAGCATGGAAAATCTGTTTTCCCGTTTCCTAAAATTTTGAAAAATCTGAAGTTTGATATTATCTATTTTCAAATTCTGACTCAATCCTGAAATATTTAAAATTTAAATCTCAAAATTTTTGATGTTTCAGTCGGAGAATTTGAACTAACTCAAAACTTATCAAGAAGTAACCCATCTTTCACTATTGTTTCAAAAAAAAAGGAAAAAAGGGCAAATAAGCCCTTAAACTAGTTCAAAAAATCTAATTATCACCATATACTCAAATCTAGGTCATAGAGGAGCACAGATTGAGTACATGAAGGAATTTTCTGGATGGTACATGAGAGGGGCAAATATGTCAATTGCTAATTGAGAGGGTGACGCGCGCATGGGAAAACCCTTCCTTAATGTTATAAATATTAATTAGAGAGAGAAGAGAAGGGGTTGAGGAGTGTGTGTTCATTACCTTTTTAAATTTTTTTTATTATTCGTATATTATACTGAAACAAATCAAATTGATATATTAATTAATTTAATATAATTTAATTTTTATTACAAGTATTAATTAATATTTATTATTTTAATATAACAAATTATGTCATTTTATTATAATTAGACATGCCATTTATTATATCCGGAGGTACCATTAGTTATAGTCAAACATGCTATATGTATGCTATTTAATTAATTTATTTATTATAAGTTTGATTAAATATTAACCGGGCATGCTACTAGTCATAGTCGAATATGTTATTTTACTTTATAATTAAATTAATTAATTAATTATAAGTTTTATTAAATATTAACCGGGTATACTGCTAGACATAACCGAGCATGCCATTAGTCGTAACCTAGCATGTCATTTTAATATAATTGAGTATGTCATTTAATTAATTAATTAATTTATTATTGTAACCGAGAATGTCATTTATTCATAACCGGGCATGCCATTTGGTCATAATCGAGCATGTCATTTGACGTAACCGGGCATGCCATTTGGTCGTAACCGAGCATGCCATTTGACGTAACTGGGCATGCCATTTTATCCTAACCAAGTATGCCATTTGGTCGTAACCGGACATGCCAAGCCCGCCATTTTGTCGTAACCGGGCATGCCATTTGACTTAACCCGGCATGCCATTTTATATAACCCGGCATGCCATTTTAAATATTTAAGTTTTTTATTATCAATATTATTAAACATTAATCGGACATACCATTTTGTCATAACCCAGCATATTATTTTGACTCAACCGAACATGTCATTTTACATACAAGCATGTCATTTTAACATAACCAGACATGTCATTTATTATAACCTAATATGCCATCAAACATATTTCCTAAAAATAATTCCTTTAACAATTGATAAAATAACTAAAGGCCTTCCAATGCATCCTTCAAGCAAAACAATCACAACCAGATTAAACCCCAACTTAAATCGTACCACCATAAACAAGCGAAAAGAAAAATCATAGCTTAAAACAGAAAAGAAAATGGGCGAAAAAGAAGAGACAGTGTGCTACTGTCTACTAGTGGAATTTAAAATACCATAATTATATTAAAGAATAAAAAGAAGAAGAGAGTGAGTTCAGCAGCGTCGGTGACAAGGTGGAGGTAGAGAGAGATAACTAACTAACTAAGTAATTATAGGTAGAGAGAGATCAAAGTGCAGTAACTCGCCGCAGTCCCCACCGAGGAGTTCACCATCCAGGAGGACTCCAACTGCTGCTAAAATCTCAGATCCGTCTCCGCCACTTCAATCATGACCCACCGGAGAGCTCGGGATCGAGCGCCTCCTCGTCCCGCTTTCCGTTCAGGAGGACTTCAACTACTGTCGGAGTCTCAGATCGATTGCCTACTCGTCCAAGAAGCCGCCGCCAGTGCTATATCTGCTCTGCATCGCTGCCGTCTTCGCTCTTCTCCACCTGCGTCTTCCTTTCACAGGCGTCGTCCTCCCCCATTGTGTGCTTGGAGGAGAGAGATCGGGCCAGAGGAAGTCGAAGGTGAGGAGGCCGGTGACGTACGTCAAATTTGCTAAACAATTTAACGTACGAATAAATAGTATAGTGTATAAGTAAGGTTCTTGAACTGAGAGAGATAGAACATGAAAATTAAAACAATCAATCGTATGTAGCCAAATTAAAACAAGTTCGTAAAGTAAAGAATGATATGAGGTTGCAAGACAATAAGTAAACTAAGAAATGTAAATAGACGGTTTGTACTTTAATGAAATAAAGAGAGCACGATGTTTTTATGGACTACCTATCTATGTCAAGATCATGGTTATTTATGAATTCTAACTAGTACCCGGAGTATTCTAGTGCATTCTCCTTACGCTTTCGCTCATTAGGCCGATAAAACTAAGCTAGAATAGTTCACGAATATCAACTAACGCTTTCGCTCATTAATTAGATCGTCAACTAAGCTAAACTCAATTATAAAGTTAACTCCTCGTGGGTTATCCCTTAGTATCAAGATGTCTCATTAATACCTAAGAATATGTCAATTGATCCTTTCGTTGAATTTAATGCCTTTCGGTCCACTATCATCAACTAACATCATAATCTAAGTGATCAAGTTAGATTAAGCATTACGATCATCAATCGATAACTACTACGAAAGATGATCAAACCATAACCCAACATAGATAAGTAATCACATAATTAAAGCATCGTACTCACAAGAAAAACTACTCACAAGTCATGTTCATACAAGAAGAAAACTTATACAAGAAAATGATAGAAAATAATATTAAAGAGAGAGATAGAGAAAACTCAAGATGTGGTCAAGAGCTTCCTCAAGCATCCTTCTTCAAGCTTCCTTCTAGCATTCCTCCAATGGTGCTCCTCCTTGGTATTCCTCACAACTCTCAATCTCCAACTATATTCTTCAAAAGCTAGATATCCCAAAGAGAGCAATTCCCTCCTCTATTTATAGTGAATGAGATGAGAGCTTTTTCTTCACTCATCCATCAAAAGAGAAGGTGGATGGATGAATATTCTCTCTTTTGAGTTGGAAAGCCTTTCTTTTGAGTTGGAAAGCTTCTTTGGATGGTGAAAAGCTCTTTGGAGGTGGAAAACTCCATTTTGGAGGTGGAAAGCTCTTCTTTCCAACAAGGAACACCAAGGAGAATTATTTATACAAGGCACTCAAGTTTCCGGCCATGTGAAAGAAAGAAAGGCACTCATGGTCCCATAATGGTTCTTGAATTTTCGGCCAAATTCTTCCAGATTTGCTGGCAGAATTAAAGCTCGACTTTGGACGTGATTTTTATCCCTTTTGGGCTTCGAATTTGAAGAAGCCCATTAGAGACAAATGTGTAGCCCAGTATGTCTTCTTTCCAGAGCCACCGAGCTTGCCTCCATCGGTCTTCGGATGAGAAAGTTATCTATATTTAAGTCGCAAGAGGTCAAATTCGCCCACATCTTCGAGTGCCCGATCAAGCGTCAATCTTTTAGGCCACTCCGATAGACTTCAACACGAACCAATGGTGCACCAACATCCTCCCTCTCATCTCACAAGGGCTTCTAGCGATAAATATGAAAGAAACACAAAAAAAATTAAGCGGTTACATGAAAACAAACATAATACAAAATAAGAGATATTAACATCGAATAACATGTAAACCTACTAGAAACGATAGGAATTCAATACTAAAATATACGCAAACAATGAATGTTTTCACACTCATCAGCCGGACGACCGGATATTTGCAGCCGACGGCGGGATGCAGTCCGAGATGATGGTATGGTGTGGACCTGAAGTAGAGATGGGAGATGGCGTCGTTGATGAAGGAAAGAAGGGAGGGGGAGGAAAGAGAATAGAAAAGAAGGAGTGAGGGCGTGAAAGACGAAAAAACCCTGACGAATTACTACCGTCAGATTTCTGACGCGCGCCTAATAATAAAGATTGATGGTCAAGATTCATTCCTGTACTGTGCAAAAGCCCCCTATCTGACTCCGGTCATAGAGCACCTTGTATTTTTCAAGTTAGAGCAAATAACACCCTTTAGTGTCACTGTGTATCCACGTCAACCAAAAATTGACACGCCAACTGGTTGATTTAATTTTAACTGTTTAGATTTAATATTAAATTTTCTATAAAAAAAGAAAGTTTCTCAAAAATATTAAAATTCCATAAAATTATATAATAACCTGAAATTGAAAGGAAAATAAGGTAAAATAAAGTTAAAAATCTTTTATAATAAATAACTAAATAAATAAATAGAAGCCTTCAAGTCTCAAGGTAAAAAAAAACAGAAGTAATTATTTAAAAAATGTTAATTGAAATAAAAAAATAAAGGCCAAATAAGCCTCTTTACTTGCTCAAAAGGTTCAAATAAGTCCATATACTTGAAAGTGGTTCACTTAAGCCCCTGTACTTTTCTAAATGGGTCAAATAACACACCGAGAACATTTTTCCGATCACCGGCAACACGCCATCCACTTACGTGGCTCCCGTATCATCTAAAAAATGCCACATCATCTTAAGTTTTAAAAATAAAAAAATAAAGAGTTAATTAATCAAAAACAACCACCATAAACATAATAATTATCCATGTCATAACAAATTATCCACTCCACAGAACATTCTTAGCAGAAAGAACCAGACCTGCGTAATGCAGCATAACAGCAAAATAGGCTCGTCGAGCATGTCAAAGAAATTAGCCTCCAAATCAAGCGACCGCCCTCCCTACCTCTTTGTACATTCCAAAGTTAAGCAACAAGAACCAAAAAAACAAAAAGGTTTCCCGGAACGCTCACAGAGCCTCGCGGTGATACCTCTCCATAGTCTGCCTCCACCCAGGCAAAACCTCTATTATCTCAAAACAAACAACAGCCTCCAGTCACTAAAGCCTCAAACAAACAACTAAACAAACCATAAAATCAATTAAATCACCTTCGGCGGGCCAGACATTGGGGCTGTAAAACGATTTATCGGTATCAGGATCGCCTTCCACTCCAATGTAATGCCCCTCCTTGTAATCTTCTACTAAGAGAACAATCAAATTAAATTAAACATTGAAAAAACAAAAGATAAAAAGAGGAAAAGGCGAAGGGAGGAGAAAACGACAAACTGAGGAGCTGGTGGTCGGGGTCGAGGAGCTCGTCGAGGACGGGGGTGTAGCCTCGGTGCTTATAGTTCCTGAGAACTCTCATCTTCTCCTCCACCGGCAACTCGAAGAACTTCTGGCTCTTGGAGAACACCTCCTCCATCAACTCCTCACTTATCCCGTGGTTCACCGCGTAGAAAAACCCGCAGTCCAAACACGCCTTTATTAAAACACTCGCGCTAGTTAATTTTCCACAATATTACAAGGCTGCCCTAACGGAAAGAATCCAATAGACGGAGGAAATAAAGGGCACCTGTAAAAGGGAGGAGACGGAGCGGGTGAGGTCGGGGTCAGAGAGGTCGACGCAGTTGAGCACCGTGATTAATATGTGGCATTTTTTAGATGACACGGACGCCACGTAAGCAGATGACGTATCGCTACTGATTGGAAAAATACTCCCGGGATGCTATTTGACCTATTTAGAGAAGAACAAAAATTTATATGAACCACTTTTAAATACAGTGACTTATTTGAACCTTTTGAGCAAGTACATAAACTTATTTAGCGTTTTAAATAACCCCAAATGAATAGTCGTCGCCGTCGTTTACTCTATTTTCCTTTCAATTGAAGGTTGTTATATAATTTATGGAATTTTAATATTTTTTGACGAAGTTTCTTTTTTATAGAAAATTTAACATTAAATCTAAATAGTTAAAATTAAGTCATTCACATGACGTGTCAAATTTTGGTTAAGGTAGATGCCACTAAAATAATGAAGTATCATTAAAGGGTGTTACTTGCTCAAATTTGAAAAGTATAGGGTGCTATATAACTCAAATTTAAGTATAAGGCGATAATTAAACTTTTTGAACTAGTATAAGAACTAATTTGCCCTTTCTTCCAAAAATAAAATATAAAACCAAATTAGCATTGGGTATTTTACTTATCAAAAAAATTTACATTGGGTATTTTTTTCAAAAAAATTATTTAAATAGTGGGATGATAATTAGATTAATTCTGTCATTTTGCCAGGTGATTCAAAGGTAGACTTTTCGGATAAATTTGGATTTCTTGTACTAAAACCAGAGCCATTTTAATTGGTATTCCGACACCATGCCATTATTCAAATTACTTCTCTCAATAAGTACTATTTTTATAATGCTTGTAATGATTTGACAATGAATAGGTTGTAATTTTATAACCTCGGAAGACATAATTTTACACTAAATATGTTATAATTATGGGAAAATTACTCTCGGCCCTTTGGAGTTTACCTAAATCACTGTTTTAATCTTTCTTGTTTTGAAACCCACCATTTGGCCCCCTAGTTTGCCATTATTAAACTCTAAGGTCCTTTGCTGATGTCATCATTCATTTTTTTATCTATTTTTAAATCAAGAAATGACTATTATACTCTTCAATAAATGACTATTATACCCATCATTCGCTGATGTCATCATTTTGTTTTTTTATTGAAGGATATAATAGTTATTTCTTTGATTTAAAATAAAAAAATGAATGATGACATCAACGAGGGACTTTAGAGTTCAATAATTGCAAACTAGGGGGCGAAAGTGTGGGTTTTAAAATAGGAAGAGTTAAAACAATGATTTAGACAAACTCCAGGGGCGAGAGTAATTATCCCCATAATTATTTATATTCAAAGTTTTAAAGCAAGATTGTCGACATTATTTTAGATCACCCACGCCTATTTTTGATGCGATTATGACAACATAAGTAGTGTTCCACTTTCAACACCACCAAGCAATTTCCAAATTACCAGCATAGGAGGTGGCACTCTCAAATGAAGCCCATTGGATAAATTTACACGGACTTTAACATTGCAAATATGCGATGAATGTCGTGTGGCAAAGTTCAAGTCCGTGCATTTTAGCTTAATAGGAATGCAATCAATTTTTGTTGCAGCCATGTCAATTCCTGCAATTCATATTTTCACCTGGTATCCGGAGAGAGGATATGGAAGACAATCCCCCTGGCAAATGCCGTGTCTCCGGAAAGCTGCGTCTCTGTCTGATCTTGTACAGAGGAGATACTCTACAAGATAGGACTTAATTGGTTCATTAAAATGGTTAAGACAGCATCGGTTAATTATATTTGCGGGATCAGCTGAACGAAATCACCAAATTCTTCGACAAGGAAACGAGCGACTCAAACCTGTATCATTGATAATTATGCATGAGGATGTGGGTACATCCTGCCGAAAGCTCTTCGGAATCTGTCATCTTCTCTGTCGAAATAAGCTAAACACCTCTGCAGGATGAGCAGCCAGTTGCATACTATTACTTCTCGGAGTCACTCCGAACAAGACTCATCTGAGTTAATGATATTGTCACCATCATTTCTCTCATCAGCACTATCATAGTCAAGTTCGTTACTCATATCAGAGTCCATATCGTCATCTGTGTGCATATCTTGGCCTTCTTTGTCTAAACCATCCCCAGGGGACACACCTCTACAGGTGCCATTAATCAAACCCATGCTAGAATCATCACGCACTTGCCTACCTTGCCGATCCCCACCACACTCCAAACCGTTTGCCACAAACTCTGTTCTAAAACTCACCACTCGATCGTCTCTTCCCTTCCTCCATTCACCAATCAACTCTGGATCCATCGAAGCCCCCTTCGACTTCATCAAAACCAACTCATCCAACTTCCTCCTGGCCAAATACAACTTATTGGGCTCAATCAACTCTCCTCTTCTATACGCCTCCCTCAGGAACACCTTATTCAGCTTCCCCTGATTCCCCCTCGTCGAGATATAAAAAATCCCCTGGTGCTGTAGCAAGAACTCCTTCAACTTCTTAGGCAGATCAAACACCTCCCTAAAATTCGCAATCCTCTCCAACGCCATCTTCTTCTCCACCGTCAACGACAACACCTCGTGGACCACAGCAACCGCCCTCTTCTCCAGCCTCCTCTGCGCCTCATCCGACCTCATATCATACCCCTTTATATCCTCATACGGGGACCAATACGGCGCCCTCTGCCACCTCCAAACAGCAATCTTATAATACTTCCCGATCTTAAACCCGGGCGGGAACTTAACAACGAAAGCAAACCGAACATCCTCCGCATCCATCCCCTTCTCCCTGTACTCCACCTCCCTAACCTTCTCGATCGCGCAGACCCGCAACTCGGGGTCCCTATCCACAACCTCAATGTACTTACTCCTACTCTCCTCATCCTCTACGAGCCTAAACCAATGCGGGTTCTTTAAAACAACAGAATCAACAAAATCATCGGGCAACCCGAACTCTGACCTGGAAACCCTCACATGCTCCACCCTTACCCTGCCCGAATTGGACATCATCAGGAGCTTCCTCAGCCGTGTCGCCGCCTCGGGCAGCTGCCCGATCAGCACCTCCCTCTCTTGGGCAATCTGGTGGAGGGCTTTCTGGGTCAACCGGCAGTAGTAGACCCGATGGACCGGGTGCTCGTAGACGTCGAACACGTGGGGGAACTTGAGGAGGAAGGCGCCGGGCTCGTGCTGCTTGAAGCCGAGGGGGCGGGAGAGGGCGTCGAGGCGGGAGACGGGTAGGGCTTGTTTGGGGCGGGAGAGGATTAAAGACTGGAGCTTTAGGGCTTTACGGGTCTTCTTCTCGTCGTCCATGTAGTTGTCGAAGCCATGGTCGCGTACCCTTTGACCCTTCTTGGAGATGGAGGTGGTCTGGGACTTGGTCCTGAAATGGATTAGGGCATAAAGGTTGGATCTTTTCGGGGGGTTTGAGGGTTTTAGGAGAGTGTGGAGTGGGAAAGCTGGCATTTTTGTGTTTTGGGTTTTGTCTCCGTGGAGAAGGGGAGTCTTGCATTTACATTTAGACGGGGGAGAAGTAGTCCTTGTCCGAGAGCTGATCTGTCTAGTTATTGTTGATAGGTTAGGGGGTTAATTCGTGTATAATGTTTTGATTGATCTGATTAGTTAAACTATTAATTAACATTGGTGATCATCGGTTAAACCGTTTAAACAAGTCTACCCGATAACTTCCACTGACGAAGTAGCCGGTTTTCATACCCATACAAGGAGCAAATGTACTTGTGTACTCCTTTTGGTTCAGGATTTATCCCACACAAAGTTTAATCCAAAGTGGAAAGCCAAATTGAGACTTCCTCATGAGTTCATCCATAGCTACTATTGCAAGAGAAAAAAAAATGCAGATTTGTCATAACTTGTTACATATCTTTGATTAGCGTTCAAATTCTAGACATGACAAAAAATTTTGCCAAAAGGTGCCTACATTCAAGTTATCCCGCAAGCGGGTAGTCAAGAGCCTCCTAAACCACATCAATGATGTAAACTACAACTACTGATCCGGACACCCAGAGTAGGCATCCGAACCTCTCCCTCACACTTGACTGTGCGAGGTTGCAATCGTGAGCCTCTGTAAAAAAATCCTATCACTATAAAACCTAATGGGAAATGGAAAAAAAGAGTACCAAAATTAACTGCTGACGTCAGCCAAGTATTTGGGACCAACATTTCAACAAAAAGTAAGGACGACAAAATAATTTTTTGAATAGCAATGACCAAACCACTAAATTATAACGTAGAATAGGGACCTGCGAATAATTTGCCTTAAAAAAATAACTTTGAAAAACAACCGCAATTGAAGTATGATCAACAAATCTACAATTGAAGTCTAATCGACAAATCCTTTCCCCAAAGTAAAAAGTCTGAATAAATCCCAAAACCCGAAGCAAAAGTAAGTTCCATCGTCTCCTAAACTATTAAAATCTTATATCTTTCTAATGGAAAAATGAAGGAACGATTATGGAAGAGTGAAAGCTTGAGAGGCTCGCTGGTCCGATCAAGATCATCACAATGCCCGTGGAACCGAATTAGGACATTTCCGTTTCGAGTAGTCCTCTCTTTATGTTTTCCTCCGTCGCCACGCCATTTCTCAACTTGAGCTAGATGGAAGGCTAACTTGATCTTCTGAATTGTAGAGGAGACGAGAAGGGCGCCAGTTCACCAATATTTGGAACCCGACGGTGAGGATCGATGCATCTCCATCGACAAATCAGGAGTTGATGCTACCAATATCAGATGAACAATCGGGAGTGATATAGAACAAACAAGTCGCAGTCGATGCTTCATTCTCCTGTCGTTTCGATTGTGTCTGATAATGAAACCAATAAAGATATACTTTTTTAACCAATAGATCAGTTGAGTCCTCTTGTTTTGGAACTAGAACTTGACTTGATTGATTTCTAGGCCAAGCCGGTTGCTGAATACAGCTTTTTGCTTCTCATCAGGGTGCTGATATTCTTATGAAGAAACTATAATATATAAGAAGACCAAAAAGATCCTTCAAGACTAAAGATAGATAAAATTTAAACAGCCATAAATGTACTTTCCAAGATGCACAAAAGATATAAAAATTAACGAAAGTCCACTGTTCAATTGCGTAAATTGCTGTAAATATAATTTCCTCAAAATAGATAAATTTAAACACTACCACTACTGTCATGCAAGTAGAAAAAGGGGGGCATACTTCTCATGCTCTTGAATTTGGTCAGAAGTGTTCCTATGATATTTCTTCTGATGCCTCTCGTCCTCAACCCAAGATTCACCATCGACACAAGATTGTAGCAAACTTGATTGATCATTAAGAGGAGCCATCTTCTTTTTCTGCACCCAATTCAACACAGGTATTAGTGCCTATACAGGGACAATTCAAGAAAAGCTTGGAAATAATCACAAACATTAATTTACTAGACTTGATTTGAGTAATAAGAAATCAAAATTTGATTAAAACAAAATATAAAGACTTCGTGGGTGCATATACATGGCCTGACTCTACCATTAAAAAAAATAATTCTATAAGTGTATCCCACACATTTTTGCTACCATTCAAAAATTATGTTTCTAAAAGTTGGCCTAAGAGGTTCATGCAGTTTTGATTAAAAAAAACAAAAACCCCATCAACAGAAAAAAAATTAACCAAATCTCAGAAAATACCAAAGTGGATGTCTACTTATTTGAAAAACAAAAACTGTTTCATAAAGAAGAAAAATGAGAGATTGTTGAAAACGATTTGTGGACTTGTTTCCTATTCTATTTGGACTAGCTTTTGGACTCCTAATTTGACCTAGATAGCTTACTTGATGTACAAGGGTTCGCCTCTATATAAAGGCATGTTACCCTAAGGTTTTGTATGGCTTTGTGGCTCGAAAACTCATCAATAAAAGTTCTCATTTTCTCCCCGTGGATGTAGGCATTAGGCTGAACCACGTTATCTTTTGCGTCCGTATTTTTTGCGCGTTTGTTCTCTAGTTGCTGAATTCCTAACAATTGGTATCAGAGCTTGGGTTGGAGAATGACGGACGGCGCGAAGTTTGCTCTTGTGAAGTTCGATGGTTCTTCGAATTTTGGGTTATGACAAAGGCGTGTCAAGGATCTCCTCGTGCAACAAGGGATGGTCATCGCGCTCTCGGAGAAAAAGTCCGAGAAGATGGAGGAGCAAGAGTGGAAGGAGATGGGGACCAAGGCGGTGACCACAATTCGCTTGTGTTCGGCAGATAATGTGATGTATCACATCATGGATGAGGAGTCACCAGCTGAGGTATGGAAGAAATTGGAGGCAAGGTATATGCCTAAGTCTTTGTCGAACAAACTTTATCTTAAGCAAAGATTGTACGGGCTCAAGACGAAGGAGGGCTCGGATTTGAGCCAACACATTAATGGTTTCAGTCAACTTGTGAGCGACTTGAGAAAGGTTGATGTGAAGTTCGAGGAAGAAGACAAAGCATTGTTGCTGCTGAATTCTTTACCTGGCTCCTACGAAAATTTGGTTACAACTCTAACTTGGGGGAAGGAGTCCCTGGTGTTGGAAGATATCACAAGTACTCTGCCAGGGTTTCATCAAAGAAGGAAAATTGGCGATGAACAAGCGGAAGGGCTAGTTGTGAGGGGTAGCCATGGTGATCGTAGTGGGGCAAAAGACAGGAAGGGATCCAAGTCGTGGTCAAGGAGGTTCAAGGGAAATTACTTCGAGTGCGGAGAAAAAGGGCATGTGAAGAAGGATTGTCCAAAAAGAACTCGGGATCGCGAGGAAAAAGGATCAGGTTCCGCGAATGTGGCCTCACATTCGGATGGGTCAGATGGTGATCTTCTTTCTGTTTTGTCAAGTCCAAAGCATTCTGATTCCTGGATTTTGGATAGCGCTTGCTCTTTCCACCTGATGCCCAAGAGAGGGTGGTTCGACACCTACAAGTTTATTGATTCAGGTTTGTTGACTATGGGTGATGGTTCTACTTGCAGAATTGCTGGCATAGGTGATATCCAAATCAAGATATTGGATGGTGTTGAGAGAAAATTGTGTGGGGTTAGGCATGTTCTAAAGTTGGAGAGGAATTTGATCTCGTTAGGAGCCTTGGATTATAGTGGGTACAACTATAATATTGTAGGCGGGCTAATAGAGGTGGAGAAGGATGTTGTGGTGGTGATGAAGGGTGAAAGGAATGCTAGGAACACCTATAGGTTAGTGGAGAACACGGTTGTAGGTGGAGTCACATCGTTGGGTTCTGATAGAGGGGAGAAAAGCTCTTGTGTGATAGAGCGAAAGCTTGACATGAATGGTTTTAGTGGAGTTGGGATTCGCAGAGACAAAGTTAGCAAGTTTCCGCTATAGTTGTCTAAAGAGACATGCATGTCAAAGGTGTTGGGTAGGTTTTGCATAGGGAATGCGAAGCCGTTGGTAGCACCACGGGCGAATCGGATATCTCACTCAAGGCCGAACGGTAGAGTTCGTGGCATGTCAAAGGTTCTACTTGGTAGAACAAAAGGTTGCCCTTTGTAAGCTATGGCATGTAGCATTGGTATGAGGCAAGAAGGTCCAGGGGGGAAGCAGTTCGAGGTTGCGGAGCATAGGGTTGACCAGAAAATAGAGAGCGCATCTATTGGTCACAAGTTTGCTTCAGCAGGTGGACTTGCTAGTTGGAGTTCGATGGAGATTGGAGGGAAGACGCCAAGCAAACTCGGAAGCTCGAGCTTGGGGGCTGACTCCATGTGATTGAACATAAAAAGGTGGTGAGAAAGTTGAGATGGTATTATTGATGGCGGTGTATCTATGGTCAAGGTGGAGCTGATAGAGTCGGTTTGGTTTCTCAAGTTCTCATGGTTCTTCATGTAGCAGTATTTCATCAATATGGAGTTTGTTGAAGTTCGGATGGAGCTTCATGGTTCGTCCACAGGATAATTTCTCGCCAAGGTAGAGATTGTTAGAGATGTCGAGAAATTAAAGAGGAAACGATTTGTGGAATTATTTTCTATTCTATTTGGACTAGCTTTTGGACTCCTAATTTGACATAGATAGCTTACTTGATGTACAAGGGTTTGCCTCTATATAAATACATGTTACCCTAAGGTTTTGTATGGCTTTGTGGCTCAAAAACTCATCAATAAAAGTTCTCTTTTTTTCACCGTGGATGTAGGCATTAGGCTGAACCACGTTATCTTTTGCGTCAGTATTTTTTGCGCGTTTGTTCTCTAGTTGCTGAATTCCTAACAAAGATCATATATTTTAATCATAACAATCAACTTAAAAAGAAGAAAGAAATTCTTTTATACTACTTGGTATTCGGATAACCACTGGAATTACTAATCCAATTCCAGATTAAAATCGGATAGAATATTTGAAAGAAAAATTAATTGTATCTTGTGTTATAACTGTTATTGATCAATAATTTATCTCTTTTTATCTTTATCTATGGATGGGAAAAAAGGATAAAACTAAAGAACAACATGTCATTGATTAAAATTTTACCTTGCAATTGCAATACTTGATCTTCTAATCTATACAAGTCTTTCTCACTCCAACACTTTCTATAGAGAAAAAAAAACTCAAGTATGCTTTACAAGTGAGGAATACTTATATTACTCAATTGTTGGATTACAAATGATTGTTGGATGATTTAAAAATGAAAGGAAAACTCCTTTATATTATTATATACAAGTGCCATGTAGTCTAAGAGGCACAAATATTAAATGCTAAATATGTTAGGATTGGTGGAGGTGGTCCACCCTCATAACTCCCATTGACCATCCCGAAGAGTACAACTTGACATTCCTTCCATGGGAAAAATTACCTTAAAAAAAACTTAACCTTCCTAATAGTTAGCCGAAATATTTATTGCTAACTATTATAGGATGGTGGAGATGGTCCATTCTCATAACTCCCGTTACCATCCAGAAGAATACAACTTGATTAAAAAATACTTGGTCTTCCTTCCCCGGAAAAAATTACCTTTTAAATTCTTTTTGACCTTTCTTCTTGATGGATGTCAAATAGATTAATTTACATGAGTTTATTCTGACAACAAGAACTCAAAATTTGGTTAAAATGAAATATAAATACATTAAAAGTGCTTGTATAGCAGCAGACTCAAAACCCCTAAGAGATATGAATTCGAACTTTTGAAAATACATCACTTGATTCGAATTAGGTAGAATCTTAGAATGATGACAAATTTCTCCCAACAAATATTTAATATTATTATATTTAATATTTGTTCTAATTATTAGAAAGGTCAAATTTTTTTAAAAGGTAAATTTTTTTACAGAAGGAAGGCCAAATTGTATTCTTGGAGATGGTCAATGGGAGCTACGAGGGTGGACCATATCCACCACTCCTAGCATAGTTAGCATTTAATATTTGTGCCTCTTTGACCACTTAGCACTTGTATATAATCACATAAATGGGATTTTCCTTCATTTTTAAATCATCCAACAATCATTTGTAATCCAACAATTAAACAATATTAGTATTCCCTCACTAGTAAAGCATACTTTAGTTTTTTTCTCCCTTTCGGGACGAATCAAGTGATTTCAACTACATGAAAATGTGGTCAAAACAGGGAAGGAGGTGCGCATGCAAAAGGGGAAGGCGAAGCATCGAGATGGAGCAGACATGGGCAATGATTTCAACTAGGAGGAAAAAGAAGAAAAAGATAGACCATATGTTAATTATAACAATCAGCTTAAAAAGAAAAATATATTGTCTATGTGGGACATTTGAGAGAGAAATTAATCACGTTTGTTTTATAATTGGTATTGATCAATTATTAATCTTCTTTTATTTTTATCTAATTGATGGTAAAAATTTTAAAGAACAAAAAACAACTACTGAGGTGTGTCTCCAGAAAGGGGGAAGAATAGAAGGTTTCTGTTTCACGATATATAGGAAATAGATAAAGTCGGGAGAAAGAAACTAGGAAAATCAGTCGACCTTTGTTACTCTTTCACGTAAACACTCGAACCGTATTTTTAAAGAAGACGACTTTCCGAAAAACCAGAAAAAATTATTGTCCCAATAACGCCATAAAGAGTAACAAGAGTATGTTTTAATAATGATTTGTTCAATCTTTATTAATGAAAATTTATATTAAAAAGTAACCCCTTAAATAATCCAACTAGATTCAACAATTTTTGACTTAGAAAAAGAAGAAGATAAAGACCCGACTGACTCTTCTCTCTCTATCTTAAGATTGAGAAAAATCAAAACAGAGAGTACTTAACTATGAGACAGATAAAAAAATCGTAACAAATAGTCAAAGAAAAAAGTGTAAAAGATTTAGAAACCATAAAATAAGAAAGAGATTTTCTTTTATACAACAGCAACTAAAGTTTCTATTTTCACGAACAAAAAAAGACATTAAATTAAATGACAAAATAACTATAGGTTCACGATGTTTATGAAATTGATTAATAAACACAATTTCATATCGTCAATTTTTTGATATTTTTTAATTAAACTAATAAATCTATAGTATTTTGATCATTTTTCTAAAGAGACACCGGTAAAAATACCAAAATTTTCCTAATTCTAAAAGATTACCGAATTGTCATTTGACCAAAAACTAAAACTTATCTTTTTAAGATATACTCATCATATACAAATAAAAAAAATCATTTCGAAAAGATAGAAATCCCAGCAGGATGATTCTGGTAGATGATATGAGCAACTGACGTAAAACACGTATATAATTCGAAGTAGTGTAAAGAAAATGGAAAATAAAATATGAAACATAAAGGAAAGAGATCATAAAAGGGGTATGGGAAAAAATTGAAAACAATATATATCCCAACTGAGCTTTATTTTTATCTCTATAGTATATAAAAAAGAGATCTATGGATTAATGTGTGTGAATAAGAAAAAGAAAGTCACATTATATCTATATATATTGTATAAAAAAGCACTTAAATGGAAGGAGAGTGGGACCTACTTGATAGACCCGATGTGGCCATCGACTGCCTAATTTGGATTTGAGACTGTTTGGCCCGTCGACTGCCTAATTTAGAATTGAGACTGTTTGGTCTTTCGACTGCCTAATTTAGACTTGAGATATACTAAAAAATATTTTTTCCCATTTGAATATGTAATTTCTAATTAAGTTATAATAATTATTTAGTAATTGATCTATGTACTCGTTGGTAATTGGAGATATGATAAAAAAAAATTTCTTCATAAAGATGTTATATTTTTTTTAATCAAAGGACAAACACTTATTCTTTTCTTTTTATGGATGGAAATTTTTTTCTTAAAATAATTATATCTATTTTTGGATAAACTATTTGAGAACCAAGGTTCTGAAAAAAATAGTCGAACTAACGGTCCAATTAGTCGGACTACGACTCCGAACCAATCTAAGGTCATTTTTCTACCAAAAGTCAGATAAGTGTTTAGACCCATCTATAACATTATTAAATCACTCTCAATCTCATTAAATTTTCAGGTCACGATCAAAATCTACTTCTCACTAAATTTTTCGTTAAAAACTACTTTTAAACAAAGACATCATTAAAAAATAAAAATTTTATATATGGTGGTCGTTGCGTTTTGAATTGCATATATGATTTGTACATAAATTCAAATCGATTATTGTTATCCATATGTATGATATCAAATATGTTACTCAATTCTACAATAAGAGACCAATTATTTTAAAATCCGTGGTCAGGTTGGTGAGACCGTGACCCGCTACCAATAATGTGGCCATTTTATTCTAAACCTTGGAGAGCGGTTAGATTAATGTTCAATGTCGTTGATCGTCGATTTAACCAGAGATATTCTTTTAAAAAAAGAAAAATCATAAATATGGTAGTCATTGCATTTTGAGTTATATATATGGATAGAGACACTTTAGTACCCTCTATTATATGAAATATACACTTTGCACTCTCTATTATGAAAATACTCGCTTTAGTACCTTGTATTATATAAAATAGACACTTAGCACCATCTTTTCATATGAACTTTGGTATTTATTGATGTGGCACCAATAACATAGCTTCAAATTGCTGACATGGCACAAGTAGATGACGTGTCAAATAATTTTACTGAAAATTACAAAAATAGCCTCCAATTAAACTACTGAAATGGAGGTTCGCGATGATTCCTCTTTTCGATGACAGAAATGGAGCCGGCAGTGCTTGTTCTTACGTTGCTTAGCCCTCTCCACCAATTCGAAGACAGAAATGGGTCAAGTATTGAGAGAGATTGTTGATCACGTCGTTCAACCTACCTGCACTTTTAAGTGTTGGACATAATGCCTCTTAGAGTTTCACTGCAACGGTTAGTTTGACTATTTCCTATAATTAACGGAAAACTACAATTATTTCTCCTAGTGTACAATCAGCTGTAACATTAACTGTAATTAATTACTTATCTCTAATCCTTGTATATAAATACCTTGTTAATCAAGAAAGTTTATTCCCTCTTTTGTTCGTTAAGTTTCATGTTTACGTTGTTTAAACTCTATTATGACAATGCCTACTCCATGATTACTGCAATTTGGAAGCCCACCAATTCGACGATGACGAAGAACGGGCCCTTCGCCGGCTCCATTTCTGTCGACGAGAAGAGGGATTACCTTGAAGCTCCATTTCAGTAGTTTAATTGGAGGCTATTGAATATATGTAGAATATATTGAATGGGAATGCCTTATGATGGCTATTTAAAATTAGAAATGGAGGGTTAACCAGGGTCCGTAGAGTTATTGTGCTTGTACAACGAGGCCGTCTACATCGAGAATGGTTGCTGAGAAGATTTTTTTTATAAATTAAATATCAGATTTGTAAATTTAGATGGAGTAAGGGTTATTTTCTCCTCATTTTAAATAGAGCTTTGCAAGAAAAGTGACAGAAAATTGGGTTTAGTAACTAATCACTTGATTCATAAAATATCACGGACTAAATAATATTAAATTATCTTGATCAATTAATTTCTTTAAACATTATGGACCTATCACTATTTTACCTGTTATTGCAACATTAATCTGAGGAATAGATTATTTGAGCAATTTTATATAATCTATGAGTAATATGGAAATACAGATTGGTCCAATATCGATGAGCCGCATCTTATAACAAACTAGAGCCACTCTCAATCTTACCAATTTTTTGGGAAAATTTTAATTAATTTCTGAACAGGTGACTTCTAGTGCAAGCTAAGCTTCGAGATACGAAGTTTAGGATCTAGCACATATTTCGTGAAGGGAATACAGCTGCAGATGCACTTGCAAAGTTCCAAGAAGACTGGTCGCTACGAGGAAGGGAGAAATTCCCTTTCAAAATTCATGTCCACCCTCGTCCCGAGCTTTACCTGGTCGCCACGAGATATCCACGTGCACTGCATTTTGCTGCGTTCCTCGTGGCGAGGTCACCTGTTCGCTGCGAGATTCTTTTCGCTACGAGACAGTTTGCTTTCTTCGGGAATTTTTGTGTGCGAAAGGTTTACGCAATTATTATTATTGTTCAGTGAACCTTAAATTTTTTTAAATTAATATATTTTTTTACCGTTCGGTTAAATGCTATTTGACAATTTTTTTCTAAGTGACATTTGATTGTCACGTTTTGGTTTTTTACTTTTGTGTTTTCTTTTCATAGGTTTTTACAGCTTAACGTATGCACTTTTCTTTTCTATTGTTTTCCTATGGATTTTACTAGGGCATCATTTTTTTAATTAAAGTTACGGGTACAACCTCGTGCGGTCTTGCACGAGGGAGTAATTTGGGTATTCGAATTGGGTGCCAAAGCTCCTAGATTAGAATAGGTGGGATGTAGATTGCTCATGATTACCGGCTGTGATAATTTGAGTATTGGGTATTCCATCAGGGATTTGGGCATTGATGTACCTTTTTTTTTCCTTTTATTAATAAAGTCTGTATTTATTTAAAAAATTTCTGAGACATCCTTAAAAAATGAAAAATCTGTGTAGTGTTTTGATATCAAGTATGTAATAATCAAATTCTCAGAGAAAACACCAATAAAATGGCTTTTAATGTTCGAACGACGATAACCATGATGACTCCGGGATCTACTTAGCTTCGAACAAAGTTCGCTAGAACAATTCTCTTACAAGTTGATTTATCTTCCCTCCATCGCCACACCATTCTGCTTCCTATGCTCGATCAGCACCAAAAACAATGAAATGTATGATAGTCAACGTGCCACCATAGTTGTGGCAAAGCGGATTAGCATATGCATTCAAAAGCTCATTCTCAACCTTGAGCTTCTCATTCTGTTGCTTGAGCAATTTGTTCTCGTCTTGTTTTGATTGGTTCTGATAACTAATCCGATAAATTTTTTCTTGTAATTAGTAGTAAGAATGGGATTTCAACAAACAAAGAAATGAAATCAGCTCTGTAAGACCACCTTCAATTGAGTCCTCTTATTTTGTAATCAATATTTGACCTGCCTGATCTCGAGGCTAAGCCTTCTGCTCAGTACTGTTCTTTGCTTTCAATTAGGGTGCGGATACTCTTTGAAGAAACTATAATATAAGAAATGTTGGAAATTGGCAAATTAAGTTAGTAATAGACTAAATTTTGTGCAATTTTAATAAATAGTTCTATTCGATAAAATTCAAATTAAGTTACAATTTTGGAATCTACGAAGTGTGCATAATTCTAGTATATTTATTTTCTCAAATCCAATTTCGGATGAATGAGAAATTAATGCCTAAAATTGTAACTTAAGTTTAAAAACTTCCAAAGTAGGATGTGACGCCAATCCCACATTGGTTGTGGGAGCAAAAGAATCTCACTTTATAAGGAGGAGTTCTTTTGGTAGCTAGTAATGAGTGGACACCTGGAAAGACAACTCGGACATGATGTAAGAATGGTGCAAAGCACCATCCGAGCGCGCACTTGCACGTGCGTGTGTGCATGGCACATTGGGCGTTTTGAGGTGCACTTCGCATCGTCGCGAGGAGCTGAGGGAGCCTTAAAATTTTTAGCTGATGCGAGTACCTTCCAGAACACCGAAGGGTCGCGAGCAGAATGCATTTTGCTTGGCTGAAGAGGTGCCCTCACTTCCAATCTATCCCAGCAACTCATTGCATGCTATTTCTTTAGCAATAGTTGTTCTCTTCTCTCCCTCTCTCTCAAAAAAGTTCCAAGTATTCAACAGTTCGCCGAGACTTCGAAGTACCCTCTATTTTAGTAAATCTAACTTGTTGGTGACTAGAGCTCACATGGCGATGTTGACATGGCAATAAGTTGATGACGTGGCCAAATTATTCAAAATAACTTAATAATTACATACTAAACCTCTTTTCTTATGTTTAAACGTATCTTTTCACTTTTTTATTGCTTTTTTTTCTCCTTTCCATTTTCTCACGAACGATCTGTACAGTTAGGGTCTTAACATCTAAACATCTCTTTTTTAAGCTGCTCTGAAAAGTTCTTGAAATGGCACATTCTAGTGCAAAATATTCATTCCAAATCGAAAGCATTGCAAATGAAAAAATAGTCTATCAACTACGCATCAAGCAATCTAAAACATCTCTACATATTTACTCTGCAGCAAATATTCCAAATGTATAAAAATAGTTTATTCAACATATTTCTCAAAAGTGCCAAGAACCTATTATCTAACTTGTTGAACTTGCAATTGATGTAGATGCGAGTGTTGATCTCGTGCCGAGATTTTGCCTTCAAACTCTCTCGTGTCGGCTTATCTCTCCTGTTAATTCAATTCTCCATTATCTCCACGATCGAACCCACCCAAATTCTGCCCAATGTCAAATTCTTCATCGATAGTCTGCTCTGCCCAATGTTGACATGGCAATTCGGGAACTAGGGCTCCTCTCAAGTGGCGTACCTACAAAACAGAGAGGCGTGTTAGCGGATTCATTCAAAGTAAAGGGATGAAAAGAGGGAAATGGGGGAGCTCACATTTGGAAGGTCATCTTGACAAGAGACATGCGATGGAGGGAGAGAGCACAGGGAAGATTTTTTTTTTTTGAGGAAGAGAGCATAGGGAAGATGAAAAGGAATGAGAAAAGGAATGCCAAACGTTTTTGGTAAGGAAAAAGTTCAAGTTATTTTGAATGGCCATCAACTTATTGCTATTTCAACAACGCCATATCAGTTCTAATCACCAACAAATTAGATTTACTAAAATAGAAAGTATCTTATTGGGTATTTTTTAAATTGGAGTACAAAGTGTCTATATTTTATAATACATGATACTAAAGTGTTTTTATCTCTAAATTTTATTTATATAAAGAGGACCATATTATTGTAATATATCAACTAAAATCTATGTTTAGGGCATACAAAATTTTCCCATAGACAACTCTTTCGGATGTCGGAGTTGGGAAATTGTTTTCTTCTTTGTAAAGTATGGTTATACGCTAAATTGTTGGGCGGTGGCCGTTTCTTTGCTTAGTTTTATTTATAAGTTTTTGTTACTCGTTTTTCTATAAATACACATACAACGTTTAATTCATATACATATGAAAAAAATGAACAAGATGATGAACGTATTGTGAGACTTTGTCCAAATAATAAGAGATTTAGATTTTTGGGTTCAAGTTTTATAATTGTAGAAAATATTATTAGAAAATCAGCACCCTTGATAAAGTCTATCGGTGCTCAAGTTTAAATATCATATATTTATCATCGTCTATGGAAAAAATAAGATATAACTTATCTATTAACAATTGTTGTTACATATTTAAATATTTTTGAAAATTTTTAGATAATTTCAGTACTTAACAGTATTATTAGTATAGTGCAGTAGTACACCGAGTGTATATTTAGCATAATTTTTTTGATAGTTAATAAAATCAATGAGATGGTGGAGTGTTTTAACATGTCGTTTGGAAGCGTACGGCACTCCCTTTTCTACAAATTAGGCTCAGACAGTAATACTGATATATTAATCTCAAAATTATTAAATGAGTCGGGTTGACCGGGCCAATTTTTCTCTCCCTTGGAAAGCTAGGTCCAATTAATTTCTCCTTAACGCACGAATAATTAACTCAAGGTGTGCATACCTCGAACCAAAATTCATTGTCCTTACAAATCCCAAAATCAAAATCAATCACAGCAGATATATATAATAACCATCACCATTTAAACTAGATAGACCAAATTAATTAATCAAGAACATGTCTAGTCTAGCAGCAGCCAAAATGTCTAGATATATATAAAGAAGATTATGTCACGACCAGAACCGAGACAAACGCCACGCTGGATTTTGAGATGACCACGACATGATGATGATCACATGATAGAGCAAGCGTGGACATTGTCGTCGCTGAAGAGGGAGGCGACGGCCTCGTCGGAGGCAACGGCGACGGAGTAGAGAGCCGGGGTGTGGAAGAAGGAGTGGACGCGGTGGGGGGACTCGGAGTTGTCATAGTAGTGGTTGACGACGTAGGTCGGGTACTTGTAGAAGGAGGAGTAGTGGCCGCTGTATCCGGGCAGCGGCCACGCCTCCGCCGCCTTCTTCCCCGCCCGCTTTATCGCCTTTATCACCTTCTTTTCCTCCAGCCCGTACCCTCTCACCGTCACCTTCTGGTTATCCATGTCTGCTTCCACTTCTTCCACCCCTGATGAGAAGATTGTATGATGTCAAATTTAAAAAGATATTTCGAGTTTCGAAATAAACGTCATCTAAATTCTTGGTAAGCACGTACATGGGCCAATCTTAAAAAAAGAGAGGATTATTGACCCCAAGATCGAAAAATATACGAATTACACTATAGTTAGTTGCTAGAGGGAATTAATTACAAAACATAAAAGTTACATCATGCAAAACATAAAAGTGCATTTAGCAAGAAAAAATATATGTCCAAATTTTTTTTGCTAAAACGTGATCTACAACCACTTGTGAAGAAAGTTGCACCAAATTACACAGAACAAAAAAAGTGAAAAAGAGGAAGCAAATTAATAGTACCTTTGAGCTTGAAGAGAGATTTCTTCAACTTGGAAGCACATCCTTCACAGTCCAGATTAGGAACCAACACCTCTACCATCTACAAAAACAACAAAAAAATCAAATATTGTAAATGCTTGAGATCCAATAAACATACATCCATTTTTTTCAAAAAAAAGGAAATGTTTATCTTTTATATGCTCTTCTTAAATCTATATTATCCCATAAAAATGTGTAAAAAACAGAGAGAAATGAATGAAGAAGACTCACAGACATAGCGAAAGAAATGAAAAGAGGACTTGGGTCTTGAGGCCTTTGAAGTTTCAATTTTGGCTTCTCCTCGGTTGTTGGGTTAGTAATAGCTTATCGTAAAGTTTTTTCGTGTTTGTGTTTCCAAAGTTGGTGTCTCAACAGGGAGAGGATAGAAACCAAACGGCTAGTGGAGAGAGGAGAGGGAACCAATGAGAATATATATATATATATATATATATATATATATATATATATATATATATATATGATTTCGAGCTGCTCTCCAAGTGGTATGAATAAAAAAAATATTAATTTAAGTTTTACTAAAAAAATGAGAATATATATTTGATCTCGATTTTCATAGAAGTTCATTTAAGTAGTAACGGATCTAAGTTTTCAAAAAAAATCTTGATTAAAATTTTACTAAAGAAATATCTTTACATAAAATTTGATGATATTTGTCTTTAAAAAAATTGATGGTATTAGTTTCTGAATAATTAGAATAGAAAAATGATGTCGGATTTCGAAATTCAAAGACAGACATGGGAAATGAGGAGTTCCAGGGTCACGCGTTGATTATAGGAAAGGCGTTATCATGAACCTCTGTTTTTTGTTATCCCCACCAATTAATTATAACATTAGTCACGATAGTGGGTTCACCCATTAGTCACGCTTGTTTTCAGAAAACACAAATTATATGGTACCGTAAATTTTTACACAATAATTCTTTTTTTAGGCGAAAAGAAACTTTATTACTCAAAGAAACAAAAAAGTTACAAGAAGGAGAAAAGGAAACAGAAGAGAAGCCAAACACACATGCCGAATAGGAAATCGCAAAACAGCAAGCCTATCGCCATAAAGAAGAACTCGACCCTACAAACTTGAGGGATAGCAAGGCCGATGAAGGAACCAATGATCTAAATCGATCATTCCTTCTATTTCTTCGCGTTCCTCTTCCTAGCCCCCGGGGACAAGTTGGAGGAAGATGTGTAGGGGTACCCACAACACGGGTAGTCCAGGATGATAAATCAGCCGCGGCGCATCAAAAGTCTACCTCATACTCCAGCCAACGTAGATCCTTACTGGCATAGGTAGTCCCAGTCTTCTTCCTCGCTTGAAAGCGAGTATTCTTGGCAGGTGGTAGATGGGAGTCCTCCAGGTCCGACTGTAAATCTGCCTCGTCTGCCCAATTGTTCTTCATCTTCTTCATAATCGAACCCATGAACTTCAACGAGTCCGGAAGATCATCGTTGTCAGCAAAAACAACGACCCCATTGCCCTCTTGACCTGAGATAGGCATGGGATCTATAGTAGGTAAAGCAGAGGCGCTGCCCAAAATAGATGGGGACGTTCCCTGTATTATTGGAGTTCCCTTGCCAAGGAAACCCGGCTTCAAACCCTTATGCTTGGAGCCCTTTGAACCGAATGAGCGAGTAGGTAAAATTCTGCCCGCTGCAATATATGCTGCCTTCCTAGCCTCAGCCATTGCCAAATCCTCAGGAGATAGTGATGCCAATAACTCAGCCGAGGAAGGGCCATTCTTGCGCCCCTTTTTCTTGCCCGATGCTGACCTAGGCTTAGAACCCGATGAGTCAGTCACATGTAAAGCTGGCGTCAACGGCTCTATTATAATCGGGCCTGAAAATAACTGACCTGTATCTTTAGACTTTTGAAGTTAAATATTCTTTGATAATATATTAATTATGTTATTCGTTGTTATTCGCACGACTCTCGTATCATAATACATTTTGAATTTCTATTTCATGAACTTAGTGTAGCGAGCTTGTATAAAATAGTACGGATGGCTGGATATGCATTTACCATTAAAGGAGAACTAACGCTCCAAATGTTTGTAGGACAGAGTGGGGCATAATACTTGCAAGTTTATGTGGTTGGTTATATATATATATATAAATAGTGGTTAATTAGGCAAATCAATTGTCACGCCAAGAAGGAATTGGCCCGACTGGTATTTTTAAAATGTGGTCTTAACCATTTTTTCATGTGTCATGTCTGCATTATCTTTTGTCTTTGAGCATTAATGTCCGTATTATTAGGCGGCTCCATTGTATTTCTTGCAATAATGTACTTAAATATTCTGTTTTGTTTTGATATACTTTTCCGAGTTCACTTCTTATATTAATTTAAAATGACATGTGAGTATAATTTAATCCAAATATTCAGTTTGGTGTTATATATGACGTCGCTGAATTTTTTATAAGTGAATAAATATTATTCCACCTTCGAAGGTCACTCTGAATGTTCACCGTTTAAAAGAAAGTGAAAATGCGGTTTGAGATTGAACTTGCTCGAATGGATTTTTACATTTGGTTTTGTAAAAAAGTATAACAATTAGAAAAATATATACGTCTATATGGTAGTTTTTAAAAAATAACATGGATGCGGTGTATCATATTGGCTTGCATACTATCTAGGATGATAACGTTTCACATTTTTTTTAATAAGTGGACATGTAACTTATAAAAAAATGGACATGTATATACAATGTTCTCTTTTGAAAAATATAGGATGCTAATTAAACTAATTTTATCTTTATAAAATGTTAATTGTATCTTAGGTCTAATTACATAGTTTACTTATTTTGCGAACTCCTCCTGGAATTAATGGATATATCTGAATGATATTACCACATTGTTAATTATAAGAGCGGTAAATTTATAAATATGACAAATTTACTTATTTTATAATTTTAGGTTGGTAACAGAGATTTGAATATGATATCAAAAAAGTTGATCTCATATTTATTATTATCTTTACATATCTCATGTTGTAGAAATCAAAATCCGCAATTTTTTGGTTAACGAAAAGCAAAGCAAAGAGGCAATGCCTTTTTTCATTACAGTTGTTCTGTCCAAAGTTGACACAAAGCGTGTTGGTGTAAAGACAACTTGGCTTTAACTGGCCAGCTGGACTGTGCCAGAGGAAATGCGCTAGAAATTAGCTCCAAAGTTGTGTTGAGAGGCCTCAGAATCAGAAGAAAAGGCGAGAATGGTCCAACAAAAAGACTCTGAATCTGCGAAACCCATTGTCGAGACAGAAGAATCTAATGACCATCAACAACAAAAAAAAAGACAGAAGAATCTAATGCTGCCCCATGTTGCAGCTTTTACACCAGATGTTGCAGCAACTTTCTACGTATAGATGCTTCAAGAAACTCCATTTTTAAAAAAAAAATTGGGTTCTGGGTTTGCTCAATTGATGAATTGATAAGTAGGATTTATTAATAACAATAATAATACGTACAAATTAATTAGTTTGGAATTACCTCTTGCGAGGTTATTACCACTGGTTTCGTCAAAATTCTATTGCAATAAAACCTAGCAGCAAAAAAAATTGCGGTAGAGAAATAGTACATCGATTAGGAAGGGCCCTATCTTAACATTAACAATAGGAATTGGTCCAAGTGAGAGTTAGTCCAATTGATAAGGGATTTTGATTAGCTTAAGGAATCACGGATGTTAAAGGCACCATTAGAGCGCCACCTTCTATATAGTGCTCGATTCTCGATAAAATAAATTTCTTGAGAATGAGTCCCCTCTATTACAGATTTTAGACTAATCCACACAATCGTTGTTGGTTTCTATTTAAAAGTGACTCTTCTAATAACGTCTTTTACATTTGTCCCGGCTTGAATCCAATAACTCCATAAAGGAATCCAATTTCATAACCATTTATATCTGCTCTCATTGGTAATTCAAACAATTTTGATTCCCAAATTATGAAAAAAATGTTATTTTGAGGCTCAATTGTGGTTTGGAGATGCAATGCAGGGATTATATAGGAATTTACCGTGACAGTATGTTAGAAAGTTGGGATTAATGAAAAACTTTCCCGACAAGATTTAACACGGTTTACCAAAGTTAATGACAGATGGGATTATCTATTACCCAAAGTTAATGACATGGGCCTTTGTGCACAGTATGGTGTCGCCCCCGTGTCAGTTAAAAGGGCCTCTGAACTACGTATTGGGCCTGGATTCACTTTATTTACTGATATCAATGAAATAGTGGGCCTAGGCTTAGTGCCTTTCTTCTTGGAAGTCAAATATGTAGATCGAAATCAAGGCCTTACTTGGAAATCTAAGTTTGCCTGGAATTAGTATTAAAACCCAAAAATGAAAGCAGCGTTAGGCTTGTAACACGTAGTCCAGTCGGCGCGGACGGCGCAAGATGGTTTTGTATGATTCAAATTCGAGTACTATAATTACAATAATTTATATACTAATTGTCGATTAATAATTGAATCCATTCTCAAATACGTATTACTTTTTTACAAAAATATATAATGGATGATTAACTATTTGTTGATATTTAATATTAAAACTTAAGTCGAGCCGTATTAAAAAAGTGACTCATTTACTGGTTTTCTTATTAATAAGATTAGAGTCAAAATTGAAAAACTTAAGATTATTACCTACTATTGCGGGAGAAACATATGTTGAGCGTAGTTCTGGCCCCTTTCGTCTTTATGCTTGGAATTGACCACATAATATATTAATAATGCAGTTTGGTGGCCATAATCATTGGACCACTTTTCTGTTTACCTCAAATTCAATAATTGTTCGTCTAGAGTCTCTAGACTTTTTTACAAAAAGAATGTGAAAAGTTTACTTCAATAATTTTATATATCGCTCTTTAACATATTATCATGGTTTTAAAAAATGCAGTTTGACCGGTGGTCCGACCGGTTGGACTGCGAAACAGGCACAATACCGGGTGATTTTAGGCTTTTGACCGGGGTCTGTACTAACAGGATCAAATCTGGTCGGACCGGTCGATTTTGATGTCCACCCTAATCGATCGAACCTGGTTAGTACAAAAATGGGCGAAATTAACTTTTTTTTTAGTTTTCGAGGAAAAAAATTGATTTGACAAATTTATAAAGTAATAAATAAAGTAGATTTATAGAGTGGAGAGATAAAAAATTAAGTCTACTTTTTTTAATGAAAAATAAGTATATTTTAACCTAAATATATATATTATTTAAAATATTTAAAAATAAAAATATTTTTGGTCCGACCAGTCCGACCAGCCGACCCAGAAAACGGTAGGAATTCCGGGTCGTAGCTCCGGGCTGGGTTTTAGAACCATGCATATTACTGCTTAAAACTTTTATCTAACTAATTATATTAAAAACAGAGTCTTCGTTTGCTCACTCACCCCATCTCCATTGACGCCCTGGACCCGGAGAAAGTTCCCTTTTGTGCCCTAACTCCCTCTCCTTTATTCACGAGATTCCACCTCCTCTTTTAATTAGTAACTCCCCAGACCCCATAATCCAACCAACTTACCCCTCTTATATTTATTTTGAACATCCCGTGTTATACAGTATTCGATAATTCTCGACTCTTAAAGCGAACACGACTTTGTACGCCTAGCTGCAAGCAAAGTACGAGGTTGGAGGAAACGGGCAAGTGACATGTCGGTGACCGGACAGGGAGCCTAACAGGCGGTGGTAGTACCGTAACCCGAAGATGAGAGAGACGGATCACATGCAGCCAAGGGCCAACCTAGCTGACTTTCTCAGAGGCCGCCCGCTACTTACGGTCCCGGGCCGATCCTCGGTCGCCTTCCTAGTCGTCTTCTTTATCTTCGCCGGCGCGTTCATCAGCACGCGCTACCTCGACTTCTCCACCGTAAGTGCCTACGTCACTCACTCTCTTGACTTTTTTTTCTCCCTCCGCTTCTTCCGTTAATTGCGAGGCCTCTACGGTGTTTGGACTCTATTGGATCCAGACAACCGGTTGTCGTCTTTTTTATGACTCGCACGTTCTTCGGGGTCTCCGCGGTGTGTCTTGTGTCGGAAAATAATTGTTTGTTAGGCCTATCCCCCAGCTATCCTCGCCGCAATCAACGCCAAACTTAATTTAGTACAATTTGATATATTTTTAATTAATTAATTAATACAATACCACCGACAGTGTTGTTCTATCGTAGGTAGCTCTCATTCTCAAAAAAATCGTAGGTAGCTCTCATTCTCAAAAAAATCGTAGGTAGCTCTTAAATTCGAATTATATTGATAGAAATTTTGCGTCTAATATATTAATGATATCTTCTTCGCATTGTTGTCAACGATATTCAACACTGAAATATTTGATTTGTCTGTCTGAAGATTTTGTTTGTTGTGCATTATTCTATGAACGTTGGTATAGACTTGTTTTAAATATTCTTTATATATTAACTAACAGAATTAAGTAGGTTATTAGATAATTTCGATAAAAGAAATCATTTAAGAGGAAAATCATAAAAATATATATTCTAAAGTCATAAATTTGACATAACCAGAAGCTGCTTACTTCAAATGCACCGACAACTGTCAAGAATAAGCGTGGTTTAAGAAAGATAAAATAAAACGATTATTAAGACACGTTACTTAACTTTACTTATAAAAAGAGACACGTTACTTGGACTCTCATAGTAAAAAAAAAAAATCGCCCCAATCAAACTAAATTATTCAGATCTCAGTATGAAGATCGAAGATATGTTAAAAATATGGGATGAAGTAGATCGTCGTTTACCAAATCATCTTAAAATTAGCCATTTGGCCACCTTAATCTCAATTTAGGTGCCAACCTTAAAAAAACTAAAATCGTTAAAATCGTCTTTCTAAAAGTATGAGTTAATATCCGATAGTTAAAATTTATCCATTTGTTTGAAAGATCGATTTCCGAACTCAAACATAGATTTCCAAAAAAAAAAATATTTAAATGATTTCACCATAAAAATATGATTTAACAAAGGCTGAAAATCATGTGGGGACCTCTTCTGCCTTGGACTTTTGTAGTGCAGTTTATAGACGGCAATGTACAGGATTCAGACAATATCATTCTTATTCACATGCTCTTTAATTATAAAGATTCGAGTCCGGCCACGATCAATTATCAGCTGTTGATTCTATATGCAATATAATAGAATTGTGGAGCGATGTCGGGTCATATTTTTAGAGGGATCATTCGGATTTTTAACTTTCGGGCTTCCATTGTATAGGTCGTTGTCAGGGGCCCAGCCCAGAAGCCCATCGCAAGCAGCAAGTCCACAACAACAAGCCCAAACAGAGCCCAGTACCCACTCGACTGCACTACGCTAAACCGCACCCGATCCTGCCCCAACAACTACCCTAACTCCTCCTTAGATCCCGACGGCCCACCGCCCGCCACGTGTCCGGACTACTTCCGGTGGATCCACGAGGACCTCCGCCCATGGGCCCACACGGGGATCAGGAGGGAGATGGTGGAGAGCGCGAAACGGACGGCGAACTTCCGGCTGGTGGTCGTCGGCGGCCGGGCCTACGTGGAGCGGTTCCGGAGGGCGTTCCAGACGAGGGACGTTTTTACGATGTGGGGGATCCTACAGTTGTTGCGTAGGTACCCCGGGAAGGTTCCGGATCTGGAGCTGATGTTTGACTGCGTTGACTGGCCGGTCGTCCGGCCGGAGGAACCGGGGCCGCCGCCGTTGTTCCGGTACTGCGGCGACGACGAGACGATGGACATTGTGTTCCCCGATTGGTCCTTCTGGGGCTGGTAAGTATGCTAAATCAAGTTTCTAATATTTAATCGTTATTATATACGAAAAAAGTTTATTTTAATACCCTACGATATAACTTTCTTATGAATTACTTTTTTGTTTTTTGCCAAGTGGATGACCGCGTCCGCGGTATTCATTTTTCTCTCTCCATGTTTGTGCTAACATGATAAGTGAGACGTACCCATGCACGAGCTCAACTCCAGCTCAAATGATAGAACTCTCGTATAGTTCGGGATCGTCTCACTTACTATGTCAGCGCAAACGATAAGAAAGAAAAGTGATGCATGTGGGCGTGACGATCCACATTTGTCACTAAAAGTATCGATTTGATAAAGTTGTTGGTAAAAAAAAAAGCGACAAAATTAAAGTGAACATTTTCCGATATTTAATTACATATTTGGATTTTGGATCAATAAAACATATTTGTCCTCTGTTGCTGGTTGTGTAGGCCAGAGATCAATATAAAGCCATGGAAGCAATTATTGAAGGACTTGAGAGAAGGGAACAAGCGTACCAAATGGATGGATAGGGAACCCTACGCATACTGGAAGGGGAATCCGGCTGTTGCGGCGAGCAGACAAGACCTCGTGAAGTGCAATGTCTCCGAAAAGGAGGACTGGAATGCTCGAGTATATGCGCAGGTAATCTATATACGTAGAGCCGAGTTAATGATGTTGGTACATATGCCTGATCACGTCCGAGTTCTTACTTGAGTTGGATATATACATTCACAATCTGTTTGCAGGATTGGGGTCGAGAGTTTCAGCAAGGCTACAAAAACTCGGACTTGGCTAGCCAATGCATTCACCGGTTAGTAATCGTTTTCCAGAGAGAGAGTTCCATACTGTGACTGAGTATCTGCATCATTTTTTGCTAATGTCTTGCCGACTGTGGTCAGGTATAAGATCTATATCGAAGGATCAGCTTGGTCAGTCAGCGAGAAGTACATTCTTGCATGCGATTCGCTTACTTTGCTCGTGAAGCCTCACTACTACGACTTCTTCACGAGAGGTTTGCAGCCAGTTAAGCACTACTGGCCTATAAAGGACGACGACAAGTGCCGGTCCATCAAGTATGCTGTCAACTGGGGTAACAACCACACGATGAAGGTAACATCAAGTGCCAGTCCATTAAATATGCGCTTCTTCTTGATGGATTACTTTTTTGAAACAACCACTTAGCGGTCTCTCATTCTTCTCGATGTCCCGTTGATGTTGTTGCAGGCGCAAGAGATCGGGAAAGCAGCAAGCGAATTCATCCAGGAGGAGTTGAAGATGGACATTGTGTATGATTACATGTTCCATCTCTTGAATGCATATGCTAATCTTCTGACGTTCAAGCCGGTTATACCCCCGAAAGCGGTGGAGTACTGCGTGGAGACGATGGCTTGCCGAGCGGAAGGGCTGGTGAAGGAGTTCATGACAGAATCAATGGTGATGAGTCCTGCAGAGGCAAGCCCCTGCATCATGCCACCACCGTATGATCCTCCATCGCTTCACGCTAATTTGGCAAGCAAAGAAACTTTGATAAAACAAGTTGAGTCTTGGGAGCACAAGTATTATGGCAATCAGATATAGGTATACTAATTAAATTATAGGTTTATACCATACAACCATATACTATTTTTTAATATATGATTCGGCCGGTTATTTCTAAATCACAGCTGCCTGTTGTTCTTGATTCCTTTCTTAATAATTAGATGAGGGTTCTTTTTCTTGCGCCATTTCTTGCATTATTCAGTTTGGTTAATCTTGTTGCACTTGGTATTTAGTTCTGGTTGATTTTCTGGTATAAATCTGGTGCTTTGATTTTGAAGCCTAATAAAGACATCAATTGCAAGTTCATAGGTCCAAGCGATAAGAGACTTGAATTCTTTGCTTTGAAATTTTAAGAATAAAAAATACCATTAGGAGAATCACCTATTTTCGACATTAATTTTGAATATTAGAGCTTAAAAAAACGTGAGATGACTGCCAAACTTCAAACTTTTTCTGTCAAATGTAAACTTTCCCCGATGTTCAAACTTTCTGGCCGATAAATTTTGTCCCAAAGGCAAAAAAAAAAAATAATAGAACTCAAATCTCTAGGGTGCTTTATTTTGCTGCTGCCTTGTAATCTCTACACAGCATCACATCCACGGCATCTTCCCAGATTAGCTGAAACAACCAAGCTGATATTGCAACAAACTCGAGCCCGAATTCCATTAAGCGAAACTCGAACTTCGAGTATTTTGAATATAGCAGATATTATTGAGAGAGTCGCTAAAGAGAGAGTATGTGTCTGTTGCATCGAACACACTGCAATTGAGGGAGCATAAGTTACATCACGCTAGAATGTTTAGTATTAATTCCATACATGGTGGGAATTGGAGAAAAAAACGAAAAATTAACAAATCATTTAAGCAAAAGAAAGAAATTTATATTGGGAATTAATGCAGAGAAGCTAAAGGAGGGATAACACAGCTGTGGCGTCCTCTCTCTGTCTCTACAGAGCTCGTGATTTTATGATGTCAATGCTCATCTCACTTGGGTCTGTTGCTTGCAGCTCAACTTGGATCCCATCCAATTCTCTCTTGAATCTGTCCTTGGAGCTTGCATACACCATCTTGTTCCGAATTTTCGACGTGTCGGGTGACCTGCATTTACATACATACATACCAAGATTAATGCATTCTCCTACGAAATCCGATACATCTTGTTTCGTTGCATGGTTACCATGCGACGAAGAAGATCTTGCTTTTCTGGCAGTTCTCATCGGTGATGAAGTCGAAATCGAAGACAGCATAGCGGCACTCGTTGGGAGGCATCGAGTTCTGGAAGTCGTCATAGGTGTCTTCTGGCATCCCAAGCTTCTCCACTATCACCTGCTGCGCCTCAATCTTGAATATGATGAATCGGTAATTCCTCTTGGTTTTCAGCTCCAAGAATTTCAGCTTACAGTCATCATGAACAGCCATTCCAGATGCCGCGTTCGCCTACCCCGCAAACGATACAACGAAACACGAATTATGGTGTAATAATTTACGTCTAAAAAAATACGAATCATGGGATCCATCTTCCAAGTCATATGAGATAATTAACCTAACATGCAGTACGTAACACTATAACATTCAGATACAACTTCGTTTGTTTAAAATAAAGAAATAACATGTAGTGTACAGAAGATCTCAATAAATATTCGAATAAGGTTCATGCACGTAGCTTATGATTCATGGTCGAGTTTCGTCGCATCGTTCGAGATTTGAGAGAACGTACCATGTCTTTATCCGGTGGTGGTGTTCCAGGGAGGTTGTCTCCTGTGAGAAATGAGGAAGAAAGACGAGGGAAATGGGAGATGGGAGAGAATGGGAAAGGGAAGAAGGCGAGAGAGATCCTTATTTTTGGGACATGGCAATAGACAAACACGGGGAACTGTAGAAATTTTTATGGGACACTACACATTTTCACCACACAAAAACAAATTAGGGCTTTTATTTTAACAAAATTTGAAGGATCTTTTTTGCCACGAAAATGGAAAAAAATGTTAATTTTAGGCATATGGGTAATGCTGTATATTCTATTTTTTCACTGGGCCACTACCAGAAAAATTAATTTTAGCCGTTTTTTATATTTGTTATTCGGATAAAACATTTAAAATGAGAAATTTTTTTTTTAACAAATGTTCAAAAGTCAAAGACTTCGGGTTTTTTAGTCGTTTTTCGTGGTTGCAATTATAGGACCATGCACTAAAACGAGGCCGTATGGGAACTGCGAACGCAAAATATAATGAGCACAGAAAATCGTTGGGTGATTTGTCAAGCCCAGTAACTCGATAGGCCCACCCAGAGAGGCTCTGTAGTTTGTACTGGTCTAAATTCACTCATAACTCAACAATACCCATTTTCCCAAATTTAGCGAACAAAACAAAACCGTTACCACGGTCTTTGAAAATTGAAATGTCTTGCGAGTAATATAAGTTTTTCTAGTTCATATTTTACTATATAAAAATTTTCAACTAAAATACTTCGAAGTATAATTAGAAAAAATGTTATTAATTTCTTTTGAAAAATAGAACACAAAAATATGATAAAGCTTATATCTCAAATTTATTAAAGTCAATTTTTTGGTTCTTTATCAGAGAATTCTTTCACTCGATACTGATTTATTTCTATTTCAATTTTCCGTAAAAGGACCCAAGCTTTTTCTAGCTGTTCAATGGCCCCATGCGGAGTTCTTTTGACAAACCTGGTCTTGGATTCATTGCAATAGGCATAAGAATTTTAAATAAAGAAAATAGGATAGGCTAGATATTTCAATTTATTGGTCTTAAGGAATTGAAATGTTGAACGTGGTACAAAGTGTAAAATGTTGATGGAATCAACAATTCAAACACCGGTAAGGTGTAATTGGTACTCTAAATTTATCTTTAAAAAAATTATCTCTTTTGCTCGTAATGATTTTTTTCATATTATTTGTTTTAATAATACTTAGAGTTATTTTGTTCAAAAAAATTATTCAAATAATTGATATTAGCTTGAGTAATATCTGTTACCTGGTGGAACAATTTTAAACTAAAAAAATAATGCTGTACAAGTCAGTTAGAAAATTGCTAAATTTGATTTTTACGAAACGAATAACAGAAAGTCAGCGATCGCGAGTTGGTCTCCCAAACCCAATCCAAGTTCAACAAGTAACCCGCCGACAGCCTGCTCTAAAACGACACGGCACCGAACTTGTCACAATCCGGGCGTCTCCAATCTTAATTAATCGAGTCGGCCCGCCGGATAACAGACGCTCTAAATTGAGAGGGGAGGATGGTGATGAACAGCAATATGGTGGTGGGGGTGGCCCACTTGTCGGCGCGGCTGTGTCAGGAGGTGGCTTGCAACCCCGAGACGCTTCCGACCGATCAAGCCCTGGATCTCATCTGCTGCCTCCCGCTCCGGCAGCTGGGTCGCCTCCTCCTCTCTCTCTGGACCTACCTCTGCTTCGACCCTTCCCCTTCCTACTACCTCTCTTCCTTCTCCTCCTCCTCCTCATCTTCTTCCTCCGATGACGACACCGACTCCGACGACCGGAGCCACCCCCACCTCGATTGACCCACCTCCCTCCCGCGCCCCTCGTCCTCTCTTTCTCTCTCGGGTGTCCTAATCCATGTTCGAGTCGGGAAGAACGCACGAGACATGAAGAGTGGTGATTTTTTTCAATTTGGGGAGTTTGCTTCTCATGTGTGAAGAGTGAATTTTTTTTTTCTTGTAATGAAAATGGGTCCTGAGTTTGTTGAGAGATGTGGGTTTTTTTTTTTGGTTTTCTCTTTCTTTTCTTGTTCAGCTTTTTTTTAGTGCCTTTCGATCACCTGAAGGAATAGTTTCAGGTGATCGAGAAAGGCGGAAAGATTGGTATTTGGCGATGTGGGTTATTTGTTTTGGATGGTTTCGGGTGCCTTATGAGTCGATCACCTGAAGAAATATGCTTGGCCGTAGTGCTTTTGATTCATGGACGCGGGTTCAAGTGAATCCTCGTGTTGCTATAGGGCCTGCAGTTACTGATTGTTAGCTTCCAGATGCTTGCACAATTCAGTGCACGAAGCCAGAACTCGAAGATGATCTACTTGGTGTGGAATTATGAAGGGAAGCCTCAGCTGAACTGCTTTGTCTGGTGATATTAGGTGTTTGCAGGAGAAGTAACAGAATGGTTTTAGGAGTACAGCCAATGATGGGAACTCGTGTAGTCTGAACACGCATAGAGGCGATGATGGACCGAAGCTTTATGGCGCGGTGTAGGTGCATCAGATGGTAGCATTGCATACAGTTGTACCGTTTACGATTCAGCTTGTGAGTGAGTATGCTGACACTAAGAATGCTTGTTTTCTCCAACAGAGTATATCTCGAAGAGATTGATCCAGACCACGAAGCAAAGGACCTGATTTTGGGAGTTATGTTTTCCGCAGGAAATAGTTATCAACTTCAAAGGCTTCCCTCCACAATTGGTTGATATTACATTCCCTGAGCGCTGCTATCTATTGAAATTCTGATAGTTTAGGTGTAGAACCGAGGTCGCTTGCATTAGATGCTATTTAGGAAAGGTCCTTGATGTTGACACACATGCCCATGAGCTGATGTTCTTGTATTTTTAGAATATAAATAGCTTTTTCAGGTACAATAAAGCGAGCTCAACAAGCTCCGGTGTCTTTTGTCGGTTCTTGTTGCTAAGGTAACTTGTACATCTTTATCCGCATAGTCTTTTGTTCTTAAGGCATGATCTTCATGGAAGAGCTCGTAACACTTTCTGTATCTCCTGACCGTTTTGAAACCACATCGACCGACCGCAAAACCGCAATTATGTATGTATGTATGTATGTATAATAGTCGAGGATGTTCTCTTGATGTATGTATGTATGTATAATAGTCGAGGATGTTCTCTTGATGTATGTATGTATGTATAATAGCCGAGGATGTTCTCTTGATGTATGTATGTATGTATGTATGTATCATCATGTAGCCGAGAATTGAGCTTTTTTTTCAAATTGGCGGGTATGATTGTGTGAAAAAGGCTTCTTTCCAAATTTGGGCCCACTAAATGGGCTTAACGAAATGGGCCCAATTCTTTCGGTGCAAACCGCACCATGAAACTGCAAAACCATCAAACCGCACCACCACGGTTTTCTTCGACACCGCCACACCGACGATGCAAATTTTCACGAAACCAAAAGTGCGGTTCGGTGTGAATTTTCACACCGACACTGCAAAACCGCACCGAACTTACCCCTAGATATTACCTTGGAAGGTTGCTTCTCACACAACCCTTGGAGGTGACGGTGCAAGTGCAAGGCATCATGTAAACTATTAAAGCATATAAGGCTGGTTCTGGTTAAAGATGGATACATTCCCTCTTTTGTCAGATATAGTAATAGAATAAGTTGGGGAGAGCACATATTCTTAACTTTGCTGTGAAGGGTTTCTCTGTATGATCACTACATATTTACTGTCAGAAATGTGATGAGCAACATTGCTTCTCTTTTCATCAACCTAACTCCCATAAAGCCAAAATTTGTTTTCTTTTTCGTCGGAACTTCGGGGCACTCACCGGTTCAACTAATCTATCTTAGAGTTGGGTCGCATCATAAAAGACAATAAAGTTCATCATACCGGATATCGAGAATTTAACATTAATATTGTTGTATTCTCAATTACTCGAACTTCAAATCTCTCAACATCAACTCGAAGGTCCCGGCTTGAAGTGCACGCTTGGCATGGGCCACTGATACTGACCCTTTAACCCATTACGTGGGCCAGGGCTCTCGTTGGGCTGATACCATCTTATCTCTTTACTAGTGGGTCATATATGGGCCACTCTTTTACTTGCTAAAGGCAAATATACTCTCTCTCTCTGGGAAAGGTCACGTGATAGTCCCAGGAGGTCACGTGCGCTTTCACGTCACCTCCATGTGCGAAAGAGGATGCCCTCTGCCCTCTGACATTCAAACGACTCCTTTCTTCTGTGTCTACGCGCGTTTTATCCACTTTCCCATCCCCGGCGCGTGGTATTCTCCTTCTTACTCTCTGGCAGTCCAGCTGCTTTTTTGGGTGGCGTTTGGGAACAGAATCAGAGCAATTATTTAGTTTTTCCAGTGTGAAAATTGTTGCTGGCGAGAGAAATGATAAATAATTTGTTAAAAGAGTGTTTGATTTCTTATTTACTCGTTGTTTAACATTTTAATTGGATATAAAAATGTTGACTCGCGTCAAAGCGAATTAAACTTGTAACCTTAGCTAGCTAATTATTCCGAATAATAGCGTATCACGAGATGTGTGCATTCAGCAGCAAGCAAATATTGAGATTTTTATTAACTTTCAGTCACAGTAATTATGAGCCATAATTTAATAACACATCATCTCTTTTGTAACCGTCCCTTTTTTTGCCAGCTTTTTCTTAGCAATCAGCTAGTTATTGAGTTAAATCAACCCAACCTAACACGCTCATAATTCTATCAACCAATATAATTACATTTTGAAGCTCAAAATTAAGACTTTTAATTAAAGTTGAATAAATATGCAATAGACTTGACAACACAAGGTTATCAATTACCAACAAACGTTTGTATTAACTGGTGATTGTAATATTCTAATTTTACCAAAATATATGTCCTTGAAGACATATCAATATTGAAAATTGTTGAAAGAACTTTAACACTTTTTAAAAAATTTATCGATCCAATTTATATTAGTCAACTCTGAATACTAGGAGTACAGAAAAATACAATTACACTGATTAAATACAAAAAATTCTTATAGAAATGAATTTCTATTTGAGAGACACTTCTGAAAAACCAAACGTTGTCCTAGTCTTCGGTAACCCCTAAAGTCAAATAAATAAGACACTTTTTCCCCTAAAGAAAATAAGACAATTGAGCAGCCGAATAATTTCAATTTCGAAAACAGAAAACAAAAGGAAAATTTCATTTTAGTATATTATGGTATCACAGAAATTGCGTTAGATCCCTGCAATTTAAAATCCATCAAACGAGTCCAACTTTTTTGAAAAAATATCACTTAGAGCCTCGGATTGATTCCCAAGCCTAGGTGATCAGAACGACATCGTTACAGTAACACGAAAAAATGGTCTTTGTTACTATTATTTGTATTTTTTTTCAGCTACCATTGCATTTTACGAGTAAGAAAGAAAAACTGACTTGACAACGCCACATTGTTACTAAAATGATGTCGAACGCCTAGGCTCGGGAATCAGTCCGGGGCTCTAAGTGATTTTTTTTCAAAAAAAGTGGACTCATTTGATGAATTTTTAAACAACAGGGTCCTAACGCGTTTCTTGTGATACCACATGATACTAAATTGAAAATTTTCCAAAAACAAACACAGAAGCGAGAGGGAGAAAAAAAGGAAGAAGAGAAGTTTTCGCAAATTTCAAAATTCAAAAATCCCCCGGCTCCCACTAAACCCCGAAAACGCCCTCCCACTCTCCTCACCGACTATAAAACCCCACACCCCAAGCTCACCCTCACCCTCACCCTCACCCTCCTCCTCACTCTCGCCCACTCCCAGTCCCACTACCAAAACACACAAAACAGCGACGTTTCAACTCGAGAAGGGCAAAAAAGGAAACAATGAGAGAAATATTGCACATCCAGGGAGGCCAATGCGGGAACCAGATCGGGGCCAAGTTCTGGGAGGTGGTCTGCGCCGAGCACGGCATCGACTCCACCGGCCGGTACGGCGGCGACAACGAGATCCAGCTCGAGCGCGTCAATGTCTACTACAACGAGGCCAGCTGCGGCCGTTTCGTCCCCCGCGCGGTGCTCATGGACCTCGAACCCGGCACCATGGACTCGGTCAGGTCGGGTACGTACGGGCAGATCTTCAGGCCGGATAACTTCGTGTTCGGGCAGTCCGGCGCCGGGAACAACTGGGCCAAGGGACACTACACCGAGGGCGCCGAGCTCATTGACTCCGTTCTCGATGTGGTACGGAAGGAGGCCGAGAACTGCGACTGCCTCCAAGGTATAGAAACGCTCTCCTCTACTTCGTTCCTCCAGATCTGCGGTTGTTTCTTAGGCTCTGTTTGTTTCCTTGTGAAATATTTTCCGATTTTAAACAAACATAGGGAAATAGAACTGTTCTATTTAAAAAAATGTGGAAAGTTCTAGATCCGGTGAAAAAATTTGAGCCTAAGAGTTGAATATCCAGAGAAGCTGAAGCTCTAGCTCCAGATCTGCGTTTCTTTCTTAGCCTCTGTTTGTTTCGCTGTGAAAGATTTTCTGGTTTCAAAACAAACAGGGGGAAATAAAACTGTTACATTTTTTAAAAAAAATGTGGAAGGTTCGGGATCCGGCGAAACAAACGGAGCCCAAGAGTTGAACTTCCTGCTTATGAACTTGTTTAATAAATTTTCAAAGATGTAGAGGTCTCGGATTTAAACTTTGGTACCAGATCTGTTTTTATTTTCTTTTATTCGTTCAAAGGTTGTGCTTGTTTCGCTGGACAATGTTTTCTCCTTTTGGAAAAATCTGCTTAACTAGAGCGGAAGAGCAACTTCCTGCGAATACTGTGGGTAGGAAGTCCGGGATCTGGTGAAACAAACGGAGGTGAAATTTGCACAAATTTACACTATAGCTCTGAGTGTTCTAACTTAAGGTTTTTTAGTAAATGCGGTTACAATCTTTAGTAACTGGTTTATCTAGATCTGCCTTTTCAGAACTTAGCTAAGAGGATGATGGAATTTTTACAGTTTTATTTTCTCATTTTCTGAGATTTGGTAATTCTTAGAAGTTTCTTAGTTCCAGGTGTTTAAGTTTTACAATTGCGAACCAAGCTTATTGGTTTATGTTTGAATTGATCCCGTGGATGTTTGTGTGCAGGGTTCCAGGTGTGTCACTCTCTGGGAGGCGGAACGGGGTCCGGGATGGGGACGCTTCTCATCTCCAAGATCAGGGAGGAGTATCCCGACAGGATGATGCTCACCTTCTCTGTCTTCCCGTCCCCCAAGGTATCAGATACAGTTGTTGAGCCTTACAACGCCACTCTTTCTGTCCACCAGCTCGTGGAGAATGCCGATGAGTGTATGGTGTTGGATAATGAAGCTCTTTATGATATCTGCTTCAGGACTCTCAAGCTCACTACTCCTAGCTGTAAGCCGCTCATGTCTTGTCTCTTTATTGCTTCCATTTGCTGTTTCTGATTTTGTGTTGATATGCTTGATGTGTCTCTTAAATGATTCGGGAGTAGGATAGGATCATAGTGCTTGTAATTTTGAAGCTGATTTGGGTACTTTTTGTCGGAATACAGTTGGGGACCTCAATCACTTGATTTCTGCAACAATGAGTGGTGTGACTTGCTGTCTGCGTTTCCCTGGGCAACTCAACTCTGATCTCCGCAAGCTTGCTGTCAACCTCATCCCGTTCCCTCGACTGCACTTCTTTATGGTCGGTTTTGCGCCACTCACATCTCGTGGGTCGCAACAGTACCGTGCCCTCACTGTTCCAGAGCTCACTCAGCAAATGTGGGATGGCAAGAACATGATGTGTGCTGCTGATCCTCGACATGGACGGTACCTGACTGCTTCAGCTGTGTTTCGTGGTAAGATGAGCACCAAGGAAGTCGATGAGCAAATGATTAATGTTCAGAACAAGAACTCTTCTTACTTCGTGGAGTGGATCCCCAACAATGTCAAGTCCACTGTCTGTGATATTCCTCCTACTGGTCTGAAGATGGCTTCAACCTTCATTGGGAACTCAACTTCAATCCAGGAGATGTTCCGCAGGGTCAGTGAGCAGTTCACTGCCATGTTCCGCAGGAAGGCCTTCTTGCATTGGTACACTGGAGAAGGAATGGATGAGATGGAGTTTACCGAGGCTGAAAGCAACATGAACGATTTGGTCTCAGAGTACCAGCAGTACCAAGATGCCACAGCCGACGACGAAGAAGCCTACGACTATGAAGAGGAGGATGCTCAGGAGGATGTCTAAGCGGGGGTCTGACCTAGCCTTTTGCTGCAACCGTGTGAACTTTTTCTACCTTGTTCCTTATTGGTCGGCCATCTGAATATCTTGTTTGGGATACTGTGTTTGATGTTTCCTTATGTAGTCTACTATCAATGGTACCAAAAACTTCTGCAGATTGAAATGGTGGTACTGGAGATGCTGCTTCAAATCTCCCATTTTGAATATTATGTGCTGCTTGCTTGTTTAACTTTGAGATGTCTGGTCCTTTTTGCCTGTTCCATTCAACTTATCAAACCTTGATTGTGTTTTCAAGTAACTTGGATTCTATTGTTGTTGCTGATTCCGTATGTGCTGAGAAGAGTGTTCCTCCTAGAAAGGTGCTGGTTTTACACTAAACCGAACTTATTAACTCGCAATACGACTGACTACCCTATTGTCGTTGTCACACGGGCCTAAAAACTCGAAAAGAGAAGCTTAACAATCAACCAAACTGGGCGAGAAACATACTGTTTCTTTATTAAAATGCTCTTTTCTCCAGCGTGAACAAGTGAAACGGGATTCAATGACACAATATGTTGAAGCATCAGTTTTTGGGGGCCTGCTCAAGGAAGTGTTGTGCCACAATTCTGCGCTGTATCTTTCCGCTCGCAGTCTTCGGAAGTGAATCGGTGATGAAAACCTTCTTGGGGACCTTGAAGGTAGCAAGATTCTTCTTGCAGAATGCAGTCACCCCGGCCTCATCAATGTTCGATCCCTCCCGAGGGATTATTGCACAGTTGATCTGGTAACAGATGAGCTTGTGTTAAGAGTATTAAAAATCTTCGCAATTTGAACCATTTTGTTCTTAGTCATGAATGAACCCATTGTTTTAAAAATGCCGTCCTAACAGTAGGACCGCTATCGATGACAGTTCGTTTTTATATCAAAATCTGGGTGGCGATTGCCGGTTGGATCAGTAATCAAAGTCATTGACCAAAGGTCCATCCGGTAAGACTGACTAGTCCAGATCTAACTCATCAATTAGAAGGCTCTCAAATGTACGCACATGAATCAGACTGCGTAACATGAGTTGTCAGTGGCGTCCTCGTACGCATTTTAAATTATAATGGATCAATAAGCTACAAATACTGACCCTTCTTCATGTTTGATAAGGATCACGGGTTTGATTCTTTTATGAGTAGATTTTTTTACTCTTAAGGTTTTGAACCCTAATCCTGAACCACAATCTCAATCGTGACCCCATCTTTTACCACTTAAGTTAGGCCATAAGGGCAATCATAGATTTGTTTCTAGCTATTCCTTGGTTCCACTTGCTCTAAAGCTACAAATGAAATGAATACCGAGTGCAAATTGCGTAAATTAAGGTGGCAATTGATCAGAGAGCAGGAATGTCTTGGTTTTTTCCATCCAAAGCACATGGATCTCGCATCTAAACTCAACGTATTGCTAGTTTTAAACACGACTTTATAAAGAGATATATATGTATCAGTAAAATACTAACCTCTTCTCCATATTTCTCATCAGGGACTCCAAAAGCAACAGCCTGAGCTATGTCTGGATGAGATAACAGGACGGCGTCCACCTCAATTGGTGATATTTTCTCTCCTGCAAAAGAACAGAAACTACAATATTAAGGCCGAAGGTCAATTTCCTTAGATTATTAAGATAAAAGAGTCGCTTTCCATTGTGGGTAGAAAAGATATAACAAAACCAGGAAAGCAGTTTTAGTGGAATACAAAAGTGATTAGCATCTACCAATGGAAGATGCTCTAAGGAGTAAAAGAATTGACCCTTAACAACTTTCTCGAGTTTGAACCTTATGAGTGCAGAAAACACCATTGAGAGAGCCATCCCTAAACAGGGTCTGGTTCTGGTGCTCGACTCTGGATACCAGAACAAAAATGAAAGTGATTCGCATCACCGACCCCCACCAGATTTAGTTTGGCTAGCACTAGTAATACATCTATCTTAAACTCGAAACAAGTAGGCGTCAGCAAAGTTGTACAATCCAAAGTCCAAACAACTTCCCCACCAGGAATCCACAAAGTTCCCACCAGGACATTCCAAAATTACATAAAGACAACTTGTTACAACCAACACTCGAACAAAAACCAAACCCAACTTAATGATAGCTTGGCCAAAGAGAGCAATAATCCAAATAGCTGTTTTGTCAGAAAGGTCACTAATTTCAATTATAGTACTTAACCAGCTGTTCTGTGGTAACCCTATAATGGTATATGCAACTACATCATATTTTATTACCCAAAAAACTACATATTTTGTCAAGCACAAGTGCAAGTAAGTTAGATCAAATATTTTGATCCTGGAGTGTATTACAAACTGATCGGTTTTACTTCGGATGAAAAAACAGCATCAAATTAGATCTTATATGTTATCAGTTTATCTAAATATACTGATAGGGAGAAAATAGTACAGCCTTGGTTTGCGCTCAGCAATACACATCTGAAACACTTGATGGTGAAAATTCTGCGCAATTCGCTATCAAATTCTTTGGTTAAGAGAATTTCAAAGCATATTCAACGATTCCAATTCGCTATCAAATTCTTTGGCTGAGAGTATGTTGTTTTCAAAGCATATTCAACGATTCCATAAGCTATTCCTTGAACTATTTTTCTTTTTGGAGAAGTGTAATTTGCAACAATAGCACACCATGAATTGAACCATGATGGCTACATTTCTTAAACCTCATCCTTTCTTGACCTTGATCAATATTGAACCACGATGACTAGATTTCTTAAACTTCGTCATTTATTGACCTTGACCATTGTGTCAACATTCACTTGGTCTATTCATAAAACAGCTTATTATACCAAATGTTATACAGCTCAACGACGAGAGCATGTTATACTTTTAACTGAACTGGTCGATCGAATAGCTATCCAGATACGAAACAAAGCATCTTAGAAACGAAAAAGCAGAATATAGAAAGAAAAGGACTTGAAAAGTTACCTCCACGGTTAATAAGCTCCTTAATCCTGCCGACTAGAAGCAGGTACCCATCGGAATCAAAGTATCCAAGATCCCCGGTGTGGAACCACCCGAACTGGAAAGCCGAATCGTTAGCATCTGGATTGTTCTTGTACCCCTTTGTCACATTGGGGCCCCTAATGCACACCTCCCCGCTGGATCCCACCCCCTGGATCTCACCCTTCTCGTTCAGGATCGCCATCTCCTGCCCCACCGGCTTCCCCACTGACCCTGCCTTGTGGGGCCCGTCCTCCGGCAAGGGATTCGTCGACATCAAATGGCTGGCCTCCGTCATCGCGTAGGCCTCCAGGACGGGCGCCGCGAACGCCTCCTCCAGCCGCGCCAGGATCGCCGGAGCCAGCGACGCGCTGCAGCTCCGGATGAACCGGAGCTTCGGGTACGAGGGCTCCGGGCTGGACGAGTGCCTTTCCAGGATGATCTGGTGGATCGTCGGCACAGCGGTGTACCACGTCGCCCCGCGCTCGTTCATGTCCTTCCAGAACGTCGTCGCCGAGAACCGCCCCGTGGCGGGGAGGGCAACGGCTGCGCCGGCGATCAGGGAGCTCAGTAGCCCGGCCATCAACCCGTGGACGTGGAAGAGTGGGAGGACGATAACGGTAGAGTCCGATTCCGTTATCTTATAAACGGACTTAATATTAGTGACGGAAGCGGCGAGGTTTGACTGCGTCAGCGGCACTCCCTTGGGGCGGCTCGTGGTCCCCGACGTGTGGAGGAACAGCGCCACGTCGGACGGGTCGTTGTCGTGGGGGCGGGGCAGTCCGGACCCCGCGGAGAGAGAAATCGACAGCTGGAAGCCGGAGGAGAGGGAGGCGGCGGCGTGGGGGATGGTCAGCTTGGAAGCTGCGGCTTGAGCCGGCTCGTTGCCCTCCGACGGGGTGAGCAAGAGCTTCGAATCCGAATCGGATAAGTAAAACTCGAACTCCTCCGCCGTGTAGGCTTGGTTCAGCGGCGCCGCGGTGGCTCTTGCCCTAATAACCGCCAAAAACATCACCACGAACTACAACACGATAGTTCGAACTACGATTAGTCGGTTCAGTAGATCGGATAACAAGTTAGCGGATTAGATAATTGACGGTTTGTACCTCGACGGTGTTGGGGAAGGTGAGGGCGACGACGTCGCCGGCGACGATGCCGGCGGCGGCGAGGGAGGCGGCGGCGGTTTCGACGAGGTCGTGGAGCTGGGAGTGAGAGAGGTCGAGCTTCCCCGGGACGGAGATGACGCGGCGGTCCGGGAATTCGGCGGCGGCGCGGTTGAGTAGTCCGGTGAGCGTCGCCATTTTTTGTTGTGGTGGTGAAGGGGAAAGGGATGGGGTGTGGAATTATATATATACGTGTGGTTGGTTTCTCGGTGGAGGGGACGATTGAGGTGGTTGCGCCACGTGGCAGAGAGTTCGTAGTCCGTTTGGCTTCTTCCGTTTTGGGGGAAATTACAGCTATTTCAGTATTTTGAACTGATTTTAGTGCACAAATTCCCTTTTTCGTCTATATTAACTTTCAGTGGTACCCGAGATAATTACTAAATTCGAGTTATTTATGTTAAAAATTGATAAAGATTATTTTATTATGGATTATAATCAGATTTAATCAGAAACGGTAAAAAAAGTTAAAATGCATTATTTTATTTGCAAATTTGGCACAGAGAGGATTTTTTTTAATGGTGTTACTATTCATGGGTTTTTATCAAATTAGTGTTACAAAAAAAAGTTTTTCGTAAATGGTGTCCACGTAAGTATCCGGAAATTTTTTTCGTTTCTTGAACTAAGACACGGAAATTTTTTCTGTTTCTAACGAGACACGGGAAAAATATCTGTTACCAAGAAACGGAAAAAATTTTCGTGTATTGGTAAAAAAGGAAAAATTTTCTGTTTCTTGGTTGAATGAATATTTTTCAAGTTCCAATTTCCTATCCACGAATCTGATAACTAACATTTATAAAGAGGTCCGTGCGCTCTTCATCCAACACACTTGTTTGATCCGGTGGTCAAATTTCTCGCCCACTTGTCCAACGTTCGAATCCCCCCGTCCCCATCCAATTTCTTTACACCATTTAATGGCAAATTTCAGTTTGGTACCCTTTATTTTTACGTAATTTTATTTTCGTACATTTTAACTATTAAAACTTCAACGGACCATAACTTTTGACTCGTTTAGAGTTTTTGCTATTATAGTATATTTTCGGAAAGTAAATTTAACTATCTACACAATACAACTAATGTTAAAATTTAATGATCGTTTAGAGTTTTTGCTATTATAATATATTTCCAAAAAAATAATATAATAATCTATACAATACAACCAATGTTATAATTTAATGATAGGTTATTAAACAAGTATGGTCTATTGAAGTTTTTATAGCTAAAATGTACGATAATAAAATTGCGTAAAAATATAGAGTACCTCTCTCCCTTGGACAAGTGGACGAGAATTTGACCACCAGACCAAACACGTTTGTTGGTTGAAGGGTGCGCGTGCCGCTTTATAAATGTTAGTTATCAGATTCGTGAATAGGAAATCGAAACTTGAAAAATCATTCATTCGACCAAGAAACGAGAATTTTTTCTATTTTTTACTAAGACACGAAATTTTTTTCCAGTCTCTTGGTTCAAGAAACGGAAAAAAATTTCGGATACTTACGTGGACACCATTTTCAAAAAAACTTTTTTATAACACTAATTTGATAAAAATCCATAAATAGTAACACCATTTAAAAAAAATTCCCACATATTAGCTTCTTCTTATTTAACTTAGTACGAACATTGTTGTAGTCAGAGGGTTTATAATTTTTCCACGCAATGTTCCTAATTCGGGAAAACCCACAGCCTGGAATATATTTTTAGAATTTTAATTTCCTAAATAATGATTTTTTTTAAACTATATGGAGTTTGAAATCATATAAAAACGTAAAACTACATACCAAAATATAATTTAAAAAATCAACAAATAATAGAATAGAATAAAGCTATTATAACCCAACTCAATATAAATTAATTTGTCCATCAAATATAAATTAATGCATTCATCGAATATCCAAATATTATAAAACTTTCGAACTTCTTCAGCCAAGTTAACCGAATTTGCCCAAGAAAGATGTGATTCATAATAAGTGTTTATTCAATTTCTAATGACGTGTAAAGTGGCAATTTTCGTTCCATAGAACTTTTTTTCGTTCCATAGAACTGGACAACTACTTGCTCGTGAAATGACAGAGAATACTCCCTCATAACCACGTGGTGTCGGCGGAATAATTCTCATCTCAGAACGTGAACTGGAATAGTACTTGTTCTATTGGAGGAGCCGAGGAGGGATGACTCAATCATATTTTTTCAAATCGTGAAATTTAGGGTCATTTTTACAAAAATTCAGATCTCTGAATCTTATATTCCTTGCAATTTTCACGATGAAAATTCCATTAGTTTCCTCGGCGGCTACCAGTCCCATCATGAATGGATCTAGCTGTTGAGATCAGGGTTCAGACAGTTCCTAAAAAAAAGGTCAGGGTTCAGACATGTACGGTGAAATGGAATCCGCGAAACCAGCGATTTAGTAACCAATAAGGTGTAGAATGATAATAGGTCTTGCTTTTGTTTGGTCAATTTTTATCTTTTATGAAAATGGCAAAATGTTGTCTCCGAGGATAACAAAATTTAATGTCATCTAGAGTCCTGAAATTTAGGCAAACTCGCATAAATTTTATTAAAAAAAACCAACGATCTAGACCAAAATAGCGACACCAATGACTTTAATTTTTTTTCCTACAAAAATGCCATGTCGGTTTCATTTCGAAGAGGAAAACTGCCGAACCACAAAAAAACTCACGCCTTCGTATCACGGATCCTCTTCCTCCCAACTGATTCTCATTTTTTTTGGGTGGAATGACTGTTTCTCATTTATTATGGTCGGGCGTAAGGGCGACGAGACTTGGGTTTAATGAGAGTTTATCTTTAAAAAAAGGGATGTGAGAAAAAAAAAGTGTATATAAATATGTACCTTACATGGGTCAAATTATTAGGAAATAAATAGGGTTTAATCAGGGTTCAGGGCATATGTAAGTTTGGGTCTCGGATGTAGACCATTGCCTCAAAAAATTGGTCTAAATCGAATCATAACCTAGACCTAGTCAAAGTCGGATCTGTGCAATAGGGTCCGAGACCCACATGCTTGAAATGGAGGAATCACAAATCTATTACAGCTAGAACAGCACCCGAAGTTATGATATTTGGACTATAAAGACTGTTTAGATTGTGTTTAAAAGCTTGCAAGAACTTTGGTTAATCTAGGATAATCTTAGATCAGTGTTTACCAAGGAAACAAAAAAGGAGAAAGCTGAGCTCTATAATAATCAAGCATGAACCCGAAACGAAGAGATCAAGTTAATAGTAACTAAATTTGCCAACTTGGCCGGCCACCATTTGATAGCACATGATCACATTTCTTGGAAAGGCAAGTAGAGAAGGTTTTATGGAATTGGTTCAGCTCAAGAGGTACCTTGACAGAAGAAAATCAGGAAAGAACCGAGATATATTGTTACATTCGAGCATCGAAACGGCTGATTTGAAGGCAACAAACAAACAAACGAGCTGCAATAAAATCAGAGTAGCTTGATGCCAGCATCTCTCAAAGAATCAATGACAGCTTTTACCTTGCCATGATACTTCTGCTCTTTCTTCAAGATAACGGAGACGGCAGGTATCTCATTCTGCAGCAAGCGCTCCGCCAAGATCTTGCCAATCTTAGCAGCCGCCGCCACATCTCGTGTGTTCTCCATGCTTTCCCTCAGGGCCTTCTCTTGTGAGCTTGCTGCAGACGCTACTGTGGCGGTTGGTGAGTGGATCACTTGTGCAGTCACAAACTTGTTGGTGAAGTGCATCTTTAGGACGTAGGGCTTCAGATACTTCGTAATTCTAGGTGGCCTGACTGGCGCCGGGAGATGCATCTCTACCTGCAATCTGGGAGCCAACTAGATTTAGTGTATGCAGCCATTGAGAGCGACTAACTAAATGAGTTGACAAGTCTATGAGGAGATTTGGATGGCAGGACAAGAAAACCAAAGTCTCCTTATTCGCCTAATTCTATCAATCGAGAGATTAAACATGTCACAACTAAAAATCGTTTCTACATCACGACGCAACAGTATGCTAACAACCTGCTTGCTGTTCGTCACCAATGTTCTAATGAGTTTCCGGATTCAGTGCAATACTTGGCAACTAGATGACAGAACGGCAGAAGGTATGACCGAATGCTAAAAGAAGGTTACTTTAAGTAGCTATAATCATGGACATTATAGCTGCACGAAGACTACGACACCGGAGCAGACTGTCTATTTCTCAGCAGATGTCCCGACCATGGGGATCCAAAGTCCAAACCACATCATCGGGAAGTCCGAGAATGTAGCGGAACTTAACATGATGAGCAAGCAAAGTGTGATACCCTCTGTTATGCATAGACAATGAACCACAAAAGAAAGCAAGTATAGATAACAGCAGACTCGACACAAACAGTCCCGGCTCCCAACAGACTCCGATCGGGCAGTGGCAAAACTAATGATACCTTCCTTACTAACCATCCAAACTACATTTCTGCTTGCTTGATCATCCATCTTACACAAAGACAGGGAACAGAACAGACCAATGCCAACGAAGACATAACAAATACGAAACAACGGAGCCGATGCGGGTTTCGCCCCGAAAAATAGATGTCTCGGGTTCGACACTAGGAAGATACCGAGACGGAACTAGCTTCAAGCTCAGTAAGTTATTTTGGAATCTTCAAACAAACATTTCATCAAACAGGTGGCAGGCAATTGAAAGAAACATTTCATCTAACCTGGAAATTCTTGCCCCTTCTACTCTTAATTCTTCTGAACTTTCTTCTCTCTTCCGGTGAAACCCTCGAGAGAGCTGAGTACGCCGATGGAGAAGAGACGACCTTAAACCTCCAAGAGGGTTTGTTGTTGATTCATCGGGCTTGTTTCGTTTTCGAGCCCAATTATAAAACCTACCAAAGTGGGATTTGGGCCTGTTGTTGTTTTGGGCCCGTCAGCAAAAGGTTTTTTTTATTCGGAATAGAAATAGACAATTTGCATTCCGCATTCCGTAATTTAAAAACCCTCAGCGAATTTTACCTTTCGTTTTTATCGCAATATTTTTAAAACCAAATGGGGAGGTTACTCCAAAGTCTTTAATTTTCTAGTTCAACCGGTTTACCCGGTCGGGTCATGGGCAAACCGAGTTTTTTCTTTTTAATTTAATAATTATTAATAAGGTAAAATAAATTCAATTAAACATAAGAATAATAATATATCAAATAAGTTCAAATATTTAAAAATAAAATAAGTTCAAACATTCATTTAACAAGTGTAGAAGTAAATGAATATGATGATATTAATTCTATTGTTTGACATGTTAGTCAAATTTGTTTGAATTAGTTGACATATTATCGTGAAATGTTAAAAATATAAGTTTGTTGTGATCCAAAGATGGTGTACACGATTCGAATGCGGAAGTAGAGGGGTTGGTTCTAAATTAAATCAGATAAAATAAAAAAAGTAAACATTAATTTTTCTTGACCCAGGCGAATGAGATGTCTGACCGAGCAAATCGATCGGGTTTTGAGCAGTCGAATGACACTCCAATTTTTAATCAAGATTCGACCCGGACTTGGTCATCGGTAGTAGTTAGGCTGGTCGGACTGCCATTCGAAACACGGTTTCGAAAATATTGTTTTTTCGACCACCATTTTTCCATGCCCAAAGATCACATTGTGTGAAGGTGATTAAATGAAGTTATTGCTAAATTTAATGTATTGGTAAATTTGGGGCAAAATTATATTTCTTCCGTAATTTAGTTGAATTTTTTTAAAAGGTGTTTTTTTTACGCTAAATTGTTTTATCGTGTTCTCTTGCTAGGCCAAATGTCCTTTGGCGATAATTTAGTCAGCTTAATACTAATAAATACTTAAATCAATTGATAAGGACGTAGTTCTAGCTTATTCATCTCAAGTTCGAGTCGTTGAGAACACAACAATATTGAATACTTGTTAGATCAATTGGAAGTAGAAAGTTGTTGGATATAATTTGAAGATTCAACAGATACTAAAAAAACTAGATTATATATATCCAACAACTTTCTACTTCCAATTTGAATTCTCCAACAACACATAGTTCCCAGTTACTATAGCAGGAACTAGAAGAAAGTACTTAGAATCTAGCTATTCGCGAACAAATAAAAGCCAAGGTGAAGAAAGAATCCGACACGTCCCAGAGGCATGATTGACTTAGTTTTGTCTTCGAGGAGGGGTATTTTTTGCTGTCCAAAGTTTGGAACAAAATCTTATGCAAAGCTTTCCGCCAGATTTGCTATATTTGCTTTAATATTATATAACCAAAGTTCGAATCTGGAAAGCCTAGCTAGGCCCTTCCAAAATTTGAAATCGAGGGCATTAAAATGCAATTTTCAACCATGATCATCTAACAAAGGTGTTAAATAATTGTTAGAATATTTTTTTGATAGGAAATTTTTTATTGATAATAAGTATTATTTATAATCTGCAAGTGTAGAATCCTCTATTCGATAGCATGAAGGTTGCAGTTGATGATTTCATCAAAAATCCTGTCGTTGTAAAATCCAGTAGAAAAAAATAACTACATGGGAAAGAGTATCTGCGGTAACTTGTTGGACGATCCTACCCATTTGCAACTTGGATTAGTTGGCCGAGTGGTACGGATATTAAATATTAAAAGAACGTACGGCTTCATCTCATTAGCAACCACAAAATTTCATCATTTGGCTATACCAGCAAATATCAGAAACTTAACAAGTCTATTTTTTTTCTGGATTCATCCACACACAAAAAAAATACAAGGGTTCAACTTCCATCATCTCCGAGTATTAAATAGCAATAAAGAAGCGTTTCAACCGTCCAAACCCTTAAACCTTAGTCGATTTCCTCTAAAAATCATGGAACAAGTTACGAAGGATGGTAAATCTTGAGTAAAAAGCTTATGATTAAATGATTCAAGAAATATAATATGGATATACCACTTTTAGATCCATTTTTCGATGTTAATATGCTGAAATTCGTTAAATGATTCAATCTCCAAGAAACACACAAAGAAAATTAATGTTACGAAACTTACCGGGGAAAATCCTTCGCATGAATTTAGAGCTATTGATGGAAAGTTCCCAAGGGATCGCATGATCTAGTGGAGCTTATAAGAAAAATATGATCAATATTATAATTAAAATAGATGCCACTATTAGACACTAGATCAATGCGATCCCTTTGGAACCCTCCACCGGCACTAACAAATAACTTGACTTGGAATTTTCGGGAACGTAGCAAGCTTTACCTATTACAAGTAGTTCTAATAGAGAGCCAGAAGAGAAGTTATACTATGGATAGGGGAAAATAAAACCTAGGGGCTACTAGTTTTCTGCTCCACGAGACAATATATATTGGCTTATGGGAGATATAAAGTGATGTTATTCACGCCTTTGGTGCAGTGGCAAGTGTTTTTTTGTGTGTGTGGCGATGTGGAGAAATATATTCTTCTTTTTTTTAATAAGTAAAATGTACTATCATTCAATTAACTTTAAATTTAAATGCATTATCGTTACATAAAGTATCGACCCACCTAAGATACTAGATAATACATATCTTAGTAAAAGCAAGATACTTTGAAAAATCACGAGAAAGTGCAATTATAGTGGTAGGGATCGATGGTGAGACTTTTTCACTTACCTGATTCCAACTGCCGGCTTCCACAATTAGTTTTGTTCTAGGCCGAGAGAAACTGGTGTAATCGGTCTAAAGTTTGTACTGGCTTGACACGATCTCCCGTACTTTTAAGAAATTTGTGCTACACAATTTCTCATAAGAACAATCTGATACCATCCGAGAATCTTCATATCTAACTAATGAGTAGATGCATTTTTCATATGTATACATTGGGCTTACTTCAAATATGTGATTCTCCAATATGGCTAGTTCATTTATTCTAATTCAGTTTGTTAAATTAGTGTTATAGTATAAATCCTCTAATTTGGATCCATATTAATCGGCGTACTTGTAAAGATATCATTACATATCATATTATATAAAATATAATTATTTTCGAATCCTATGAGCTTTTTACTATGTTTAGATTTATTTTCACTTTAATATGGTTAAAAATATTTTATTCTCAAATCTTGTTTTCACTAACTAAGAGAAGCAATTAATGTCAATAATGTGAATGTGAAACATATGACCTGACAATCCTGAAATTATTAGCTCTCCGAGTCCTATGAATATTCACTTTGGACGCATGTTCTCTGCTAATTTTTTTTAAGATAAATTTTTATACCAAGGACAAGAATACATATGTCAGAGTTTGAGTCTCTGAACTCTATCAAATCATTCTATATCTTATGCTGTTATGTTAAATGCTATTTGGCATATGATCTCTGCTATTGTTAAGCATAATCTGGCTGGAATGTTTTTTCTGTAGTATTTAATCATATGATATTTATTTCATACTTAAAATGTTATTATTTTTATAAGTACTTAAAATGTTATTTTTAAGTCAATGACGTGCTTTTATTTGCTAACATATCTACGACCAACGAATAAATTTATAGTTGAACACTATCGAACGTTATAAAAAATATTCCCAAAACAATAACTGATTCATTTGTAAGATTCAAAAAAATGGTTCGTATGTAGGGTCAGCAATCATGCAGACTCCTTGGATGAGTCGATGATCACCTAAATTTCAAAACGTTTCTTTCATGTACATTCAGTTATTATATTAGGGGAATACTCTATGTAAGTTTAATAAAAAATACTAATAGGATGAAAATTCTAAAGTTTTGGGTCAGATTTCATTAATAAAAGAATTATATATTTCAGGCACATGTACCACAAAATAAAGTGTTGATTGAAAGAGTGAATGATCAGTCTTCTAAAGTGGACAACTCAACCCGCAAATACTTATATCAACAAATAATAAATTATTTTAACTAATGTAACACGTTTTGAGTTCGAGTTTTACCACCATTCAGAAATTTTATCGGTCTCGAACCTATGTCGGTCCAGTGGATATTGTTACGAACGACAATTGAACGTGCAATGAGGCAATAATAAGGAAGTTAAGTGTAGCGATCGAACAGCTAATAATGTTAGGGAGAAACTCAGCACTTAGTCAATTTGAGCAGATGCCTTTGTCCCTTTATTTTTCCCTCTTCATTATATGTACTTCCTCCATTTCAAAAAATAAATAAATTATATGTACTTCCTGCTTGGGAAATGGGTCAATTTATTTCTACGCAATAAATTCCAAACCATATTAAACCATACGTATTACTAGAGAGACCACGTTAGTAGCCAAAAGAAAAGAAAGTGACTCCAGTGACCTTTCTACATGTCCTCCCATTACTGGAAACAGTTCTAAAAGAAGGAACAAAAAGCAAGAGCACGATGATTCATGGAAGCAATGTAACCCCATTATAAGGTAATTATCGTGGTATATGTAAAAATTATTCAATTATTTAGGAAAAAATATTTTTTTCTCCTAGAATTAAAAAAATAAGTGATTTTTTAAAGATAATTTTTTACACCATAATTAGTTGATTACACTTGCCAGATATTGAACCTTAGAATTTTGTCAATTCGTCAACGCCAGCAGTGATCCCAAATGCCCTTTAACATAATAATTAACTGGTGAATCATTAGAACATGTGTCCAATCCTGAAATCTGGCCTTTCATGTGATCAACATGTTTTAATACCATCTTAAAATCTTCATATCCAAAACAAAACCTTAGAACAACAAGTTGATAAATTTTTAACATTTATAAACAAGTTCATGACACTCGTCACAAGAGAGTGAATATGGCCAATGGGTTCTATACGTAGATTATATGTCGCACTTATTTTTTATACCACCTGATCACTCACACTTGATCAACTCTTCTAATAATTATTTAAGACTATAGCGTTATAACAATTTAGATAGCTTTTGCCCATTTTTATAAACAAGAAAAGCAAATCCATTCAATTCCCTAGCTTGTGAAGTTTCACTTGATGAGAGGGGTAGAATAGGGGAAGAGTAGGTGAAGAGTGGGAGTGGTAGTGTAAGGTCTAGCCCACAGCCACAAACATCTGATAAAATGGCAACATCACACAACCACACGCATGAGCTTTGCATTATATTCCCCCAAATGCGACTTACATGGGCTTGTCCCCTCTATTTGGAACACATTGGGTCATCCCTGCCCCCTTCTTTTTCTTCATCCAAAATCGTACCTAATTGATTTTTTACCTCCCAACAGCTAGTTTCTCTCTCCATGATCGTATCGGATTGGTGGTTACAAGAAAATGGTACGACGTAGTCTAACTAACATGGTGAACTATTTGATATTAAATTGTCACGAGAGATTTTTTTTTGGGGATTAGACACTTTATATATCTCAATACTAATTTTATTGGATATAAATAAAAAATCTACTTATTTAAAAAACTAACATGGAAAATTTGATTTTACAAGAAAATGAACACTGTTCGGGTGATTTTAAGAAAGTTGTTAGTAAATAATTTACTTTGCTTATTGTTTGTTTGTACACGTGAAAGTTTATTAGAAAAATAAATCAGAAATCAGATTTTGTGTTATGAGTGATTAGCTTATTTTTTGATAGTTTTAGAAAAGTGTTTTACGCTCAAAAGTTTTATACAGTAAAATACTTTCATTGAAAATAAGTACAGTTGCATTAGTCCAAGAAAAAATTATTCCCATAAAAAGTAGTAGACAAGAAAATAAATACTGAAAAATTGTGAAAAGTTATCGTGTAAAAACAGTAAGCAAGGTCATATAATGAGATGGGCAAAGCCCAAAATACCAAAAGGGCCTGCGGCCCATCACAAAATCCAATAATTGCAACAACAACAAAAAAGCAAAAAAAATGTTGGGACAGATTAAAAGATTATATATAAAAAAAGGGCCCAACCGGGTTCGAACCGGTGACCTCTTGATCTGCAGTCAAATGCTCTACCACTGAGCTATGGACCCAACTGATGTTCTTTGACACTAAATTACTAATGCAGCGGGGCCACCACACCAGGAGGAGATCGGGCGTTTCAGTCCCGCTAACAGCATTGTGTATCCTTTGTTTAGAAAATGCGACAGAGTAAGAGTCAGCGCCCAAGACGGTTACGTAGGTCACGAGTTGGACATAAGCGGACTCAAACTATTCACATCGGCCAGTTGTCCGAAGCAAAAAGCGAGATTTTTCAACAGGGTAAACCATACTCGTGCTCAGGGGTGGAGCCACGTTTTGGGGAGTGGGGGCAATTGCCCCCACTTATTTTTTTTATTGTATGTCTTCACTAAAATTAGAAATTGACCCCACAAAAAAATTAATCTATCTAAAATTTGAAACTAGAATACTAATATGCACCATTATCAAGTTATATTGCTCCCACTCTCAAAATTTTCTGGCTCCGCCCCTGCTCGTGTTGTTTGTTTCCCTTTTTTTATATTTTATGTCAGTTGAATGTTTGCGACTGTTTGTGCTGATGCGAATGCCCTAAGCCCGAACCCAAAGAAGAAGAGCCTACTCCAAAGAAGCGAGGCGCATCGAAGGCTGCCAAGGTTGTTTGTCATATAACTGTCGTGGTCGTTGGTCTTTGAACCTGTCAATTATCTATTTGATCAACCTCTTTGGAAGACTTGATCTTGTTCTGAACACATATTCTCGAATTCTAACTACACGTGCAGACAACAACATTTTGATCTATGGTAATGCTGTTGCATTGAAACTCGGTACGAGAGAGTTTTCTCACGTACTAGTCAATGTTCGAATACTAATTATGTTCGACCTCCCTTATTGACGTTGCATATGTTTCATATGGTCTGTGTCCAAATTGGCATGGATATAACGTGTCTTATTTATCCAATACCCTTTCAACTTTTCCTATTATGATTTGATAGTCACCCTCCTCGAAAAACTTTATACCAAATCATCAAATGATTGAATATGTTTATGCCAATCTACAAGAGCCGTGTGGTTGGTGAGACTAAGCTACTAATCAAATGATTAATCATGGAATAAAATCTTGGCTTGACAAATAAAATAATTTTGTACTAAAAAAGCAAGTTCAACTGAACCAAATAAACTTAATTGTTAACTTTTGTTTTTTGCGATCATATACTTATGGTCCCTTTATTGTTTTACTTTATCATGTATGTAACAACATTTTTGTAACCTTTATTTAAACATCGCACCAAGTAAATAAAATTTTATCAATTTTTTTTTCTACTCTATATGATGTAAGTATAAACATCTTGAACTCATATGATTCTGAAAATTGTTGAAGTGAATAATTACTTAGAAATTAAGAGACTTTGAGGACAAAAAAATTGTTAAAGAAATTGATGAAAACGTATTTTACTTGGTAAATTCTAATACAAATTGAACACTTGTCAATCATCTCCTTTCAATATCATTTTGGAGAAGCATCGACTTTTCTAATACAAAATAAAACAAAATTTATTTCATATTAGAATCGTGACCCCAGCGATCCACAATTTTTTTTACATTTTGTACTAGAAAGTCATTTGCTAATGATCGTTTGATAATTAAGCTATTGGGTTCTAATTAAAATTTTATTTGGTTTGATAGTCTTTTAAGTACAAAATTTCTTTATTAGACAAGCCATAATTAATATAATATTTTATTCAATATTTAGTCATTAAAATTATTTGATTAATGATTTTGTCCGACCAATCCACATGGCTCTTGTAAATTAGTAAAAATATACTAAATTATCAAATAATTTGATATAAAAAAACCAACATAAAGTTTCTCGCCTCGCACCAATTCGGCATTGACCAGAAACGTCACGTCCTAAAAAAAAAAACTTGAAACGTCACGGTCGGTACTCGGTCCTGATGATGGAAAATAAATTTCGGCATCTTTCACAACCGCTGAAAGTTACGGGCGCTGGCAGGCACTATCTGTTTTTTAAACCTTGATATTTACAGTAGACACTGTTAAATTATTAGAGAAATTTCAATAATTTTTTATTACATTCGTAAAATTTAAACTCAGTATATTTTTTAAGTAAATTCAAATTTCTTATCAATTATCTTGTCACTATCCGTTTGACACTATTAAATTATTAGAGAAGTTTCAATAATTTGTTGTTTCTTATAATTAAGGTTTTAATACTCCTAAAAAAAATCATCAAAAGGTTATTACAAGGTATTTATACCATGATTTTTAACTACCTAAGGTATTGGATAAACTTGTAACATAAAAAAATTATGATAAACGGTATCTAGTATATTTTCCGGAAATAATTTGTTGTTATAAGGTCTCTTGATTATAATTGTTATAAGTCTAATGAGGATGCATTGTGGTGCTCACTCATCCAGAAGAACTACAAGTTCAATAGGCCTTGTTCCTTGTCTTTTCCTGTTTGTCAAAATGGTAGATATTGGTCTCATATTTCTACTTTGGCATGTAGCAGCAAGAAAATTGCAGTGGAATTCATGACAGGGATTCAACTTTCTGTGGGCGACGAGAGTAAGTTCCTATTCTGGAATGATCACTGGTTCGAGGATCGCACCCTTGTGTCCCTTTTCCCATGGCTGCATCAAATTTCCTCATAGAAAATATCCTCCGTTCGTGACTGTGGCAACTGGTCTAATGGTTGTTGGTTTTGGATTCTATTGTGGGATAGACATCCATTTGCGTGGGAAGCTGATACTATCTCCTCCTTTATAGTCTTCCTTGAAGGCAATTACAGCAGTGGCCTAAAAGGGTGGGAATCGATAAACTAACTTGGGCATTTGGGGAGGACGAAGTTTACAGCTCAAGTGCAATAAGGAAGAAGCTATACTCGGACGCCCTCCCGATTGTGGAAGTGTCTAAGGTCTGGATTGATAAGGTCCCCTTTACAGGACCGCCTGTCTACCCATAATAATCTGATCCGGATGCGAAGATTTAATATTTGAGATTGCTTATGCCCAATTTGTGGCGTTGATGATGAATCGGGCTCGCACTTGCTTTTGCATTGCCGCTCAATCTGGTATATTTGGAATGATTTCGTTCGTCGATTAGGCATCTCTTGGTACATAGGGCCTTCTGTCGCTAATTCTCTTCCGGTTTGGATGTACTTGGTTAGTGGTTGCACGATCGGGAAGGTTTGGTTTTCAATCGATGGTGCTATTATGTGGTGCACTTGGACGATGAGGAATCGTATGATTTTTGAAGAACAGATCTTCAATCTTGACTTTCTCCATCTTACAATCCACTTGCGGGTCAAGGAATGGCTTATTTGGTCGAGAAGCATCTTTAATCTTGTCGGCCAAGATCTCCTCCTCTTTTTTGATACACTTGCTTAGTTTGTATCCGTCTGGTTTTTCCCTCTTTTTGTGCTCCTGCTATATTGTTGCGGCGATCGCTCTTGGTTACTCTTGTGGCCATAGCATTTACGTTTTTTGGGTTGTAATCATTTTGGAGCAATAAAATTATTCAAAAAAAGAATATAAATATACCTAGTTAATTACTTACCCTCCACGAGGATCCATTGTGCGAGGTAGATTGCGGGTTTTTTATAAGACACTTATTTGACCGACTAATCTAGGTTCACGGTAGATATGATTTTTGAAATATAAGATTTTAGGTTACGGCATTTGTAAGGTCAACTCAAATAAGTTTCATAACGATCACAATGAAAAGGAATTGGGATATCTGCATATACAGTAAACAAATCCGAAATCTTCGGGTCAACGACCGAAATGAGGATGGGACCAGTTGGAATTGGAAGCCGTTAATTGGCAGTTGCTGGCTATCTGCTCCTGTATCGTTTTGTTAATTGCAGATCGGGCACTCACTCGGTCAGTGGACACCGTCCACGGCATGATTTAAGTATTTCTTCCGCTCACATGATTTAAACATGTCATCCGATCGGATCGATATTTTGATATGTTATTTTCGTACGACCATACCGTTTCTTTGAGATGATGTCAAGTCCATTCGAGTTTCACTTTGATAGTCTTCAAAATGACCTTTATTTGAGTAACATCTAAATTAAGTAATTAACTGTAGCTCTAGCATCAAAACGATAGCCCAACTTGTTGTATTTTCTACAAATTCAAATTCCATACACAGAAACACTTGTACTGTTATTAATTGTCGCCTCTAATTCTGCCGATGGATAATTGATGGTAGCAAAACTTTTGTCGTCTGGGAAGTAGGAAAATTAATCTAATTCTTTAATTAAATCAGACAAAAAGTGATTGTTATGTACGCGGTTGACTTTGAAATTTGAAACATACATTTTTTAAGGTCTTAATTTATCTTGGTTGATACTATTTCAACATTTACTAGATTGACTATTTCAAATTCGAGGCAGATATGATCTTTTGAAAAGTGACAAATCTGTCCTAACAAATATTTAATAATGTTGCCTTCGATGAGATCAAACTCGATAATGTTGATTAATCTAAAATAACTCCTAAGAAGATGTTGCGGGGATAAGTGAACAAGTAACCCGAGACGGATCCGGAGTGGTCGTCCCAAAGTCGGTCTAACTAAACTAGGCTAGGCTAAGCTATGAACTACGGACTACGGGCTAAGGAAAAGAAAAGCAACAATGATAAGTAAAAGTAAAGTAGTTGTGTGTTGTGTTGTTGGTTGATGATCGTTCTCTTGCCCGAGCCCTTCTTATATAGAGTGCCTTGACCTAACCTCCACGCCTTCACAATAGGAAATCCTAAACCGCCTCCAAGACCTTCGGCTCCAAGTCTCAATCCCGAGAGATCCGCTTCAAATTATTTGTTCCTAACATGACGGGATCCTCTCGGCTCAATACAAGCCGTCTTCCTTAAATGAGCAAATCCCATCCTCGGATAGGAAGCTTTCAAAACGTGACGACCAAGCGATCGCGGCCTAAAGAGGAACTTACCAAGTCTTGCCAAATATTGAGAATCTCGGCTCAAGTTAGGAAAATATAGATCGTTTTGACCTTCTCGAACCTCCCATGCAAAATCTTGACTCAAATCCGTCATCGCCTAAGACGGACATCTCGTCAGGCCCAAAGTGAATCTCAAAATGGGCTCAGGCTAAAGGCATCCACAACCAAAGTGGACTTATTCCTGAAATCGCCTTCCCGCCTACGAAGGTCAAATGAGCTTCCCGCTCCGATCCAAGTTGGCTTCTCACCTTCGGCTTCTCACCTTCGGCTTCTTGCCTTAGGCTCCTCGCTTGTCTTCTTGCCTTAGGCTTCCGGCCTTAAGTTTCTCGCCCGACTTCTCACCTTAGGCTTCTCGCTCGGCCTCTCGCCGTCGGCCTCTCACTCGGCCTCTCGCCACTCGGCCTCTCGCTCGGCCTTTTGCCACTCGGCCTCTCGCTCGGCCTCTCGCCGTAGGCCTCTCGCTCGGCCTCTCGCCACTCGACCTCTTGCCGTAGGCCTCTCACTCGGCTCCTCACTCGGTCTCGCCTATGCGGGCGAGAGGGGCTTCTTCTACTGGCTCCTCATTCCGACGAGCTCGAGCCGATTCCCGCACATCCGGAGATAGACCGTCATCACTCTGAGACATTAATTTCGTGCTCCAACATCTTCCCACCTACAAGCATGGAGCAAGAGGCGGGCCTTACCACCTTCAACTCGAAGCGGGCCTTACCGTCTTAAAGTCCAACGCGGACTTAAACGGCCACTTCAAGTGGGCTGACTGGTCCAACTCAGACATCATACTTAGCAGGCCAAGGTGCCCAACTCGGACATATCGACCTCGCAAGCCGAAGCGTCCAACGCGGACATATCACTTCACAGATCAAGGCACCTTACCCGGATATATCGACCTCACGTACCGAAGTGCCCAACTCGGACATATCGACTTCACGTATCGAAGTGTCCAACCCGGACATATTGACTTCATGGACCGAAGTGTCTAACCCGGACATATCGACTTCACGGACTGAAGTGTCCGACCCAGACATATCAACCTCACGGGCCGAAGAGCTCGGCGTTCACCTGGACATCCAACTTCGAGGGCACAACCCGGACATCCCGGATGACTTCGGAGATAGGACATCCACTCGGACTTCAAAGATGGGGCGCCCACTCAGACTTCAAGGATGGGACGCCTACTCGGACTTCACGGATGGGGCGTCCACCTTCGAACTCAGAGCAAATATCCGCGTTAAACCACATTTTTTGACCTCCTTCCGGGCAGGCGAGAAGCTGACCAAACTGGGAGCTTTGGTCTTGGAAGCCTTCTATCATCACCGGTTTCGACCAAGTAAGACCATCTTCGGACTCGATGGAGGGAAGACCATCGACAATCTCTTTCCAACTCAAAACTGGAAGTGATTGCTTTGAGACAACATCACCCACCGATCACTTTCAGACCACATCAGTCATCGGTCAACCGGTCACCCGATCACTTTGCGACCACACCGGGTACCTCAAAATATATTGACAATGTCGAGATTATTTTTATACCTCAACAATGCCCCCCGCACGTTAACACTTCGGTACGGTCAGGCGAGAAGTGTTGACGTGGTCCTTCATCTCCGACTTGGCACCCGCCAGCTAACTTAAAATGGAATGAAGATGAGCAGCTCAAAGAGGTCTAGGCCACTGTCCTGATGACATACCCGGCCGAGTTGTAAGGTGATAAGGTGCAAATCTCTAATCACCTTGTCACCTCGCCTATTGCTTTATTCCCCAAAAGTAATGGGGAGTACTTGCCCCCCGGGTGTGGCACTAATCGGTCGTTGAGTTGAAAGGAAATTCTGCCTGATCGAACTAGCACACTAGGCAAACCAGCCATCTACGTAGCTATAGACCACCCTTATTGGTATTGTGGTTCCATCGTTGAAGGCCGCCTCTATGTAGCATATGGCCGGGATGAATGGACATGCATCGGCCATCATAATCTCCACCTTTCCATCTGACTTCTACCGGATTGGACATTGGTGGATGGAAGATAGGATTACCAGACCGGAGCAGATCAAGTCTCGTCCTTTCCCGTTAAGGTTGGTCATGACCATGCCAGTCGGGCTGACATCCTCTTTTTCCTTATTGCGATCCCTGAGGAGCAACTGAAGAAAGGTGTTTACCACACCCATGCCATCCATGGGTACTCTCTTGATCGGCTCCCCAAGCATGTGAACCGTGATGCAAAGAGATTTTTTGTGTCCGCCTATTCCTTGGGTTGGCCTCACAATGGTGACGTCGCCATTAAAGGCTTCCACAATGGGAACGATATATGACATCTCTCCTATCTGTGGTTCAGGTGTATCTTCCTCACTCATGTCTCCCTTCAGAAGACTGGGTCGGTTGAGTTTCGGCCTAAAGATGGCCGGGAGGGTGAACAACTTGTGAATCGACACCTTGTCTGGGAAGTCTCCAAACTTAACATAACCAATGTCAAAACCGACCGAGACATCTTTTTCCTTCCAATCGTCCTTACCCTCATGAAAGTTACTTTCCCTGGAATGGATCTCGCTTCTCGCTTTAGGTACCCACTCCCGGATCAACTTCTTGTGTCAGTTTTTGGGTGCCTTTGGCCGAACCTCCTTGATGTGCTTGAGATCCTTTCCCTTGATTGTCTTAGAGGCTTCAACCTTCTTGGCCCGGCCTCGGGTCTGGGTCGATCGATGTTCAACTCGTGGGCGAGCTAAGAGCATCTTTTGTTTTTCCAACTGGACCCTTTGCTCTGCGAGTTGCCTTTCGAGGTCCTTGATGGCTTGCTTTTGTTTCTGGACCTTTTTCTCAAGGCGACGTCTCTGGGTCTTAGTTAGGACGTCTCGCGTTGGTAGATCAAGGGTGATCCTCTTATCTCCAAATCTGTTGAAAGAGTATCGGTGTGGGTTGGACCTGTCTTGAAGGTCTACTTTGGTACGGGAATGACGGAGCCTCCACATCTTATTGACTTCCCTCGAAGTGTAGAACTTCTGAGTTTTTGGTATACCGCTGTCGGGTGGTCGTCCTTGCCCCCCGATTTTTGCCTCCCGGCTCTTAAGGTCGGCCTTCCCTCGCTTAGAACCATCGGTTCCCCTTGGAGGAAATGACTTCCAAGCTTTGGGATGCCATTATCAGGTGGCCTTTCTTGCCCCCCGAGTCTTGCCTCCCAGGTCTTAAAGTCGGCCTTCCCTCGCTTAGGACCATCGGTTCCCCTTGGACGAAATGACTTCCAAGCTTTTGGGATGCCGTTATCGGGTGGCCTTTCTTGCCCCCCGAGTTTTGCCCTTCGGGTCCTAGGATTGGCCTTCTCTTGCTTGGGGCTTCTTTTTTGGCTTTGATTGAAGGCAACCATGGCGACATGAGCAATATGGTGAGGATCTATCGATGATTGATCCTCCAAGAATTGATGCGGGACAAAGTCCTCGGATTGGGAAGATAAGGGTGCCCTTCCATCCTTTGTCGTCGGATAGATCCCAATGTCAGCTGACAGTTGACTTCGTCCTCATCGAGATCTTCTTTTCGGTTGACGTTGTCTTCATCGAGCTCTTCTTCTAGGTTGATGTCATCCTCATCGAGCTCTTCTTGTCGGTTGACATCGTCCTCATCGAGCTCTCCTTGCTGGTTGACCTCGATCTCATCGAGTTCTTCTTGTCGGTTGACATCATCCTTATTGACCTCGTCATCCTCATCGAGCTCTCCTTGTCGGTTGACGTCGTCCTCATCGAGCTCTCCTTGTCGATTGACGTCATCCTCATTGAGCTCGTCATCCTCATCGAGCTCTTCTTGTTGGTTGACATCGTCGTCATTGAGCTCGTCATCCTCATCGAGCTCGTCATCCTCACCGAGCTCTTCTTGTCGATTGATGGGATGGCGGTTGTCCTCCTCGTCTAGGTCCATCTGTGCTTGATCCATGACTTGGAGGGTCGAGGTAGGACTGGAAACCCTTGAGTCGAACAAATGATTCGTGCAAACATCCCTCCTTTTGAAAGAGTTTTGGTCGGCCGAGACCCTAGATGGGTATGACCAATCTTGGGTCAGGGCCGGTTGGTACCAGCTCGATTCCTCTTGGAGATTGCTAGCCCTCGTCCTTGCTGTCTCGTAGTGTCCCGAGTGGTTCACTCCTTGTGTCCCCATCCCCAAGTAAGAAGTTGTTTGGTAAGGGGGACTCCTAGGGGTTCCTGGTTGTGGACAATAACCAAACACGCTTAGCGTTGGCGGCGCCATGGTATAAGGCATATGACCAGTCCATGGTTGTCCGAAGGTTGGTCGGATGGGTAGCGCTTCTTCCGCATGCCTAACAACGAACTCTTCACAGCATCTTTTGGACTCCTCATAACACTTCTGAGGGATGAAGGTGGTATATGTCTCGATCGGAACGACGGGTCTATAGAACTCTTCGTAGCTCTTTCGAGCAACATATGAGGCATATGACTCCATCAGGATGATGCTTGTCTTAGCCGACTTTTTAGAGGAAGCAAAAGTAGTTGAGTTCCTCCTTGCGTCAACTGAGATGTAGACGGTGTTGGCTCCTTAAAGGAAACCGGTGCAACAGAGTTGTTGGTCGTCTTGGTTGAGCGAAGTAAGACCGCCTTCTCAGACGCCCTCCTTAGTCCCACCGAGCGTGCCAAAAATATGTTACGGGGATAAGTGAACAAGTAACCCGAGACGGATCCGGAGTGGTCGTCCCAAGGTCAGTCTAACTAAACTAGGCTAGGCTAAGCTATGAACTACGGACTACGGGCTAAGGAAAAGAAAAGCAACAATGATAAGTAAAAGTAAAGTAGTTGTGTGTTGTGTTGTTGGTTGATGATCGTTCTCTTGCCCGAGCCCTTCTTATATAGAGTGCCTTGACCTAACCTCCACGCCTTCACAATAGGAAATCCTAAACCGCCTCCAAGACCTTCGGCTCCAAGTCTCAATCCCGAGAGATCCGCTTCAAATTATTTGTTCCTAACATGACGGGATCCTCTCGGCTCAATACAAGCCGTCTTCCTTAAATGAGCAAATCCCATCCTCGGATAGGAAGCTTTCAAAACGTGACGACCAAGCGATCGCGGCCTAAAGAGGAACTTACCAAGTCTTGCCAAATATTGAGAATCTCGGCTCAAGTTAGGAAAATATAGATCGTTTTGACCTTCTCGAACTTCCCATGCAAAATCTTGACTCAAATCCGTCATCGCCCAAGACGGACATCTCGTCAGGCCCAAAGTGAATCTCAAAATGGGCTCAGGCTAAAGGCATCCACAACCAAAGTGGACTTATTCCCGAAATCGCCTTCCCGCCTACGAAGGTCAAATGAGCTTCCCGCTCCGATCCAAGTTGGCTTCTCACCTTCGGCTTCTTGCCTTAGGCTCCTCGCTTGTCTTCTTGCCTTAGGCTTCCGGTCTTAAGTTTCTCGCCCTGCTTCTCACCTTAGGCTTGTCGCTCGGCCTCTCGCCGTAGGCCTCTCACTCGGCCTCTCACCACTCGGCCTCTCGCTCGGCCTTTTGCCACTCGGCCTCTCGCTCGGCCTCTCGCCACTCGGCCTCTCGCTCGGCCTTTTGCCACTCAGCCTCTCGCTCGGCCTTTTGCCACTCGGCCTCTCGCTCGGCCTCTCGCCACTCGACCTCTTGCCGTAGGCCTCTCACTCGGCTCCTCACTTGATCTCGCCTATGCGGGCGAGAGGGGCCTCTCGTCCGGGCTCCCCGTGAGCGCTCGGTCTCGCCTACGCGGGCGAGAGGGGCCTCTCGCCAGGGCTCCTACTGAGCGCTCGGTCTCGCCTATGCGGGCGAGAGGGGCTTCTCCCCCGGGCTCCTCGTTCCGACGAGCTCGAGCCGATTTCCGCACATCCGGAGATAGACCGTCATCACTCCGAGACATTAATTTCGTGCTCCAACATCTTCCCACCTACAAGCATGGAGCAAGAGGCGGGCCTTACCACCTTCAACTCGAAGCAGGCCTTACCATCTTAAAGTCCAACGCAGACTTAAACGGCCACTTCAAGTGGGCTGAGTGGTCCAACTCGGACATCATACTTAGCAGGCCAAGGTGCCCAACTCAGACATATCGACCTCACAAGCCGAAGCGTCCAACGCGGACATATCACTTCACAGATCAAGGCACCTTACCCGGATATATCGACTTCACGTACCGAAGTGCCCAACTCGGACATATCGACTTCACGTACCGAAGTGTCCAACCCGGACATATTGACTTTATGGACCGAAGTGTCCAACCCGGACATATCGACTTCACGGACTGAAGTGTCTGACCCGGACATATCGACCTCACGGGCCGAAGAGCTCGGCGTTCACCCGGACATCCAACTTCGAGGGCACAACCCGGACATCCCGGATGACTTCGGAGATAGGACATCCACTCGGACTTCAAAGATGGGGCGCCCACTCAGACTTCAAGGATGGGACGCCTACTCGGACTTCACGGATGGGGCGTCCACCTTCTAACTCAGAGCAAATATCCGCGTTAAACCACATTTTTTGACCTCCTTCCGGGCAGGCGAGAAGCTGACCGAACTGGGAGCTTTGGTCTTGGAAGCCTTCTATCATCACCGGTTTCGACCAAGTAAGACCATTTTCGGACTCGATGGAGGGAAGACCATCGACAACCTCTTTCCAACTCAAAACTGGAAGTGATTGCTTTGAGACAACACCACCCACCGATCACTTTCAGACCACATCGGTCACCGGTCAACCGGTCACCCGATCACTTTGCGACCACACCGGGTACCTCAAAATATATTGACAATGTCGAGATTATTTTTATACCTCAACAGAAGATAAGGTCTTGACAATATATTTTTTGATAAATAAAATTTATAAATTATAATATTTACATCTTAAATAGTGTAGAATTTCTTGTTGCAAAATTGCGATCATCGACTTCGTTAAAATCCTATCACGTATAATCCAATCACAAAAAATAACGATAAAAAGTGCCTTCTAGAAAATATTGATATCACAAAGTTTACTTTTGCAGCATAATACACGCGACTAGTTACATTATTCCTCGCAAAAACCAATGTGTCGCTGTATACGATCGATGTGGTCCAATAATCTTACTCTTGAAATCCCATATGATACATCAGACTTCGTGTAAAATAAATGAATGGAACAAGACAAAAATGGACGCCGTTTTATTATGTCGCTGGAATCATGCCAACACTTTTTCATATTCTAGCTTGCTGGGTTGTGTGTTATTTAATTTATTAACTACATATATATTGTGTATTCTCGATTCTATATATCTTCTACGGTTTGTTATAGAAATTTTTTGATAATTTAATTTTTATTCTAATATAATATAATATATACTTATTTGCAACTTGTATTATATTATTACTCTTATGAATATTTGAATATTATATTATTACTTTCGATGCCCTAACACAGTATTATATGGATTGTTATATACATGCACAAGATGTTCACCTTAATTATATATAGCTCTAATACGTATACAATCCAAGATATACATTGAAGTCGTTGAAAAATGACGGATCACCGACAAAAGTGCTTGACTTAAACGACGTACCGTGTTCAGGTTGAACTTGAAGACACCTCCTAAACTCCCATAATTTCCAGCCATTATTAACATTAGTAATTAACATTGGTTATATTCTAATATTTTTTAGTTGAGAAATATTAGTGTCTTTATATAGAATCAAAATATTAAAATTTACAAAATTTTCATACTTGTATACAAATTTACATCGCCACGTAGTAATCTCATCAAAATAACTATTTATTTCAATTGAAGTGTCATGTCAGACAATAAAAAAGGCAGCTGAATACTATTTTAGATATTCTATTCTATAACTATTTCTAACTGAAGTGTCATGTCAGAATCTGGAGTACTTGATTTACCCTTTTACCTCTTCTCAATCTTTTTTTCTCCAAAAAAAAACCTCTTCTCAATCTTTACTAATCAAGTAGTCCTAGTTTCCTTTTGTGAAGTGAGCTAGTCCTTTTTTTTATAATAAGTTGATTGAGTTTTATAAATTACGGGAGAAATATAATCTCATAATCCCAATAATTTCTTAGTGACTCCAAGAACAAAATAAAAACTTGATTCCCAAAATCCGTTGAAAAAAAAATCCGTTGAAGACCATAATAGCCCATCCAAAGAGAACTTGCCCTGTTTCTAAAAAAAAAAAAGTGAACTAGCCCTAGCTGACTGAATGCGGAAGAATACTTGCTAGTCGATGAAGAAGTGATGAGAGATCAAGGGCATTACTTTTTTTTATTCTCCAGTATCTAAGCACTATTAAATCCTATTTATACAACAGTTTTTAAATAATATTCTTTATATTTAGTAAAACATTAACTCAAAATTTTGTTAAATGAATCTAAATTATTTATGCATTACCTTTATTATAGAGATATTGAAATTCTGCTGCCCCTTTTTTTATATGGAGGATTGACAATCGTCCCCTTCAAAAGTAAATATTCGAGTTTTGACGAGGTCCATTGGGTTCCAATAGGCACTTTCTAATATTTTTCTTTATAAAGATGACGAGATCAATCACACTTTACAATATTATATTTTTCCCGATTTGAGGATCTTGACCAAATAAAATGCTGAATCCCCTAATCTTGAATTGGTCAGCATTTACGATCGATTGCCAATTAAGAACCAAGGCTTAGAAATAAATAATAGCCCTAATATTTAATTAGTAGGTTTAGAATTTCCTTTGATGGATGCATTGATGAGTAGCCTTGCCAAGAATTAGCCATAAGAAACATTCAAATATCGTGAGGAACTATACCAAATGACGGCTTCGCAAAAAAAAAAAGAGGGAGCTTGACGTGAATATTATTTAAAATCTGATCATACATGATCTTATCTATTGTGTGTCAACCAACAAATATTAAGATGAACAGCTGAAAAAATTGTTATAGTTTAAATACAAAGTCTCGAGTTAGTTATTGAGAACATAATACTGTTAAAATATTTTGTTGATTTTAATTTTTACTGTTATTTATCCGGTTCAAATTTGGATTAATCGATTAACCAAAATTGAGATCATAATTAAACACATCCATTAAATAAATATGGAAGCATGGTGAGTGGTCGGCGTCTTAGCTGGGGTTATACGTGAACTCACATGTAATTACAATAATTAATATATAAACCGTCAATCTTACTGATGACCTAAAACAAAGCTGCAAATATTATATATGAATACAATATCAGCCATGTCTCTCCCTTGTGTCAAGCCTTGTTTCTCAGTTACACGTGCCGGCATTTGAGAGAGCGAGGTGTGGCACTTGTCCTCGGCATCTTAATTTCTTTTTAAGATACTTACCAAAAAAAATATTTTTCAAAATTTGACGCATGTATATTAGAATTTTATATTCAATACAAATCTTAAAATAACGGGCACGTGGATTCTCAACATGCTCTCTCATACGAGAATCATCGGGACAAAATTTGCACGAACTTTGAGTTCACCTACGTGCGCGAAACGAGGTCGTTCAAGCATAACAATAGACACGATATCAATTCACGCGCATACCATGTATTAATCCAACACAAAAACCCTAAAATAATGGGCACCTGAATTCTCAACATGATCTCTCAGACAAGAGTCATTGGGCCAAAGTTTGCACGGACTTTGACTTCACCTGCATGCGTTGAAATGAAGTTGTGTGAGCAAAATAATAGATACGAAATCAATCCACTCTCATACCATGTATTAATCCAACCCAAACCCTAAAATAATAGGCACCTGGATTTTCAACATGCTCACTGAGACGAGAGTCATCGGGCTAAAGTTTGCACAGACTTCATCTACATGTGCTGAAATGAGATAGTGCAAGCATAACAATAGATACTAATCCAATCCACTCTCATATCTTGTCTGAATCACCACAAAATATTTGATATCTAAACGCACCATATTACTAATTTTATTTGTTATGCGTACGGTCCGAAATAATATTTTTTTAAGGGTACGGTATCATGATCTCAGAACCGGATTCAGTCCGGGTAATAATAGGTATATTTTGTACGTACGAAATTTTTTTTAAACTATAGATCTTGATGAATAGGGGCGCGTCAGAGATCTGACGGTTGTAATTATCTAAGGGTATTTTTGTCTTTTACCCTCTCACTTTTTTTCTTTTCATTTTCTCTCTCCTCTCCTCCCAATCCAGGCCCCCTCTCCCATCCCCTTCCTCCCTCTCCCTCCCCTCCCAACCCTAATTAATCGACGTGGGCGAGGAGCGATGCGAGCCCGACCTCGACGACCAGTCTGATGGACCTCGGGTCCGAGTTCCTCTCATCACCAGCGACACCGGTAGAGGATGACGCCAATGGGAGAACGGTTGTGAGAAGGAGAGATAGATCGCTTGTGAGAAGCGATCGACGAGTTTTGGTTGGGGAGCCACAATTTCTTACTCCAGAGTCTGATTGAGGTAATTCAAGTTGTTGTGCGAAGTTGAGAAATATATCTACAACTTTGAAGTTATGACTTCTCCCAATTCTGAGTGTAAGGATGTCAAAATTTTATTTGAAGTCAAGGGTCGACCAAGTTACAAGCGAAATAAATTAAATAAATTATTAAATGGCATGTTCGGTTATGTCAAATGTCATGTCCGGTTATGTCAAATGGCATGCCCAGTTATGCGAAAATGGCAGAACCAGTTATGTATAAATGGCATTCCCGGCTATGTCTAAATGACATGCCTGGTTATGTAAATGACATGCCCGGTTATGTTTAAATGGCAGACCCAGTTATGACCAAAAGGCAGCATGGTTATGTCAAATGGTATGCCCGGTTATGTTTAAATGGCAGACCCAGTTATGACCAAAAGGTGGGCCAGATTATGTCAAATGGCATGTCCGGTTATATTAAATGACTTGCTCGACTACGATAAAATGCCATGATTGGTTACGATAAAATGCCATGCCCGGTTATATCAAATTTCATGCCCGATATTTTCAAAAATGGCATACCCGGTTATGTCTAATGGCATGTCGGATTATGTCAAATGGCATGTCCGGTTTTGATTAAATGGCAAGTCCAGGTTCGATAAATTGGTATGTCCGGTTATGATAAAATAGCATGTCCATTAAATATTTAATAAAACTTATAATAAATTAAATGGCATGCTTTGTTATGTCTAAATGGCATGCTCGGTTATGTTAAAATGGCAGGCCCGATTATGTCTAAATGGCATGTCCGATTAATGTTTAATAAAATTTATAATAAATTAAATAATTAATCAAATGACAGGCCTCGTTAGGATAAAATGGCATGCCCGATTACGAAAAATGGCACGCCTGATTATGCTAAAATAGAATAACCTGTTATATTAAAATGATTAATATTTATAATAAAAAATTAAATAATACATCAGTTCAATTTGTTTCAATATAATATACGAATAAGACAAGATTAAAAAAGGGTAGAGGTATTGGAGCGTGTGAGGAAGGGACCTTTTTTCTTTTTTAGACTCTTTTGCCCCATTCCCGTACGGGACGGAAAACACTTTTTTGTGCCCAATTCGTGCCCCATGATATCGCTTGTCATATTTGACTACAGTTTTTTTTTTAGGAATTTGAATACAGTTTAAGTCACGATCACAATATTCTCATGACCTTTATTTCACTCGAGGTTTGAAACTTAGCTGCCCTTATTGTGGATTATAGTTGTTAATTAATTTTGACTTCAGGTTTGAAAATCGGTTTCCGGCTATTCAAAATATAGAATTTAGGAACATCAATAGACTAATTAATTTGACTTTCGGAGGTTTCAAACTTGGGCGTTGGAACTATTTGGATCCCAAAACTGCAGACACCGAAATGACGTCACTGCAAACGACACAAATTAGGGTAAATTGCCCTCAGGTCCCTGAAGTTTGCTTAAATCACTATTTTAGTCCCTGCTATTTTGAAATCTAAACTTCGGTCCCCCTAGTTTACTTTTATTGAACTCTCAGGTCCCTACTTTTAAAATATAATAAATTGAATGATGACGTCAGCGATGGACCTGAGATAGACCTGACCATTGTTAGAATCTGATTCGTAATTCGATTCGATTCAATTTGTCAAAAATTCGATTCGATTAGTTGAAAATTTGATTCGTCCAAAATTTGAATTTGATTCGTCCAGAGACGAATTGAATACGGTTCCATATTTAGAGAATTCGTCAATTCAAAGAATCAAATTTGAATTCGATTCGTCGAACAATTCGTCAAATTATAATTAAAAATGATTAATTTTGAAAACATGGAGAAAATTATAACCCCAAATTCCCCCTCCCCTCCATTTGAGTGACATCTCTGCGCATCAGTGGCCATAGACTATTATGCCTATTCGTAGCTTTGGAAGAAAATAAAAAAGACCAATCAAAGTAAGTATTCTTTTTCTTTTTTGGAAAGGTATCGAAGCAAGTAGTCTTAAACTATGATATTTTTTAATGATGTATGCCCATATAGTTTGGACATAGACATCCACATGTATATTATTAGAGAGGGAGGGTAAGTAATGACTAATCCAAGTTCGAGTTTGGTGGAACCTTTTAAAAAGTGGTAAATCTATCTCAATAAATATTTAACAACCATGTGTTCCTAATAATGCAAATTCGATATTTTTTGAATAAGTTAGAATAATGCCCTCAAATTGACCCAAGTGTTTCTTTCGTAAATAACAAATCTAGTACATCAGCTAATTGATATTATTATAATAATAATCAAATGTCATGAAATTATTAAAAATAATTTTATGTTAAGTTGTTATAATGTAATTTTATTTAAATCCTTCAACTTTCTGAATTTTTTTATTAAATATTAAAAATTAAAGAATTAATTCAAATTCTATTCGTCCTTGGACGAATTGAATACGATTTAAGGTTTTGATCAATTCGAACTAATTCTATTCAAATTCGTTCAAATTCGAACCGTGGTTAGGTCTAACCTGAGAGTATAGTAAAAAAAAACTAGGGAGACCGAAGTTTTGATTTTGAAATAGCAGGGACTAAAATAATAATTTAAGCAAATTATAGGGATTTGAGAATAATTTTCCCTGCAAATTATTATGAGTGATACTAATTTGTTGTTTCTCATACTCCAGAAATGATAGTTTATTTTTTCAAAAATAAATATTACACCATGTCACTTGATTATAAATGTCAAGATTTGAATCTTTGATCTCCATAAATTTGTACACTCTTATTAAGTAACAAAATTTAGATTGTCCATTTTTAAAATGTTTAGGAGAGAAATTGAACTATAACGTAAATTTTTAGCCATAACTGTGATTCCCTTTTCTTCCTTCTATTTTTTTAGAGGTGTTATTTTTCTTCCCCTCGATATCCCTTCATTAAAAAAGCACACGGATAAAGAAAAAACCACACAAATTAGACGCGTGGAACGAGAATACGAAATCCACGTGTACAGCCGTCGTCGGGCGGGTCAAACTCTCCGATATGGGGCGACGCTTTGGCTACGAAGGACTTCGACTAGACAAGTATCCGCGCCGCGGTACCAGAGAGAATCCGGACAGATTTACCGATTAAAAGAATTTTATCAATTTTTATATATTTTATCTGATTCGAAATTGACTTATAAATTTATAATGCGTTTGGATACCTAGTATAAACGTAAAATAAGCAATACATTTAATAGTGATTCATATGTTTACATGAAATCTCTAGATTATATTAGTGAGATGGATACATGTATGAATAAGTATATTTCAAATCATAATAAATTTGGATTTTCTATTATCGAAAATCTTATTTTATGAAAAAAAAATATCATTCACCGTATCACCATTAAATAAAATTGGATAATACCCTAAATAACAAAGAGTTAAAAATATGTATGTCGTTAATATTATCTAAGAGTACAAATCACATAGATACTTTCTGATATAATATAACTCTTATTATTCTTTTTTTGAGAAGAATATAACTCTTTTATTGATTTGCGGTGTATTGGGGTTAAACGTTTGGTATACTTAATGCCTAATGGTGGGATTTTTAGGCCAAACCGTCCGGAATCAATTCCTTCACTCCGTACCCAATTCACTCCCACAGTTGGGATATATATTCTTGATATTTTTTTGAGAGGTAATAATTTTACTTGTAAATTTTTTTAAATAATAAATAATAAATATTATCATATTCTCAAAATTAAAAAATTAAAAAATATTTTTTTTTACTGATTGATCAAATCCAATCGGATTGTACCGAGACTAGATCTGGCCATTGTTAGAATTTGATTCGTGATTCGATTTGATTCGTAAACAATTCGACTTGATTCGTCCAAAATTCAATTCGAATTCGTCATGAGACGAATTGAATACGGTTTAAGATTTCAGCAAATCGTTGAACCGAGGAATTGAATTTGAATTCGATACTCAAATTCGATTCGAGTTCGACCATATTATGTAAAAAAATTAAAAAAAAGTATGGAGAAGTACTCATATTACTATCTAATTATGTCATTTAGTAGAGCAAAGAATAAATAGGCAACTTAATTTGGTACATTAAATGCAAGTCAAATCTTTAATTTATTTCTTTGTCCTAAAAAATTTAAACATTAAACTTTAATTTTGAAATATATTAAAAAATTCAATTTTTTTGAGTTTTTTTAAAAACTTTACAAAAAAATTGAATGTTTTCAAAATTTTGGTAGTTTTTGAATTTTTTATTCAATATTAAAATTAAAAAAATAATTTAAATTCGAAAAATTATAATTCGTATTCGATTCGTCTTTGACATTCGGTTGGGGGAGTGACAATGACCTCATGATAGATTTACCGACGGTCAAATTAGTTACGTGGCATTCGGCAAAAAAACAAAAGGAAATTTACACGGCAGAAAAAGGGTCGGTTCTACAATAAAACAAATAAAAAATAATTTAAAGGATCCTCTAATATAGTCAAATCTCCGACCACCATTTTATTTATAAGATATGGTCTATTCTATTATTACCAAGTGAGAGCGTTCATCTTACATAACAAAGAAATTCCCGGATCAAGTGATTGAAAATGCACTAATGTTAAATACTTCTTAAAAAAATTTATAACTTTTCGAATGTCTAGTCTTATTCGAATTAAGATTAGTATGCCCATACCCTAGATAACATGTGAAAAAAAGAAGCTGAGTCTACCTCTCTATAAATAGCCCTTGTGTCTGCCCTTCCATAACCCAAATATACACCATCACCACCACATCCACTAGCATACAACTAAAGAACTTCTGCCCTAGAGAGAGAGAGACAGGAGAGATAGAGAGAGAGATGGGGTTTGCTCATTTGGTTAGTCTAGCCAGTTTTGGTGTCTTCCTTTATGGATTGTTGAAGTTCTTGATCTCTTGCTGGGTTTCCCCTACAAGGGCTTACCTTAAGCTGAGAAGAAATGGGTTTGGAGGTCCAACCCCAAATTTCCCTCTGGGAAACCTTAAGGAGATGAAGGAGATTAGTGCTAGAGCCATGTCCATGTCTTCTTCTTCTTGCCATGATTCCTTAATAGTGTCCAATGATATCCACTCCACTGTGTTTCCTTACTTCGCTCAATGGCAGAACTCATATGGTATAATATTTTATCTTTCACATTCTATATTTTTTTCTTATTTAAATATATATTTATATATGTATAATCATCATGCCCTCTTATTTCTATGCTAATTTCCAAGAAGGTAGCTGCTTTTAAGACAACTGGATTTCTTTGCTAACCATTAGTTTACACTCATTGAACTCATTTTTAAACTGAAGTGCAACCAAAGTGTCATAGAATATTCACTAATTGCTTTGTAAATTTTTTGAATCTTATACGAAAATTCAAACTAATTTTTGTTTTGCATATGAATTTTAGTTTCCTAAAAGAAGAAAAGTATTTATAGTTGAACAAGCTAGATCAACTTATGCATTAACTCCAATAACGTACAACAAGAGACATAGCAAAGTGGAGAGCACAAAAAATTAGATTGGCTATGCTAATTTTGTAAAAATTTCAATTCGACCCGGTACAAAATTTTGTTTGCCCCAACAAAATCTCCACTTCTGCAAGAAAATTATTAGATTTTGATAAGAATAAATTCAATTTCATTCATATATATAATAGGTGCATTTACCTGTCAAAGGATAGTTGTTCCAACAACACAAGTAAAAATTCAAAATTAAACCAAGAAAGTTCATAGTTCAATTCCGGACATTCTTACCTAACTTGCAAGCATGTACTTGAATAAATGTGCAGGGAAGGTGTTCATCTACTGGTTAGGCACAGAGCCATTTTTATACATAGCAGACCCAGAGTTCTTAAAGATGATGTCGGCCGGCGTTATGGGAAAGAGCTGGGGGAAGCCCACCGTCTTCAAACACGACAGGGAGCCCATGTTCGGTAATGGCTTGGTTATGGTCGAAGGAGATGACTGGGTCCGCCACCGCCACGTCATCACCCCCGCCTTCTCTCCGGCCAACTTAAAGGTATACATATTGTTCAACTATCACTCCTGTTTGCGGACCCGATAGTACTCGATTTTGTATATATTCACCAATATATATCCCCTCCACTCAATTGATAAAGAAGATACACACGTAACATACACGCATGTATGTGCACAAAGGAAGGACGGGAATATTATTGCACTAAATTTGGGTGCCCATCCTAATTGATTGGAAATTGGAAAGTTGCTAAGTTGCGGAATCTTGGAGAACGAGACGTATTTTTACTATAATACTGTAAAGTACATAACAAAAATTGGAGAAACTTCTTTTCTTTTCTTTTAGATAACCTATTCTACTCATATAACTAAAGACTCAACTTTTATTAATTGAGTCGATTATTGTTGGAATTTATTTTAAAAAGAATTTTCTGATAATATTTTTAAGTTCAACGCACGAATTTTTTTTAAATTTTAGAATTACCGTTTTGCAACGACTTTGTCTTCATTATTGCAATTGCGGGTTTGACCATATCCCTTGCATGCTCATGTGATGATGCTAGACCTAATACTTGCAAGCTCAAATACAACATCATCGGATGACAGTTTTCACCCTGAAAATGTGCACCTAATAATTACAAGTACTATCAAATTTTATTTGCGAGCGACTCTTTTAATAATAATTATGATACCGGTACGTAAAATATTGTCCATGTGTACTAATAGTCCATTGCTTGTCCCTTAGGCGATGTCAAGCCTAATGGTGGAATCAGCGACACAGATGCTGGAACGATGGACTTGCCTGATCGAATCCGGCGACCCGGATATCGACGTAGAGAAGGAGATCATCGCCACCGCCGGCGAGATCATCGCCAAGACAAGCTTCGGGATCGGGCACGAGAAGGGCAGGGAAGTTTTCGACAAGCTGAGAGCCATGCAAATGACCTTGTTCAAGACCACCCGCTACGTGGGCGTACCCTTTGGCAAGTTCATGAGCCTAAAACAAACCTTGGAGGCCACGAAACTCGGGAAAGAGATAGACTCCCTCCTCCTATCGATAATCGAGACGCGAAGGGCAACGGAAGCGAAACACGGACCGCAGAAGGATCTGCTCGGGCTGTTGCTCGAGGAGAGCCACGTGGAGGGGCGCGTAGGGAAGGCATTAACCACGAGGGAGCTGGTTGATGAGTGCAAGACCTTCTTCTTTGGTGGGCACGAGACCACCGCTTTGGCCTTGTCTTGGACGTTGCTTCTTTTGGCCATGCATCCAGAGTGGCAAGAGCAACTAAGGGAGGAAATTAAACAAGTAATTCCCACCGGAGACGAGGAGATGGATTTCACGGTGCTTGCCCGGCTTAAAAAGGTAAAATGACCGTTCATTTCACGTGATAATTACTAAAGTACTGTGTTTTCCATGCATTTTTAACCTTTTTGGGTGGAAATATATATAGCATGCGACATTTGTTTTGGGATACGCTCACTCGAAACTGAATTAGTTGATTTGGTAAGTTTCAGAATAATTAAGACATTAAGAGAACGTGATGTGTTATTACCATGGAAATGACTGGTTGCTAGATCTGTACAAGCAGGGTTGTCCGTAGGCCTCACATGAGTCGTGTCCGGGACGCAGTATACCATAATTTATATATTTTTTTAAAATTTGACAGTCTAATGCTATTTTATCTATTTCAGATAGTTCTTTCAGTGATATAAAAAATAAAATTTGTTACCACTTAAATTGACATAACTTATTATCTGTGGAGTGGAGAAAGAATTATTCATAACTAACATAAATACTTCATAAACTTCTCTTCCTTTAGCCAAAGTTGGTGTCTATTAGCTGCATGTATATATGTTTAATCAATTTTTGCATGTTCTAAATTTTTAGTGGTAAGCTTTTAAGTAGGTGCAAAATTATTTAATACTCAATAAGACTAATTTGGAACTGACCAGTCCCTTTAAAAAAAGAATAAAAGACCAATTTGGAGACCACGCGACGGCCGTTGTTGTCTCCACGAGTCACCCGCTGTGGTTCACGCGGACATATAATTTCAGGTCTCCCAAACGCGGTCCACGTGGCATCAATGACTACGCGGGTGAAGACAAATTTTCACTTTTTGGGTGCCACGTAATCACGGGAGGCACCGCCACATGGTCCCTTTGACCAGCCAAAAAAAAGTAACGGCGCCCCATTATAAGTGGCCACCAGCTGAAAATGACTTATTTATCGAAAGAATTCTGCAATATTTTAAAGATCTTATCCCATTGAAATATTTATTAATCGTGGATGTTTAGATATTAAATGATACAAACAAAAAAATCTATGTTCTAAAATTGTTTTTTTCCATTGTCCCCATTATATTTCGGAATTACCCTCATTAAAATATTATCGTCTCTCCATTTTTAGAACTACCCAAATAAATTTGTTTACTCACGACTTTTGAATTTATTTGGCAGATGGGATGGGTGATGAATGAAGTTCTAAGGCTCTACTCGCCAGCCCCCAACGTCCAGAGGCAAACCAGGGAGGACACAAAGGTGGGAAAGCTCTCCATACCAAACGGGACCAACGTGTGGATCGACGTCGTGGCCATGCACCACAACGTCGAGCTCTGGGGAAAAGACGTGCACCAGTTTAGACCGGATAGGTTCAGGGACGACCTCTACGGTGGGTGCAGCCACAAGATGGGTTACTTGCCTTTCGGATTCGGAGGAAGAATGTGCGTGGGTAGGAACCTGAGTATGATGGAGTACAAGATTGTCCTGACCATGATACTCTCTAGGTTTTCCTTCTCGTTGTCGCCATCTTACTCGCATTCTCCTTGTATTATGCTCTCCCTAAGGCCTCGTTGTGGGCTGCCACTATTAGTCCAGCCTCTGTAAACTTAGAACAGAAGAAGTTTGCCTTAGAACATCTTACTATAATAAAAGAAACTTCATTTTTAGGTGGTTTGGTGTCACGTTTGGAAGTGACAATTTTACTCCTCGAAACGAGCATGAAGTGTTAGCCATTGTAAAATTTCCGGTTTATACCAAACCATATACAAAACAAAAGCAGAGAGGAAGCCAAAAGGAGAAGCAAGGTCATCAACTCCACCGCGAATTTCCCCGAACCGTTAAAAAGCCTAATAATCAATTATCCTCTAATATAATCCGATCAAATCCAGCTTAATAATTAGCATATTTAAAGAAAATATATGCAGACAGTTGACCTAAAACCTGATCCATCTCTCTCTCTATATCTCTCTCTCATTCTTTTCTTTTTTTCTTTTTGTTTTTACCACCCCCTTTGGTTTGAGGTTTCTGGCCGAGAAATTGCGGGGGAGGGAGGGGGAAGGGGCAGGATGGGGAATTCGCTAGGGTGCTTGGCGTCCGGGGAGCGGCTGGTCTTGGCGGCAAGAGACGACGACCTGGTAGAGACGAAGATTCTTCTGGAATGTAACCCGTGCCTCGCCAAGTACTCCACCTTCGGTGGCTTTAATTCCCCTCTCCATTTCGCCACCGGTAAAAGCCACAGCGAGGTCCTTTTCGTCTTTTCACTATTATTATTTTTCTTCTTATTCTCTTTTATTATGGAATTAAAAAATAGAGGGAATGTTTTTTTTTGGGAAAAGTCCACTTTAGTACCCTATGGTATCGCCCAAAATTACTTTAGTACCCTGTGGTAAAAAACCGACCAATCGAGTCATACTTATTCCAATTAACATCAAAAAGGGCCTCGGACAGCTGCCCGGAGCTGCCCGGACCCGCCCGAACCCTGCCCGGGCTACGTGGCCAACCACGTCACCAAAACTTGATGACGTGGCGCCACGTCACCTCTTCTTCTTCTTCTTCTTCTTCTTCTTCTTCTTCTTCTTCTTCTTCTTCTTCTTCTTCTTCTTCTTCTTCTTCTCCTCCCCCGCCTCCACCGGCCGCACCTCCGCTTGCTCCTCCTCCGTGGCCTGCCCCTTCTCCACCACCATACCCATGGTCCTTCTTCTCCTAGGACGACGGCTTAACGACAACGACGGCGTCGAGCTAGTCGATCTCCTGAATACGGCATCAACGGCGTAAGACCAACACGGCATCGTCTCCGCCGGCGACCAACACGACTTTGTCCCGCCGACGACCAACACGACTTTGTCCCGCCAGCGACCAACCCGACAACGGCAACCTCCAATCCGGCGACAAGAGTAGCAGGCGCAAAGTGGAGGAGGCAGTGGCTCTACGGGTGCAGGTGGTTCCGGGTATGGGGGAGGTGAAGGAGGCAGTTCCGGTGGAGGCTACGGAGGAGCGTCAGGAGGCGGAGGCGGTGGTGGAAGTGGCAGGGGTGCTGGCGGTGGAGGCGGGGCCAGTGGAGGTGGGTATGGTGGCAGAGAAGGGGCAGGCCACGGAGGAGGAGCAAGCGGAGGTGCGGCCGGTGGAGGCGGGGGAGAAGAAGAAGAAGAAGAAGAAGAAGAAGAAGAAGAAGAAGAAGAAGAGGTGACGTGGTGCCACGTCATCAAGTTTTGGTGACGTGGCTGGCCACGTAGTCCGGGCAGGGTCCGGGCGGGTCCGGGCAGCTCCGGGCAGCTGTCTGAGGCCCTTTTTGATGTTAATTGGAATAAGTATGACTCGATTGGTCGGTTTTTTACCACAGGGTACTAAAGTAATTTTGGACGATACTACAGGGTACTAAAGTGGACTTTTCTCTTTTTTTATAGATTTCGTTTGTATAAATTTTTAATTCACTAATTACAGGTAATTAGTTTTTTTTAAAGATAATTTGCGTCTTTGATGCTTCGTATGATAAAGCTCTTGCTTTTTGTAGTCCTTTTGGCGGATGGCAGTATCTTTGATTTGATGTAGCCTATCTGTTTCCCGATAGAGAGAGAAAGGAGGAGGGGGAGAAGGAGAGAGAATCGAAAGAATGAGAGGAAAAGAAAGAGATTTTTTTTTGAAAAATTATAAATAAATTTGGTACTAATTTGTAATTAATATATCATCGCGTCAGCAACGACTAATCCCGGTCATCGCGGCTCAGCAACTACTAATTCAGACAATCGCCACATGGTATTCCACGTAGGTGTCAAAACGACATCGTTTGCCCAAAAATCCCTAAATCAAACCAATGGACCTGTTAGTGATAAAAATTTGAATAAGTTGGACGTATCTCACAGTTTTAGAACTACGACATGCCCAAGTGATAATCGATGATATTACAGGGTACTAAAATAAATTTTTCCAAAAAATCTCTTAACACTCGCAAGTGGATTTTAGGGTTTTCTAATTGGGGCCACCTCTTCGTTTCACTTTCGTCCTCTCCTACCAACTCCAAACTTGGTGAGCTCTCTTCTGTCATCCCATTCCTTTCTCTGATGGTGTTAAATTATATTATTATTATTATAGGTGAACAAATCTTTATAATTTGACATCGTAAGGTCGAAATGGAATAATTGATGTATTGTTGTAAATAACTTGATGATTAGGGTTTATTATGCTTATTGAATGCGATCTATGATGTGATCAACGCGTTCTAGATTTTACAAAATGATATCGATCTGTTGAACCAGCTCAGTTGCGTTATGATGTCAACATCGGAGGCTGCTCCTAGCGGGCCCATAAATTGTCCGCTAGACAATCCAGTTAAATCATTAGGTAGTTTGGTGTCATACCGTGGAAGTGCCAAAACTACCCTTTTAATTAAATCGTGATTCTGTTGGCCTGGTCGAGGAGGGAAACGAGAACGGCGTCTTCGAGGGATGGGCAGATCCTGGTGGACATGACGGGGATGAAGAGGGAGAAATATTTTGGCACGGCAAAGGGGACAGTTGGCGTGGGATCGGAGCCAGATGTCGATGCAGTCCACGTGGAAGGGGTGGAAGCAGGCCGAGAGAATTCTCACGTAGTCGTTCTCTTCGAACTTCAGCAAGTACACAATGCAGTATCGCAGAACGATGTCGCTTGACGACATATTAGAGGGAGAGAGGAATCGTCTTGATGACAGAATCATCGATCCCGTAGGGAGAGTACACGTGGAAGCCAGTGGCACTGCCTGGGGAGCAATAGTCGAACGAAAGGGGAGGCGAGTCCAGGTTGGACAACGTGGTAAGGATGGTAGATGGAACCTGCGGTACCGACGCTAGCGCCACCACCGGCAGAACTGACGGATGAGGAAGATGAGGTGGCGGGAGAGAAGACGGGAGTAAGTAACTAGTAGAAAGGCCGCCGCCACAACAACGATGATGGCGATGAGCGGTAGGTTGAAGTCCAAGCTCGAGACACTGCCATTGCTTGACGGCGGAGCAGACTGACTGGTAAATGATGAGGATGTTGTCGGCGTGGTCGTGAACGTGGGTCTTGCGGATGGAGTTGGTGATGGGATCCACAAGGGAGACAGAGAAGGAGAAGGGAAGTGAGCTAAAGCCATCACATATATATTTTTCCCTTTTTGCATATTTAAGTCGATGCACTGATCCTCAGTAGAAATTTTGCGGGTAATAGAGTATTCATCCATAGGATGCCATTGAATTCACCGAAGAATCTTGAGATGCCGTATAAGATGATATGCAAGCAATTTTCGTTACGTATGTGTTTGCATTCACGATCAACAAAGCACAAGGACAAACAATTGAATACACTGGTATTTATCTGCCTCAACATGTCTTCAGTCATGGGCAATTATACGTTGCCCTTTCAAGAGGTGTTTCAGGCAAGAACACTAAGGTGTTAGTCAAGAAAAGTGATGTTGCTGATAAAGTTGGAATGTTTACCAAAAATGTCGTGTACAAAGAAGAACGATATATCAAAAAAATAGTGTAATTAAATATGGTGTCTTAGGTAAATCGAAAAAATAGTGTAATTAAATATGTAAGAGAGCATCTTATTCATGTACAGCTTAAAAAAATATCAATAAACGATATATTTTGCGGGTTTTGGAATAGAACGGCACTCGCATCGCATGTACGTCTTTGTTAATGATTATTATGATAACGATATAATTGGAGCCTTGTATATCGGTATGATATGACAAGAAGAAGATTATTGTCTGATTAGTCGACTAAGCATGCTAGTCAGTTGATTGATGAATCAACAATTTAGTGATGGCCAAGAAATAAATATCAACGTCAAGATACAAAGGTACAATTTTTTTGGGATAAGTTCATTTTAGTACCCTGTAATTTCACCCGTTTTGCCTAGAGTACTATGTGGTTCCAAATTGGTATTTTAGTACCCTATGGTTGACCACCAATTTTCCGGGCAGGTCTAGGGCAGCTGCCCATCCAAACCCGCCTAAAACGACGTCATTTTGAGACGATGGGGAAGACACGTGGTGACATAGTAGGTATAATTAAAGATGACACGTTCTATGGTAAACTATCAAAATAGTCCTTAGTTAATTAACTTCTCTCTTCTCTCACCCTCACACGTTCCTCCTTCCTCCTACCTCCTACCTCCTCCCCCTTCAAACCAGAAATCAATTAAAACATATCACAAAACCAATTAAAACTCATAAAAATCAATTAGACACACGAAAAGGTGAAGGGGGAGATGAGGCTTCTGATGACCCAATTCCCCGGCAACAGAGATGGAGCCTCTAGGCGACCCCTCTAATCGTGACGTCTTTGGTCTTCTGGATTCAAGCTTGTAGACGAAGTCTTTGAGCTTGTGGTACGAGGACTTAGTTTAGGCCTAGTACGGAATGGTGACTGCGGAGGTGAGTATGGCGCTCTGCGCGATGGGCCAGATCCATGGCGCGTGCTTCGAGATACTGTGCGTGGACTTCCAGTGGTGCATCCCGCGGACCTCCATCATCGTCACCGCAGCCAATTTATTAGGCGACGGCATGGGTGAGCACAGTAGGTGCACTTTCGTGGGGGAAGAGGTGGTGGCAGTGAAAGTGGGGGAGGAGGCGATGGCGGTGGGGAATACACTAGCGGTGGTGGTGAAGGTGGGGGAAGAGGTGTTGGCAGTGGAGGAGATGCAATCCACCGGGGGACAAGAGCCGAACGCCACACAAGTGGAGGTCGATCTCTGCGAGGGCCGAGACAGGAAACAGTTCCTCTGATCTAGAGATCCTTGTTTTTATTGGATTTTAATTAATTATAGACTAAATATGTAATTTATCTTTGTCCACGTCAACTTTAACTTAAGAAAGTCTTTCGCCACGTGTCTAAAAATGATGTCATTTCAATCGGGTTTGAACGGGCATCTGCCCTGGACCTGCCAGAAAATTGGTGGTCAACCACAGGGTACCAAAATACCAATTTGGAACCACATAGTACTCCAGACGAAATGGGTGAAACTACAGGATACTAAAATAAACTTATCCCTTTTTTTTTTTGAAGGAGGTACATGGATACAATCTGGAGGACGAACAGAGAAACCATAACATAAGAATCATCCATCATTTATTATGGTTTATGTGCCCTTCGGTGGGGCTGTGTGTGGAAGTAGCCCAAGGTTTTCCTGTCTTAGTTGACATTCCTCAACTTATCGCCCAGAGCCATTGGCATTCCTTTTCCATTCACCAACGTCCCGACGAGCCCGGAACGTAACGGAGATTAATCTGAAGGTGAAAACAAGCTTAGAATAGCGGTAAGCTGGCCGGGAACCGCACATGCATCCACTGTTTCTCGTACGTCAACAGATGACTCCATCCTATCTGGCCCAGCAAAGAGAGCTTTAATTCGTAGAGTTTCTTCTTGGGAGGATCGCCATCTTCTTGGATCATGTCGCTCAAAACCTGAGCCAGCAATACAGTTGCCTTCAGGTTAACAACCAATCACTAAAGAGAAGCGAAAAAATGTTCTCTAATTGTCCCACAGAACAGCTCGCAACAAAGCGAAAAAAACTGACTACAAATAACTAAAGGTGTAAGTTCTAATCAAGCCATTGGAGCTGTATGAAGTGTGAAAAATAAAGATACCTTCAGTGCCGTTCCGAGCCTTCCACACCGTCTCTCACGTAGAACAGAAAGCATTCCATATTTAGCAGACTTCACATCAACCCACTTCTGCAGTTCTTTAAAATTCTCTTCAAACAATTCTGCCTGTCCACCAGTGTCTTTTTCACTCCGATCATCCGTCTCCTTTGTCATTGAGCCGTCTGCTCCATCCGCCATTTTAGATTTTTCATCCTGCTAGTACAATAACAATCATGGTGATAAAGGAAGCCGTGAAGTCTGGAAAATAGGATGGCTTCTCTAAATAAATCCATCAATTGCGACCTGATGAGCTTCAATGTCAACCAATGCCAGTCCTTTCTGGTACAATGCTTCTGCCAGTTGATCTCTAGTTGTCTCCATCCTCTTTTTCTTTTTCTATAATTGAAATTCCATATAAAGGACCAAAGATGGATACAAAGAACATTATACATCAGCAAACAGAAAAAGCCGATACCTCTGCCTCCTCATCTTCTGGGTCACTTTTCAGGGAAGAAGATTTTGCCAGCTCGTCTCTGTCGATGCTATCAATTACATCATTGGCTGCATCAATGATCTGCAGAATTGGAAACTGTAGGTCACATATCCCATGGGATATTTTCAGATAAGTTCTATCGGCTCGTATCCTCCAGCAATGACATGGAAACGAAAAGTCGACCCATATTATAACAACAGGAATACCAAAATGGCGAATTTGGGCCAAAGCAAACAAAAGAGGGACGGTCTGTTGTGCTATCGATAACAATTCACAATAAGGCATTGCTTGTCTTTTTCTTTCATATTTATCCTCCATCAGAAAACTGACACACCAGGCATAATACTTTTGTCACGAACACGTATAAAACCTTTAAATGGAAACTAGCGATAAACTTAAAAGCAAGTACTTTCTGAACAGAAACAGTTACATGTTATACTTGGTGCTAATAGATGGACTAAACTTTCTAAAATCTTCAATCGGGATTCATGAAAAGCAAAGCTGATAGATAACAAGTCACATGAGTCGTACACTGCATCCATATAAACAGGCACACATATCGTTGGACCTGTAAACAGCAAGCTATTGGACTGACACGTAGAAAAAAGTCAAAGGACACCTGACAATTTAGCACATTCACTAAAACAAAAGCTGGAAAACAGAAATTTCAAGAACTCGGTATATTATGATAAACTTACATTTTGGTCATGACGAATTTTGTCATCTATGTTACTTCTAGAGACCAAGCATTCCAGAATTTTGGCAAGCAGTGGAGTATGTTTTGGGTATTCAGTCTGCAAAATCACTTGTGGTAGTCAGCAGTTGATCATAAGCAGGAGATAACGAATGACTAAAACGAAGAAATTATCCTTTCAAAAACTTATGAATTAAGATGAGAATTCTGGAGCTAAACTTCGCATACATCTGAGGAATATAAACTTGACAGTTCATATAAGGAAAGGCAGAACCATTCAACTGGACTAAACTACAAAAAATTATCAGTATGTACATTATTCTTTGAATCAAATCTAGGAGTTCGTTAACAGCCATTTTTACAAACCTTAAGAGAGTCTGACAATTTTTTCCATTCTGAGCGCCCTTCATCAGTTTCTTGTTTTAAACTGGCAAGTATCTTTATCTTAGCATCTCGAACCTGGTATGAGACAAGACAATAAGCAGATGAACAAGTAACAATTCCTGAAGTCCCAACAAGCCAGAGCAGAAAAGAAGCGAGTTAAAGAAGGCAATACAACTCCTGAGTCGACAGAACCTCTAACAGGAGAATTTTAAAAAAAGCAATGAATTGTAGCTAATGGGCATTCTTAATTCTATCAAAAGGAAAGTTGGCTTCAGTATGGCCTGCATACCTCCTCTTCCAAACGTTCTGAGACAGTTTTAGAGCCAGAAGTAGAAGATCCTATTCCCTTGTTGTCATCGGTCTGTTGAACATAGAATAGTTTAGAAGGCAGAGTCTGCCTAACTCTTTCAAACCAGGCAATTGAAATTGTATAAACATGAAAAAAAGGGACTACCTTATTTGGTGGGACTATGTAATACAACTGATAGGACACAGGATTCTTTGATGGACTTTTTCCTCCTTCTATACTACCACTAGATAGCCTTCCATATGAGATTGCACCGAGCAACACAGATCCTTGTTGAGCGCTCTGCACAAGTATCACTTCTCAATTCCAAATTCCTCCAAGGATCCAGTACTTTTTATCATGATCGGATTCAGAATAGCAATTTACAGTTGATTACCTTCCTTTTAGTTGGATAAACCAGTAGCAAAAGCAAAATTGCTTTAGCTGAAAAAGGAACTGACAAAGAAGTACAAAATCGAGGGAGGGAAGGGTTGAGCTATTATCCTCTTATCTCTCATCCATCATGTTCCTATCACTTTCTCTATTCAATAAAACTAGCAAGGTGGCTCAAAAAGTTAGTTAATTTTCTATCCAATCAATATTTCATGACTTTCCCTTGACATGCAAATCTTAATCTTCACTTCAATATTCTAGATTTCAGAAGATAGGCAAATACCTTTGGGAGTTTGTCTTTTGCAGGTGGTGCCAAGTAAATTGCTTCTTTCTTTCTACAAAAGAACAAAGAAAGTCAAAAAGGCTATAGAAACACAAGTAAAATGCAAAGAGAAATCATCCAAGAAGTACAAACCCTGGAACTAAGACAGAGGAACTATAGGCACCATTTCCCATAACAGGGCCATCCGGTTCAGTGAAAAAGCTCAATCGAACTGCATCCTGCACTAACCAAAAAGTTCCAATTAAATACTTTGATCATATGAGAAACACAATCGGCTCCAGATAAGAAGGTAATCCTAGGTCTTATAAACACTACAACATGTATGCTTTAACAATGCCACAATAGCCGCCGCCGCAGAACTACTAAGGGTAAGGCACTTCAACACAAACTACGATAATATCAACAGTTTCTGTTAATCACAGGTTCATAGGATTTCAAAGGTTGCCTACATGATGCAAATTTCACACACTCCAGTAGGAATAATTAATTACCTATCAATGTCTACAGAGGTGAGTCTCCAATTCAAAAACAAAAGCACATTGGCAGGTTTAATGAACCATGAGCCTGAAAGATGTAAATGCTTGTCTATATGATCTGAAACTTGTGATTTGTTTCCAATGAGGAACAGCCAGATTGATAATTTAAAAGAATCGAAGGAAGACACCTTGTAACCACCCCTAATAAGCTTTTACAACCCCCATTCACAATTTACTTGCTACTTTAGTTCTCACCACACAGACGAAAATGTTAAAAGTTCCTATTATTTAAACAGTATGTACAATCCCCACATAAAAGTGCAAAAACAAATGCATGTCACCAGCAGTGCTCATCAGGTATTAAATCTTAATATCAGAAGATAGTTAATTTTGACACAGAAACAGGATTAGCCAAACAGGTCAGCTCTGCTCGAGCCAGGCAACATGCAATCTGCACAAGCATGAAAAGGAACCTAATGCTCACCTGCTAGGATGCAGGGGCAATACCAACCAATAGTGATCAAAATTGTAAAGCCAGAAAGACGTGAAGCATACCTTGTCATCTAAATTATGTTCAATAAACAGTACTAGCTGCTTCAGCTTCTCCAGAAACTGCAGATTGTCATGCCTGAAACATCATTATTACCAGGTCAGAAGTTATACTCCTCCATAGCTCAAGCATCAGCTTTCTAACCCCCGAGAAGCGTGTCATACATATTAAGGACTGAATCACAGAATTTGCAATACAGGCATCCGGCTGGAAAACAAATCTTGCTTGCACTCGGCTATGATGCCAAAAACTTGTACCTTAGATATAGCTGCAAGCTGTACTCGCCCTTTGGTAATTTTGAAGAATTTGGATATACATCACCCATTCCATAGACACGCTGTATGACAGAGTAATAACAAATATACTGAGGAGCATGAATTGCTTTCACCACTGAATAGGATGATACAATAAAAGTGGCAACTTGGATGTCAACCTCAAACGGAAACACAATTATAGAGTGCCAACTGCCAACTAGTGTAACAATTAATCTACGAGTACTCAGAATTCAATAAATGAAGCAAAATGAGTACCTTATTGACATCGGAAATCATGTAAAACTGTGACTCAAACTTATTGTCATAGACACGATTGTTGAGTAAAGGAACTTGAGGCTTCACTTCAGCTCCATCTTCTAATTTGAACTTGTAACTACAATTTGAAAGAAAAATGTCAATCATAATGAAAGTACAGCAACCATGATTCAACATGGGCAATACCAAATAACCTACGTCAATGTCAATGCTAGAGTTTGTTTGCCTGAGGGCAGCCTGTCACGACTTGCTGTAAGAGTGGTAAGTTTAGCATCAACAGGCCGGTACGGAACCCTTATCTATAACCAAAGAACGGCGAACGCAACAAAAATAGAGTATTAGCTTGTTAGATGTGAGAAAATTAAATACAATTAACATTGTGAACATCACAGAAAATGACCTTATTAAGAATAGCAGCAGGTGAAAGTTTTTCGCCTGCCAACAAGGCTTCGGCTTCAATTCTTGTAGGTGCGTCACTTCCGTCAAGAATAATATCCTCCTTGTCAATGTTAATTCCATGAAACACAATCTGCAGTTATCAACAGAAAGGAACATACTGTGAAAAGGTGCAAGAAACATGTCTTAAATCCAAATTGCCCAGAAAAACAAAAGACTATAAACCTCAAAGTCAACGACTGTGGGTTCATGACTTCCTATTCCACTGGACCAGAACTGGGCAACAGCTAATTCCATAGTCTGACCACTGACAACCGGAAAAGCAAAACTTTTGGCAGCGGGACAAGAAAATGTTACAACACTCTTCCACTTGATGGGCCTTTGCAGCGGAGAGATCTGTGCATTTCAAGAGTGTTAGGGTGAGTTAAGGACAAGAATAAATAGATACAAGTCTTTGCAAGACATGTACCTGAACAGTGTCAACAAAAAAGCGTCTGCTGGTGTCAAACCCAGATGTTCGCATGGTAGCCTCCACCCAACTTGCCCCACGAGGCACTTCAATATATCTCCTCTCAATGTGACCTGTAAAAATGATGGAATTCCCTTTAAGCTAATTTGGTAAGCAAGCTACCACTTTCATTCAGAGACTTCATACCATTCTTCATCACCCAAAGAAAATTATCTCCAAGTTAAAGCACACAATAACTTAAGAATTGAATAACAGGTTTAAAAAGCAAATCAAATGCTGAACCATCAACAGTATGCAAGTCTATGACACTTTGCATCATGTAAGGTTCAGAAAATATTTTCTGCGTTCTTCTTTCTCCTGTGACTCTTACCCTGTAAAGTACAATCCGGGGTTGGAACACCTCAAAGAAGAGATAATGTGGCGGAAAAGGTTGATGATAAAGACAGAATTGCATCATTAATATATATATATATATATATATAAGCATAGGGACATCAACAAATTCATCAGTTAAGAATAAATAACAAAACCTGGTAAAAATGACATCCTTGACAGTGAAACAATCGGCGGACGATTAGTTATAGTTGTGGGTTTTGTTATGGTAATGGGAATCCTGAAAATTGGGCCACGCCATGGAGCTTTACAATCAATCCCATAGACTTCAAAATAGTGAAGACCATCACTAAGCTTGGTTGGATCAACCACAATGCTGCAAAGAACAGGAAAAGAAAGATACTCCGACCTCAGAAATTAGAAACAAATCGTCTCCACAATATTCAATGTGGCTCCGCCCCTGGCAGCAATCTCAAATGATAAAGTCAGTATGAAACGGTGTAAGCAGATTATCAACTTAAAAGAATGATGATATCTCACTTGAAAGAACGTCCGTTGCAAGTCAGGAGGAGATACTCTGGAGATCTAACAACTGCCACTTCTGTTGAATGTAACTCAATACATTCCTCAAAAGGAACCAAATCCTCCAAATTACTTGCTCCTTCATGAAACTTAGGTTCGAGTGCTACAGTCCACTGTAAAAGTATAATGTCAGCTTGGTGAAACTCAAAAATCAAAACAAAGTGAAATCAACGATCTGAATAGATGAACTTGGGCACGGAATAGCAGCTGAAGTGCAAAGATATAAGCATTGAAGCCAAGTATCCTCACACCTTGACTAGTTTCACACATAATCATCTAAGGTTCAAATGTTTGAGCTACAAACTGTTCCACGTTTCCATGTTAAAATCCAGACAATGCTTTTTCAAGAGCTTGCTATCCTTGATAAATTTAGGGATTTGTGATAGAATATACTAAAATACGTACAAATCTTGACAAGATTTAGGCATTCGTAATAGAATATACTAAAATACATACAAACAAAACTGGCTTAACTCTACATGAATGGTTTTCCCATAGAAGGAATCGACCAATCAAATTAAGCTTCTTCCTAATTTCTAATCAGGCATAGCAGCAAAATAAAAAATAAATTGTGAGATGGTGAGAGTCAGTGTCTGAAAAATGCATCAGAAACAAAAAGCTAGAAAATCATATGAAGAGAATAACCTCTGTAGGTTGTTGGCAAGCACTAGCCTCCCTCAGATAGATGCCTCGTGAAGTAGGTGCTGCAGTTACAATTCATTATGAAGGGCGGTTTAGTTCAATAGCACTGTCAAGACTTTGAAGGGAGCCAGATTTCTTCAGAAACCAGAAATCTCAGAAAAGCAAAGCCTCTCCAAATAACTAGTCAAAGTATGCACGGGGATAGAAACATATATGACATGGTAGGGATTGCACATAAAGATTCAGATTAATAATTTGACCTTAATCAGCTCAATAAGGAATTGGAAAACATGAATCAGACTTACTTGATTTTCCGCATCGATTGACAGTTATTTCATAAGAAACACAGGGGAGATCACAAGACTTCTGTATATACTCAAATGCCCTGCATGCAGCATGTCAGAGCTAATAACAAAACCTAATATGCCTGGTGAAATTGTCGACCAAATTGAAAGACATCTTACTTATCAACTCGCATAAGACCCTGTCCCGTTGATAGCTTATCTGCTGGTAAATCACCAATAGGAAAAGATGTATTCTCAAGAGCTCTTCTCACGCTGTACGGACTAACAGGGATGCCCTCAGCCTGCATAATGTTGTTTTGTATCATAAGCTTCAATGTATCATATAGGTTTAGAACAGTGAAAAACAGAAAAACCCAAATGGCACAGAAAAACACCTTCATAGCACTAACAAGTAAGGCAACACCGCCGCAGGCAGATGGAGATGCCATTGAAGTTCCATTCATGAGCATACGTTTTTGAAGAGTCCATGTAGGAACAGGTGCAACTGCACCACCAGGAGCACTTACACAGACTCCAAGATCTCCATCCACAGTTGGTCCTCGACTGGACCTGTATCATAATCCAACAAAAAACACTCTCACCATAAAAGCTTTAACAAGGATAATAAATACGTAACAATCATCAAGGGTTCAAGAGGTAGATTCAGTCACAGAAATCAACACACCACGTGTACTCAAGTCCTTCAGAAGGAGGTTCCACAACACAATGAGCACCAGCGGCCATAGCGGGTGAGACATATGCACCTATCCCTATAATACTTGAAGTGGTACCACCAGGAGCACCAACTGTGCTTAATGCTGGACCACTATTTCCAGCACTGCTCACATATATGAGACGGTGCTTATTCACTACCTGAGTTCAAAAAGCGAGTATAGGCATTGTCATGCAGTATGAGGTGCTAACATAAGGATAAAAACCATTGTACGGCCAATGAACTTCTGAAGACAATAAAGCGTACCTCATTTACAAGGTCAACGAAACGGCCATAATTGGGAAGTAAAGTAGGTTCCCCGTAACTCATGTTTATAAGATCACACTTGTGCTGAAAAGAGGAAAAATAAAGCCGCTTAACCAAAAAAATAAGCAGTTAAGGAGGCGGCCAGCTATGGGAAAGGCAACAACAGTGCACTGGCGGCTCCCCGGTTTAGTGCACGTGTAGGGAGGGTTTGCAGATTTGTACTCCAAGACGTTGATCACTCAAAAAAGATATACCAGAGTAGTAAAATGGAAAAAAGGACAGACCTCCACAGCGGCAATCAAAGCCCGTGTCAACCCAGTGCCTGTCTCCATTGAACCTAGCCTCGAGTCCCCAATTTTGCAAGATATTAACTGTGCTCCAGGTGCAACTCCATTTAATAATGGCTCCTACAGTAAGAGAAACACACTCAAAGCTTTTAGTTAGGAAAATTAAAGAAACAAAGAAGTAATAAGTTTTCGGATCTACCTTTGGGTGAAAAGCAGTGGCAATACCGGCGACATGAGTTCCGTGAGGGGAGGAATCGGTCACAATACTCAACACATTCCCCTCGTCATAAATATTCAGAACAAAAGAGCATGCATCTAGCTTGCTAAACATGCCGAACCTCCTTTCAGTCCTGAAAAGGTAATTCGATGGATATGTCAAATGTCAAACTGAGTGAGCTACATGTCCCATCAAATCTTATAGTAATGATAAATTCACCTTCTGCTGGTGTTCCTACAGTCCGTTCATTGTCAAATTCAAGCCCAGTAAACCTTCTCTATTTAAATATTTTATCATCCCCGTTGTCTATGCTATGAAAGAGATACCAGCTAGACAATTGGCAATAGAAGTACTATTGAAAATGTACCTGAAATTTGTATGAGGTGTGCAATCAGCTAGTTTTCCACTCTCTTGGTCATCCTCAAGACTTTGTGTATCAAGTGCTGCTCTCCAGAGTTCTCCATCATGCCATACAACGGCATCAATGACTGGTCCCATGTCATCATAGCCCTGGGACAGAAGAAGGGACTTAATCTCTTTTTCTTTTTTTTGTTTAAACTGCCTAGTATCCTAACACTCACTGGGCGACTAATCCAGGTTCAGCCGGGTAGGACCTTAAATGGTGGAAAAACTCTCCCAACAAGTATTTAACAATGTTGCATTTCCAGGGTCTTAATTTCTAAAGACAATCCAAAAAACAAATAATTTCAAAAAAATGATACTCACATCGGCTTGTTTTCTTAGTATATCAATTCTGCTTTGAAGATCTTCCCGGGCCTTTTTCAAGGTGATGTCTTCAGGATTCGGGTGTTTCTGTTGCAGGAGCATGAGAACATGAATGATGGGTGAGTCAACAGAGACAATCACACATTCTTTGCATGGGATGAGAGAACAGGTGGTAGTATTACATAATGGAACAAGCATCCCATATCTTGCACTACACCTACCCTCTGTACCTTTACAAACTTTCTAAATGAGACTTGAAATGAAAGAATTGCCAAAATCGTGTTGGCTATGAAGCAATACAGTCACCTTCAGAATGCTGAAGCACCATTTCTTTTACATTCATCATAGGCACATACGAGAAATGACTAAGGAACGGTGCATACTATAAGAACCATGAAGAAAAAAGAGTTGTGGTGACGACCTGGTTGAACTCATCAAGGTGCTTAACAGCCTTGGATATTTCCTCTTGGTTCTTCTCGTCCCACTTCTTCTTTCTCTCTTTCTATCAACAAGACGAACAGATGCAAGCCATCTCATAAGTAAACCATGAAAATGCCGAAACAACAGAATCGGCACAGAAAACACTCAATGGCTCCCTACCTTCAAGCGAGACGTCAACGTGCTCGTAAATAGCTCATACACCAACTTGCAGCCCACATGCCACTCCCCAGAGGGATTCTTCCACGAAGAGTTGACAGCCAGAGAAGCCCCTACTCAGCAGTCAACAAGACCTCAAAAATCAAAACCCCCAAAAAAGCAAGTAAAGCTGATGCAGAAGTGAAACTATAGCGACAGGGCTAACAAGAAAGAGTGTTCTAGTCCGACCTGAAGCTCCGGTAATACAACCATCCGCGTCGGCCTTCACCACCTTGGAGGTATCAACGTCTCCACTTCCCGTGCTTCAACAAAACCAAATTACACTAGAAACCAACTTCTTCTCACTTACAATCGCAAAATTCGCATGACTTAATAAAAAAAATGAAGTGTTACCAATCGAGCACGTCGAGAATCTTAGGCTTCCCATCGGAAGTCACTTGCAAGCCGGAAGCCGCCGGGTCAACGCCGGAATCTGTTCCGTACATCCAACTAATTAACCGCTTCGCAGACCAAAACAGAAAAAAAAAGAGAGAGAGAGAGAGAACAGAGAAATACCGAAGATAGCGATGAGCGCGCCGCGGCCGTCGTAGGTAGGGTTGGATTCGATGAAGTGATCGGCGCCGATTTCCTTCTTAGGCATCAGCGAAGCGAGGAAAGTGGACTCGTTCAGCTTAAACCCCCTGATCGCGCCGTTCTCGTCCGCTCCTCCGCCGCCTCCGCCGCCGGTCGTCGAAGAACAAGGCATCGCCCTCAGGAAACCTCCCTCGTTACAGTACCGGCGGTTACTCCTCCTCCTCCTCAAGCTAGTACAAGTGTTGTAACCGTAATTATTGCTGCTTTTCAATTTCCGATGCGTCTTTTTGTTTTTATTATAAATGCTGGAACCGAGGGGGAGGTGGTGGAGAAGACCTCGTGGGGGTGGGAATGGGCTGGGCCAGGGGAAAACGTCGCGTTTTAATGACGCTGGGCTTTGCATTCGGATATTTATCGAGGAGGCGAGGTTGTTTTGGTAATTCTGGTCAATATTCGGATAGCAATTGAATCGACTAATTATAGTTCGGGTCAGTAGTAATTAGGGGTTAGGAAGATTGGGAAGTTTGCGCTAAATGTAAAGGTGTAATAGGAGGTGGCGGCTGGGTGTTTGGTGTTAACAGGAGGTGGTCTTTTGTTTTTTTGGTGGAAAGGTGGTCTTTTTGTTCTGCTTCCTTATTCCCGGAAAAGGAGGTGACCTTATCCAAGTCCGGGTGTATGTGCGGCTGCAATTACAGATTTATCCTCGAGCGGGATTCCGATTAAAATATGGACAAATTAATCTCAGGTACCTGGTCTATAGTAAAATTACCTCTAGGATTTTTGTCTTTTGAAAATTTATTTTTCCGACCCTGCTTTTCGAAAAAAATGCTGATCTCGGGTCCCTGGCTAACGCAGTAGTCATTTTTTCATTTTTTTCATAAAAATGACCAAAATACCCTTGTACAAAAAAATCGTCTTCCCTCTTCAACCTACGAACAAAACACCATGTTCATCTTCAAGAAAATCCAACCATGTTCTTGATCAACAACCCTGTTAGGAATTCAGCAACTAGAGAACAAGATCGCACAAAGAACACGGAACAAGAGAATTACGTGGTTCGGCCTAATGCCTACATCCGAACAAGAGAACCCTTTTATTGATGAGTTTCCGAGTCACAAAGCCATAAAAAACCTTAGGGTAACATGCCTTTATATAGAGGCAAACCCTTGTACATCAAGTAAGCTATCTATGTCAAATTAGGGATCCAAAAGTTATGCCAAATAGAATAGGAAACAAGTCCACAAATCGTTTCCTCTTTAATTTCTCGACATCTCTAACAATCTCCACCTTGGCGAGAAATCATCATATGGACGAACCATGAAGCTTCATCTGAACTTCAACAAACTCCATCTTGATGAAATACCGCCACATGAAGAACCATGAGAACTTGAGAAACCAAACCGACTCTATCAGCTCCACCTTGACCATAGATACACCGCCATCAATAATACCATCTCAACTTTCTCACCACCTTTTTCCCTTCAATCATATGGAGTCAGCCCCCACGCTCGAGCTTCCGAGCTTGCTTGGCGTCTTCCCTCCAATCTCCATCGAACTTCAACTAGCAAGTCCACCTGCTGAAGCAAACTTGTGACCAATAGATGCGCTCTCTATTTTTTGGTCAACCCCATGCTCCGCAATCTCGAACTACTTCTCCGCTGGACCTTCTTGCCTTATACCAATGCTACATGCCATAGTATACAAAGGGCAACCTTTTGTTCTACTGAGTAAAACTCTCGACATGCCTCGAACTCTACTGTTCGACCTTGAGTGAGATACCTGATTCGTCCGTGGTGTCACCAATGGCTTCGCATGCCCAATGCCAAACCTACCCAACACCTTTGACGTGTACCTCCTTTTACACAACCTTAGCAGGACCCAGCTAACAATGCTTCTCTGAGACAACCATGGCTCCTTGCCAACCATGCCTCCATGAAACAACCATAGCTTGCTATCCATGTCTTCGCGAATCCCAGATATACTCAAACCATCCATGTGAAGCCTTTGCTCCCTCATACGAACCAACCTCATATGACCTGAGCCTTTTCCCACTTCATCAGACCCATTGATGTGACTCCACCTACAATAATGTTCCCCACTAACCTGTAGGTATTTCCCCTACCATCGCATCATTATCCATCTTTTTTAGCCTACCTTTATAACTATCATTGTTATAATCCAAGGTCACTAACGAAAAAAGATTACCAGGATGCATTGGACTTGATGAGACAGAAAGCCAGTCACCATCTAACCCGTCTGAACATGTGGCCATGGTTGTAGATGTCGATCCCTCCTCGTTGTCTTGATCCCCAGTTCATCCTAGAAAGTCCCTTTCATATGCCCTTCTCCGCACTTGAAACCACTTCCATTGAACTTCTTTGCCCAATGACTCCTCATCATCCTCCAAGTACAAGCGAATCTTTGCTACCGCCTTGGCCTCCAACTCCTCCCACTCTTGCTCCTCCATCTTCTCGAACTTCTTTTCTGAGAGCGTGATGACCATCCCTTGTTGCACGAGGAGATCTTTGACACGCCTTTACCATAACCCAAAATTCGATGAGCCATCAAACTTCACAAGAGCAAACTTTGCGCTGTGATCCGACATCCTCCAACTTTAGCTCTTGATACCACTTGTTAGGAATTCAGCAACTAGAGAACAAGATCGCACAAAGAACACGGAACAAGAGAATTATGTGGTTCGGCCTAATGCCTACATCCACGGAGAGAAAGGAGAACTTTTATTGATGAGTTTCCGAGTCACAAAGCCATACAAAACCTTAGGGTAACATGCCTTTACATAGAGGCAAACCCTTATACATCAAGTAAGCTATCTAGGTCAAATTATGAGTCCAAAAGTTATGCCAAATAGAATAGGAAACAAGTCCACAAATCGTTTCCTCTTTAATTTCTCGACATCTCTAACAAACCCAACCTTGTTCTTATCAACTCATTGATTAACAACTCAATCAAACTAACAAAAACCCAACAATTACATTTTAAAAAAGCACAAATTAACAAAAATCAAAAACACCAACCTAATTCCAAAGAACAACAATTAAACTGGATCCCAATTTTCAACCATAAAAACCAGCAGTCTTCTTTCTCACTTCCACCACCTTCTCCTCCTTCCCAGTCCCAATTCTCAACCCACCGAATCCAAATCCAAAAAAATGGAATTAAAAAATGGAGGAGTGGAGAAAGGTAGAGCAACTGAGGACGAGTGAACGCTATGAGCACGAGGATGAGCAGTCTCCCGAACGCCAACACCGCCCTCTACACCACATTTGTAGTCTTCGACGTTCGTGACGGTGGCATCTACAACCTCCTCGCCCCGCGACTCACCCTCCTCATCCATTACAACCACCACCAGCAGTAGGGCTTCGTCGTCGTCGCGCCGATTGAGAATTAGGATTCTTCCCAATTTTGGGGATTTTTTGGGATTTAATCTGTTCTATTTTTTTATTGGATAATCTATTTTATTGGTTTGTTGTTGTTGGATGTGATTTAATGTTAGGAAATTCTGTTTGATTTTTTAATACGGTGTTCCAAGGTTGAAGAAGACAACTTTTTCTTTTGTTTAAGAGTATTTTGGTCATTTCTTTGACAAAAAAAAGACTGCTGACATCATCCAGGGATCCGAGACCAACATTTTTTCGAAAAGCAAGGATGGCAAAATAATTTTTCTAAAGGCAGGCCCTAAAGATAATTTTACTATAGACCATTGACCTGAGGGTAATTTATCCTTAAAATATTTATATGTTGGGCCGATTTGTCGTGGGATATTTATTGTGTTTTTCTTACTTTCAAAAGCCCAATGGTCTGGCACACGCCAGTCCATTACACGATATAACGGGTCCGAGTTCGTGAATTTTTATGTTTATAAACAATTCTCGCTAATTTTGTAAACTTCTATTTAAAATATTCATGTTAATATCAAGAGTACTGTGGCTGCTTATGCTATTACAAGAGTAATATTAACTCGTGGAGTAGATAATTGATATTAGAGTTTAGGACACAGTTCAAAATTTGGAGAATGAAACATTCAGCTTATAAAAATATATATTTTTTCACTTCCTTATAGTTATTGACTGGCTGGCCGCCACAGAGAATACAAGAATGCTTGTAATATACAAGTATACCTCGTCCATTATTCGTCCACTATCTTGTCACCAACTACCTACATTCCGGGTGTGTTCTTCCTCGTATGATTGTTGGCGTCTTTTTTTCCAGCAACAATGATCTTCTTGAATTTGTACAATTAATGAATCATCATCATCTACTTACCTGCAAAGATTCTCATCTCAGCAGCTACCCAAGTGGTGAAAACAGCCACGACAAGAGATGAATTGAGACAAGACAGCCCAAGTTTACGAGGGAATCATGTACCGAAGCTGATTTTGCCGCTGGGATGAGGTTATAGCAGGTTGGGTTACAAGGGTACGGACCATCAATCTCCTTGCTTATGCTTCTACCAAAGTACCAATCTCCCACAGCTTCCGCTATTGTCTGAACAAGTGGATGAACAATTCGAGTTTATGTCAACGGGTTTATGGTTATTAGTCCGTTTAAAGTTTTGAGATGAATATAAAAGAAACGGAAAAATAAGCATGTACCTTATCGTTTATCATTGGAGAGTCGGGCGCGAACCAAGTGGCTTGAGACTCACTCTGGCAATGAGCAAAGCAGGAATTTATGAACATTCCACCTCTACTCGAATCCTTTCTAAACAATTCTAACGCCGCCAACATGTCTTCCCTGAAACCTTGATATAAGATGCCACCATCAATCAATTTCAGAAATTGGAAAACTTGCACGGTTAACCTTGGAGCAAATTAAGCTGGAGAAACCTATACCATGCAATATTTTCAACTGTGACTTGTCACATTCTGTTACATTAACCTTGCAGTGGTTCCAATGTCCTTCCGGATCAGCCGATGGTGGAACCAATATGTGGTGAAACTGAGAAACCATAAAATCCGTCATTCATTAAGTCAACTAATCCGAGTTCATGCCAGAACTTTTACGCAGTTGCATTTCGAATTCATAACGTCGGTACTTACTTGGTACACATCGTAAGCCGTGTTTAAGATAAAGAGTGGTGTCTGAATGTACTTGAGAAGATACTGTGGGAATATGCACTGCACCGACAAGAGGTACAAACAGATTTTAAACAGACAACATAAGTTCAATCCATTAATTGCATCCTGAAAGAAAAACAGAGTAAATTTTGGAAGATCAGAGGGTCCTACAAGTTCTGGATCGTTGTAATAACTGGTGCAGTTCTTGTTCAGGTTCCCAACTGCTCCCTGTGAAGGACAATTCATCTCTTAAAACTATGTAAATGCCAAGAAAAAGTGTTATTAGGACCGTATAAGGAAAAAAATCTTGTACCTGCAGTTGAATAAGCTTCTGATAAAAATATCTTTGTGTATGGTTCAGGCTTATATCCCTCCTGCAATTAAAAATTCCAAAAGGAGATATCTAAGAAGGGTGTGAATGGTAAAAATTATATGCATTTTTCGTGTTTATAAACAATTTCACCACACTTATGGCTAATAATATCGTAATCTCAACAAGTTACCATCAATTTGATTGAAGAAAATATTTTTTTGGTAAAGTAAAAACTGTTTTTGGCTTTTGTAATTTAACAAAAAAATATATATAATCACTGTATTGGAAATGAAGAATTATAATTACATACTCATCCAAGAAAAAACCTGCGTCGCTCAAGCATTTGACGGCGGTAGCATTGGGTAATATTTTCGCAAAGTGCTCGCAATGCAAAAATGACGCTAGACCCCCGGCTGAGCAACCGGATAGCAAAGCCTAGGAAACAAAAACCAGGAAAATAAGGAATCAATATTAAATATTTATTGAAAAGATTTTACAGCATTTCAAAAAATTTATCCAATTCTAACTTAAATTAATCGACTTAGTAAATATTAAACAAAAGGTGGTATGAAAAAAGCTATCATCGAAAACACGTCTATTAACTAGGAGTATTTTATCTTAACCAAAAATTATGAATTCGAGCATAAATAACTAATTATAATTTGGTAAAGAAAGTTTTATCATTTTTGTGATCCAACAATTAAACAAATTTGGAGGAAAAAAAATTCCAATTTCAAGTATTAAACATGCCAATAATTAATCCAATAATGGTTTACCTTGCTTGCCCTTGCCAAACCTTTGGGGAAAAGATCGATAATGACTGCCTCCCAAATCTTATGCCCCTTGAAATACAGCACGTGCGTCTGTTGCATGCACGCAAGTAGAAGAATTTTAGTTTTGTCTGTTCCGTTAAAAAATATTTTGTCGTACATTTTTTTCATCATTTTATGGAAAATATCTAAGAATTTTGATTTTTGTAGCTTGGGTTTATAATTTCTGTGAACATTAATCAGCTGTTGTGGTTAAAAAAAATTTTAAGGAAGTTTTATTTTCAAATCTTATAAATTAAGAAAAATTATTAAGAGATCAATCTTAAATATGGTTTAATAGTATTGAAATATCATTAAAAAATATTCCAAAGAGTGACGAAAAAGCAATGTGGTCTAATGGGAGAGAAAAGTGCATACCCCGTTGTCAAATTTGGAGTCTCCGATAAATGATGCTCCGTCACAGTACCTAATCTTTACACGGTTCCAATTGTAAAAATCTGATTGGTAAAAAGAAAAATTTAGCCATTAAAAACACAACTTTATATTTCTATAATACCGTTATAAAAATGAATTTTAAAAATTAAACTAAGGAAATGTAGCCATGACAGGGTATTCTAAAATTTGAACCAAAAATTTCAAGACAATCCATGTTCACTTTACTGACCTGGATTGAGAGATGCGTTGTTGCTAAGGATACCATTGAAGTCCTCGAGCTTGTTCATTTGACGGGTAGATCCACGGCGGGTATGGGCCCTCTCAAAGCACGATTCCAAATCATTGCACCACCCACCTCCCTATCACGTACAAAAAACCAATCATAATAACACCAAAAAAAGACAAACAAAACACAACTACCGAGTAGTGATTAAATCGTGTAGATTATACGCTAACAAACATTGTGGTGCGTTTGGTGGACGAACCAACACCCTGAGTGGACCCGTGGGAATAGTTATGTGTTAATTAATTCGCACCTCTCCAATTTTTATATACAATTCAAAATTTTGAGGTGATTGGTCGATAAATTTTCAATATTTACAAACAAAATCACAGTACTAGTAACTGGCAATGTGGTGATCTCAATACACTCCCTTGAATAAAGTCCGTCGGGTCGAAACTTGCAAGAGTATTAACTTCGTACGATGAAACGAGGGTTGTGCGAGAACAACAATAGAAACGAGATCAATCTACTCTAATACCATGATAAAATGTTCTTATCCAATTTACAATCTTGAAGTAATTGATTAAAATATTTCAATATTTATAAGCAAGTTTATCACATCCACAACTAATCATGAGAATAAATTAGATTTTGGTGGTATTTATGTTGCGTACTTGTTGCGAGTCTGAACTCGTGTCATTTCGGGCTGTACATGGAGGACATGATACAAATCGAGGCTTCCCTTTTTAAGAAAAAATGGGTACAAATCTCATTGAATATGGTCGGGTCATCTAACTACTAAAAGAATGTGGGAAGTGGTTGATGATTCACTGACCGAGTGATTTAATAGATAGGTAACGGATTCCACTAGTGGCAATAGAATATGACCATATGCTGTTTGGCACACCCACTGTTTGGTTGGATATGTTTGTTTGACCATTTCAAAATATAAAACAACGATAGGATGTGTGAACGTTGTGAGATCTTATTCAAAGCACGACTTTTTTAACAGTTAGACTAATTCTCATTGATCTGAATAATGAATGGCATGAATGATGAGTTAAGTGTGTGTGAAATGGAAAAAAAAATTGTTGTTGTTTTATGTATTTTAAATAATAGGGTACGCACGACAAAAAGAACACAATGTTCAGTAAATAATATATCAAACAACATGATATTGAAATAAAATATGGCATAAGTTAATTGGAGCATTAGGAATATATATTCTTGTTTAATCTAAAACTAAATGTGGCTCCGTTTATCTCTTGCTACGAATAAGACGAGAGACGAAAGTAAACTGTTTTATTTTTTCTTGGGTGAAATTACATACAGACCGATTTCGATTTGAGTTATGTCGAACTAAAAAAATTTAAACATAATTATGTCATAAACTTAAGATTAATCAAGACCAAAAATTGCTTGGAAGTTGGAATTACCGGTTCAGAACCAGGATTATTTAAAAATTTGAGGAACAATTAACTGTCTTTATTAATCAGACATTGACACACAAAAACAGAATACAACGAAAAAGATTAACTCTAGGTATGATCATAACCGGGATTGTTGCGCTCGTGGTAATTTGATTTGCCCTAAAGCGTCGGCCGTCGGGACCATCTCTGCTAAAATTCCTAGACACAGCTGTAAAGAGCAGGTTCGTCCCCTATCTTTTTTTTAGGGGAAGGCTCGTCCCCTATCTAACCCAAACCTTTTCCCCCATCCTCCAAATAAATATTTACCAGCACATGCCCCTCCACCTTTATAAAGACATCATATGACACAAGACACGAGGCAAATACTAAAAACATGTTCCTGTTTCTGTGTTCTTTCTTCCCTTCTACTTTCTCCCAAGACCATCTAATCATCGTCATTTGATCCCTAAACGTCCGATCTCACAAAATTAGGAGCAACCAGAATGATCAAATACATCCTATATTGCAACATTCTTTCGTGAATATCTATTATGTCTACTAATAAAAATTAAAATTGGATCAAACGACTAATTTCTAATTGTTCATACATAGTTTTGTATATCAATTCAGCTTTCAACGTTTTTTGTGATGCTAAAAAAAATTTATACCAAGAAACGGATGCACTTTGGTCAACTTTTATCGCTTTACACGACCGAAATTTTATTTTAAAGAAATACGAAGTTTTACTCAAATTTTTTTTAATGAAAGCTACTTCTCAGTATTTTGTTTCATTCCTTTTCTAATGTCAATTCCAACTTTCCGTATTTTCGGAAAATTCATCAAGTACTTAGCAATGACATATTTAATATATTTTTATCCGCACCGGTAAATTTTCGCTAAATCATCCATCTTCTATGAGAAATTAAATTTATATCACTCAAAGGTCAAATTATTAACACACGTTTACTTGCAATAGTAAATTAAAAATTTACCTCAAACTGCAACAGCCAGTTGTGAGCTCCAGCCCCGAACCCTCTGCTCAGGTGATAAGCTGGCAAACTCCCATCCAAGCAAACTATATCACACATTGACGAAGTCATTAGCTCCGAATTCCGAGAACTAACGCTCTCTCTCGAACAAATAAATCGAAACAAATAAAAAGGAAAAATTCAGGAATTAATTGTCAGAATCTAGAGGGACTCACGAGCGCCGTAGGCGGCGGCGTTGCGGACCAGCGTCATGTTCACGACCAACCGGTCGCCGGAGCAGGCCGGCCATGGCGGGTTGGCCGCTTGAAGCAACAACAACACCAGAAGGGCCGATCTCATTGTGGAATAAGAAGTAGCGATAAATAGTGAAGCGAAGGCATATATTTAAAGGGAAGAATGTAGAAGCAATGTGGAGCTAATTAGTTAAAAAGGAAGATATCTTGGATTTATATTGGTATTAAATGCTTCCTAATTAGGACGAATCTGGAGGAGGCTGAAATACAAGTGATGAAGTCTCTATCGGCTGCGAAAAAGGTAAGGAAGAAAAATGTAGTTAGATAAATGAGACCGACCCGAATAGAGAGGTAAAAGATTTTAAAAGAGAGTAGCTGGTTTGGGCTCTTCACGAATGTGTGTTCGTGAGGGAAGGAGAGGAGAAAAATAATGCTGACGATGATAATTGAGTGTTGTCTCATTAACAATTACACGCATGGTAAAAAGGTAACGAATAATTACCGTTCCGAATGAGTTTTAATTTAACTTGAAGTCTATTTTGAGTTTTGGAATTTGAAGTGCTTTAAGATTTGATTAGAAAAAAATTGTTCCGATTTATCTTAATTATTTTGGTCCAGACTATATGACATTTGAATAATACTATGTCGACTAATTTAGATTTGAATCGAGTGAGACGATTGAAAAAAAAATGTTATCTTGTTGATAAGATACCATTTGTTATATTTAGTAGTTATAGTTTTTTTAAGAATAATTTAGAATTTGACATTTTCTAAATTTTTTTTAGACTTTACAAAATTCGTTGTCTATGTATCAGATTTTACTGGAAATTAATTTTCATTTTAACAATATTAAAATTAATTGGTCAAAAACTTCAGTCGGTGCTCCTATTTTTTTTACCACTTATTATAATACGTTCAAAAGGAACCAATAATTTATGGGCTCTTGGAAGAAAATATATTTAGATCTTTTTGTGTGAAATATTCGGGGCTACCGCTGTATCTACCGCCTATCGAGGGACCCACCCCCGCCTAACGGGTGAACGTGAGGTGTTTCCTACGCGTGGTGATGGCTGATGTAGCATTGGTTGGGACTTTCACGAAAAAAGTTGAGACTTTCCGCTTTTATAAACCCCTTTAATTTTATATGCTATCGGGTATTGATATAATTTTTGAAAAGTAAATTTTTTAATAAATATTTAATATTTTTATATTTTTAAATAATTAAATTTGATACATCAAGGTTAAGATAAAATAGTTACTTCATTGACTATCGTCGATGAAAATTTGATTTTCCTATAATTCATCCTCCTGTTGGCCCAATTTTTCTTCAATTTAACATCAAATAAAAAACATATAAATCCAATTTTCTTTTCTATGAATTTGTGTCTCAATATTAATGTCAACTCTTATTTTTCTTTTTGTGATAGGACCGTACCATACGCATCCATCCAGTTAGACTACCCACATCAGCAACCCATCCAATCCAGGTCACGGAATAAATTATTAATTTCTCTCTCTTCCATACCCAATTCCTATCCAATCCAATCCAATCCACTTACATATTTTCTACTCACATCAGCAACCCAGTTCACAGAATAAATTATTAATTTCTCTTTCATCCACATATTATCTACTCTCATTTGTTTAGATTAAAAATATATATTACGAAAATAATTATGTTTTCAATAACACGATATTCGTTTCTAAACTTTTGCCACAACTTTTTATTCCGGAGTCCAATTGAGTTGATTCAAGTTGCTTTATGAAGGTGGGACATATATCTATAACTTTTTAGTTTATGACTTCTCCAAATTCGAAGTATAAGAATGTCAAAAATATATTTGAAGTCAATAGTCGAGCGAGTTACGAGTACGAGTTTCGATTTGGGAGCCACAACTTTTTATTCCGTAGTCCAATTGAGTTGATTTAAGTTGCTTTGTGAAGGTGGGACATATATCTACAACTTTTTAGTTTATGACTTCTCCAAATTCGAAGTATAAGAATGTCAAAAATATGTTTGAAGTCAATAGTCGAGCGAGTTACGAGTACGAGTTTCGATTTGGGAGCCACAACTTTTTATTCCGTAGTCCAATTGAGTTGATTTAAGTTGCTTTGTGAAGGTGGGACATATATCTACAACTTTTTAGTTTATGACTTCTCCAAATTCGAAGTATAAGAATGTCAAAATATGTTTGAAATTAATATTCGAACGATTTAGTTATGTCAAAAATTGGAATACAAATTGTGAATCAAAATATGTCAATATTGGGCTCTATTTTTTATAGATATTAAAAAAAATAATTTTAATTTTGTTAAAGATAACTTCAATTTTTATAACTACACAAATCTTATCCGAATAAATCTATTTTTACGAATAATATTATACCAAGTGGAAATAACTAGATAGTTAGATTATTGAAAAGAAAAAAAATTGACCAACCAATCCGCTCGGGAGCGGGATTGGCTGGCCAATCCGCTCGGCCGAGCGTTCATCACTTCTTTTCTATTTTTTTTTTAAATCATTAAATATTGGCCGAGCGCTCGGCTCGGCCAACTGCTGTAGGTAGTCTTAGAATTGATCTAAGTATTGGTTGATTTGTATTATTTAGTTTAGTTAAAGTTGGGGCGCAGCAGCTAGTAGTGATGGGACATCGGTCTGATGGCGGCAGGTGGTTATTTTCTTAATTTCTTCCTAATCTGCTCTAAAACTAATCCCAGCGTGACTTGCGGTGCTTCTTGTCCGTCTCGAACTAAACTTCAAAAAGGCAAGAGTATAAAGCTATAGAATGTAATTACTGTGAAAGATAAGCAGCCGGTCAATCGCCATCGCTTAAAATTGGACTATTGAATTAGGGACGTAGTAGACTCAGAACAAGAATTGGATAGGATCGATTTTCCTTTTAAGGTAAATTTTTTAGTACCATCACAATGTCATGATTTGAATCCTGGACCTCCAAAATATTTACAACGTCTTGTGTCGTAGAATTACAAGCCCTTTGGCGGATAGGATCAACTTAATATTTTTTGAAAAATATATAAGTGGATTTTTTACTTTTAAATTGGATTTAGTAATTTGTGAAAAAACAAATTCAACCATGTGTGATTTTCAGCAATAAGTTTAGTGTTGGGTGGCTAGATCCTATATGCTTCGGATGCGAGGTGGAAAAAAGGCTATCTTGTTCTCCGGGGAAGGTTAAGATTTTAGTTGGAATGGTCTTAAAAGTTAAGATTGAAGAAGGATTTGTTTTGTTTGTCGTATATGTTATTCTACGCGTGACCAGATTTAGAGATATAATGGGAAATCCATGCTAGATACTTAGTAGCTCGTGTATATTTATCCAAAAATAATCCAAAGAGATTAAATTCAAAAAAAATCCCAATTTAATAGTTAATACTCGAATTGGATTGGGTGTTGGTGGTCCTCAGCATCACCAATCTGATAACTAAGGGCCGGCCCCACCTACTCCTCTCCCTTTTTTGTGCTAAATTTGACTTTAGACTATCAATTCGGTAAAATAATAACTGTTTTGTATATCAAATTATATTTGCGGATAATTCTGAGTTGCTGAAATTTCCACCCTCGAGCAAAATGAAATGTTGTCGGAAAACCGTTACAAGGGCCCACGAATCTGTGTATATCTTCTCGGCCCACTATTCATTTTATCGGCCCAAGCCCGATCCGCTCACGATTCCGGCACGCTGTCGTTCCGTGGGCCATGGCGGAGAAAGCGGGGCACCTTTTTTGGACATGAAGTCAACTCCCTGAAACGACACCGCTGAACCCTGATGCAAACAACGTCACCGACACCATCAGGAAGGAGTTAGGTGAGTGAGAGCATAACAGAGAGAGAGAGAGAGAGAGAGAGAGAGAGGGAGTACTGAGTAGTACTGTGTTTGGTAAGATAATTTATTTTGTGAAATTTATCTTACCGAGCTTAACGAATATATAATATTTCTATGTTTAGAAAAAATTAAATTCAAGATTTCTCATTTAAATTTTAATAACTCATTCAATTGATCTAAGTCATGTTGTTTTCAAATGTTTAGTTACAAAACTAAAACTTTAATTTCTAAATTTATTTGCACATGTTAAATCATGTAATTCATTTACTAATCACAGTTTTTAATAGATTGGTGGGTATCTCCATTATGATAGAAAAAGTCCACCTATAATAGTACTCTATCTCGTAACAATCAAACAGAGGACACTGTCTATAAACAATTAAATTTTTTTCATTTCCCAACAAAAGAAATTAAAATTTCATTTAGATAAGCGAAACAAACATCGCCTTAACCCAAACCAACCTCCTTGGTCAACGGGAAAGAACTCTCAAAACGAACCAACAAAACCCTAGAAATCTCCCTTGTACTTGCAACACTAATCCCGTAATCACCGGAAATGGCGACCTCAATTCCCTCCGCCACGTGCTCCCCGACCTCGCTCCAGCTGCGGCTCGCTATGAGCCGATGCAATTGTCGGTGGGGAGGAGCGTGGAAGCCCTGCTTCCTTGTGCCGGCCCGGCCCGGGGCTTCAACCCGCAGGGTTCGACGCGTGGCGGTCTCCTGCGCTTCCTCCTCGTCTTCGGGGTCGGATGGTTTCGCGGGGTGGTCCGATTCGGGGGAGGGCGGGTCGGAGGGGGAGGAGAAGAAATGGCTTGGAGGTAATAGTGGAGGTCGTGGTTTTAGGGTTTGGGGGGTAATTTGGGGTTTTTTTATTTGGTAACTGATATAACGCTTTGAAAGTAGTTGATTTTCAGGGGCACTTGGTGCTGGAGTGGCCGGGATGGTTCTATTCGCGGGGGTGGCTTTCGCAGCAGTGTCTTTGAGCAAGCGGAGCACTCCGAGTAAGTTATGTCCTGAAATGTTCGGTTTTCGATGTTGCCGAGTTGGTCTGTTGCTGAGGGCAGTTCTTAACTATGCAGGACAGGTACCAGTGATGGAGCCGCTGACAGCTCAGCAAGAAGTGGTGTTGGTTAGTGATGACCAGGAGTATGCGAGTCAGGAGCCAAGTAAAACTGTTGATAGTATTTCAGCTAGCGAGGGTGTCGGTGAGTCGGTCATTGACACGGAGTCTGATAAGTTGCCTGATTCCGAGGACTCTGGTGGAGGTAATGACCCTTCGGTAGTGGAAAATGGTGAACAGTCTGCGAATCATAGTGATATTGAGCAGAATTCGCCTTTAAGTATCGAGTCAAATGATTCTGATATCACTCAAAGCTCATCAGAGTTGAATTCTGAAATTCCCAGTGGTAGCCTAAATGATCCTGAGAATGAGCAGCAATTGGTCACTGTTGAACCGCCAGATCTTCTGCAAAAAGCAGACCTTGAAATTGACGGAAAAGCCAACCTTTCCTCTGATCCCTCTCCCCCCCAGTCCGACGAGTCTCTCCCTGTGTCTAAATCAGTTAGCTCACTGTCAGAGACTGTACTTGAAACCACCATTCTACTCGTTGAAGATGATAAAACCGTACGCTCTTTTTCGGGTAAAGGAGTTTTTGACTCAACGGAAATGCCAAACAGTTCACCCCTGGAAGTAAATGATGTAAATGAATCTTCAGGAACACCCAAGTCAATGCCAACCATTTTATCTGGAAATGAGCAAGACATATTTGCGAATAAAGAGGCAAATCTAGATAGATCAGATAGTGGACCACCCAGTCATGAGAGCATCTTCTCTTCTTATGGTATCCCAGCTCCATCAGTTGTTCCTCCAGCTTTGCAGGTACCTTTTGGAAAGGTTCTGGTTCCTGCAGTGCTTGATCAAGTTCAGGGACAAGCGTTAACAGCATTGCAAACTTTGAAGGTGCTTTTCTGTTCCATATCATGATCAGATATTTTACGAGGCAACTATTTTGCATTACCTGCAATCTGATTGAAGTGGATTCTTCTAGGTTATTGAGGCTGATGTCCAGCCCAGTGATGTATGCACTCGCCGTGAGTATGCCCGCTGGTTGGTGGCTGCCAGTGGTGCTCTTTCAAGGTACCTACCTTTCTTGTTAGTTCTCCCTTTTGGACTTCGGATTCTGTTACGCAACTTACTCATTACTAGCCTTTCCCTTTCATGAAGGAATACGTTGTCAAAAGTATATCCAGCGATGTACATAGAGAACATCAGTGAACTTGCATTTGATGACATCATGCCCAATGATCCTGATTTTCCATCAATTCAAGGTGAGATTTCTATTTTTTTCTTCGATATCTTCAACTATGAACCGCAAGTAGTGGGTTGTACCATATTATTGAGATGAATTGGATTTTCAGGTTTGGCTGAAGCTGGTCTAATCTCCAGCAAGCTCTCAAGTCATGATCTGCTGTCTTCTTCAGATGAAAACCAGGGTGGTTTTCTCTTTGCCCCTGAAAGGTGGGCACTTTACATAAGAATATGGTATTCATGAAGTTCGATGCTGTTGTAAATATTATGCTACTTCCTGTTCTGCATCCACTTGTGGGTAAAGAATTGTACGACTGGTCTCTGCTATCCTTTTGTATACTGTGCACCATTAATGGCTTCTCGTGGCTCATATCCGTTTCTCTAGTGCCAATTATACATTAGCATGAAGAGATGTCATTTAGAAAAAATGGTGTGGATGCACGATACTTTTTATGGATACACATCCTTGCTAAATTTATCAAGGACTTTCAGCTCATGCTCTCAAAATTGTGTACTACAGCCCTCTGTCTCGTCAGGATCTTGTAAGTTGGAAGATGGCACTGGAAAGACGGCAGCTTCCAGAAGCTGATAAAAAGGTAAGTTGTCTTTGTATGGTGTTTTTTCCCACTGATCACTGATGTTGTTTCAGTTACATTGGCAAATGTGGCAAGGTTGTTCACCCTATTTCATATATTTCTGCCTCTGGTGGTTGTAGATCTTGTACCAACTCTCTGGTTTCAGAGATCTTGATAGGATACACCCAGATGCATGGCCTGCCCTCATCGCAGACTTATCTGCAGGAGATCAAGGAATTATATCCCTTGCATTTGGTTAGTTACTTTTGTGTGCCCACTTACGAATCTCATATCGGTCTTGGTAATTCAGATCTGCGACCCATTTTGTTTCAGGATGTACTAGACTCTTTCAGCCAGATAAACCTGTCACAAAGGCCCAAGCAGCTGTTGCTCTTGCAACAGGTGAACCGGCTGAAATTGTAAATGAGGAGCTTACTCGTATTGAAGCAGAATCTGTGGCAGAAAATGCTGTATCCACACACAATGCTTTGGTGGCGCAAGTCGAGAGGGACATCAATGCAATGTTTGAGAAGGAACTATCACTGGAAAGGAAAAAAACTGGCGCCGTGGAAAAAATGGCCGAAGAGGCACTACATGAATTAGAAAAGATAAGGTCTGAAAGGGAGCAAAATAGTATTGCCTTGATGAAAGAACGTGCTGCTGTCGACTCGGAAATGGAAGTTCTGTCAAGGCTGAGGAGAGAAGTGGAGGAGCAGTTGGAAGGCGTTTTGAGTAACAAGGCGATAATTTCCTACGAGAAGGACAGGATTACCAAAATGCAAACGGAAGCAGAGATGGAAAAGCAAGAGATATCTAAACTGCAGTATGAACTCGAGGTGGAGAGGAAAGCTTTGTCCATGGCCAGGTAAAGAAGTTGCTTAATGTAGTGAAATAGCTGAAATCATTGCACATGTTTTGATGTTTTACTAAACAAGCTGAAAATATCAGAGAAGTTTCATGTCGAGTGTAAATGATACAAACTTGATGATCATGCTGTATTAGATGCACGCATGTGTTCAACTAGTTGGATATTCCGCTGCTGCTGCACATACTTTGATAACAGGGATGATGCTACTGCTAGATGCTCTTGCGTAGATTATGTATGCATTAGTAAACAGAAATTAAACAGTTCAGGTAGGGAAAAGCCACACCCTCTTGTATGTATTTTCCTAGCATCCTAAGCTAAAAAGTTTAACGTCATTTCATGATGACACTGCTGTTTACTTGACTTAATTTTTGGTTTGCTCCGAACTTCAGTATGCAACAATCTTGTTTTCGTACTCTTCGTACCATGTTCACCAGAATTGGTATGCTTGAATTTTGCATTCCCATCCTGTGCACCAATATCATATTATACTAAAGTTGCTTGTCTGATCTTTAGTTGTGGCCATTAAACTAGATATTCCGTGTAGTAAATCAGCATTTATTGAATTTGTTGAGAGTCGACTAAGTTTTCTCTCTTTTTTCGCTGAACTTCAGAGCTTGGGCTGAGGACGAGGCAAAGAAGGCTAGAGAGCATGTAAGAGCAATTGAGGAGGCAAGAGACCGTTGGGAGAGGCATGGAATCAAGGTGGTCGTTGACGATGACCTCCGTCAAGAGAGCATAGCTGCACTTACATGGCAAACTGCTGGAAAGCAAGTTTCCGTCGATGGCACTGTTAACCGAGCTGAAAAGTTAGTTGGCAAGCTGAAGCTGATGGCTGACCAAGTAAAAGGCAAGTCCAAGGAGGTAATAGATACTATTGTTCAGAAAGTCCTCTCCCTTATCATATTGTTGAAGGAATGGGCTTTAAAGGTAGGGAGAGAAGCCATGGATATCAAAGATAAAGCGATCACGAAGGCAGATAGATCGCTACAAGACTTTAAAGTTGCTGTGACCGGAGTTAATTCCGTAATTCAGGAGAAAGTAGGGGAATCTGCAACTGGAGTTAACTCCGCACGGGAGAAAGTGCAAAAATCGGTCAAAGATTTGCAGCAAAGCACCCGGGACCTCAATTTTGCACTCAAGGAAGGCACGAAACGTCTGGTCGATGATTGTCGCGGAGGAGTGGGTAAACTCACTCAGAAGTTCAAGACTTGATGCAATACCCCTGCATTTCGGTAATGAGAACAATGAGCCAAGAAGGCAAGTGCTTGCCCAGAAAAAGATTTATGTACCATTTCACAGGTGTAGTTTTCAGGAATAAAATGATGGTGGTGCTAGGAAATACAAACTTTCTTTACTCTTGAATCCAATCGAGTTTTGTACTTTATATTATGTATAATTTCTCGAATAAAAATCGATCACGGTGTTGGAAACTTTCTTTTCCATTCTAAAATCTCAACGAGCTGCGTCCTTCAGTCGTTTTCGGGAACCTAGAAGTCAATATACCCGGCCATCAACGGGTCGCCATGCAAGCTACTTTTCTTTTGTTCAATAAAAATTTGTATTCTGAGTCGAAAACTATATATAAGCCGCTTTTTCAGGATGCCATCGAATCAAATTCAACAAATCCTTAGATCGCCAAGATGACACGGCGAATCAACTTCAACTAAATTGCCTCTTTTCCAGAGGAATCCATCAAACTGGCACAATACATCTCTTCAATGAATGTGACAATAAAAGGTACGTCCAGCAGAAGACACTTGATTCAGTGAGTGACTAGCAGCAAATGGGGCTACGTTAAACCACATACTAGTATATCGTGCCATAAGAAGATAGCTCAATAAAGCAGGAAACGTGAATTACCAACGCGGAAAATAGGCAATCGAGTAGCGTAATAACAAGCAGAAATTCAACATTCCTGAACCATAGTCTTCAGAAAACATAGGGTCTCAACACGAATACGAAGTTCCTGAAAGAGACATGAAAGACTATCTATATCTAAATTGCAAAGGATTGAAACACAATTCTTGAGTTTCCAGAACACGAGGTCACACCTCATTTCTTCTTCTCACCTCCACCACCGGCCCTGAATGCACAAAGCAGAAACTTATAAGAAACAACCAACAGAAGTAAAAGACCTTCATTTACTCTTATATTCATGCTGCATATCCAAGATAACAAACCTCATCTTGCGGAGAACACCAGCCATCTCCTCTCTCTTCCTCTTTGCCCTCTTGTGGGTGCCCAACTTTCTCTTGGCCACCTTCAAGGCACGCTTGTCCTTGCCGACCTTGAGAAGCTCAGTGATACGCTTCTCGTAAGGCGCAAACCCAGCAACCTCCCTGATCAAACTCCTTACGAAATGAACCCTCTTGCTAGTTTTCTATCCAAAATGACAAATGCCAACCCAATCAGATCACTCACTAGTCACAAACAAACACACATCCAACTGGGACAAGATCAGACACGGACGCCATAAACAAAATCTTACCCCTTTACGGATGGAAGCACGGGGAGCCAACTCCTTCTTGGTGACGATGTGACCCTTGTTCAGACCAACAAAGAGGCCGGTATTCGGCTGTTTGGTAGCCATTACCTAACAAACAAACCAAAACCCCCGAATCAATAAACAATTCCCAACAATCACCAAGGCAATAACAATTCCCCAAAAACCCTAACAATGTACTAAAACCTAACTCTCAAGTTAGCCCGATCCAAGAGACAACTAGATAGATTAGGGTTACTACCGCATAAAAATAAACTCAAGAAACCCTAGGAACACGATTCGCCATGAGCGAGGAGGACAGAGAAACTTCGTGAGAGGCGAAGAGTTAGGGTTTACCTTTGTCCCGGGAGCAGCAGAGTAGACGGGAGGAAAATGGAAGAAGTGATTAGGGTTTTGGTTTGGTGATATTATATAGCAGGAGAAAAAGAGGGGGAGGAGGCCCTGATCTAAAGTATTTTAGTTGGGCCGAGTCATTAAGAAACGGGCTAAATGTCTGGTCCAAGTAAAGCCTAGTTTTCCTATTTAATTATTGTATCTATTAATTTGAGTTTGAATCGGGTGTGACTATATATGTCATCAAAGCTTTCTTTATCGAGTTTTTTTGGTAGGTAATTTTTTTTAATTTATATATAGTAATATACTTGTATTAATAATATTTACAAAGTTTTACTCCTACTCGCCCCCTTCATCCGAGTGTTGACTCCCCCATTAGAGTTGTACGAGGTTTGCAACCAATAATCAATTTTCTCAAAACCAATTTGTCGCTTTCTTTATCGAGTTTAGATAGATATAGTTGTATTCTTATACCACTAATTCGAAATTCCTTGATAAGATATCACAACAATTTATTAATCGATTTGTATGTTTAATCATAATCAACCATTACTTAATCAACCAGTAAAGTATTTAAACTTGTTTATTCAAAGGTATCGAATTTCAGCCTTTAAAAATAGCATAGTAAAACACTTGTCATGGAGAGCGTTTCCCCAACATTCAAAAATCATATCCTAATTAGTTTTGTATTAGTGGGTCAATTGTCTAACGGTGTTATGTCTCCTACGGATATGTCGAGACTTACTGTTGTACATAGTACTTTGTACTCTCCCGGTTGCAGACATGCTATCACAATGTATCAATACAGGGTGCACAGACTTGTTCCAACACGGAATATCCTCTAGGAAATTTCTGAGTCATTCAGCTTCTTCCCCAGTTTTGTCTAGTGCTATAAACTCCGACTCCATGGTGGATTGAGCTATGCACGTTTGTTTAGAGGATTTCCAGGACACAGCTCATCCACCTATAGTGAACACATAACCACTAGTGGATTTGGAGTCTTTAGTGTCCGATATCCAATTCGCATCACTGTATCCTTCCAATACAGCTGGATACCTAGTATAAAGTATGGTTCATGGTATGTTTCAAATACTTTAGAACCCTTTCCAAAGCTAGCCAGTGGTCTGGTCCTGGATTGCTCGTGAATTTTTTTTCGGAATAATAAAAAACAATTCTGTCCATATTTAGTTTAAATGACGAGTATGCCCTCGTTGTCCCTTATTATATTACCAAAGAAGCAAGAAAAGGGAGCGCGAGGACCGAAATTTGAAAAAGGAGAGGCGGGACCCACACATTAATATTACCTCCACAAACCCATATGCTCAAACGGCTATCTATCCCCAAAATTAAAGAGACTCTCCCAACTTCACCCTCCTCCTCGCATCACATCCGTTTCAATCCTCCCATGGACGCGCTAACACCGAATCCCGCACCCCGCGCCAGGACGTTGACCGCCCCGGGGCCCCGTAGGATCCGTGCGGTCGCGAAAATCAACGGATCCGATGAGACACGAAACGGCGCCGTCTCTGTCGCCAAGCCCGACGGTCAGGAGTCCCGCCGCGTCACCCTCAGTTTCGGCGACCAATCTGCAAGGTAAAAGTCAAAAGAATTTCTCGATTTTTTACTAGGAAGAGTTAAGGGCTTGGGGAATAATTGGTCTTCGGTTGTGAACTCCTAATTTTTTGTGACTTCACTCTGTACTTAGGCCCTAGGGTTACGGAAGAGAACTCCGCAACGCCTTGTCGCGCGATTTACACGCTTGTGGTTGTCGATTATATAGTTTACAGCTCGGTTATCGGGTTAAGGTTAGGGGTGAGATGAGATTGGAGGAAGAGGTTAATCAGGTTCAAGTCGGGTAGAACGTGAAGAGGCCTTTGGTTATGTTATAACAATGTCTTACTAGTTGATCTACATGCTCATTGGTTGTTGTTTATGTAATCTATAGCTAGTTTTTCGGGTTAATTGGTTATTGCAGCAGTTACGAGTTGGATTTCTGCTACGAGCAACACCAGGGGAATTCGGTGGTCTTCGAGAGGGAAGTTCGGCCTCTGGTTTCTCTGGTGCTCGACGGTTGCAATGCTACTGTAATCGCTACCGGAGCGAATGGCGACGGGAAGTCTCACTTGATCCAGGTTTGTGTTCTTATGGACGAGCTTATCTATCCCGGTTTGGTTTTTTGTGCTTTTAGGGTTTAAATGAGATGTGCTTGGTATAACATAGGGTGACACGGAAGAGCCTGGCTTGGTCACATTGGCTGTGAGTGAGATGGTTCAGATGGCGGAGAGGGACGGGAAGGCAGTTTTTGTATCGCTGTATGAGGCCACCTCAGACCGTGTGTTCGACCTTTTAAATCCGGCTAGACAGGAGGTTCTCATTAGGGGAGATGCACAAGGGAACATCCAGCTTAAAGGGCTTTCTCAGGCCAGTGACATGTTTTGATTTGTTTCTTTTCGGGTCAGAAATTTAGGATTCGAGGAATTGTTTCATGTGATGCTTCGGTCCTTTTTGCAGGTTGCAGTTACTTCTGTCTCTATGATTCAGAAGCTATTGGATGATGCAGTATGTAAATCTAAACCGAACCAGAAGATAGCAAATGAACCTCCTCGTAGCAATCATGTAGGGTTGATACTATACGCATTGAATCCGAATCAAAGCCTCATTGGAAAAATGAACTTTGTTGAGCTAGCAGGTTTGTGTTCTTTATTTGGTGTATTCCTGGTGGTCTCCTCACTGCTTCATGATTAGTTGTCTAACTTTCTGCATGATTTTCATTTAATTAGGCTACGAGGATCTTAGGAGGAAGAGTCTTGATGGGTCTACTGTGTGTGAGATTACAAAGATCAATAGATCTATATATGCTGTACACAATGTACTGCATTCTCTAACTGCGAATGAAGCCCATGTTCCCTACCGGGAAAACAAGCTAACCCACATGCTGCAAGATTCATTGGGAGGAACAAGCAGAATCTTGATAATCACTTGTTTGGTATTACTTCTTTTTTGGTAGTTGTTGTGACTTCTCAACTCGAAAAGCTTTGGATCTCTATGTCTGATTGTTTTGTTTTTGGCTTTTCACTTAAATGAAGAATCAATCTATTTGCCAAGACTCTATTCGCATGGTAAGCTTAGCATCTCGCTCCTGCCAAAACTCCATCAAAGAAGCCCCAACCTCCATGAAGAAACCCAGCAGCGTAGTAAGCTCTAGCCAAAACTCTTTCAAAGGTGCTCCAACCTCCATGAAGACACCCAGCAACATACCAAGATCAGCATTTGGACGGGGGATTGGTAGTGCTTCTACAACCTCAAAGAAACAAATTATCTCGGGTATACACTCTTCAAAGAAAGCAATGAACGTGTCTTGTGCGTCGAAAGCAAGGTACTTATCGGGAACTCATAGAATAACTTGAGCTGCAATTAATATTTTTGCTCCCAGAAAATGATTTTTTTGCTTGTTCTTTTTTCCTACTTGAAGGAAGCTCTTTGGGGAAGCAAACCGCTGCAACTCTGAGAAGGTAAATAGGGAAGATTAGTAGTGATCCTAATCTATTACTAGAATTTTACTATAGGGATGTTTATCATCATTTGGATTGCTGAGGAAAGTGATGGTGTTCTTTCATGACACCATTTGCTTATCTATTACTTGTGTTCGTGATATGGTTCTAAGTTGGGTTGGAGTTGTTCCAGATTTCCTCTCAAACAAGGTCCTTGGACATCATTCCAGCGACTGAGACTTTGTTCGAGGAACAAGTAAGGGTTTCAAATGTTCATCCTTTCTAATCCATTGCACTAGTTCGTCATATGGTTCTAACATGGAATGAGTTGGCCAGGTCTCCTCTCCAGCAAGTTCCTTGGACATCATTCCAGTGACCGAGAGTTCGTTCAAGGAACCAGTAAGAGTTTCAAATTTTGCATTTCTGGTTCATGTGTATTTTTTTGGTTCCTTAATGATGTTTCCTCTATCCATTTAATCAACTAATTCTGTCTCCTTCTTGTATAGGGAAAGCTATGTTCAGGCGCTGTCACAGATGAAGTGGCCTTACAAGATGTAATGCTTCGAACTCTTCTCGATCCCTTTTGCATTTTGCTCCTGTATTCTGCGGGATCATTTCAATCTTAACAAGAATATATGCAATTCTAAGCAGGAACATCCATTGCTCAAATCATTAAAGGATGTTGATCCTTTACCGGGAATGGTAAGGATATGCCTATACAAAGTTTACCCCTTATTTCTCATAATGGCTGCAACATGGAAATTTTTCCTTTTGTGCAGGATGCTTTTCTTTTGACAAGTGCAAAGTCTGCAGAAAGTACCCCTCTTAATAAGGTAATCTCGCTGCTAATTTTCCATTTTCATTGGAATTAAAATTGTTGGCATATGTTACGTCCCATTATTTCATTGCAACCAATATCTGTTCCTATGTGTATTTTGAAAGATTGTTGTTCTGCACAATGGAGAGAATCTCACAGGAGTTACGCCTACTGAATCATCTCGAATCAAAGAAGGTAGTAGTTGGAATACAAGTCTTGAGTTTAGTAACATTCAAGAATGACTGCAAACTCTTTCTGCTCTTTTCTGTTTTCTCATGTGGTTGCTGTTTCTATTGCTAGACAATGATATCGAGAAGAAGAATAACGGTGATTTGCTCTATCCGGGTAGATCGCCTCCAATTAGTACTAGACTACAAGAGATCTCAAACAATCTGAAGATGCTCTATAACTCTACGCCCTCATATGCAGAGTCAGCAACAAAAATTGATTTCGCATTAACTACTGAAGTTTCTACAGATTTTGTGGAACCAAGGACCCCTACAAGACCACATGACAATATGGAGATTGTCAGTTTCCTCTCTCCCCGACAAGTATTCAGTGCACGTACTGCTCGTGCAAAGGTCTGATCTCATGTGTCCCATTGGCATGCCTTCCATTCTCTACATCTCTTTTGCTTAGACAAATTTGGTTCTAATGTTTTGCAGGATTCTCTTGTTCAAGGATACCTTAACATCCTGAACACAGCTAGCAAGTGAGTCTCTTTTCCGTGTACACCCTTTGTAATTGAATGCTTTTTATGTATACAACTGTCTCACCGACGATTTTTTTTCATTGCTAACAGGGAAGACTTAAAGAAATTGAAGGTGAGGAAACATTGTTTCTTTGTGATGTACAAACGCATTCCCGTGTTGTCGGACGTTACATTATTTACCTTTGATGCATCGGTGTAGGGGATCGGAGATAAAAGGGCGACATCCATTGTTGAAATGCGTGAAAAATCCCCAGAACCCTTCAAGCAGGTAAAGCACCAGTGACTTCATGAATTCATAATTCTGGTTCTCGTGATCGAGAATGGAAGAACAATCACAATTTCCAATTTTATTTTGCAGCTGGATGACCTAAAGAACATAGGGCTCTCTGGGAAGCAGGTTATGATTGAGAACTTGACAGAATTCTTTTCTTGATCTTATCACACTAATTAGGTTATCTAATTTCTGCAACTTTCTCATGCGCACAGATCAAGAAAATGGTGAAGAGCGAAATGGCGGAGCTTTTCGGTTAACTGATTTGCTTGATACCTATTCCGAAGGGCGAAAATTGTATCATACAAACAACATTTGCTGCTGTTGTGTTGTTTTCACCGGGAGCAGGCAACATGATGTTGCTGTTATGGCTCTGCTTCTTCGAGAGATAATAGCTCTTCTTCACAAACTGGATTTGTTCATTATGATGAGAACGAATAAGTACGGAAAAAAACAGATGAACTGATTAGAATTATGTACATCATATATTATGCGCTATACTGGAGCAAGGACTGCATCTCCGGAAGCAAACGATTTGCCTTAAATCTAGTATTTGTGTTACTGGTCGTGTTCATTGCATTCATCTTGAGAGCTCGCCATGGCCAACATATATGCCTCACTTTCCGTCGATTCCTGTTTTGATTTTCTGCTTCTTCCAATTGCTTAGTCAGAGCCTCAACCCGCTCGCGAAGTTCTCCCGCCCTGCTGTCTGCCAACTGCAAGGACCTTTCTGCGGCTGCTTGTGCAGCCATCGCAGCATCTGCAAGTTCCTCTTTTATCTTCAACTTGCCATTAGCGATATCCAAGGAAGCCTTTGTTTTCTCTAGTTCCTGCCTCAGGATCGCAACCTAGAAAGCCAACTTCGTTTAGTTAAACGGGGGAAGAGAAAGAAATGCAGCAAGACATTCTAACACCTGCAAGATCTCATAACGCTTACCACTTTGTTGCGTTCTCCGATTTCGCTTTCTCCGGCTTCTACTTCCAATTCACAAGCTTCCCTCCATCTAGCAACATCAGCCTCTGTCTCTTTTATCTCTGTTAGGAGTTCCTCAACCTTAATATAATTGAATGATTAGAATTTCCATATCCAATCCAAAACCTTAAAGCGACGAGTAGGTGGATTTTTCACTCTTATAAACAAGCCCACCAAACTTGCAGCTAGTAGTAGCAATGTGATAATCCCAAAATGAACAACATACCAAATCAATTTCGATAGAACATCGAAACAACTGAGTGGCCATTCATGATGAAACATATACTTACATTTTGGATTAACACCCTCTCTCTTTCTTCTAGCTCCTTTATGTACAGCAGGTTGCCTGCAATTTCTTGAGCGTGACTTTCAGTCAGGCTTTGTAGACGCTCATTATCTGACCTGGCAAATACAAAGATTCATACTCAAATCCTGCAAAGATTAAGCAATATTTGTCACCCGAGTAGTTACGTTACGTGCATTAGTACTTGAAGCACATTCGCTAATTTTCTCAGACCGCAATTTTAAGCTATGTAAACTTCCTTTCGTACTAAAATCCTGATCCACGGTTCAGTTGACATGATTACCTGGATTCTTCTAGTGATCTCCTCAACTGAGTGATTTCACCTCGTAAATTCTTCATTATCTTCTCAACAGTCGATGCCTGGAATGAATTAACAGAAAGCAAATGTAATTACTGTGAGTGAATCACAAGCGAAAACAGACATTAACTTTGCAGCTGGTCAGTTCATGCTAATTTCTTACATTACATGAAGTTAAATTGTAAACAACTGCACCATGGAGACCACAGAGCATCAATGTAAAATTAACATATTAACGAAATTGGGATGCAAAAACACAAGCTTTTGGAATCCGAAAGAGATGAGAAATCCAAACACACCAGGCTAACAACTTCCTCGTCGCACTCGCTGCCACCATCTGACTTGACACTAGCTGCACTGCTACTACTAGGAGCAACACTACCAGTAGCAGGTGTCGAACTCGCAAGCGAACTTTCCACCTGATGCTCCCCACTCCCACCGCCACCCATAATAAACCCGAACCCCACCCCGCGCAACCCGCGCTCAGCAAACTGCAACAGAGGCACCCTCTTCTGATCATTGCTCCCTCCTCTCAACTTCCTCTCCACCGATTCCTTCTCCACGAGCGCAACCCTCAACAAGGTGCTGATGTCCCTATTCTCCTCGGTCAAGCTCACCACACTGCTCTGCAACTCCTTCACCTCCTTCTCCTTTGCATCCTTAAAATCCCTCACTTTAGCCTCCACCTCGCTTGCCACCCTCCTAATGCACACCAACTCTTCCCGAATCACCATCAATTCCTCGTCTTTGATCCCACCCGGCACCTCATCCTCGTTACAATCCAATGTCTCAACAACCCCCTTCTCCTCCTCATCGCCATCTAGGCCTTGTACTAACCTAACCAAGCAATCCCGAACCGGGTTCAGCTCATTCAATACTTCTAAAAAAGACCCATTTCTCCTTTTCGCCTCCTCCACCTCAAGCTCCAATCTTTCCACTCCCTCCTTGAGAAAGCTCACTTCTTTCTCCAGCTCCCCGTTCTTCCTCACCTCCTCCTCCAACCTCTTCAAGAACTCCTCCTCCTTGGCCCCACTTGAACCCTCGAGCTCGTCCCTCTCCAGCTGGAGGAGGCCAGTTTGGTCATTAAAGTACTGGTCCTGGCCTTGGTCTTCATGTTGACGAGGAGGACGGGGGGTTTCTTGCAAGATGGTTTCGTGTTCCATGGCCCATGTACTAAAACGGACAGCGAAGCGAGGGAGTAACAGAAAGATTGGATCTTGATCATCTTAGAGAGTCAAAGAATAAAAAGGTTAGATGATTTTGGGAAACCTAACAGTCAACGGGTCGGAGGGAAAAGATGTTAGAAACAGTTTGGGTTCGAGGACGAGCGGGTAATGGCTGCTTACGTTCCGGACTTGCTTTTACAACTTCAATCTTAATGCGCGACCTGTCGTCTGCGGAACTTCAAGGTTTGGACAACCAAACGACTGGATACGGTATCGTTCCGTCGAAAGAGATAATATTCCGTCGAAAGTCATCTCAGGAATGTCATTCTTAAGTTTAACAGTAGTCGATATTTTGTTGTGTCAAACATATATTTGATAAGCAAACAGTTTTTAGGCTAAACTGACAAGAGTTCCTATCTCATATTTAAGGGATAATTTCCCCCTTAAAAAAAAGGATCATTTGGTTACCACTTTACAGAAAAAGAAAAAAAAATTACTATTGAGTTTATAGGCCAAGTTGGCTAAATTTTTTTCAAAAAAAAACATATATCTGGTAGTAGATAATAGTGCTGATGAGGGTATCATCCGGATAAGATTATTATTAAAAGCAATTATCATTACACGTCGATAAATAATACCAATAATCGTTAAATGGGTACCACTAAATTCAGACATTATTTCCATGATAAAATATTTTCATTTTCTTTACCATCAGTAATTGCAACGGATGCTTACATATTAATTAACCAATTTAAAACTAATTTAAACAATTACTATTTAATTTCACAGTAATAAGAAAGTCGATTAGAATAATCAACTATTTGGATAAATTTAGACTAGGCTTTGTGTGGGCCCAACTAAAAGTTGGATCCCTCCAAAAATAGGCGTATACCACTCTTTGCAGCGCGCACACGGTATTCTTTAGTAAAAGGCGAAAGAATAGTTCGCTTTGTGCTCACTGCGTGGCTGCGTGAGTTGGAAGCGAGAACTCGTAGGTTATTTATAGGAAGCAAGAGGGGTTCTGGTTGCTGACATTACCGATGTGGGAATCGGTAAGTGGAAGACAAGGGTTTGTAACCTTTTTATCTCTCCAGCGTGTACTTTTTGCACCTTCCTTCTCTAATATTTTCCAATGTCACAAAACAGAATTTTACTCGAAAATCTTAACATCTGGCTTAGATTCAACATTTATGATATAAATGCCATGTTACCATCAAGTCCGGTTTAGTCATTTATATTCTGAACAATTTTAATAAAATATAAAATTATCATTTTTAAATAAAAATTTATTTCTTATGAAACTTGGTTCCAAATATATTTATTTTTTAAACCAAAGGTATCAAATTTCAAATTTCTGGTGATTCCAGATAGTTCTGCTAGTTTACACCTAGTTGTAACTCAATGAAGTAAAAAATCTACCGGAAATGAATAAATTTTTTTACAACGTCTCTCTACAAGTATAATTTGTTATTCCTCAATAGTTAAAATTTTCTCAAGTGACAATCTTTTGCTGGACCCTCAAAATTAATTTTAGGTCTATTCAATTTTATTGAAAGATAAATGATGTAAATATTGTCACCTACAAAATTACTAACTAAAACTGATTTAAACTGATCCACAAATCCAAGGCACTTGGTTTATAATCCATGGTCGTCTCACATTTGACTTGATAGCTCTCGTCATTAATATCGAATTATCCTATTGGCCACTTTTTAATGTTACTATCCAATTAAATCAAAATTCATCAGTTTAGTAAATATATGAATACTATTTGGTGTAAAAAACTTGATTGTTCTGGTTAATAAGATGTGATTCGATTGATTTGTATACAATTAACTGCATATTGATTAAGCATCAAAGTTTATACAAATACCAAACTTTCGCCTTTTCCTTAAAAAGAATCACACATTGAAGTTTCTCGTCCAAAATAACAACAATAGATCAAAGAGGCAATTGGTGAGCACGTTAAACATTTTCCCTTACTTTACCTTTTAGTATAATTTATTATATAAAAGACGTATATTCCATAAATAATATAAAAATATACCCTAAGTTCTAACCTATATCGAGCATGTTTGGCAATTATTTTTCCTGGATAAAATCCAATTTCACGTGTTTTAATCTGAGCAAGTGTTATATGCAGGAAACATAATTTTATCTCAACTAAAACTTCGTAATTGAAATTCTTTTTAAAAGTAGTAAGAACTAAAAAAAATCTGTAAATGAATCCATATAACTTACTTCTGATATTAGATGTTTTAAATAAAAAGATACTAATTAATTTCAAATTATTATACATGGTTCAAAATTTTTTTATTTTTCTATGTAAATAAAAATAATATCCATTCGTCTAACCAATTGATTCTGTTGGACCTAGGGCCCATTAGTCACCCATTATTGGGCAAAAATGGGCCCAGGCACATTAGGCCCAAAAGCCAGTGGGCTTTTGGGCCGACACGTGGCAAAGCTAATGGGTAGCTTCACCACGTGGCGGACACGTGGCGCACATGTAAAAGTCGAACCTCCCTATAAAAGGGAGAAAGAGCTGGTGACCATATGTAAGTTATCCCATTCTAATATACATATCAGAAGACTTATTACAGATTAGTTCCAGTAGTTTTCAGATTTTACAAAGTAAGAAAACTCGTGGAAATCGTTTACGTATCCGATCCGTTTGTGATCGTAAACCGCCGGTGACAATATCTCATTATCCGATCCTGTGTGAAGCACGCCACAACAAGTAAGTCTTGTTATTTATTAATGAATTTATTTCATTAAGTAGGAGGAAATTAACTCATAATTATGTATTAATTATGGGCCAGATCCTTCAATTAGTATCAGAGCTTGCTTAGATATTGTTCTGTTTGTTATATAATTTTTGAAATCAAAGTTTAATTGTGAATATTTGGTTCAAAAATTGAGTTTAATTGTGATTTTTAATAAAAATTATAATCTGGTGTACTTTATTGTAATCAATTTAAAACTAACAGAAATAAATTGAAATTTGTCCAACCACGCGGGTAAAATTTGTGCACGCGCAAAACCTTAAGGTACTAAAGTGAAATTTAGCTATCTACGTGTCATGTCCTTCGGTGAAAATTACCCCAAAATCCCTAATCGGGCGATTTGTGAGTGATTTTTCCCCAAATCGTAAATCCTAAGAAATCCATCGATTTTCGACAATTTCAACACCATCGATCAACGTAGATCGATTCTCCGGCGTGTTCCCGATGTTTCGATACCATCTTTATGGATCGACGTCGCCAGAATTATTCGATCGAAGCTCAGAACTTCGCCGGCGACCGAAAGAGAGAAAACGACGGCGAAGGAGAACGGCGGTACGACTGGCCGTGCGACCAGTTCGATCGTGACCGGGAGGCCACGGCGAGTCGAACGCGACTGGTGGCGTACGCTGACTCGCCGCCGTGAGAGAGCGGTCGTAGGAGGGTGATTCGGAGGCGATTTCTTCTTCGCAGTCGAGGAGGAGAAAGTAAAGGGAAAAAATCTGCGTGAGGCAAAATCGTAATTTCCCAATTTTCTCGGAAATTTTTATATCCCGGTTCGATTCAATTGAAACTGTACGAATTGGTCTAGTTCTTGGTTCGACCGAATTCGATTTTGGCCAATTTTGGGCAGAATTTAATTTTTAATGACTTGAATATATTTTGGAATAAGTTCTGAAATATATTGAACATAATATATAATTACATTTAAGAATCTAGAATTGAACAGATCCTTTGAGTATGTGATCATCGTTTGATTAAAAATTATGTTTTTTTGATCATTGGGTAAATATGTGTATTGACCCAAAATTAACATGCATATGTTGTATATTAACGATAAAATATAAGACGGTTGTGTACCGAAATTTTTGTGCACGTGAAATACGTGAAGGCATACTCAAGTGTCGCATTTCGAGTCGACAACCAAAGGACGATATGTATGTTCTGATGGAACATATAGAGAATGTTCATCAAAAGATGCAGGATTGCATCTGGGCAGGAGGATACGACTATGGAGAGCATTGGCCTTCCATATTCAGTGATCTTTTGATCACACTCAGGATTAAGGAAAAAAATAGAATTTTTCCTACAACCTGAGGATTGTTCACACAGAGATGCACTGGCGGAGTTAGTCCTTTATTTACAGAATAAAAGACTTCTGGAGGAAATGATCCCCAATCCTCCTATGGAACTACGTAGTGGACATATGATATGTCGCTACTGTAGCCTGGGATACTTTTATAGTTTTCCCATTCCATGTGTGGTGTGGATTTTAAATTCCGTACCTATCCCAATTATGACTGTTTGAATCCTTTTAGGTCTATAAATAGATCCTTAATGTATTTTAGTATGTCTTGTTGAAAGTTTTCATATACATATGTCATTTTTGGGAAACTTTGTTATATACTAGGTATTCATAGAAGCTTTATATACATATGTGTGTATTCAAAATTTCATATATATCCTTGTATATATAAATAAAAGGCTTGTGAGCTTTTTATTTTTGTGATTATATAATGTGTTTATTTGATTGCTCGTGTTATTTCTACTTGTATTTACTATCAAAGAACTTAGGATGATTAAAGTTTGAGATTAATTCTTGAAGGGTAAGGAAAAACACACCCGTGACCTACTTTAAATTCGAGATTAGTCAAGGACTTTATATTGTTCGGAGTTATAATGTATAGTAAATTTGTATCGTATTGCTAATAATGACTCCTTAATATTTTTTTATAATTCCCGTTAGTTATGTCGATTGCTTCCAAATCGATTATCGCTGAGCTCAACAAGGAGTTGAAGCTTAATGGTGACAACTACGATAACTGGAGTATGAAAATACTGTATGTGCTAGAAGAACAAGATGTTCTTGAGATGATATCTACAATATTAGTTGAACATGTGTCAGGTACCACTGCACAGCATAAGCATGATAGTGACGCTTTTATAGCTTGGAAAAAGAAGAACTCTACTGCTCGTCTCATCTTGCTAAGTGCAATGATGGATGATATTACCAGGCAGTTTCGTGTCTATGACAATGCAAAGGACCTATGGGATGCTCTAAAAGAAAGATTCATGAGGCTTTCAATCTCGAAGCTACGTGCTTTGACTATAAGATTTGATACTTATAAGAAACGCCCTGATCATTCTATGCAAAAGTATCTCAGGGAAATGTCAAACATGATTGGTGAGTTGGTTGAGGCTGGCCACATGCTCAGTAATGAGCAGCAAATCTAGGCTGTCATTCGTTCCTTACCTGTGAGCTGGGAACACATAAAAATACTTAGCCATGCTGATAATGTTACGACATGGCCCGACACCTTGAGCTAGAAGAAGATCGCCTCTTAGCTATTAGAGTACACCCCGAAGCCCACATGACTCAGTCTAGTGGCACAAGGAGTACGAGAAAAAGAGGAAAAAAGGGCAAGGGTAAGAAAAATGGAAACAAGAGCAAAGCTGAAAAATCTGGAACTAGTGAGAAAAGTTCTGGAAGAAAGAAAAAAAGAAAGTTTAACATCAAGAAAGTCAGATGTTACAACTGTCAAAGGAAAGATCATTTCGCTAAAGATTGCATGGAAGAAAAGAAGGTACATCAGATTCACTCATATGTGAATAAATTATATGTATCTAGTACTGTTCTTCTATCTGAAACTCATCCCATGTGGGTGATTGATTCAGGAGCGACCGATCATGTAACAAAAGATCGTGAAGCTTTTGTTGATTTCTGATGGTTGCCGATAGGAGCAAAATACATTTTTGTTGTTAACAACACACGAGTGAATGTTAAGGGTATGTGTATATGTAAATTGAACCTGCATCAAGGATATACCCTATTTTTACATGATGTGCTGTTTGCTCCATAAATTTTCTGGAACTTAATTTCTGTCTCAACCTTGATGGCTCTTGGCTTTCGATTGCTGTTTGAGAATAGTTCTGTACAGTTATTTTTAGAACACATTTTTTATGGATCTAGTTTTACATCAGGTAGTTTCTTAATTATGGATGTTGATCAGTTATCAAAATTTTGTTGTTCCTTAGTCACTAATGTGCGAACGTCTAGAGATGACGTTAATTTATCGCATTCTAGATTGGGCCATATTGGTCAAGATCGCATGAATCGTCTAGCTAAGGCAGGACTATTAGGTAATTTAGAAAAAGCTATTTTACCTATATGCGAACGATGTCTAGAAAGAAAATTGATAAAAAAAAACTATTTGGTAAAGGAACTAGAGCCACCTTTCCACTGTAGTCAATTCATTCTGATATTTGTGGTCAAATGAATGTGAGGGCTAGACATGAAGCGTATTACTTCATCATATTTATAGACGACTATAGTAAGTATGGTCAAGTCTATTTGATTACTCACAAATCTGAAGCATTTAGTTGTTTCAAAATTTTTATGAATTTTGCTGAGAATCAACATGATAGAAAGATTAAGGCCTTACGAACAGATCGTGGCCGTGAGTATCTTTCTGATGAATTTAATACTCTGTGCCAAGAAAAAGGAATTGAATATCAGTTGTCCATTCCTTATACACCTCAACAAAATGGGGTAGCAGAAAGAAGGAACAGAACCCTTCTTGACATGGTTAGATCTATGATGGCTGAGGCAAATTTGCCTATATCATTTTATGGCGATGTGCTCCTTACCGCCGCATATGTTCTAAACCGAGTCCCCTCTAAATCTATCGCCAGCACCCCTTACAAAATATGGATAGGTCAAAAATCCGATCTAAGTTACTTAAGACCGTGGGGGTGTGTATCTTATGTCCATTCTACCTCTAGTTCTTTCGGTAAATTAGGACCGAGAGGTAGAAAGAGTATCTTTATAAGATACTCTAAAGTATCAAAGGGATACGTTTTCATAGGTGAACTCGAAAATAGACAAGTGACAGAATTTTAATCACGAGATGTCACATTTTTGGAAAATATTTTTCCGAAATTGGGAGACGTAAGTAGTGATCTTACGTTATACGAAATTAATGAGGCAGAATCATCTGGATCGCTCCAACCGAGTGGGAGAATTATGGAGAACAATCAAGTTTTTCTATCTCAAAATGATCCGGTAGTTCACGATCCTAGTGTGAGTACATTTCCAAATTCCAGTGGGAGTATGTATTATCCCTTTAGTAGGAGTACTATTCTTGGTTATGATGAATATATTAGAGATATTTATCAAAACCATAAATTTCGTAGAACCAAAACAACTAGCATTCCATGCAAACGATTTGAGGTTGAATGCGCTGCTAATACTTTCTTTGTATCATTGAAAGATAACAATGGTCCAAGTAAGATTCTTTTGACAATCCTACAAGATGAGAATGAAACCAAGAATGTTTCTGCTTCTCTATCATCTCCTGATAAAAATGAATGGATTAAAGCAATGGAGTAAGAGATGGCTTCGATGAAGAAAATCTATGTTTGGGAATTGGTTGATCTGCCTAGTGGACGTAGAGAAATTAGGAACAAGTGGGTTCTCAAGATTAAGCGTAAAGCAGATGACTGTATCGAAAGGTACAAAGCTTGTTTAGTTGCCCAAGGATTCAAACAACAGGAAGGAATAGACTTTGAGGAGACTTTCGCACCTGTTGTGAGATTTACATCCATTAGGATAATTCTGGCTATGGTTTTAAATTTAGACCTTGAGCTACATCAAATGGATGTTAAGACTGCTTTTCTCAATGGAGAATTAGATGAAGAAATCTATATAATTCAGCAAGAGAGCTACATCCAAAAAGGCTACGAACGTAAAGTTTACAAATTGATGAGATCAATTTATGGCCTTAAACAGTCTTCTAGACAATGGTACATTCGCTTTCATAATACGATTATGTCGCATGATTTTAAAATGATAGACGAAGACCATTGTGTCTATTTAAAATTTTCAGATAATAAGTTTATCATTATTACACTGTAAGTTTGATTTTTGTCCAACTTTGAAATGAAAGATATGGGTGAAGCTAATTACATTCTCGGAGTTAAGATCATGAGAAATTGCTAGAAAAAGCTATTATCTCTTTCACAAGAGACATATATCCATAAAGTAGTAGAGTAATTTAATTATAATAATAGTAATCCTAAGTTTGTCTCGATTGCCAAAGGCCATCATCTTAATAAAAACATGTGTCCTATAACAGCTCAACATAAAAGAGATATGATAAAAATCTCTTATGCTAATGCAGTTGGTTGTCTGATGTACGCAATGTTGTGTACAAGACCAGACATTTGCTATGCTGTCGGTATAGCTAGTAAATATCAGTCTAATCCAGGTCAAGCATATTGGAAAGTAGCTAAAGAAATTATGAAATACTTGAATACGACTGCAGAATACTCACTGGTTTATCAAGGTCAAGACCTGATATTGAGAGGTTACACCAATGCTGATTGGGGTGGTGATGTGGATGAGAATAAATCTACATCTGGATATGTCTTCATGCTTGACGGAGGTGCTATTTCGTGGAGTAGCAAGAAACAAAAGTGTGTTTCTCTGTCAACTATGGAAACTGAGTACGTTGCTTCTGCGGCAGCTGTACAAGAAGCAATATGGTTGAAGAGATTTCTAAACCATTTATCCCTAACCAACTCAAAAGGACCAGTGGGTTTATTTTACGATAATCAAGCGTCAATAGCTTTTGCTAAGAATCCTAAATACCATAGCAGAGCAAAGCATACTGGCATTAAGTATCACTTTATTAGGGATATGATTATACATAAGGAGGTTAGCATAAAACATATGCCTACGCAAGATATGATAGTGGATCCTATGACCAAGGTTGTATCCAGAGATGTGTTTGAAAAATACGTCAGATCTCTAGGTTTGCGTAGACGCTGATATTTTTTGTACATATTATAATAAATCAGTTGTTCAATATAACATGGTTGATCTAGCAATACGAATGTGTGAATGTTATTTTGGGAAATAGTTACCAGAGCATGTGAGACAGAAAAGTAACCTACTCACACGGGTGTTTACTTCAGTGGGAGTCAACGAGTTAATTCCTTGTTGAGATGAGACAGTTTTATGAACATCATTACATCGAGTGCCTGTTCTAAAATGTTAATATCGTCTTGCTTAACTACAAGAAAAGTTCTTGTTAAAGTGCGAGATTTGTGATAATGCAAGCATCTGTTGCTACATTGGATTTTTTGTAAATCCAAATGATAAGAAATAAGTAGAACTTATCATTAATCTGTCTATATAGCCTAGAGCAGTTTTTAGTAAACTAAAGTCGTTGTTCAGTAAAATATCGAGACTGATGCTCTAGTACGATGTTTAATTATGAATTACATGCGCTCTTTTTTTTTCAAAAGAATGAACATCATAAAACGTGGACTGTACCATGTTTGCTTTGTCGACCAATGGATGAGAAATCATAAAGTAATTTATGTTTCCCTGGTGTGAGACCAATTCCGAAAAAATATATTTTTCGATTCACTATCCTCATGATCCTTAACGTATTTTGAAAATATGATTCTGTGCTGCTAGCTTGGAATGTCTATGAAAATGTCATGATTCATTATTCGACCTGACAAGACTGACTAGAAAAGCAGGCTTTATCATGATGGAAGAAATACTTATAAAAGAGAAGGTTCTTCATCGATCACATTCCTAAGTTTCATTGTTCAATGGTGCACACATATTGTGTTGAGAGCAATACAATATTGAACATAAGTAAATTGTTTGAAATCACATATGCAAACAATGGAACATGAGATGAGACCTAGGATAAGGCATACCTTACGTAATGAGAATGTTGAGATGCTATCATTCAAGTAGCCCGTGTGTGTGTGCTCTTGAGTTTAGTTACGTGTACTCGATGTATGCTGGTCGCACTAAATTTTTGCTAAACATAATCTGAGACATTGTTGATTATGATCAATAATGTGTGAGTAGGAGATGTTGGACCTAGGGCCCATTAGTCACCCATTATTGGGCAAAAATGGGCCCAGGCCCATTTGGGCCGACACGTGGCACGCCACGCGGCAAAGATATTGAGTAGCTTCGCCACGCGGCAAAGCTAATGGGTAGCTTCGCCACGTGACAAAGCTATTGGGTAGCTTCGACACGTGGCGTGGGTGACACCTGGCGCACATGTGAGAGCCGGACGTCCCTATAAAAGGGAGAAAGAGCTGGTGACCATATGTAAGTTATCCCATTCTAATATACACATCAGAGGATTTATTACGGATTAATTCCAGTAGTTCTCAGATTTTACAAAGTAAGAAAACTAGTGGAAATCGTTTACATATCCGATCCGTTTGTGATCGTAAATCACCGGTGACAATATCTCGTTATCCGATCCTGTGTGAAGTACGCTACAACAAATAAATCTTGTTATTCATTAATTAAGAGATAATTAACTCATAATTATGTGTTAATTATGGGCCAGATCCTTCAGATTCCAACCTCATCGTTAATCAATATACCGAGAAAAGAAAACTCCTTTCTAACTCCTCGCTCGCCTATTCCAATTTCCAAAACTTTTAACATTATTTTTTCATACTATTTTGTATTTGAATAGACACCTTTGATATATATATATATATATATATATATATATATATATATATATATATTTGATCAAGTAATCAAAATACATGATAATTAAATATTTGAATAACAATATAATTTTTCTAATAAATATTTAATACTTATACATTTTCATTATATTTTACAGATCATCGAATTTCCCCATCTTCCCTATACTATACAGAAGCAAGAAAAAGGAAATTGGAAAACAAAATTAAACAAGCTGGCCTTGGCTTCCAAGGAAATACCCATACCATATGTATATTTTATTTTTTTGTTTCTTATATATATATATATATATATATATTAATTTTCGCCTCTTCAACATAATCTTTCGCCGCCTTCTCCGTAACGTTTCGCCGATCAACTTTCGAGTTCCCTACAAAGAAACTTCCCCGCCGGCCCTGAAACCTCCCGATCGCCGGGGACTCCTACTGCTCCTCGCCGATCTCCGCCTCCGCCTCCGCTTCTCCCACCTCACTCACTCACTCTCGTAATCTCCCCTCTCACTTCGTCAGTTAACGGATCACGAGCTGTCTTTTTTATAATTAATTTTTATTTTCTTCCGATTAATCATTTTGATTAATTCGCCTCCGTTCAATTGATTTCGTATCTTCCTCGCTGGTTTGCTAAAGAAGCGAGTTTCCAGAAATTTTCTCGATACATCTCAAACGAATTTTCCTTGATCCTGTTTATTTCTGGAAGCATCGATTCTACTTCTGCCCTAGGTTAATGTACATGTGCGATTTGAGTTAGTTTTTTTTAATCTCTTTGTTCGATTTCCAATGATTTATATGCTTCATTGTCGTGTTTCGATTTTTTTCTGAGGATGTCCCGGGCATTCTCAATGTATAATAGCTTTCGCTCTTGCGGTTTGATGTGTGCCATGGGATGTGTCTGGGACCGGGGTTGCGATTTCGGATGTTTGTTTGTCGCTGTGTTAATGTTCGCCTTCGGCAAGGTGTTGGATTTCTAGAGACATTTAGCCTAAGTGATAAAATTTCGGCTGATGGAAGGGATCCGCTTATGTTTGTTGTTCTTATGGCTGTAAGTGCGGTATACTTTTTGGAAATACATTTCAAGTATTGAATAAGTTTCAACTCAGTGTTGAGATTTTGGGGAGATGCGTCTGGAAATTGTTTGGAGTGTGGCGCATACAGTGTTGCCGATGAAATGATACACCTTTCTCTGTTTTCATTTGAGAATGCATATACTGGAGATGTTTGCCTTAATGAATCTCTATCAGAGGAATTTAAGTTCACTTATCCTTTTGTTGTAGGTTGGTATTTGCAACCTTAAGACAAAGCACAAATGCCTGCTCCAAAAGTCAAGTCTAAAAACTCATTAGAGGTGATGAAAGCAGATGGAGGGAATGATTCCCTTGACACATTCATCAGGCAAGCGATTGGAAAAGAGCCTCTGATTTCCTTCTCAAGGGCAGGCGACAATCCAATTCAGTGGATCCAATTACTACATGCTCTAGACCAGCAAGGTACTTGCTTGCTTCTTTCTTTGGTTCTTAGCTACTCGTACAAATGAATAAACATTATTCAATGGATCTTGCCTTCTATGTCACATCTGTTTAAGTATGGTGCATTCATCTCCTGGCCTCTTGTTCTGCAGACCTCCCAGGTTGGCCCCTGCTTACTCCTTTGAAAGTGCAGATGCAGAAGTGCGAGAAGTGTTCGCGAGAATTCTGCTCATCAATTAATTACAGGAGGCATATACGGGTTCACCATCGCCTGAGAAAGCTTGATAAGGTTCTCCTTCACCCTTGCACGCATCCTTGTTCTCCTTTATGGGGTTTCCATATTCAAAGCTAATACTCTCTTTTATCTTCGCTCTATCAGTTTCAAGTCCTAGGGCCTTAACTGATTCTGATGTTATCTCGTCGTTGTTTTTCTTATTCTGATTTTCTTAATGTAGGATTCCAGCAGAAATAGGGATCTATTAGGTGCCTTTTGGAACAAGGTGAAGCTTCTATATCTTGGTACATTTGGAGAATGCTTATTCTTGGTAGTATTGCTCATCAATTTATAATCTACTGCAGCTCTCGGATGATGATGCTACGGAGATATTATCATTCAAGGATGTGTTGCTGCAGGTACTATTGGTTGCTTGAATTTCTTGTTTTCAGTTTTCACAAATCTTGTCTTGAGTGTCAAGCAGATTGTAGCAATGTTGTTTATAAATATAAGCTAGAAGTCTGTCCTCTTGACAAGCCTTTGGTTTGAGTAGTATTTAACCATTACTTCAACTTAAATTATAATCAGATGTACTTTTGAATTCGTCTTGTCATCTTCCGTTTCTTGATCTTTCCCTCAACCATGTTAGGAAGTTTCCGGGCCTTCTATTGTGAAGTCATTGACAGAACTTGTTCGGAAGCCAGGATTTTCTGCTCTTCCACAATATTGTCTGAGGGCTGGCTCCGCGCTTTTGGTTGGTGAACCTTTTTCCCCATTGGGTTGATTTCTTCTATTGCCTTCTCCATCTAGCTTGCTGATGTAATCTTATTTGAATGTGTGGCAGGATATTGTCCAATCCCGGCCTTCCAGTTTTCCCTTATCTTCAGATGAACTTTTTAGCATCCTTGATGATGCAAGCGAGAAGACGTTCTTGTGTGGACCAGCTGTATCTGTGCAAAAGTATATCTTCGACGGGGAAGCAGGGAAGATTGGGTTTGAAACTAAGAATTTAGTTGCTTGTACCAGTTTCCTTGTGGAGCAGAAATTGGTACCCTTTTCTTTTCTTGCAAGAGTGTTTAATTTGCAATTCCCGGGACATTAGTTATTTACCTGAGATGGTCTTTGTAATTAATCTGTTATTTTCATGTTTGTCAGATAGAAGCTTGGTTGACTGATAAGGATGCAGAAGCTTTAAGGAGCCAGAAGTTGCTTATGGAGGAGGAAGAGGCGGCTCAGCGGAGGTGATTTTTCGTGTTTGCGCTGCATAGTTGTGCCCTCTTTTTATCCTCATTCATATATGGGTTTCATGCAGTGTTGGAACTCTTTGTTTTCTGTATCTCAGATGTCGGGGATGGGACTGAAATATTTTTGTTTTGTTGGGTTCATGCTCTTTCCAGAAAAAAACAAATGATTATTATGAGTTCATTAGGCTGATAATACAAAGGATGACATAGCAGTTTCTTTCTGAAGAGGAGTCCTGTTAGAAACTAAAGAGGTACCTATTTGTGATAAATTCCTCTCAGTTCGGAGAGCAGAGTAGGAAGACCCATACCAAGCACTTTTAGTGCGAGTAGGCCTCTCTCCGCATTTCTGATAGTCTCAGGAAGTGATGGCATTGAGGAACTCATTGTGTAATCTGCTGCATCGCTGACACTTTATAATTGTATCTTGAAAACTGGTGACACTTTATAATCGCTGACACTTCATTGTTTAGTTTGTCTTTTTTCTTATCTTATCTCTGGTCCTGAATATTTAGACTAGCTGAGCTACTGGAAAGGAAAAGGCAGAAGAAACTCAGGCAGAAAGAACACAGAGCAAAGGAGCAGAGACTAAGCGAAGAGGATGCTAGGGAACGCATCGATGAGATGCTGGATGCCGCATCTTCTGCTCAACAACCACACGAAATGATTGAAACTGATTCTGATGCTCCTGAAGCAGAGGCTTCACCTGACAATAGAGCTTCTGCATCTCTTGAATATTTTCAGTTGGCAATTGCAGATGACCTTATGGATGTGGAAGCTCATATGGAGAATGTTAATGGAAATGAAGATGTAGACAATGGGAATTATGCCCTGCGGGAGATTGGTCAGTGTAATTTTCATAGGCGTGCAATTGGGAGGAGGGACATGCCTACAAAATCACAATTGAATCGTGTGGCCAATGGTTTTTATTCAACTCAGAATTATCAGCATCCAAGAGCCAGCAACTCACTTAAGCATTGGGCTCAGTGGGAGGTGAAGCCTGTATCGGCAGCAAATACGGTTACTCAGAAATGGAGCCGCAAACCCAAAGCAGATTTTGATGAAGAAAGCTTGAAAGCAGAAGCACAAAAAGTACCAGCTGGCCATCCAGACAACAAGAAGTGTGAGTTGCTGATTGGCTCTATTTCGGTTTCGCTAGGAAATTCCAAGCCTCGTGATACCAATAATTTAGATAGCGCTCGTGATCATTGCTTGATGGAGCATCGATCGCAACAGGATATGGTAAATGAGAAGCACAACAGACCTAATTCTGCTCAGGGTGGGACCGGCAAGTCAACAGTCACGTTCTGGAGGCCTGTGAGTCGCAATGGAAATGGGCCAACAACTGTTGAAAATGGCGATGAGAAATCCCATGTGGATGACCTTGTCAAGGCCGATGCCGTGATGTCGGATGGGGTAGAGTCAAGTACTGTGTTGGATAGTGAATCGGGAACACAGAACCTAGAGGAGGCCTTGCATCCAGGAAGCCTGCACTTCTCGAGCGAGATGGCAAAAACATTTCTTGCGGAGAGTAAGTCGTTCCTTTCATTTTGGCGATAGCGGCTTTATCCTATAACAACTATTCAAAAAATTTCTGTCAATCCAGATCTTCCAGTAATTTGTTTTCACCACAAGGAACGACTGAGCATTGAACTTCTGTGCAGGATGGAAGGAGGCGATTGCAGCAGAACATGTGAAACTGGTCCTAACTCCCAACTCGGAACAATCAGAATACGCAGAGGTAGGGGGTGGCACGGACATTGCTCTGTCCAAGTTGTTCGACCTCAACGGAACTGTCATTCCCGGCAGCGCAGAGAACCACTCAGGCGCTGCGGCACACGAGCCTACAAACTCGGTTGCAGCTAAAACCAAGTTTAGAGCAATGCCTGAGAAGGGTGTCAAGGTAAAGTACGTACCGAAACAAAGAACTATCACCTAGGAGAGAAGATGGTTTGTTTAAAGAACTGTCACCTAGGAGAGAAGATGGTTTGTTTTCTGGTTATACAGTTGAGGAGTTGTTACATTCTTAGCAGAGGTTCCAGTTTTACGATGGTCTCTCTCTGAAAGATTTAAGGAAGCTTTTAGTAGATGGTTTTTTTCTGGTTCCTTCGGCAAGTTTTGGTCAGTGAGCTAATCTCGAATTCTATTGTAATAAATCTTTGGTCATTTAGGTATTGGAATTTTCGTTTTTGTCCTCGACTCTGGTAGGTACAAATCACCCGTTCACGTACATAATATTCTTAATTTCATTAGATCAAATAATTTAAATTTGAATTGAATATTTTTGAAAAATGGTATTATTTTTCTAACAACGTTCTCATATTTTACGTCCTCATATGCAAAAAAGGGCATCTATCAACTTATTCTGACATGGGATAATAAGTCTATAACATAATAAGTTTATGAACTTGGTCTTATCTTACCATTAGAAAACAAAAAAAATTCTATGTAGCATGTTTAAATCATACTTTTAACATGTGTAACTGTAGTAAAAAAAATTTTGGGCTCAAATTGTACTGAATTTGTTTGAATGAGAGATATTTAACAAAATCCCAATTGGTCATTAACAAGGTTACACGTGGATCGAAGAAGATAAGGAGGACAACAGTAAAAGCTCCAAACTTGCAGTTCCCTTCTCCTAGGAGCCACGTTATACGAGTCTCAACCTTAAACTCCTAACCCACCGACACTTGTCCACTCTCCTCACCCCACATCGATACTCAATTATCCCATATCTCGAATAATCGTTTAGCAGATGCATTGTCCAAATACGATTAAAAAAAATTAACTTAATTCGATGTACATTTTCTACCATAAAAACAATCATTCATCTCTCTCTCCCTCGTCGGTCCTAGAATCGAAATCTCTATAACCAACCCGAAATCTAAGAAGAGAGATCACAGAGACATGTCAGGAGGGGTCGGTCCAACATGCAACGACGTAAGCCTGCCCAAAGAACAGAACTTAGCCTCCCAAAAGAACACAGCCACAAGGAGACATGGCCGTGGCTTCCTCAGCTTCCGGCAGCTGAATTGCCTCGCGGTGATCGTCGTCCTCGCCGCGAGTGGCTTAGTAAGCCTCGAGGACTTCGGGTTCGTCGTGTTCTCCATTGGCTACATGTACTTCCTCTCCAAGGTGGCCTTCCCTTCAATGAGCCAGCCAGGTGAAGAATCCATGGTGTTTGATCCAACCAACAAGGTCCTTAGATGGTATATCCTAATAACTGCCATAATTGGCCTCCTCCTTCCAATTGTGTACATCTTCGAAGGCATCTTCGAGGGTGACAAGGAGAGGATAAAGGCGGCCGCCCCGCATCTGTTCCTCCTTGCCAGCCAGGTTTTCATGGAGGGTGTGGCGTATTCGGGCCGGTTTTCGATCCCTGTGTTCGCGTTCGTCCCGGTTTTCTACAACTCCAGGAGGATCTTCACCATTGTGGACTGGCTAAGGAGTGAGGTTTACAAGGTGGATGAGGAGTACGGAGGGTCAACCAGGAGGTTGGTCATGGGGAGGGCTCTTGCTGTGGCTAATATGGCACTTTGGTGCTTCAATCTCTTTGGCTTCTTGTTGCCTGTCTATCTCCCTAGGGTCTTTAAGAAGTACTATTCTGCCTCCAAGGTTAAAGACTCAATTTAGTTGACCTCTTTGGCCTTGTGAGAGTATCTAAATATGTTCCTAAGTTCTAAGATTACGGCTCTCTTATGTTCTATGTACCATTATTAACCAATGGAATGCCCATGTAAAGAATATTACACTCCAACCCGTTTAGGAGAATTGTGCCGCATATGTAGTCTTACCCGACTCGGACCGAGATGACTCCTGGGAGGGTGAATTCAACAGAGCTTGCCAATGTAACCAATCTGGAATATAACTCTCACAGGCACAACAGATGAACAAAGCTTTCTTACTCAAAATGGAGAAAAGGCAGTCTCAAATGTTGCTAATATGTACATTACAAAGGGGATAAAGCTGAAGGTAGTGGCTGAAGGAAAATGCCAGTAGGGGTAGCTAACAGGCTCGACAATTTGTTCGACGCTGTAATTTCAGAGATGTCCCGCCATTCGTTCTTCATTCCGAATCTCTTCCTAGTATGGTGAGAGACAAGTTTGGCTAGAGCATATCAGAGTAGAGCATAACTATTGACCTCAACCGGGTGACCGGGCGCAAGTGAAGCCATTAGACGTCAAATGCTACTGCAGGTAACCCCTTGAAGAGACTAGGAGGGAACCAGGACATTCAAGAAGCGAACCGTTTCCATTGAATAATTCCTGCAACCTTTGGGGCCAAGCTGAATTCAGTCTTCGGGCAAAGTCTTCGACTTCTCTGAATTAGAAATGATATTCATGTTAAATTCAAAACTCGACAAGGTTCACAACTGCGAATACCTAATGCAGCAGCCGACGGAGGGAGATTGCAACCTCTCGTAGCAGCATACACTACTAACCTATCAAGTTGTTCCTTCATGGTAGGATCCAACTCATCATCAAAATCAGCATCATCAAAATCAGAGTCCTGCAGAAAGGTGGTATCTTGGAACTTCGGACATACCACGCAGCTGGCAGCGAAAGTAGATTTCACCTCAACGTTTTGACATGCAGAAAGGGGAGAATCCGACTGATATAAGAACGACCCAATTAGTTTTCGGTCAATCTTCTCTGTTTCTCTTTACAATTTCTTTCAACAGACTGGCAGATTGTAATCAGATAGACTGAGAATAACACCTACTAACCTTTTCATAATTTTTGAGTGACTTCTTAGTAGAAGTATCCTTCGGGTGCCCTTTTCTCCTCCTATTTTTCTTTTTACGATTACAGTTTCTTGTTCCCTTTGGATCTGCAGAGATGATCGATATCTTCTCAATACATTCTTACTACCTCAAGAAAATGAGGACTCGGGGTCACTGGAATAGACAAATGAAAGATGAAGCATCCACTGAGTACCTTCATTCACACCATTTATGAAGGCCAAGAGATCATCTACTGAACGTTCATCAACATGCTCTTCCTCGACCTCAACACTCTGAAACATTTGATAAATGAAGTTGATGATTATACATACATGCCGGGGGGTGAATTCAGTTTAAGAAAATGATATAGATCATTCAGACCGTCCAAGTTGTTAAGATGGAGATCCCATATCAGAGTCAAAAAACACAACAAGTTCAAGTAGCCACCTTCAACTTCTGTCTCTCTTTTAATTCTTGTCTCTTTCTAGCATAAAGCCGGTTTAGAAGACGAATGTGTGGATCATCCGTCATGTTCCGAAGTGGCTCCAATTTCTCTTCCTGAAAAAGGAAAGAACAGAGGTTTCATTGAAGCAGCGATAGAGGCAACTGAACATTAGTTATTTTACTGGTGTTGGCTAACCTCTGTAAGATCATCTGGTAAATTAAATGCCTCACGAATTTCTTCAGGAGATTTCCCTTCAATGATTCGAGCAAGTGCACGACTAGTGAGATCAACCAAAGGCCTCAACTGGAGGCTGTCAGCAGCTGAAACCAACTCGCATAATCTTTTGGTATCCATTCTTATAAACTTTTCGTCGAAGGTTTTACGCTCCTACGAACAGCGACAAGAAACTAGATCTTAGTTCAGATCCAAATTAATTGAAATGTTGTCATCATTCCACCCCAGTTCCAACCAGTAGGGACTAACACAATCGCATAAACAAAACCTACTGAGGCTGTCTATTTAGAGCATCTGCCAAGTTCCTCTATCCCTCAATTACCAAGAACTTTCATCACTAGTTACTAAAACAGAAATGAATGCAAGTATAAGGCACATGCAAGCACGAAACACAAACAAAGCAACCTGAGCAGACGAAAATGAAGAAACTGTGCCAGTGAAGAGACTTTTTACCTTATTAGAGCGACCTGGAACTTGATGAAACCGACAGTAATCAAGTATCGAACCTAAGACAGCAGGACCGACCCGTTGAGGAAGCAATATAGCATAGTTTTTTGACGACCCTGTTCCTTTCTGAAAAAATTCTCTGCATATCATGGGGCAAAGTATGGCAATTTCTTCTTCAACTTGCTGGATAGAGCCATCAGCAGTTTGTAGCCATATGTATGATTTCATCTTGATGATGCAAAATCATAACCAAATTAGTGAATAGAAAAGCTTGCTTCACAGTTTATGGGAGTAAATAGTCATGCTTCTGATAACGTAATAACCCAAAACCCTCAAGTATGCAACGTTTAAAAATTGAAGTTCCTGAAGCTCGATCTACCCAGCACATGTATCAAAATAACCTCTATAGTCTATAGGTTCAAGGTTTCAAATAACCTTTACCGAAAAGTAACACTTTTTCAGTGGTCAAGAGCCAAACATCCAATCACACTAAACTCATCCTAATCAACTCTTAAACTAAATTCAGAATGAAATACAAGGAAAGATATCAGGTGAGATTAACGCAAAATGATAGCATACCTCGGGTTTCACTAAAGCCATATTACCCTCTCACGTTCAAAGATAGCTGCCAACCTTGTGGGGATACACCGAAGAAACACAACACAAACAGCTGTTTCAGTACGCGCAAAGTAGAACAGGAAACAAGAGTTGCCTCCACTTCAGAAGATTAACTCTCAAAAGTGCAGATAAGCTTTTTATCAGTGCTTCCCAGATGGACACTTGACTGAGCCCCAACGAGGCGTATACAAGCATTCTTACCAAGAATACTCCCACAAGTCCTGTCACCAGGAAATACGTGTCGGATGTTACAGGCGAAAGTACACCAAGAAAACAATGTGACAAAGAATTCAAGTGTATAAACTCGAGAACTAAAGTTAATTGTCTATCTTCTGGAGACTAAAAACTAAACTTATCAAGAGAATCAACGATCCAATTCGAACCCGAAGCTATTATCCGCGGACGAAAATTCAACGACTTTACATTAGACAATTAGCTCACTAATTCGCCACAGGGTCTCCTCTTGGCTCTATCCTTTTGGTATCCATAACCAAACTACATTAAACCAACCCCCCAAAACAAAACACGGGAGTGCGATGTGACCCGTGTACCAAAAGACACCATTAGGAGAACCGCCTCGTAAAAATGGCCAATACCAGATTACACAGACAAACTACTGGCCAAAACCCACAACACAGAAATCACAAAGAACCTTGTTCGTCGACCTAATTCAACAATTGGGTACCTGAGAAAGCCAAAGTCGATAACTTTTCGTCCCCCCCTGTTTGGGATTCTTCCCCTTCCGCTTGCTGGGTCTCGCTAAAGATTGAATCTTTCGCACTCTTTTTTTAATAAATGTAATTAATTACTCGAGAATTTAGGATTTTTCTTTTTTTATTAGTTCAGTGGCTTGTGCTCGCCGCCGAGATTGGCACGTGAGGCGTTTCCCGACACGTGGGTGGGTGGGTGGGTTAGGGTTTCTCAGTTTGGGCCACGGGGAGACAAACTTGGAAAAGCCGATCGGGCCTGTGGGGATGTTCCTCTTTTGGTCCGATGTTAGGATGTTTATGGTTTAATGAGCCCATGATGATTGATGCCTTTTCCAATCCCAAAATTTCGCTCTCTGAGTTGTGATGTAAATTATCAACCAACAATATGTAAGGAAGTTATTCTAAGTTAATTAAGTGTTTCGAGTTTTAATTCTTAAAAATATAATAGTATTAAATATTTTTTGAAAAAGTTTTACCACCCACCCATTTGAATCTGAATTAGTTGATACAGATCTATTGACTTATTAATTTGTCCTAACGACAAAAGACGTAAGATGATTTGACAGAGATCTGAATTCAAACTATGACAAGGTGTATATTTTTGATGTAAAAAATTTACCTTTCAAAAAAGTTATTAATTGATTTTTTAAAATCATTGAGAACTGAAAAATACTAAGCTACCAAAATTAATCAATTTCTTCTACGTATAAAAAAACCAATTTCTTCTGATATTTCAAATATGAATTGATCCGACATTGTAACCACGTATAAACGACAAACGAATATTTAAAATCAAAAATTTTTGATAAAATTTTGGGAAAATAAAATTTATAGAAGATTCCCAATTCCGTTTCGGAAAATAAATATTCAATCTGATAGCGAAAAGATAAACCGATATGTTCCCTAAAAGGTTAGCCGGATTTAAACTCTTCTTCTCATGATTATGGGACACCGGGTCTGGATTGGGCACGGAATGCTCAGATTCCGAACCGTTCGGAATGAAGACACGCGGGGACTTTTTTGCAAACGCGCTAAAATTTCGGGACCAAAATGAAAAAAGCCACGCACAAACGCAGGCCGGATACAAATGCCATTATCACGTGACTGCGCATGCCAGTATCACATAACTGTGCATGCCACTATCACATAACTACGCATGCCAGTGTGACCTTTTTGCAAAAATGCTAAAATATGGGGGACCAAAATGAAAAAAACTACGCGCGCCATTATCATCAACGGGACTTGCCACTGTCACAAAATACACATGCCATTATCACATAACTGCGCTTGCCATTATCACATAACTGCACTTGCCATTATCACATAACTACGCTTGCCACTGCGGTCCCCTTTCACTCCAAACCGTACGGAATCGATTCCTTCACTCCGTGCTCAATCCAGACCCATGGGACACCACCCTATCATTTCTTGCATCAATCGGTACTAAGCTGGAGCTTTTCTGCCAAGTACTAATAAGGAGAATAAGGATCAATAATATTCCCGAGTTGATTCGGAGAATCATTCGTTTCAAATCGGGTATATTTTTGGACAAGAAGTATATCATTTTTATTAAAAATCTATAAAATAAACTATAATACCAAAATATGATAAAATAGTTAAATTCTTAAAATTTAGAAACAATAATACATGATTATTAGAGTGAATTCTTGCACAAAGATTTTGAATCAATTATTATGAACACTAAATAGAATTCGGAACTCAACTTCGGAAGTTAATATAAACCTCATCTTCGAGCGATTAATAGACAGATTCGTTGGTGGCGCATCAAACTGCAGGGCGTTAAGATTATTTAAAGTAACAAGATGCTTTTTGAATCACCATGTCCTCATCCCTACATTAAACAGGCTCATACCATAGGTTAATATTAATTGGCACCATGTGACATTAGTTGGTTGTGACAACAACTAATGGGAACGAATAAATTGAACGGTACACGGAGCCCAAAAGACTTCGTTTTCAGTTGTACAAGATATTTTTTTAGGTAAGAGAGGACGCCATTGAAGGCCATTGGTGAATTTATGAGCTCGATTATTGTTTGTTTATTGGACCAAGGTTATCAAAATGAGAATCTCACTGAGGATCGTTTGAGTATAAAAAAATTGTAGATCAGAAAATCGTAACACGGATCACAAGATTCCACTAAATAGATAAAATTATAGAAATAATTAAGAAAAATTAACTTAACATAAACTTTTATTAATTTAATCATAAGTTATAAACACTCATTGTCTCAAACATCATCTAAAAAATTTTAATTCAACAAAACATTCAAATCAGTTTGCTCATCAAACCCAACATGTTCATGCATACCATCTTCACCTCCTACTCCATCAAATTCATTTTCAAGGTTGTGAATCTCCAAATATGATTAAAAAAAACCAAAATATTAACTAAATTTCTCGCAGGAATAAGTTGAAAAAATTCTTGCAATCTTACGATTATACTCGGCGATCCCACCAATTCTTTCAACATTAAGATCTTGCAAGTGATTCAGCACGGTGGAATAATGGCGACTCGTAAAATCGTGCGATCTTACGATTATAATCGCGACCCTGACAACCTTGATTGGAACCACAATTATGACGAATTTATTATCATCTTACATGTTTAATTAAGTGTGCAGACTTAAAAGATCAATTATGGCAACCCATTCGAATCTCATTTTCGTTGAAGAACAATGACAAATTGACTTCCATTATTTTCAGGAGCTCATTATTCCAAAAGCAAATAACAATACTTATACAAGCAAAAGGTTAGGAGGCAAAGTTGTTGATTACAGTAGCAATGTGGAAATTGTGATCATAATAATTTTTATTCATAAGATTTGAATTCAAAATCTTCTTAAAATAATTTAAATTTCTTTAACACATGGATGAGGTATTATAAATTTGGGAAATTATGTCCCAAATTTATATTGCAATTGAAAAAAATTCCACCGTTTGTTGTTTTAATTTTGTTCTTCGATAAATGAACAAAAAATAATTTATGTGATAACAGACTTCAAATATTTTAAATTTCAAAAAGTTCATTTTAGTTCGCGTGGTTACGCCAACTTGTAACCCACTGTCCTTTAGCTTAAAAATATTTAATCAAGTGACAAATATTTGACACCCAAGATATTTAAGTATAAATAAATAATATTTAATTCAGATAGTCGCGTGGTTTTGCATATTTTTTCTTATTTGTTTATCAATTTTTAATTTAATGATTCTTAAAGGTAATTTTTATGAAAAATATTTCAAATAATTAAGTGTCAATTAAAAAAATATATGTGATTCGGTCAAATATTTTTTTAGCCACAAATTAGTGGTGTGCAACTCAATCAAACTGTTTGAAAATTCAGATGCAATTGCCTCGCAACCTCAAATTGTACTAACGATGTGATCTTGAACAATGGAAAACATATAGAAATACATTTTTATTAGTCCAAAACCAATTATATCAGAAAATTTACAGATTAATGTAGACTTAAGGCCTCGTCGACTCGGAACCCTAATGTATATCTAACATAACAACAATTTCAGGTCAAAACTGAGAAGAAATAAACTAACGACAACATCACGGTCACATCCTTGTCGGAATGGGGGAGATCGCGATATCTCTCTGCAAAAAAAGGTTGTTGGCCGGTGGCTTTTAAGGTTGCTTTGCCTCACTTGAATTAGCGATAAAGGTAAAAGGCCCACCAAAACCCAACCCCCAGGAAAAGGATTTGGATTAATCCCAACCCCATTAGGCTCCCTTCCTACACGGGCCATCCAAGTCAAACGCTTTGAAGGCGGTTTGGATTCATATTCAGTTGAAGTTTTATTAAAATAAAATATATTATTGAAAGAGTTACCTATAAAATAGAATTTGAGAGTATTTGATTAAGATATAAGGCCTATTGATCTGAATGATTATTTTCACATATTATTACAATTTTTTAGCTATTTTGTCATCGCTCATGTATCCTCATAAACTTATCAAGAGTTATCTATCGTAAAATTTCTCTAAGCAAACTCACTTAACTTTGGAATTCTGTTTAGGTAGAAAAGAATGTACACATGATATAAATAATACGATTAAATCACAACTTTTCTTAACATGTTTCATACGGGATACATATGAATACCAAAGATTTACCCAAAAAGTATCGTATGTTTTTATTTTAGTTTGTGCACCATTTTTTTTAAATTTTTTGTGTTATACCACCTATCTACTGTACTGAGTAATCCAAACTCGAATTGGATACTTTTTTTATACGTATGTATCTAAGCTTTCGTCCTCTGTTTTGTGCAACATCTTTCACCATATCCATAATCCATGTGTTAAATCATTTTTATGTGTAATCATTTAATCGATCAAGATGTGAGGAGAAAAATATTTAGGGATAACTGACCTAAGGTTCCTGGTATTTGAGTAAATCTCACTTTTAATCCTTACTATTTTCAAAAATCTTTCTCGGTCTTCTTAGTTTGACATAATAGCACTTTTTAGTTCCTAGCAGACCCACCGCTGATGTCAGTGGTCAACTAAATTTTTGTTATGACCATTATACCCTTTCAAAAATTAGAAAAAAGACAAAAAAATCATCACCATCTCTCGTCCTTGATCTTCTCCAGCCGTGAAGAGAAGATCAACTTCAACAATGAAATTCACTTTCAACAATTAAAATCAATAATCGAGTTCAGATTATACGAGGATGAGTATGGCGACTTGAACAATTACATGATTGAAACCCTAATTGAAGGGTTCCTCCGTGCTCCTCCCCGGTCGAGGTCCCTCTTCCCCTGGCCTCCACGTCACCATCTTCGTATGCGCAGCCGTGGTCGGCACCAGGTAACTAACCTATTTTATAGCTGGGTTTTTCGGTAACTACAATAACAACGAAAAGCTTTCGTCTTTCTTATTGGGTTGAAGACGAAGGAGGACCACCGGTAGCAGCAGCATCGGCTCGTCGTTCTTGGAGGAGGACTGAGCTAGGATTGGAAGTCTGGGGAGGAGCACGGAAGATGCCGCCATCGTGACTGTCGTCGAGCAACAAACAACTCTACTTGAAAACCCTGGGATTACTTAGCCGAAGAGGAGAGCCAGGGCACCGACGGGGAGGCTGGGGAGAGGAGAGCGAAGAGGAAAGTCGCGACATCCCATTTCTTCCCTTCCTCTGTTTTTAATTAGAGGAAGCTCTTCTCCTGTCGCCTATGAAGAGGAATCTCTGTAATTGATTTTATTGATGTTAAGCTTTGATTGTAACACCTAAAGTTAATTTTAATTGAAGCTGTTGAAGTTAGATTTTAATTGTAGTTGATTTTGTTTAAACGTAATTGAAGTTGAATTTAATTGTTGAAGCTAATCTTTCCTTCACCGCCGGAGAAGATGAAGGATGAGAGATGGTGATGATTTTTTTTGTTGTCTTTTTTCTAATTTTTGAAAAGGTATAATGGTCACAGTTGACCGCGGACATCAGCGGTGGGTCATAGTTTATGTCAAATTAAGAGGACCGAGAAACATTTTTGAAAATAGTAAAAAATTAAAAAAAAGATTTGCTCAAATATAAGAGACCTTACAACAATTATTCCAAATATTTGTCAAGACAAAATTAAGATAACTGTGTTCTTATAGTCTTTCTGGAAAAAGACTTTGGGTGTGTTTGTTGATATAATTAACTGTGTTTGTTATTAAGATAACTGTGTCCTTATTTTTTTATAGTTTTGGTTACATTTTTTAGTAAATATATTTTTCCTATAGATAATAATTTTGAATTATTTTATTTCTAATATATATCAAATTAATGATATCTTTTTTTATTCCAAAAGTGATCTTAATGAACATAAAATATTTTTAGAGAATAAAATTCTTAATGGTACTATCACATAAAAAAGTTGTAATATTTATTTTAAAAATATCAAAAAGAATGAATACAAAATTAATAAATAATTTTTTCTCATTCACAATATATTTTAAATTATGCGTATGTTCATAAATAAAAAATAAATTATCCAGTATATATGAAATTACATGATATTATTATTTTTATTCTATTTTCAATGAATATGAGCCTTTACTAGATAGTTGTATATTATATGTTTGATCAAATTTTTTTGATGTTAATTATATTATATAAAAAAATTTCAAACAAAAAATTTACAAAACTAATATCTCTCAAAAATAAATTTCATAAATATAGTAAATAACTAAGTTCTTCAATCGTTGAGACGTCAATTTAACCAAAATAAGTAATATTAAATTATTACTATTTTAATTTAAGTAAATAATTTAGATTATTTTATTTAAGCTTAATTTAAAAATTAATAATAATATTTAATCAAAATATATAATCTACTAATTTGAATCTGCTATTTGCTAGTTAATTTTGCCAAACACATTCTTCAATTTGCTAACTACTATCTTCTAAGAATCTGATATCTATTTTCAGCTACATCCTATCTGCTCTGAATCTGTTTCGCCAAACATGGCCTTTGTACTCCATAGTTACATCATTTGGAAGATAGTGCACACTTTTTTTTTCAAGCTAAAGAGCTTGAAAATTGCAATACAACCACAATTTGAGATTTTCATATTTGGAAATTCATTATCCAAATTTAGAGAGTGGTAAACAGAAAAGTAAATAAAAAAATTCACATCATTTAATAACTTGGTCCATAGAAACTGTATATGGAAAAAAATTAAGTAATAGTCTATGTCTTCATTATTAAAAAGATAAAAGGCCCACCCAAACCCAACCCCCAGGAAAAGGATTGGATTAATTTTTTCAGAATATCATGAATTGTTAATCTAAGTAGTACATAATTTTAATTTATTTAAATATTTATTCGGTTGAAATGTTAAAAATATAAAAATTATTTTTGAGAGAATTATCCTTAAAATAAGAGTCAACAATGTTCGACTATGAATATTAGTGATTCACCAAAATATATTTTTATATATTTTAGTTTGTGTATATTTTTTATGTTTTTTTACGTATGTATCTCGTTTTTTGCCATATCCTTGTGTTAAATCTTTTTAATGCGTACTCCATCATTTAATCGCTTAAGATGTCATGAGAAAAATATTTATCAAGACAAATTTTAGATAACATGGATACCATTGTCCTCGCTGTCTTTTAAAGAGCTTACAATACAGCAAAAATTTGAATTTGTATTTGGGTGTAATACGGTACCTAAGAGATAATAGGTATTATGTAATTAGATGGGTGATAAGAGGGGTCAGCATATTATTCAGTATTCGGTATTCGGTATCCGATATTCGAATTTTTTTTGAAGTCAAATTTGGATAATTTTTAGTTCGGACTCGGATTTGGATTATCCGAAATAAAAATTTTGGATACATATTCAGATTCATATAGTAAAAGAATTAGTTCAGATTATTCAAATATCTGAAATAATTATATTAGACAAGTCCAACCTCTGACAGACGAGCCGGTCGCCGGCTACAATGCTAAGCTAGAATGTGCTTTTTTCATCCAGATTTTTTTTCACTGGGTTTTATCGCGGTGTTATTTTATTAAAGTCAGTCGTGGTAATTTTGCAAAAGAAAATTTTACGTATCCAATTTCGCGGCCAGGACCTTGGACTCTTTATTGCGTAGCTAATTTGGATCTGGGTGATGTGAAGCAAATTTGCTATGGTTTGCTACTTTCATGTAGTTTGCACAGGGTTGCAGATTTGGTCTAGTTACCAATCTCTTGTAACTGTCCGCTTCTTGTGCCTCAGTGGTTATTTTTGGAATAAAATTCAACTTATCTAAAAAACAAATTCCACGTAGGTTGCAAATATTACTAAAATGATTAATTAATTTTAATTATTAAAAAAATCAGCCACAGTTTGAGATTTTCATACGATCAATTTTAATAAAGTAGCGTAGATAATTGATATATGATTGATTTCTACCAAAAATTGATATATGATTGATTTAGCTCAACAGAAAATTATAGAATTCAAATTTTCAGAATGCACATGCATTAACATTTGGTATAAATTTTTTTATGTAATTCGACCCAACTTAAATCCGGATAGAAAAAGAGAACGGCCAATAACTAGAAATATCAGGGAAAAACAAGATACGCATGTTCTACACATGCAAAAATCCAGATACACCGTACCTACCATCGAGAACACAAACAACCAAAAACATTACATTGTATATACCAACAAAAATTTCCATAAATTGGTGAACGTGTTTACGCTTTTAAAATTCTATTAGTATTAAATATTTATTGTATGAACTTTAACACACTTTGAAAAATTACACCCAACCTAAATTTGAATTAGTTTGTGTGTTCGAATAGATAAACCAAAAACCAAACCACAATCTTGTATACTTTACTATATATGTACATGCACCGTAACGCGAGGAGGAGGGGAAGAAATATAAAAAAAGAATGTGGCTGTTTAGCAGGAAAGGGCCCTCCGGATTCTCAGCCAACTCCACGGCCGAGGAAGTGACGCGAGGCGTCGATGGCTCCGGCCTCACCGCCGTTGTCACAGGTTACTTCACACTTTTCTCTCCTTGTAATGAGACATTCTTGGGTTTGCAAGCTTTATGTGTTTTGTTTTGTTTTTGATGACATTGTTTTTTTCGGATACCCACGAACCGACTAATCTTGATTTAGATGGGTATACCACAAAGGTTGCAAATTTCATTATGTATTGATCTACGTGTTTGGTGGTAACGTAAATTCGGGTTCAAAACCATGGTTTGGACTAATTCCATTGCTGAGATATGTTCGTTAGAATTTTCATATTCAAAAACTCCAACGATCAATGTCAGATTTGTGAAGTATGATCCTTGCTTGTTGTTGTGTTCTAGCCACCGACCACTTCTTCATCTTCTGTGGCTGTTTGTCTGGCAATAATTATGTTTCTAATGGTAGAATTTCCGTTGATATGAAGATTTGTTGTGGTTTGATTTGATCAGGAGCTTCTAGTGGCATCGGAGCTGAGACTGCTCGAGTCCTGGCCTTGCGTGGTGTCCATGTTATTATGGGGGTTAGGAACATGGAAGCCGGGAGACATGCCAAGGAGGCAATAGTTAGCCAAATTCCCTATGCCAAACTTGATACAATGAAGCTGGACCTTAGTTCGATGGCATCCGTGAGGAAGTTCGCGTCGGATTTCAACGCCTCTGGCCGATCTCTGAACATCTTGATGTAAGAGTCTCAATCTTTGATTGTGTTTGCAGTCCATTTGAAGGTATTCATTTAAGGCCAGAGCTGAAATTTTCCAAAAACTTTCCACTTTGGTTCTTGAAAGCAACAATGCAGGAATCATGGCGACCCCTTTCACGCTCTCGAGAGACAGCATCGAACTGCAGTTCGCGACTAATCATTTGGGTACGCGATTCGTGCTCTTCGAGATTTGTTCTGTCTCCTGTAGTATGTACTGGTTTAGTTGTTTCAGAGAAGGCTTTTATCTGCATATGCCTTCAACAACACCAATCTGTAGTCTCCGTGGACTAGCAGAGCACGAAACTGTCACAGTTCCTCAAGATTGAGCTTCTTGCAGGTCATTTTCTTCTAACAAATCTTCTGCTGGATACGATGAAGGCGACGGCTCGTGAAAGCGAGAGGGAAGGAAGGATTGTAAACGTCTCTTCCGACGCTCACCATTTCACGTATGCGGAAGGGATTCGTTTGAACGAAATCAACAATCCGTCCAGGTACAGCAGCTTCTGGGCGTATGGTCAGTCGAAGCTTGCCAATATCTTGCATACTAATGAGCTCGCAAGATGCTTAAAGGTAACTATTGAACATAAGAACTCTACTGTGGAACATATGAATCTAGCTCGCGAAAGGAATAACGTGTTGGTGATCATATAAACAGGAAGAAGGGGCAAATGTGACTGCAAATTCACTTCATCCTGGACTAATTTCCACCAATCTCTTTCGTCACATGGGCATAAGCATGGGCTTCGTTGGCGGTAGCTTACGTTTACCCCTCTATTCTGCTGCGTTTTCTTAACTTCGATCGCCTCGTCGAACTCCTTTGTTTTTTGTTGCAGACATTTTCGCTTCAGTTGGTAAGCTTCTGGTGAAGAACGTCCAACAGGTAAGAACAGACTATTAGACCAACACACACACACATTTACTTCCAACTGCCATCTGATGTTTGGCTAACAACGATTTCTCTCGCATCACCTAGGGCGCTGCTACGACATGCTACGCAGCGCTGCATCCTCAAGTGAAAGGCGTGAGCGGGGAGTTCTTCTCCGACAGCAACATAAGCAAGAGATCGGAACTCGCCAAAGATGCAGAGCTGGCAAAGAAGCTCTGGGATCTCAGCCTCAACATGGTCAAGTGAAGCTGCAATCCCCGCCCTTGCGTTGTACCTCCTCTCTAGATACATGAAGGTTGTTCAATGCACGCATCAATTGTATAAAACGTCGTCTATAAATACGAGGGTAGGTTCGTCTTGTTTGCGAGATATAGTCGGATGGAGTGCCAGCTCAGTGTGTTGCTGTTCTGTTAGATGTTGAATAAGAACCTTCGTACATGTCAATCAATTCGCCCCCTTGTTGTTGTAAGCGTGTTCAACATTAATCAATGCGAGTTCAAGTAGGACATGGAAGATTTCAGATTGAATAAAGAATGATGCTTATTTTTATTGATCACAATCATCAGTTTACGTACAAGAGGATAACGGCTCCTAATTAATGACCAAGCCTACTTAATTATTGGAAACTAAAGGGACAGCACATCCATTTAATAGCAACGACTAGACAATCATCCAAGTAATAATTATCATTGCATCATTAGATCATCATCATCAAGTTCTGTAAGCTTGACATCATCATACTTCTGCAGTAGCCTTCAAGTCTGCAGAACCTGCAAGACATCCAACAGGACACAATCCTAAAGCAACTTAATTAAGGAGCACTTAGACCATCTTGACTTGGACGGTGTCGGCCGGATTGGACTCCTTCACTTCTTAAGCCTTGCCATCAGGGGCGGAGCCAGAAAATTTTGAGAGTGGGAGCAATATAACTTGATAATGGTGCAGATTAGTATTCTGGTTTCAATTTTTAGGTAGATTAATTTTTTTGTGGGGTCAATTTCTAATTTTAGTGGGGACATACATTAAAAAATATACTAGTTATCAAGAAAAAAAAAATTAAGTGGGGGCAATTCCAAAACGTGGCTCCGCCCCTGCTTGCCATGATGAATTGCTTGGAGGCGTGATGAGCTTTGGGCAACGTCGGATTAATATTGCTGCGGAGGCTGGATGGAACAACGCACCTGGCCTGTTATAGACGCTCTTCAGCTGCACGAGATGAGACGCTCTTCAGCTGCACTAGATGAGATAGGTCTCATCAATGCATCTCTCTTGCAAGATGAAGAGGAATACGTTGTTATGCATGACGTGATACAGCCATAATCAAAGCGTTCTAGTAAGATCAAGGGCTCATCTGACCGAAATACCAGAAATCAGCAACTGGGAGGGCGTAAAGAGGATGTCACTGTCCGTTAATCGAATTCGGACTTTGGAAGAAGCACCTCAATCCAGCAATCTTCAAACTTTGATTCTTGATCACAAAGGTGATTAGAGAAGACTTCTTCCAATATGTGCTAACTCTTACTGTCCTGGACCTTTCATATAACAGAAATCTGGAAGAATTGCCACTTGGAATATCAAAATTGGTGTTGCTGCAACATCTCAATCTTACGATGACCGGTATTAGGCAGCTGCCAAGTGAACTGAAAGCATTGTCCAAGATGAAGTGCTTGAACTTGGATTGCACACCAGCACTCGTCAAAATCCCGAAGAATGTAATATCAAGCTTCTCACAATTACAGGTGCTGCGAATGGCCGAATGTGGGACAGAAACTGAAGTTGCAGAGTTACAGCGCCTCAAGACATTGTGTCTGCTAAGCATCACAATTAGAAGCGTCGTGGCTATCAAGTTCTTTCTGCGTTTCTGTGATAAGTTCCACCCTTGCACCAAGAGATATCTATCCTAGATCTTGGCAGCTCCAAGTCACTTGACATAAAACCTTTGATGCATATGGAGCATTTAGAGGTTGTTCATGTGAGGAACTGTTCAAACTTGGAGGTCCTGCAGATGGGAGAAGGTTCTACTACATTCAGAGAGCAGCTATATCGGTATCGACGACGAGACTCGGAGATCATGAATACCATAAGCCTCTGCAACCTTCAAGAAGTAGTCATAAATAACTGCCCCGAATTGAGAGACCTGACTTGTTTTGCTTTTGCTCAAAACCTGAGAGTTCTGGATGTGTCACTTTGCTGCAAAATGGAACAGATCATTGTAGCGGAAAGACTTGATCCAGGTATAAAGGAAGCACAAGTGTTGTTCCCAAGAATGGAAGTTCTTTACCTATCTCATCTTCTGCAGCTGAAGAGCGTCTACGACAGGCCAGGTGCGTTGTTCCACCCGACCTCCGTGGCAGCATTAATCCGAGGTTGCCCTATGCTCATCACGCCTGCAAGCAATTCATCACGGAAAGGCTTAAGAAGTGAAGGAGGCCAATCTGGCCGACACCATCCAAGTCAAGATGGTCTAAGTGCTCCTTAAGTTGCTTCAGGATTGTGTCCGGACTCTTCTAAAAAAAAAGGATCGTGTCCGGACTCTGGAACCATACACTATCGTCACAAGCTGTCCTAAGTATCATCACAATCTGACCGTTGTTGTTTGTTTAATAGTTTACTGTATATGCTTTGAGATAAATTTTCCAGCTCCTAAATTGACGCATGAACCGTCTTCATATAGATAAAACAATCTAAATGCTTGTTGGTAGAATGATAACAAGTTTAGGATCACAATCGTAATTATGAAAAACTGACCTTAAAAAGATTGGAATTAACTAGTTTCTTTTTCTATAAGGCCTAATTTGGATTAATTAATCAATTTTTTACAATTTCCATTTTTCAAATATATATTTCAAGCCCATGGGCCCTAAAGCCCAGATGCAGTCGCCCAAGAAATTCCCAAAAAAGCACAGCCACGGATCTACTTCAAAACCCGAAAGAAAACTCGGAAATCTAGGCCGTAAGTCCACTCAAGAGGAAGCCCAAACATCAACTTGGCCCATTTTAAAACCCAAACAAACGGGCCATGAAGCCCACGAATACGGGCTTCTTGGGCCCAAATGTATGACCGATGGTTTTAACCCCTAGTTTTCATCTCCCATCCACTGCGAGGCGTCAAAGAGACGTTGACTTAACCAATAAGCAACTAGATCGACTAAGATTAATTAAATATATTATTTTAGTTTAATCAGATTTTGAGTTTAAGTCTTAAAATAATAGTTAATACTTATTTAGAGATTTTTCAAAAGATTTCATCTAGCTCGAATCTGGATTGATCTATACAATAAATTCAGATACTATATCGTTAAACAAAAAAGCCGGTCATCCAAAGCGGATGTAACAATCAAATGAGGATTATCACACACACAAAAAAAATTCAAATGAGGGTGGTGGTTGTAAAATGAGCCAGCACAAAAATGGGGCCATCAGGACTAGAGTGAAAAACTGATCGAATTTAGCTAGCGGAAGTCATATTATTAAAACTTAATCGTTGAAAAAAATTGGTATATTGTACGAAATAAATTATTCATTCATTCTAATAATGAAATCAGATGAGACAGTTTCAATATGGACTTGTTTTTTTACATACATAAGATAAATTTAAAGAAACTTACAACCATCTTGTATGAAAATATAGTTTACAGAGAGCAAATGTCTTAACTATTGGAGGCACTTTTGAAAGAATTAAAATTTTATACATTGCATTGTGAATTGTATAGTCCCCACTAAACCATTAACTAACCTCTCTGTTATGTTTTTTTCTCTCTCAAGTAATAACCCTTATTATTATGTGCTTCAAAAGTAATTTTCTAATGTATTTTGAAAGGCATTTCCAACACCTTCCTTCCAGCTATTTCTTTCCTCCATAGTATGTTCCAGCTTGGTGCATGGAAGGCAACAGGCTGGTAAAACTATTGGAATTCCAAGGAATCCAATTCCACACAAATATGGAGTGTACTTGTCACAGACATTTGGGTATAGAAGAAGAATGGACCTCTCCGACCCAAACCAAGGCTCACCATGTATCTCGGTACTTCCGTCGAGCAATTGGCGCGTCTCCGTATCAAGGACTTCAAATGTCGACATCCTATAAAGCCCAAATCTCTGAGGTAAAACGCCCCAATAATCTTTGATTCAAAGTTTGCTCCTTCTTGGCACTGAATTGGGAAGTTAGGGTTTTTGAGGTTTGTTAGAAAATTCAATCGGCCCTGATGTGGTAGATGGACGACACCTTGGTTGGGAGTTGGAAATTGTTTTGGGTTTAATTTGTTTAATTGATACCGTGGCATACCACGTCAATAAATTGTTGGCTATGTGACTAAACTTAATTACGTAGCATGTATTTTAATTAATTGTGATTATTGAATATAACTTAGTTGTTAATTAGATTAAACATCTGTCACTTCGTCGAACGAATTGAAATCACATATATAAGTACTTCTACTTTTTTTTCTCACCACTCAGCAATTGCTTCCTGAACATAACAAGTTACTATTGGTGCTGCAAGCCTGCAACAGCTCAATCTTAAAAAAAAAAAATTGCAGAGATCAAATGAGATTTCATCCTACTATAATAAAAAAATTGTCAGGTAGTTTGGTGTCACACCTAAAAATGTCCAAAATACTCTTCTCTAATTTTTTAAGGGAAAAGTCCACTTTAGTACCCTGTGGTATCGCCTAAAATTACTTTAGTACCCTGTGGTAAAAAACCGATCAATCGAGTTATACTTATTCCAATTAACATCAAAAAGTCCTCGGGCAGCTGCCCGGACCTGCCCGAACCTACCCGAACTCTGTCCGAACTACGTGGCCAGCCACGTCACCAAATTTTGATGACGTGGCGCCACGTGGAGAAGAGGAGGAGGAGGAGGAGGAGGAGGAGTTCCAATCTCCAATCGATCAAAGACGAGAAGAAATTGATGTAATCCACCATCAGTTTGCAATCGGACTCCAGTAGAACACCAGTGAAGGCATGCTGCTGCTGCTGTATTAACTTGACAGCAAATCCAATTGCATCCAATTCTGCTTCAGCAGCGGAAAGAACCTAATAGGAGGAACAATTTACATTGAGGATGCTTCCAGCTTGATCATGGACAACCACTGTAATCCCAAGAAGCATCAACGTTTATTTTGATCGTGCCAGGTTCAAGAGGCCTCTAGCAATCCACGAGAATCAGCAAACTCCAAGGATTTTTTGTAAGCAATGCGCCAAGGTTTTCTGAGGATCAGGCCTTTTAGATTTATGCCAATGCTCATTCCTTGCAAGCCAAATCTGCCAACATACGAAGAAGCCGACAAGATTAATAAAATTATGCTGGTTTGCATATTCTAGATAATCAATAATACTCTGCAACCAATCTGAGAACATAGCAGGTTACACCACACATGAAGTCATATAACCCAAGGAAGAAAAAAACCATTTAAGCTTAGCATGAGGGCACAAAAATATAACATGATTAATATCTTCCGCTTCTGCATGACATAAAGCACACGAGGAATCAAAGCTAATATTCCTACGCACTAATGTAGCAGCAGTAGGCAAAGAATTGTGACAGGCTTTCCACACAAAAAATCTTAATTTTAGGATACACCCACAATCTAGACCAGATGTTACATAAAGCATTATCATTAAGATGACCAGAAGATCTCAGAAAGTGATAACCAAGTTTAACCGAGGATTGTCATGTTTTCGCCGTCGTACCTACAAAATCCAAGGATCCCATTCGTCCCTGTCCAGAAGCAACAAATCAAAGACCTTCTCAGCATAGGCCTGGTCTAGCAGATTGGATCCTGTTGTTGGGTAAGCTTTGTGCCCAGACATCCTTCCATATGTCAATCCCCCTCCCATCAGCCACACCTTTAACAAGCTTGGCCAGGTCCAACAAGGCCTTGCACCCTTGGAAGCCTGACAAAAAGAATTAGACGGGAAAGTAAATACTTTTTAGCAATCTAAAATAGAGAGAGTTAGGAGAATTAATAAGTCTTCAGGCTTGCTTGGCCAAGAGAGAAACATTGAAATCTTCCATCCTTCTAAATCCCAACCCTCCATTCCTCTTCTTCTTAGTCATCGCTTCCTAACTAACCCAATGAATTTTCTCAGAATCGACTTCACCTGACCACCAATAATTTGATAGTAAACTATCCAGTTTCTTACAAATAAACTTACAAAAAAGAACACACTGCATTGAAGTGCAGTATACGATGACAGTTCTCTTCAATTTGGGAGCCTAATCAACTAATCAATAAGGTCAATTGATGAGCATGTCAAGGCCATTATGAATCAAATGATATTTTGCAACTTGCTAATTTGTAATAAGCAAGGAAAGATACTAAATTTTTTAATAAGAGATGATCTATTAATTAATCTAACAAATTTGACGTTTTGGAATGAAAATTAAACTAAGAAAGAGAAATTAGTATGTGAAGAATAATACGAAACAAGCAATAGGGTTATTTTAAATTTTTGTTGGTGTAACAAATCCACGAAAATATCTCACATCGTTCTCTTCTCTTCGGGAATGAATTTGGTCCTGGATGTGTAAAGTGAGCCAGGACCAACCTCGATAAAAGAGGAGCAATTAGATTGATTTTTTTAATCATGTAAAAGATCTGACGGTCAATATTGGACCCGGATAATTTGGTACTTTTACCTTGATTCCTTTTCTTTCTCTCTCCTCCATCACTCTCTCAATCTCTCATCCCACACTAAACGCCCCACCCTTTCCATCTCTCTCTCTCTCTCTCAATTGAAAAAAACCCAAATCTCCACCTACTAGCGACTTTCTGGCGAGATCTCGACTGGAGGACGGAGGAGCTCATACTGTCGTGGTGGGATCTCGACTCTCCTCCTTTCCGACGAGATCTCAGATTTCTCCATTTACTTTGGTTCCATTAAAAGATGATGACGTCAGATCCGCAGAACCTGGACGGCGTCATGGGAGCAGGATTTCTGATTTGGGATCGTCTTTCTCGGCGGTGAACGTGATGCGATACAACCATCGTCTTCCTCGTCGGTATCCTCCACCACGCCCCATCTTTCTTCCTCTTCCCGATTCTCTCTCTCTCTCTCTCTCTCTCAATGAACCAATTAACCAGGCGAGGATTTAATGTGTTGTGCGCTTGAGCTCAGGGACGATGGATGGAGAAGCTGCAATTCCAGTTAACTTTGTTTCATCATCTTCATGTGTTGTTGGATTTCTTAATTATATTTTTTCGTCACTGATGCCGAGTTTCCAATATCCCAATTGCAATTAGAGAGTTCTCTGCCTTGTTACTTTCTACAATAAACCAGTTAACCAGGTGAGGATTTATGTGCTACTATTCTGGTGTTGTCTATTTTTGTGTAATTGTAATTAAATAGAGAAGATGTCATGTAATTTTCTTGCCGATAATAAATGGTAAATAGTTCGTAATGTTATGACTAAATAGTTTATGATGTTATGATTAAATAGTTTATTATGTTATGTTTAAATGGTATGTCCGGTTATATCAAATGTTATGCCCAATTATGTTGAATGGTATGTTCAGTTATATTAAATGATATGTCCTATTATATTAAATGGTACGTCCAGATATATTATGTCGAATGGTGTGTTCGATTATATCAAATGGTCTATGAGGTTATATTAAATAGTATGTCCAGTTATATCAAATGGTCTACGAGATTATATTAAATGTTATGCCCGGGTTTATTAAATTGTATGTCCGGTTATATCAAATGGTATGCCCAATTATGTCGAATAGAATTTTTAGTTATATTAAATGGTATGTCCCATTATATTAAATGGTACGTCTGGACATATTAAATATTATGCTCAGTTATATCAAATGGTATGCCCAATTATACCGAATGTTATGTCCAGTTATTAAATAATTATATCGGCTGGTATATCCGTTTTATATTAAATGGTGTGTCCGATTATATTAAATGGTATGCTCAATTATATCTAATGGTATCTTTGGTTATTAAAAATAATTGTAATAAGAAAGTTATATAATTAATTAAATAATTTTTCTATAAGAAAATAATTTTTAAGTTAAAAAAATAAGTGCGTGATACCACTTTAATAAAAAAATTATTCAATTAATTATCCCACCTTCCATGTATCCCAATATAATACGTGTATCTAACCTATTCCTTTTTATATTTTTTCTATTCTGTCCCTATCTAGATTGGTTCTGGATTGTACATCCAGGACCAAATCTGGTCCCGTTCTCTTCATATGTGTAGTTTTATGATAACGAGTACATACTAACTTAGGAAAGAAAAAGTTGTTGAAAATAAAGAAGAGAACTTCCCGTCTCCTCTCTGAATCTTCTTGGTGTGCATAATGTCAGAAGAATGATGATCAATTACTTTGATCATCATGGTTTGACTTTTTTTGGAATTATTTAAAGACAAGGCTTGGTCCAAACTTCAAAGCACATACATCAAGGCCTGGGACCATACCAGTACTGGCCCTTACTCAGACTACCCAGAGGCAGCTATTGGTAGTGGTCGAAGGGGTTGGTCTCCATCGACAACCCCTCTAGTCCGGTTCCGATTTTCTCTCTTGTTTTTATTTTGATTGTACTGCTTCATTTTTAAGTTAATGTGCTGTGTTATTTTGTTTAGTGTTGATGTTGTACCTTGTTGCCCGTAATTCCATTTATTTGGGGATTTTTTGTCTAAATTTCTAGCTTGCTTTCTTGTTTGTTTGATCTTTTGCTTAGATCGACTTTGGTTTGATCTAAGATTTTTACAGATTTTGATACCTTTCAGAGTGGAAGAATTTATCAAGGTTGAACTCGTTCGACCTTAGCTCTCATTTGCGTGCATCTCGTATGTATTCCAATGCCCACGAGGCTGTGTCTATGATGTAACCTTATGGTTTTTAGTCGTTGCTTGTCTCGGCATAATTTTGCATTGGTTATCGACTTTCATAGCTTCTCGACTACCCATCGCCTCCACCCTTGTCCCTTCGGATTGGTCTTCATTTTTCGTTTGGTGCTCTTGTTTACTATCTATGTACTTTAAATTTCTCTGTAACTCGTTTAGTTAATGTTAGGCCTCGCGTCACCATTCTAAAAAAAATATGACCTTGTATAAGTTATCTCAGCGCTTTCTTCTCCTCAACGGCTATCATCATTAATTTGGATTAGCTTGTTAGAATCTACATATCCAACCCAAAACCTTAAGGCAATGGGTTGGTGAATTTTCATCACTTATAAAGTTGCCTCCCACTCGGGTTTTAACCGATGTGAGATTCTCAACACGCTACCTCAAATGAGACCCATCAGGTCAAAGATTGCATTGGCTTTGACTTCACCAAAGTGCGAGAAATGGGGGTCATGCGAGCTCAACAATGGGCACGGGATCAACCCGCTTTGATACCATGTTAGAATCTCCATATCCAACCCTAAACCTTAAGGCAATGGGTTGGTGGATTTTCTACACTTATAAACTTGCCCCCCACTCATGTTTTAACCGATGTGGATTCTCAACACACCCCCTCAAACGAGACCCACATCGGGTCAAAGAGTGCACTAGCTTTGACTTCACCAAAGTGCGAGAAATGGGACTCGTGCGAGTTCAACAATTTATCCACCACTCATATTTTAACCGATGTGAGATTCTCAACATAGGTTTAAATAATTAAGAGACTAAGAGTTTAAGTGTCACTTATATATATATATATATAAAAGCGTGTAAATCTTGTTTATCAATGAGAGAGATTGATTAGTTTATCTCACACCGACCAAAAGTGAATATGTATGGTTTAAAAGATAATAAAATCATAACTATCGTCTATCGACCAATAAAAAGAAGCTGATAAATTCGATTTTTTTTCGAAAGCAAGAATATCTGAATTGGCAAACTATTTTAAAAGCTCCTGCAATTAACTTAATTTATTTTGATTATGGGTGAGATTTTGAATGCAATGGTGTATTCTAAGATCATTGCATTCAAAATGTTCTTTTGGTGTCTGTAATTGGAGACCAGGGCTAAGCCCTATATATAAATCCATTTACCAAAAAAAAAAATTTAACTATCGTCTATCGAGTATGCTAAGTCATAATTAAGGTAAAAAAAATTCATAAAGTAACTCCCTCCTGGTACATAAAATTTCATTTTATTCTGGATTAACACAAAGAGGAGGGGTTTTTTTCCTAAATAGGCAGAAAATATAGATATATTTTCTAAATAGGCAAAAACTTAATATATTCCTAAAATAGATAAAAATTTAATTAAAGAAAAAAAGAGTATGGGTCGACTCCATTTGTTTCCCACTAATTAAAATAATGCACTAGTGGATGCGACCTGCTAATAGGTCGCCTCCTGAAAATTAATAATAATATAATATAGGAGACGAGCTGCAACTAGGTCGTCTCACAAATTTTTTTTATTTTTTTTACGATTGACTTTTGACTTCGAACGAATTTTTGACATCATTATACTCCGTATTTGGAAAAGTTATAAACTAAAAAGTTGTAGATATATATCTTAGCTTTGCATAAAAATTTGAATCAATTCAATCAGACTCCGGAGTAAAAATTTGTGTCTCCTAACCGAAATCAGTCGATCGAACTCGATCGGCTTTTGACTTCAAACAAATTTTCGACATTGTTACACTCTGTATTTGGAAAAGTTATAAACTACAAAGTTGTAGATATACATCTCAGCTTCGCACAGAAATTTGAATCAACTCAATCGGACTCTGGAGTAAGAAGTTACAATAATTACTTTTTTTCTTCTCTTATACTTTGATTGAAAAAGTAATTCTTGCAACTTCTTACTCCGGAGTCTGATTGAGGTGATTCAAATTTTTTTACAAATCTGAGATGTATATCTACAACTTTGTAGTTTATAACTTTTTCAAATACGAAGTGTAACGATGTTGAAAATTCGTTTGAATTCAAAAGCCGATCGAGTTCGATCGACTGATTTCGGTTGGGAGACACAAATTTTTACTCCGGAGTCCGATTGAATTAATTCAAATTTCTACGCAAAGCTGAGAAATATATCTACAACTTTGTAGTTTATAACTTTTCCAAATACGGAAGGTAATGATATCAAAAATTTATTTGAAGTCAAAAGCCGAGATCCCCCGCGTCCTCCTCCTCCTCCTCCGCGTCCTCCTCCTCCTCCTCCTCCTCCTCTCCGCGTCCTCCTCCTCCTCCTCCTCCTCCTCCTCCTCCTCCTCCGCGTCCTCCTCCTCCTCCCCGCGTCCTCCTCCTCCTCCGCGTCCTCCTCCTCCTCCCCGCGTCCTCCTCCTCCTCCGCGTCCTCCTCCTCCTCCTCCCCGCGTCCTCCTCCTCCTCCTCCCCGCGTCCTCCTCCTCCTCCTCCTCTCCACGTGGCGCCACGTCATCAAAATTTGGTGACGTGGCTGGCCACGTAGTTCGGGCAGGGTTCGGGTAGGTCCGGGCAGGTCCGGGCAGCTGCCCGAGGACCTTTTTGATGTTAATTAGAATAAGTATGACTCGATTGATCAGTTTTTTACCACAGGGTACTAAAGTGATTTTAGGTGATACTACACGGTACTAAAGTGGACTTTTCCCTTTTTTTTAATGTGATCTTCAAAGTAGTTTGGGTAAGCAAAAGGCCCAATACAGTGAAGCCCACATAAATCGCAAAAGACGATGAAACCCATATGAAGAGAGAGAGGAACAAAAATTAAACGAGAAGAAATATCTACGGCCATAAATCTTTTTTCAACCAATTGGGAAAATCTCCTTACATTTGCAACCGCTTCTTCTTCTAGAAATCGACGAGAATTCCGAAGCGAGGCTGGCCGTCACCATCATCGTCTCCGACGAGTGCCCCGGCGGCCGCACCCGCTTCGACCTCAGCGGCGCCATTTTTGGCCGTTTGGAAGGCTCCTAAGCTTGATCATCAACACCTTCTACAGCAGCAAGCAGATCTTCCTATCAGTAACGCCCCCGACGTACGTTTTCCCTTTTCTCTCTCTTACGAACTCCGAGTACAGCCGTTACTCTGTGTGGATCGCGACCTAGGGTTTTTGGTTTAGGAGCTCCTGTGCGTGAATTGTTAGTTTCTGCAATTTAGGGTTTACAGTTTGAACTGAACTCTCTTGGCCTTTTCATGAAGTTGAAGGTGTTTTGTGAAGCTTTTCTTTTCATATTTCTCCAACTGAATCTGTATTTGCGTTGTTTTTTTGTTGTTCCTTCAATTAGATCATGTGATTTAGATTATAGTTTAGTACTTACATGTTTGATCCTCAGATTCGCTCCCGATATCAATTACTAGGTTGCAACAAGTAGATGGACAATGTTTACTTGAGAACATACCGACGATGGAAACTATTGTCTTGGTTAAAATTTAAATTACCTGCAAAATAACCAATCAGGAACGTGCCTTTTGGTGCAGATAGTATAACTTGGTTGGATAAGTAAATCCGAGGAGTTTTGCGAATGAACTTGATTGCTTATGAGAATGAGAAAGGAAGAGGAGTTATACGAGGGTGAAGTTTGTTGAATTATCACTGGTATTTGGTGCCCTTGATTACACCCATCAAAACTTCTAATTGTTGGAGCCATGTGAACTCTTGGTTGTAAGGCTGTGTTTGAGTATTTTCTAGAGTTTTTTTGGACATGATTTAGGGTTTGCAGAGATTTTAAGCTACAATGGCATCCATTGATGCTTGAATTTTAGCCAGATAAGTGGCAGCCTGGTCTCCTTCTGCTTGGGCTTCCGTGGAATCTGTTATGAACTGATGAGCAGGACAACTATTGTTAGGTTTCTAGGTAGGTGGATGGCCATAGTTCATACTGTCTGGGAATCATTTGATCGTGGAATGCTGCGCTGCTGATTAATATGTTTTGGTTACACTTTTGGAGAGATTGCATAGCTATTATACTGATTTGCTTTGAAACCGAGATAATGCAGTTGATTGGGCGACGAATCATTGTTTCCATTTTGCTGCTAATTGGTCGCCAGCCTTTTTTTTTTACCGTCTTTTCGTTTATGGCCAAGGGCTGGACTCTGTTATCCTGGCCAAGCATACTTAAAGATTTTGTTTTAGTCAGGTTTTGAGGAGACCTTGAGAAGAAGCGCTAATATAACAATGTTATAATTTGTTGATGTACCTTTGTGTTGTGCCTGCCAATGTCTATCGCTAGGCTGTTGGGATCCTCTCTAACTCTTAACTGTTTCCGTTTTTTTGCAGTAGACACGACGAATGAAAAATCAAAATTACCACCAACCAAATTTGTTGTCTGAAACTGAACTGGACCTCTCTAGCAGGCATGATGCAAATGTTCGCAACGAGTGGATCATGACAAGCAAGTGAATGCTTAAGGAACCAGTTCACCAAGATCCTGGAACAAGAATCTAGGTTAGACTTGCATCGCGCGTTTTAAAAGATGCGAGTGCACCTTTACTAGTAAATATTAAAAGGTTTCTCGATCGTAAAAGCTTGGAAGCTGCAAGTCGTGTGGTTTGCGCGTTTACGAAGTGACTAACTTTTGCGCGACCTGTCCCATTTTCATTCAATTATTTAGGAATATTATAATTTCTGATGATAGCAACTACGTACTATATTATAATTATACTTCCGAATATTTCTTTTTTTTTATGGATAAATTTTCTGTATTAATAAAAAAATTAATTACATCCATCAAAGTTCAACCCCAGCGCACCTAAATTGGAGAACAATCGATATGAAAGTTACAACTAACGATTAAACACACTGTAAATGAAACAAAATCCCAAAAGTTACAACTTTCTTGCACCTTTTAATCGTCCGCCAAGGATTGTAAAAACAATCTAATTTCTTGTCCACCCAACTCCTTTGTCAAGTTTGCCCATGTCAGTCATTCTTGGAATCTCAAAAAAATAGAATGAATGAGAAGTTCTCGATTGCGTCTTTCCTCCCTAAAAATTACATGATTCCTATGGAGCTAAGTGCCCCACATAATCAATGCAAAAAGTGCATACCAAATCTTCGCTTGCATTCCGCTTCTTATTGGAAGATTATGTCCTAGATGATGTCCAATTTTTCCTACTAAGACGAGGTCTAACATTATTGACTGCATTTGATCCATTGTTTGATGCATTGTGCACCAGTGCTCATGGCATATTGTCTCACTGTTATAATCTCGTGTTTACAAAATTATTTCTATGTAATCTCTTATATTTCAAATCTGTCTTTAATAAGGTGTGATTATCCGTGTGGTGCTGAGCCTTATTCTGGACCCAATCTGAATTCAGTTCAGTGTTAAAGATTTGCCTAAACAGGATCCTGAGAAGTGGTCGACTACAACTTGTCGAAGGGACCCATAATGCGTGTAATGACCAAAGACCGTGACTAATGGGACAATTTCCATGTCTTGCATCGCTGGATCCACGTCTTCAGGTTATTTTCTAATGCCAAATGATTCAGAAAGTCAATTGGTGAGTGAACCATATACTTCATTGCATTTGCGAGGAAGTGTCTGAACATTATTAATTTATGCCATAACAACTCCGAATCAATCAGCTTCCAAAAGCCTGAAAACCAAGAGCAATTCCGTTGAAACAAAGCAATTTGGTTTCGTGTTGTTTAAGGAATTCTGATAACAGTGAAATGGGTAACATAATTTCTGTTTCCTGTGGTATAGAGAACATGGTAGGTCGTTGCTGGGACTGTGCAGCTGGACGAGCCAGCTACGCCATCGACCTGGAAGAGAACCTTGCTACCTTACAGGTTGAAGTAGAAGAGCTCAAAGAGCAACGGAATGACGTGGAAAGGCGGGTCATAGTTGCCGAAAGGCTAAACTTGAAGTGTCTGCATGAAGTAGCGGGCTGGCTGTCCAGGACAGATACCGAGATCGTTGAGATCGAGAACCTGATCAACGGCCGCCAGCGAGAGGTTCAGAAGATGTGCCTCGGAGGAAGCTGTTCTAGGAACCCCTTTTCGGGGTATCAGTTTGGTGAAGAGGTCGTCAAGAAGCTCCAACGTGTGAGAAAACATAAGAGCAAAGGAGTTTTTCAAGTTGTAGTGAACCGAGCTCCAGCTGCTGTTGTGAAGAGAAGGCCAAGTGAACCAACAATTGGCTCAGAGCAAGCGTTTGCTGCCGTGATGAGATATTTTGAAGATGAAAGCGTGTCAACTATTGGCATACATGGAATGGGTGGCATTGGCAAGACGGCCCTTTTGACCCAGCTGAATAACGAGCTTCTCCGGGATCCCCGCCATTACAATATTGTCATCTGGATTACAGTCTCTAGAGGCAGCAAAGTCGAGGCGTTTCAGGAAGAGATAGCAAAAAGATTAGATTTGTACGATGACTCCTGGGAGAGCATGACGGTTAGTGAAAAGGCAGTGTATATCTACGAAGCTCTTGGGAGAATGAGGTTTGTGTTATTGCTGGATGATGTGTGGGAGAGAATTAACTTAAGCAGAGCCGGAGTCCCAATTCCAAGTCCCGAAGATGGATCAAAGATGTTGTTCACCTGTCGTTCAGAGGAAGTATGTCTGCACATGGAACCCCAGAGAATAATCAGAGTAGAGTGTTTACCATGGTGTTATGCTTGGGACTTATTCGAACAGAAAGTCGGTCCTGCTATTGGAGCTCATCCGCATATTCCAGCGTATGCAAGAAAGATGGCTGAAGAATGCTGCGGTTTGCCTCTTGCACTCGTGACCGTTGGCCGAGCCATGGCGTCCAGGAAGACAATCCAAGAATGGCGCCATGCTTCTGAACTCCTCAGCAAATGTGCCTCTGAGTTTTCAGGTATGGGGGACGTTGTCTTTCCTCTTCTGAAATTTAGCTATGATGCTCTACCAAGTGACAGATAGATCTTGCTTCCTTTATTGTGCTTTGTTCTCGGGTAGCATCAAGAAAAACAGACTGATAGATTACTGGATAGGAGAGGGATTCTTAGACGTCAGGAATGGTGTAAGCAGGTTGCAAGATCAGGGTTATGATGTTATTGGCTGTCTCATTAATGCGTCTCTCTTGCAAGATGAAGAGGAATCTGTTGTTATGCATGACATGGTTCGCGACATGGCATTCTGGATAGCTTGTGACTACGGTCATAATCAAAGCATTCTAGTAAGATCAAGGGCTCATCTGACCGAAATACCAGAAATCAGCAAATGGGAGTGCGTAAAGAGGATGTCACTATCTGCTAATCGAATTTGGACTTTGGAAGAAGCACCTCGATCCAGCAATCTTCAGACTTTGATTCTCGATCATAATTGTTTGAAGGTGATCAGTGAAGACTTCTTCCAACATTTGGCAACTCTTACTGTCCTGGACCTTTCATGTAACAGAAATCTGAAAGAATTGCCACTTGGAATATCGAAGTTGGTGTTGCTGCAGCATCTCAATCTGTCGATGACTGGTATAATGCAGCTTCCCAGTGAACTGAAAGCATTGTCCATGATGAAGTGCTTGAACTTGGATTGCACACCAGCACTCGTCAAAATCCCGATGAATGTAATATCAAGCTTCTCACAATTACAGGTGCTTCGAATGGCCGAATGTGGGACAGAAACTGAAGTTGTAGAGTTACAGCGCCTCAAGACATTGAGTCTGCTAAGCATCACAGTTAGAAGCATCGTGGCTATCCAAATCTTTCTGGATTTCTGTGATAAGTTCCACTCTTGCACTCAAGAGCTATCTATCCTAAATGTCGGCAGCTGCAAGTCACTTGACATAAAACCTTTGATGCATATGGAGCATTTAGAGGTTGTTCATGTGAGGAACTGTTCAAACTTGGAGGTCCTTGAGATGGGAGAAGGTTCTACTACATTCAGAGAGAAGCTATATCTGCATCCACGAGACTCGGCGATGATGAGCCTCTGCAGCCTTCAAGAAGTAATCATAACCAACTGCCCGGAATTGAGAGACCTGACTTGGGTTGCTTTTGCTCAAAACCTGAGAGTTCTCAATGTGTCACTTTGCCGCAAAATGGAACAGATCATCGTACCGGGAAGACTCGATCCAGGGCTAAAGAAAGCAACAGTTTTGTTCCCAAGAATGAAATTTCTTTACCTATCTCATCTGGTGCAGCTGAAGAGCGTCTATGACAGGCCAGGTGCGTTGTTCCAGCCATCCTCCGCGACGGTATTGATACGAGGTTGCCCTATGCTCATCACGCCTCCAAGCAATTCTTCACGTAAATGTCAAGGCTTAAGAAGTGCAGGAGACCAAAATGGCCGGCACCATCCAAGCCAAGGTTGGCTAAGTGCTCCTCGTGGATTTTAAGTTGCTTTAGAACCATACCCTTTGTTTACTTTAAGGTGCAAGTTTCCATGTAAAAGCATCAAAAGTTTTTGATATCTCGATGTAGTAATAACAACACTCTCATTACATGATTTGACCTGCTTTAATACTGTATCAAAATTTTATATTCTTTTCAACATTTTGAGACTATAAAGATACGTTTTCCATCCTCCTGTAAAACCTCTATATCTCTTGTTGTTAGACCTGACATGATCGAATTTGCGAATTCGATTCGAATTCATCAAAACTTTGAATTTTGTTGGTTCGTCCTCGAATATAGTACGAATTACGAACCGTTGAATTTGAATTGAATACAAATTGAATTTGAATTATTTCTTTAATTTTTCTAGTGTTACTGAAAATTTGTGGATTTTATGTAAAAAAAGAGTGCGAGTCTCAAAATTAGATGAAAAAAAAGTGTGAGGGGTTTTATATTTATATGATGGAGGAGGAGGGTTTGATTGGTTAGTTCGGGAGGGATGCAGATTGATGGTGGATGATTTGATCTGTTGCAATTTTGGGGGAAAATATCGATCGTTATTATAACATGAGAATAGTTCGATATCACAAAAAAAGAAGAAGAGAATAGTTCGACTTTGAGTATATACATGGCGTGTTTCTGGTGGATAAGTTTTCAAATTTCAATTCTTCATTCCCCTTTGACATCCATACTTATTTATATATCTTTAGTTTTTTTACATAATGTAGACAAATTCAACTCGAATAGAATTTGTCGGTTCAACGAATTATATAAATTTTGAACCGTATCAGATTCAACATGTTGACGAATCTGATAACATCATTTTAGCTCACGAAGCCTTCCATTGCCTGAATTTATCTAATCGTAAGCTTTCGAATTCTATGGCTTTTAAATTGGACTTGAAAAAGGCGTATGATTTGGTTAATTGGTCCTTTTTGGAGGCTGTTATGGTTAGGCTAGGTTTCCCTCCGAAGTGGATTGCTTGCGTTATGTCTTGTATTTCCTCTGTTTCTTACAGTGTGTTATACAATGGTCAGCCTTTACCTTGGTTCCCAGCTTCTCGAGGTATCAGGCAAGGGGATCCCCTTTCCCCTTTCTTGTTCCTTTTTATTTCTGACTCCTTTGCTCATCTTGTGGAACAGGCTAAGCGTCGAGGCGATATTCATGGTTTTTCCCTGAATAGGAACTGTCCTCCTCTTACACATATCTTATTTGCAGATGACACACTGCTTTTTGGCAAAGCTTGTGAGCACGAAGCTAGGAGTTTCAAAAATCTGCTGGTTTTATTTTCAAACATTTCTGGACAGGCCATCAACTTCCGAAAGTCTTGTATATTGTTTTCTAAAGGGGAGCCGGCTGCGAATCGAAAACTCATCTCTGATATCTTAGAGATGGTGGAGATGCTTCCCGAAGATAAATATCTGGGAATTCCTGCCGTTTGGGATAGATCTAAGAAGGAGGCCTTGAGCTCCATCTATGAAAGAATGCTCTCGAAGACCCAAGGCTGGAAACAGAAGCTTATTTCCATGTCAGGTAGAGAGGTCCTCATTAAGTCAGTTTTGTCATCCATACCCTGTTATCTTATGCAGGTCCTACTCTTCCCGGTGACCTTCTGCTCTAAATTGAATGGTTTGGTGGCGCGCTTCTGGTGGTCGGGAGATGTGGATAAACGAAAGGTCCATTGGCTCAGTTGGGATAAGTTAACTTGTTCCAAATCACAAGGTGGCCTCGGTTTTAAGGACTTGCATCTTTTCAACTTGGCTTTGCTGGCCAAGCAGGTGTGGCGGCTACTTGGCAACCATGAATCGTTATGTTTCCGAGTTTTGAAGGGCTTATACTTTTCCGATTCTGATATGTTGTCCGCTGTTAAAGGGTCTAAGCCTTCGTGGATTTGGTCCAGCCTATATGCAGGAAAAGAGGCCCTCAAGGAGGGCCTTTTTTTTCGTATTGGCAATGGGCTTTCGGTGGATATTTGGCGTGACCCTTGGGTCCCTTCCTTACCTTACTCTAGGATTGCCACGCGTATTATTGCTCCATCCTCTCCCGCTACTGTTTCTGACCTCATTTCTCTATCCACAGGCACCTGGAACATCGATCTTATCCATCACTTTTTTTCTCCCTCTGAACAGGAGGCGATTCGTAATATAGTGCTGCGACATTTGCAGGCACCTGATCGTCTTCTGTGGAAACATAGTAATGATGGTTTGTACTCTGTCAAGAGGGGTTATATGTCTTTTAAGGCTGGCCGGGTTGGTTCTCTGAATGTACAGGCCGTAGATTCTAATGGCTGCCCTTTTGATCCCGGGATTTGGAGACAGATTTGGAAGCTCCGAGTCCCTCCTAAAGTGCAAAACTTCGTCTGGCGACTCCTTTGAAATGCCCTTCCTTTAGCTGATATTTTATTCAAGAGACATATTGCTAATTCTCCGCTTTGCCAGTTGTGTTGTCTTGAGGAGGAATCGGTTATTCACATGCTTTTTTCCTGTTCCCATGCTAAAGCTACGTGGTTGTTAAGTCCTTTTGGGTTTAGATTTATTGATTCGACTTATCCAACCTTTGATGCATGGCTCACTTCTATCCTGGACTTGTCACAGTCTCCCGAGGATCAGGAGTTAAAATCTTTTGCGATTTTTCTTTGTTGGTGCATCTGGTTGGCTAGAAATAATTTTTTGTTTGACGGTGTGTCCATTGACCCTATGGCTACCTTGCACCATGCTTCTTATCTGTCTGCAGAATTTTTGCAGGTGTCAGGCTTGTTCTTGCAGCTGAAAAGTAGGGATGCTGCCCCTCAAACTTCATGGAGTGCTCCAGGAGTTGGAGCTGTGAAGTTCAACTGTGACGCCTCTTGGTCGAATGCCTCGGATTCGGCAGGGTTGGCTGCGGTTGCTAGGAATCACCTTGGCCTCGTGGTAGAGGGTCAGACAGACTTGAGGGTAGCTTTATCGGCCTTGGAAGCGGAGCTTCTAGCTGTTGAGCTCGCCCTCAATTTGATCAAAGTAAAATTTCAAGGCGTTCAAACTCTCGTGGAGACAGATTGTCTTTTGGCGTACAATTTTGTAAATGACCACTCCTCTTTTGTTTATTGGCAAGTTGAATTGCTTGTTTTTAGACTTAGGTTGCTTCTTGGTGATTTGCCAAATTGTAGGCTAATTTTTACCCCCCGTGAGCTTAACCAGGTGGCGGACTGGTTAAGTAAAAAGTGTAGGCTCGGGTTTCTTCCTGGGGACTGGAAGATTGTACCCCCAGGAGAGCTCGATGTTCTCTTGTACTCAGACTTTCCTACTTGATGTTTAATATATTTGATCGTGGTCTCTCAAAACATGTTGACGAATCGAATTACGAATCAGATTCTAACAATAATCATGGCCTCCAAAAAGAGCAAGATGTTCTAATTGTGCAGCTCCAACGTGGCGTCTGACCAGAAAATCATTCCCGGACTTGATGCAATAAAACCTAAATGTGTGTGACATAAAGCCCATGTTATGGGCTCCTCGAGCCCAGGTGAATGACCGAAGATGTGGGCCAGTGAAGTTAGTTCTCATCTCCGATCCACTGTTAAAGAGAAGGCTTCCTAAAGGGGATGTACCAATGGAATGAGGGTGGAGGTGGCAAAATGACCCAGCACACAAAATGGTGGCATTGGGCATAGAGGGGAAATATTGAAATTGGTCTTTTTGGAAAATTTGGGGTTGAGTTCGGACATGAGCGACGGTGCTAGAAAAAATTTAGTTAGACTGGGAAATATTATTTAAAAACATTGTTGAAAAATTGGTACATTTTTTCCGGTAATTACCACTTGTATCCGGACATCAGCTCAATAGACTAATTTAAGTTTGAGAATGATAGAATCCTTGAAAAGATGTAAAATTCTTCCAAGAAATATTACCAAAAAAATTACCTATATTACTCATTAGCTAACCTTTGTCATGCTTTGTTTTTACAAAGTAATAACCTTGATTACGTGCTGCAAAAGTAATTTTCTAATATACTTTGAAAGGCATTTTCAAAACTTTTACCTATTTCTTTCCTCTACAGTAAGTTCCAGCTTGATGCTTGGAAGGCAACAGGCTGGTAAAAATGGCGGGATTCCAAGGAATCCAGTTCCACGCAAACATGGGTGTGTAGTTGTCTCCTAATTCCAATGAGCGAAGCACAGACTGATTTGTCCTTAATGATTTGTCCTTAAAAACGATCAAGTAATTATTATTATTAGTATTTGCAGTCAACCAGAAGGAATAGACGCAAACTTGTTGCTTTCGATGCAATTCCAAGAATTAAAAATTCGTTCCCACGAGTGCAAAGTTTTTGTATCCACCTCAATGCCACTTGGAGATCGCAAATTTAGTGATATGCCCTTATTTATAGGCATCGGTAATGCTTCAAATACCGAAATTTTTAACCATCATCATACTTACGTATAATTTGGTATGTTTTGATAGTCGAAAGTTTATCGAATAACAATTTTATGATGGACTATGTAAAGTGTACCTATTTTTTACATTTTATTAAAAGATTAATGATCCAAATATTATCCGAAAACAACCATAAAATTGCTCCCTCAAATACACTTGGAAAAGAGAAAAAAATTTAACTTTTTTAAATCTAATTCTCCTCTCTTTGTTGTCAAAGTGGCTAATCACTTAGATCGTAAAAGATTGTTCCTATCTTTATTTAAAAAATTGAGTTAAAATTCTAGAAATGCAACTGCATTAATATTCTATACAAAATTTTATTGCTTTTTGTGATCCTATTCGTATCTTTATTGTTCCTATCAGTATGTGTAATACTTGGTTCCTGCAAAAAAAAAAAAACATTGTTAAAAGCCAATTCATATATTCTTCCACCAGATATACTGGTGTACGTTGAATAATTGAGCAATAATTTATGCTCTTGGAAAATTGTTGGATTTGAATGACAATCAAAGTAAAGGAAGCAAAGAAAGAATAAAAATTTTGCCTCGACTTAGATCTTAATCAAGTACACCATCATCCGCGTAAATAACAATTGTGTTGTATTAGATTATTCCAAAATCTGCGTATTACATGATGTTAGAGATGTCGATAAATTAAAGAGGAAACGATTTGTGGGCTTGTTTCCTATTCTATTCGGACAAGCTTTTGGACTCCTAATTTGACCTAGATAGCTTACTTGATGTACAAGGGTTTGCCTCTACATAAAGGCATGTTACCCTAAGGTTTTGTATGGCTTTGTGGCTCGGAAACTCATCAATAAAAGTTCTCCTTTCTCTCCGTGGACGTAGGCATTAGGCCGAACCACGTAAACTCTTGTGTCAGTGTTCTTTGTGCGATCTTGTTCTCTAGTTGCTGAATTCATAACAATTGGTATCAAGAGCTTGGGTTGGAGGATGAGGGACGGCGCGAAGTTTGCTCTTGTGAAGTTCGCTCTTGTGAAGTTCGATGGTTCTTCGAATTTTGGGTTATGGCAAAGGCGTGTCAAGGATCTCCTCGTGCAACAAGGGATGATCATCGCGCTCTCGGAGAAGAAGCCCGAGAAGATGGAGGAGCAAGAGTGGAAGGAGATGGGGGCCAAGGCGGTGGCGATAATTCGCTTATGCTTGGCGGATGATGTGATGTATCACGTCATGGATGAGGAGTCACCAGCTGAGGTATGGAAGAAATTGGAGGCAATGTATATGTCTAAGTCTTTGTCGAACAAGCTTTATCTTAAGCAAAGATTGTACGGGCTCAAGATGAAGGAGGGCTCGGATTTGAACTAACACATTAATAGTTTCAGTCAACTTGTGAGCGACTTGAGAAAGGTTGATGTGAAGTTCGAGGAAGAAGACAAGGCATTGTTGCTGCTGAATTCTTTACCTGACTCTTACGAAAATTTGGCTACAACTCTAACTTGGGGGAAGGAGTCCCTGGTGTTGGAAGATATCACAAGTGCTCTGCTAGGGTTTCATCAAAGAAGGAAAATTGGCGATGAACAAACAGAAGGGCTAGTTGTGAGGGGTAGCCATGGTGATCGTAGTGGGGCAAAAGACAGGAAGGGATCCAAGTCGTGGTCAAGGAAGTTCAAGGGAAATTGCTTCGAGTGAGGAGAAAAAGGGCACGTGAAGAAGGATTGTCCAAAAAGAACTCGGGATCGCGAGGAAAAAGGATCAGGTTTTGTGAATGTGGCCTCACATTCGGACGGGTCAGATGGTGATCTTCTTTATATTTTGTCAAGTCCAAAGCATTCTGATTCCTAGATTTTGGATAGCGCTTGCTCTTTCCACATGACGCCCAAGAGAGGGTGGTTCGACACCTACAAGTTCGTTGATTCAGGTATGGTGACTATGGGTGATGGTTCTACTTGCACAATTGCTGGCATAGGTGATATCCAAATCAAGATGTGGGATGGTGTTGAGAGAAAATTGTGTGGGGTTAGGCATGTTCTGAAGTTGGAGAGGGATTTGATCTCGTCAGGAGCATTGGATTATAGTGGGTACAACTATAATGTTGTAGGCGGGCTAATGGAGGTGGAGAAGGATGCTGTGGTGGTGATGAAGTATGAAAGGAATGCTAGGAACACCTATAGGTTAGTGAAAAATACGGTTGTAGGTGGAGTCACATCGTTGAGTTCCGATAGAGGGGAGAAAAGCTCTTGTGTGATGGAGCGAAAGCTTGACATGAATGGTTTGAGTGGAGTTGGGATTCGCGGAGACAAAGTTAGCAAGTTCCCGCTATGGTTGTCTAAAGAGACGTGCACGTCAAAGGCGTTGGGTAGGTTTTGCATGGGGAATGCGAAGCCGTTGGTAGCACCACGGACGAATCGGGTATCTCACTCAAGGCCGAACGGTGGAGTTCGTGGCATGTCGAGGGTTCTACTTGGTAGAACAAAAGGTTGCCCTTTGTATGCTACGGCATGTAGCATTGGTATGAGGCAAGAAGGTCTAGCGGAGAAGCAGTTCGAGGTTGTGGAGCATATGACTGACCGAAAAATAGAGGACGCGTCTATTGGTCGCAAGGTTACTTCAGCAAGTGGACTTGCTAGTTGGGGTTCAATGGAGATTGGAGGGAATAGGCCAAGCAAGCTCGGAAGCTCGAGCTTGAGGGCTGACTCCATGTGATTGAACGAAAAAAGGTGGTGAGAAAGTTGAGATGGTATTATTGATGGCGATGTATCTATGGTCAAGGTGGAGCAGGTAGAGTCGGTTTGGTTTCTCAGGTTCTCATAGTTCTTCATGTGGCGGTATTTCATCAAGATGGAGTTTGTTGAAGTTCGGATGGAGCTTCATGGTTCGTCCACAGAATGGTTTCTCGCCAAGATGGAGATTGTTAGAGATGTCGAGAAATTAAAGAGGAAACGATTTGTGGGCTTGTTTCCTATTCTATTCGAACTAGCTTTTGGACTCCTAATTTGACCTAGATAGCTTACTTGATGTACAAGAGTTTGCCTCTATATAAAAGCATGTTACCCTAAGGTTTTGTATGGCTTTGTGGCTCAGAAACTCATCAATAAAAGTTCTCCTTTCTCACCGTAAACGTAGGCATTAGGCCGAACCACGTAAACTCTTGTGTCAGTGTTCTTTGTGCCATTTTGTTCTCTAGTTGCTGAATTCATAACACATGACTAGAACATGTGATTCCATGAGACAGATCATAGATTCACCAGAAACCAGATTACCTTAAAATATTATTGCTTGAACGATGATGCAGGTAGAAAGTCGAAAATGACCTTATAAGTTCATAAATTTCGGCAAGAGGCTCGTCGAGGCAGCTGCTTTTGTTCTTCCTTTTTTAACATCTTCCTTGTATCCGATACAAAAAGGTACAGGTTCCTATAATTCAAATAGCCTGGTATAGATTTTTTTGGTTTTACAATCTCGAATATCTACTAATTTAACTAATCTATTTCTTTTATAGTGAGATATTTAAAATGTGACAAAAAAATTAATAAACATTTAATAATATTTCATTTTCAAGAACTTTAACTCAAGACGCCTATGTCAAACTAGAAAAATTCATCCACGATCTACTCGTATCACCCTGCAAAAACACTAGGCTCGAGCTGGAGTTGCTTGCGATCAAAAGATCAATGCATGAAAGCAAGCCTGCTTTTAACTATAATGAACGTAGACAAAGTGGTCTAGGACAATCAACAAACACTTAAATAAACATTATTCTAGTTTAATCATTGATAATACGTTAAATTTTTTTTTGCCACATTTGCTTCCTTTACATTGGCCACCTCCAATAGCTCTCATCCCCATCTTCCACATTCCCATACTAAACTCATAGTTCTTCATCTCAAGAATGGATCCACCTTCCCCCGTCTCGGCCATCATCCACCTCGCCTACCCACCGGACTTTGTCGACTCCATCTCTTCGCCGCAGTCTATAAGGAAATCCAGCAGCAGCAGCAGCCCATCTACCTTTCCAGGGCTGCAGCTACCTCGGCCAAGGCCGATCAGGTGCCTCAAACTATGTATGCAACTGCAATAACATCGGCTCCTTCGCTGATCCAGGTCCCGTCGAGCCAATTCCAGAACCAATACGCGGGATATTCGCAAGTTCAGAATCCGAATCAACCGATAGCCGCGGCCGCTGCTGCTGCTAACAATTATGCTTATGATTACAACTCCAATGTGGCACATGATCATCAAGTTTACTACACTCCTCTGCCTCCCCGATACCAGACCATGGCCCCGGCCGCTGATTCGTCGAATCAGCAGCAACCACCGAGCAACATCTCGGCGTAACTGATTGGACTGGTCAAAACCAACTAACAGAAACTTGTCTTTGTCGGTGGAAGTTCAGAGTCGCCTCCCTCTTTGGTTATTGATGCTCCATTGCCCTAGAATATCCATTTCGTTTCCAAATAAGATCATAGGGATAAGAAAGCGGAAGAATTATTGCATCATATTTGTACCATATAACGGAATTATCAAACTAAATCTAAAATCTGTCATCAATATTTCATTTCTTTTTTCAGAATCTGTCGCTAGACTTTGTTTTGTCATGCCGATTTTTTCACAATACTGTCGAGCATTTGTAAAATACAAGTCATGATTTTTTGTTGTTGTCTATTTCCTCTTATACCGAGGTCCGAGTACTGTCATGTTTAATTTAGGATGGTTCCGAAGAGCGGCGTAGCAAACTATAATATCATAAAGTTTTATGAACATCATTTCAGTCATTTGTAGTTACAGAAATTCAGATAGTTGGAAGGAAATAGTTCTACATTGTATTTGTTCTTTTTTTATTGTATTTGGATTGGATATGAAAATTATAATATGATATTAGAACATATTGGTCTCGTAATCTACTCCTATGTAGAAACTAGATTTTTTTTTGGTATAAACGAAGGGGCAAAGTGCCCCCTAACCTTTATTCATTATTGAACGGGTACATCGAGTGAGACTAACCCCCTTCAAATCATATACGTATATACATGAATTCAAAGGTGCATTAAATACAATATGGTCAATACCTATCGTCAATGCTTTCTTCGAGAGGATGTCTGCTACACGATTGTCTTTGTGCCATGTGTGTTGTACATCGATCTCATCTTCTCCCAATCCCAAGCAAACAAAGCATGAGCTCTATGAATAAGGGTCGCCATGGGATAATCTCCAGCAACGTCATGTCCAACACAAAAGATGATTAACGATGAGTCGACCTCCACCTACTCATGACCAAGGATAAGAGTCCACAACTTCGATGTAGCAACTAGATTGCAATAAAAAACTAAGAGTGAAAATGTCAAAAATTGTATAAATATCAGTCCAATTAATTTTGTATGGAGATTTTAACATAATCTAAATAAACCATAAAATTATGAGATGCCAAATTGATTTCCTAGTTCGCAAGGACTAAAATGAAAAAATAGCAAACCACCAATGCGCTACAATTAAAAATTCCTATAACTTACAAAGCTTGGAATCGATGAGCACCAGCAACTTAAAACGGGGAAGAAAAAGAAATTCCTGGATTTGGATCGTCCTTTCGCTGCAAATACTTAAATAACTAATTATAAACTAGCAACAGTCGGTTACAGCCACGTCGCAATATATTTTTGTTGTCCAATTACTGACCAATAAATTTAAGCTCGATCTGAATATTTAATTACACGAGAGATATTTCCAACGTCCTTACGTGTAATTCATAAATTGTTGGTCGAAAAAATTCGAGATATTTTAACGCACCAGAAAAAAATATTGAAATAAGAATATATTATATATTTATTGTCGAACTGAAAGAGGAAAGGAAGACCAAAACAGAATTCGAGATGATCGCCGGCGACACCAAACTTGTGGTCCCCACCGGGTTCCGATCAACAAGTCCGATCCCCTCCCACAACGGGAGCTTCCGGCTCGGGTTTCCGGCGAGGAAGAAGCGGTGCCGTTTCGGGGTATCCGTTTCGGCGGCGAATAGAGTCGCGGCGCCGGAGAATTGCACCGCCGACGAGCTCCATTACGTCGGCGTTTCGGGGACGGAGTGGAAGCTTGCGCTCTGGCGGTACTTGCCTTCTCCCAAGGGGGAGCGGAGGAACCGCCCGCTGTTGCTGTTGTCGGGCCTCGGGGTCAACGCCTTGAGCTTTGACCTCGCCCCCCAGGTTTCCCTCGTTGGCTTTTCAGTTCTCCAGTATTATGCTTTTTATGGAAACTTTGCAACTTTTTCTTTTAAAAAAATTCAGGTGATATTTTTTATATATTGTACCTTTGGTAAAATGGTTTAGTTGGTGTCAATTTAAGCAATAGAATATAAGGTGCCAGTAAGATTTTTTTTTTTAAGTTGTTATACTACGAATTACACCTTGTTAGGATTTAAACCTTAGATCTCTGTCAAATCGTATTACACCTAATACTGCTAGACCAAATGTCCTTTAGTCCAATAAGAATTACTCTGTCATTTCTACGCTTATTTTGTATGCTGGATCTGATATACGAGAATTGATCGATGAAGTAATCTTTTTAACCTTTTTGGTCGTGAAATCTATTGAAATTTGGGAATAATTTAGAGTGAAATACGTGCCTCGTCGACATAACAACTGATTGTGAATAAGTTGTAGACTTGTGCTTCAACTATTGACTGCAATAACAATGTCTCGTTGGCTTTGTGAAATGTTTTGGAGATGGAGACTGTTCCAACCTGTTATGTGTACAAGCCAGCTGATCTCAGTCTTATGCCTTTGTTCAGTCCTCCTTTGCACGCCACATGTCTAGCAAAGGGTTCGACACGTGGATTCTTGAGATTCGAGGGACGGGGTTGAGTTCTGCACAAGCGGATTCTCATGCACAAGGTTACTGATTCATGCTGTTGATTGATCCTGCTCATGTTTTCTTGGTCTCTGTCCGTTTCTCGTAATAGGATGTGTCCTGCAGATAATGGAACTGCTCAATTGAATGGTGAAAGCGTGGAAACAGTTTCTAGATCCGGGAAACCGAGCTCGACATTTGTGGAAACTTTTGCCAACTTGTCCGAGAGACTATCTGATCATTTCGAAGAAGGTTATATCCGATGGAAGTCGTCAAGTGACTTGTCTGTTGAGTGGATCACGCTGTTAATGTTGATGCAGAATTGGTGGTCTTTCATTAGCAGGAAACAACTCTTTTGTTGCAAGCCAAATTAAGGGGTTCAGACGAGAAATTCTGACTGCCATGGAAGAAGGCCGAGAATCTTTACCATCTCAGTTTCTCCAAGAGCCGTTTTTCGCTAGCCTAGATGATTTCCTAAAAGAACTGGACCTCCTCACGAAGAGTGATTGGGACTTCGATCACTGCCTGCAAGAGGATTTGCCTGCTGCGGTAAGATGACAACTCTGGTGAGCGAAGGCGTCTTGTCGCATATTTACATATTATCCTGATGCCCATTTTCGTTTAATTAGACTGCACATTATGCATTAAGATGAAATATCTTGAGGATTGTAATGTCTGGTCATTTCTTTGTAGATGGAGTATATAAGAAGCCAAAGCAGATCCAAAGATGGCAAGATGTTCGCAATCGGACATTCAATGGGAGGCATTCTTCTCTATGCGATGTTATCACGATCTTGTAAGATGGCTTATTGAATTGACCTTGCTCAACTGGCACTCTAGACGCTTAAATTGGTTTCTGGTGGGGATAAATCAGTCAAAATTACATTTCCAATTTGATGTGATGTTGGAAGGTTTCGAAGGACGAGACTCCGGATTGACTTCGGTGACTACTTTGGGTTCAACACTGGACTACTCGTCATCAAAATCACTAATGAAGTTGTTCTTACCAGCTGCTGGTGATACAAATACTTTATCCTCTCAAAATTTACACTTCCTGCTTGATTGGTTAGTCCAAATTAAAGTTACTTGGTTAATGATGGCACCCAGGCAGACCCTGCAAAGGCTCTCAACATACCTGCAGTTCCAATGGGAGCATTGGCTTCTGCGTTGTATCCGCTTGTCTCCAGTCCGCCTTATTTCTTCTCCTGGTTAAGCCACTACATCTCTTCTCCAGGGATGTTGGATCCAAATCTGTTCGAGAAGTTGGCTTTGAATAGTGTTGGTCAGCGTCAAATTCAGTATCTTTTGCTTACTCCGTCGGTCTGTAAAGCATTCCGCCTTGTTATTATGTGACTAGCTTCATACTTTCGCAGATACAGTGCCTGCTAAGCTCCTCTTACAGCTAGCAACAGCGTTTCTCGATGGCGGATTGCAGGACCGGAGTGGATCATTCTGTTATAAGGAACACCTTCGCAAATGCACCGTTCCTGTTCTAGCACTTGCTGGAGATCACGATCCCATCTGTCCTCCAGAGGCTGTTTACGGTTAGCTCCAACATCATCCGAACTTCCTGATGCATAATAACTTGCTCCCTTCTGACTATTGTGATTATAACCATTTCACAGAGACAGTGAAGGTCATACCGAGTCATTTGGTAACCTACAGAGTCTTGGGGCAGCAGAATGGTCCACACTTTGCTCACTATGATCTCGTGGGGAGTCGATTGGTAGGCATTTTCTTGTTAATAGATGATGGTGTTAGACTAACTTCATTTTTCTACTTACAAGTTCAATGTCTTGAATTGAAGGTCCTTGCTCACTCTGTTAAGTACTTCCACTCCGGTTTTTCGAGTTCATCGTGCTCATGTGATTTCTGACACCACGATCTCTGTTTACCAACTTCAGAAACAAATTTGTCCTATTGCAGGCTGTACATCAAGTTTACCCCATCATCATCGACTTCCTACGCCGCCACGACACGTGACAGAGGTTCCCGGAGTAATGCACCTACAGTTTCGTAAAGGGAACGGATAATCCTCGAGTACTCTCGTCAATGGATGATGTAGATTCTACTTTCCAGGATCCAAATTTGCTTATTACACTCTTGCCTCTTGTTGGCTTGTAGATACAACTGTAAAGAAACACTGAACAGAACATGTCCTATAGACGTTAAACGTTTAAGGGATGACCGATCTGTAATCGAATAGTGAAAGCCCCTCTATACATATAATTATGTCGATCGAGTTTGAATTTTTAAAACGTATTAACAAAAGAATAACATCAACTGGTAGTTAGCTCACCAAACTTTTCGGAGTTTGATGAAAAAATTTGTCACTTATTTCAGTTTATCCTATAATGTCTCTATAGCACTTAATCGCCGTCTCCAACTACTGGACGGTAGCTTATGCAGATGCCTATGATTTTGCTGCTATTTCATTATTGATATAATCTCGGCCGCCACAGGCACGCTAAAACTTCTGGGCTGGGACCAATTATGGATTCCCCGGTGGGCAAGGAAAAAGAAATGTAAATGCTTGGTAGGATTTTTAAAGAGTTCCTAGTTGCAAAGAATTCTATACTATTTCATATGTAACTTTGTAAATTTTTAACAAAATTATATCTACTTATTAAAAAAAGTTCAATTAAATTAGAATAATTCACTTATCTAAATGTCTATTAGTCTAAGTTAGTGTCGTGACAAGTATAAGAGTGGATAATAATTGAATTATTCTACAAATTGTCTGTAGTTGTGGGGACAAGCATATAATTTTAGTAGGACGATTATTTTATTTCTTCGGTATTTTTTCCTCGCCAATTCTTTTCTGTGTGGGAGCAACCCTATAAACATGGGTCCGCTCCTGAATGCATGATCAACTTCGATGATTAACAGTTTTCAGAAACGAATCGCTTCACATCTAGCTGCTATTGTTTTCCATGGTATCCGAACACTTATCTGATTCACTACAATTTACTTCACGGACTAATTTAAATTTAAATCGGAAAGAGTCATTATGGCCACTAATTCAGTAATTCCACGCTAGCTAGTACAAAGTCAATACTTCTTTAGTAACCCCTGTGAGGCTGTGACGTTGTATGGACAGACTAGGAACTTACCAAATCTTCACGGGCTTAAACTTATTTCCAACTCTAGACTCAGGGAGCCGTAGCCTACGACTTAAACGTACGATTGTGGCATGAAATTAATTTTATATCAGCCAATTCAGACGAACTGTTAATTTTTAGAATTTTGTTAGATTGAAATTGATTAAATTTGAATTATGGTTCGTCAAAGATAAATTTTGTAATCAAATTAAATGATATTTAGTATTGTCAGACATTCTAATACTAAATATAATAAATAATGTAATACTTTAAAAATACTCTCCGAGAGAAATTTGTGCCGGTCCAATTTTTCAAAATACATGGAAATAACTAACCAGTTTATAATGGTTACATCGAAACCATAACATTTCGGACTGAAACAGAGCACGAAACAAACATAATAATGTCAATCAAGGCAAGATCTATAACTTCAACGAGTGCCCGAAATTTACAAGGCCTACAATTTCTTGGCAAACAAGATTCTGGAGCTTCACGCGAAAGAATTGAGTTCATGAATACGTATTCTTTATGGAAGCTGTACATGAAACTGGGATCAGGAATTTCCCAGAAGGCCACCGCCTGCATTTGTTAGGATGTGCAGGTTGTCTTCATCCTCGGCCGACGGGCGGGGCTTTACAGACCGGACAACTATTCTTGTGGGCGAGCCATTGCCTTAGGCACTGCACGTGAAAGCCGTGTCCGCAATCGAGCTTCCCCAAGTCATCGTCTACCTCGTACTCCTCCTACAGACACAAACTGATACGGTGAGTAGAAGTACAAGAATAGACAAGAAGGCGATGTGTCAAGTCGGGAGATGAGGGAATTCGGGTCGAGGAGAACTCACTTGGCAGATGCTGCATTTCTTTTCCTTTAGCAATGCTAGATGAGCCGCTTGACTACTGATAACCGAATGCCTCAGCTTCCTGATGCATTTGCTGATCTCATTTTCTTTTAGTCCCGTGCTCACATATCCAATTCGATCACCTAGATCGACCAGTTGCTGTTTAAAGCATCCACAAAACGAGAGGATTACTAATATGTCATTATTAAAGCAAACTCAAGTTGAAAACAATAGTCCTGCTTCTTGGTAAATTCAAGTTCGGCTCAGCTAGGAAAACCACCACCAGAGCGATCATACGATGCAAGAGGCGGCCTCCACAAGCCAAGCCAAAACATTCATTGAGGACTAACTCAAGTGTGGGGTTGAAGCAAAAAGACCTAACACACCTCATATGACATGTGATCAATATCAAGCCTCAAGTCCCTGAACCGATCTAACCTTCCTCCCATCATAAAACTACCATGTAGCATCATCATCTGCATTCACCAGCATCATCAAAATAGTTAATTGCATTGCTTTAGAAGTTCAAAAGAAAAGTGAACCATGATGTTCCGGTATAGAAGACGAAATCGAATGCACACACCTCAGCTAGTCCATCAGGAGAAGGATGTCGAACATGGCGACGATAACTAGAACCAAATAGTTCGGGTTCAGGGCGAGACGTTACGAAAGAAGAATCAGTATCCCAGAAAGAAAGTATATCCGAGTTCACCGCAGCCCGCCTTGCAAAGCAATAAGAACGCTGCCAAGAAGAAAAGAAAATCAGCCTACATCACACAAACAAACTTTCATCTAGTAACCCAACACTAACCAAAGATTATTGTACTCGAGAAGACAAGGAAGAGCGAGTTGTTTTAGCTTAACCAATGTGTCTCGAGTTCGAAAACGCAACAGTGTTAGATACAATGAACGTCCACCATTATTGCAATCCCAATATCTCCATGCAATTAACGACAATAACAAGGCATAAAACCAACAACAGAAAGATCAAAACTTTGGATTGATTTGTAGAATAGAGCTATAAATTTCATTAAGAAGCGAAGATATTATAATCCTTCGAAATACCGAAAGAAACCAAGGAGAGTGTGAAATTACCTCCCTGTCCCTATCCCTTTCCCTCTCTCGATCTCTATCCCTCTCCCGCTCTCTCTCCCTGGGATTCAACCTCTCCCCATCAATCTTCCCTCTCCCGGTCCTCCGGGGAACAACGCAATCCCTCTCCACCGGACCGACCACCGCGTCCGCCGCCGACAGCCCAATTCCGGGCCCACACCAGACGTCCTGGGCCGCCATGCAATTCCTGGCGGCGGTCACCTCCTCGCCGGCGGCCTCCGATCCCCCACCGCCTTTCCTCTTCCCGACACCCCTCTTCTTATTCTTCCTCGTCGGCCTACGGTCCTCCCACTCAGCCGACGACCGTATCGCCGCCGGTACCGACACCTCCCGCGCCGCCCCCGCCGTGCACCCGCCCAGCCCGCGGCTAAAGGCACCGCCTTTCCTCCTCACCGGGGCCGGGTCGGCCGTGCATGAGGACGACGAGGCGAAGTGGGAGAGCAGCAGCGAGGAGATGGTGGCGCCGGAGCCGGCAGTTCTTCCGGCCCGGGAGGTGTTGGGTTGGCTCAGATCCAACTCCGTCGCCGGCGCCGGCGGGGGTCTTGTGTCCGTGAAATAGGGCATTTTGGGTAGGCTTAATTAGTGAAGCTTGAGGTTGAAGTCTCAATCTTTATGCTATTTTTGGACAAAGTTGTGACCTTTGAGATTGTGAGATTAAGAGAAAGTAATAAACTCGTTGGGAGAGAATTTAAGGAAGAGAGATAGATACTTTCCCTTTCTTTAGCTTCAACCAAAGGAGTGTTTTGTTTTTTGTTTTTTTGTGAAATAATGTTGTGTTTTTCTTTATGGAGAGAGATTTCGGACCAAGTTGTGAACTTTGAGGTTGAGAGGGGGAGATATTTTTTCCAGAACTTGGTGGAGAGAATTTAGAGAAGGGAAAAAGATTGATAATTTTGAGGAGAGAGAAAGAGAGTGATACTTTTCTCTCTTTTTTTGGAAAATGGATAGTTTTCTTTTTGTTTGTTTAAAATTTAGGGAAAAGTCCACTTTAGTAACCTGTAGTATCGTCCAAAATCACTTTAGTACCCTGTGGTAAAAAACCGACCAATCGAGTCATACTTATTCTAATTAACATCAAAAAGGTCCTCGGGCAGCTGCCCGAACCCTGCCCGGACTATGTGGCCAGCCACGTCACCAAAACTTGATGACATGGCACCACGTGGAGGAGGAGGAGGAGGATGAGGAGGAGGAGGAGGACGAAGTGGAGGAGGAGGAGGACGAGGCAGAGGCGGAGGAGGAGGAGGACGAGGCGGAGGCGGAGGAGGAGGAGGAGGAGGAGGAGGACGAGGAGGAGGAGGACGAAGTGGAGGAGAAGAGGAGGAGGAGGAGGACGAGGCGGAGGAGGAGGAGGACGAGGCGGAGGAGGAGGAGGAGGACGAAGTGGAGGAGGAGGAGGACGAGGAGGAGGAGGAGGACGAAGTGGAGGAGGAGGCGGAGGAGGAGGAGGAGGAGGATGAGAGGAAGAGAGGGAAGAAGATGGTTGTCCACGTGGCGCCACGTCATCAAGTTTTGGTGACGCGGCTGGCCACGTAGTCCGGGCAGCGTTCGGGCGGGTCCGGGCAGCTCCGGGCAGCTGCCCGAGGGCCTTTTTGATGTTAATTGGAATAAGTATGACTCGATTGGTCAGTTTTTTACCACAGGGTACTAAAGTAATTTTGAGCGATACCACAGAGTACTAAAGTGAACTTTTCCCTAAAATTTATAATATTCAGAATCAAAACACTATAGTGTTTTTTGTTGTACTTCACTTTTTTGGTGTTTGTTAGCTAGCCTATGTTTTGTCTTATTGTTGGGGTAAGACCCTTTTTTGGCTTTTTTATGAGGTTCACAAGAGATTGATTTGAATTTTTATTCTTTATCTTGGGCTTTTGTCAAAGCAGCAGAAGAAAGTGAGCAGTTGTAGAAGGCGGAGACAAGTGGACAGAGGCTCCTGGAATCCGAGAGAGCTTTTGCCTTTTCCAATGTTATATGTTTTTTTTCTTTTTTAATGAGGTTATGCTTTTTCTAGGTGAGGAGGTTGGGTTGATTCTAAAACCAATCTTGTAATAAAACCTATCATAATAAAACCTATCAGGGTAATCAACTTTTGAAAACAAAATTTAAGTACCTGACAAGCTAGCTTTACCAAACGCCGGTCTCTTTACTAGTTATCCGAAAGAAAAATGGCAACAATAGGTTTTCTCAGTGAATCTCTCAATCATTTAGAGTTAAATCTTATTTATGATGTAACTTTTACAATATTATTTTTTATCAGTTTGATTTGAATGAGAGACCTTGTTAAACAAATTCAAGTTTCTTATATGTTTGACTGACTTCAATTTGGAAGAGTAGTTTTTTATTATAAACTCTAATATTCAGAGTCGAATAGTGCCGAATTTTATTTTAAGGAATGATTCTCCAAAAAAAATTTTACGTGGGCCTTGAATTTCCTCAAGTGAATTTAATTTTTTTTTCACTTAGCTATTCTGATTGGTTGAGACTAAGTTTACTCCGAAGTGAATAGGGTCCCACCTAGAAATCTTTTTTGTAAGCTCAAGAATAATTAATTTTTTGGGATCTCTAACCCCAAATATAATTAATTGTTCCAAGGAGAGAATTCCCATGAGGCCAAAACAGTTGGAATCATGTGAGATGCTAATTGAATTTGACTTGGGAGAAGGGAAAGGATGTCTTGTTTGGAAAGCAATGAGCATCATTCTGGCGATGGTGGGGACCAGTGATGGGCCATTTTGGCTTGAGCTCTGGAGTTTAGCTGGACCCACTTAATTGCTGTCTTAAAATTTGAAATGGAGATAATCCCAAATTGCCTAGGTAAATTAATTTGGAATGTTGAACACCAATGCTCATTGGCTGTGTGTTCTGGGCATCTGATCTGACGTAAATTCTATGATAAAATCTGATATGAACTGGGACTACGTTGAATATAGAAGGTTTTGGGTTTAAAGTATTGGGTTTGACTACGAATACGAGAAGTTCCGGAAAAAAAATCTAATCGATTTCTATACCATGCACAACAAATGCCCTACTATAATCTCTTCCGTGAAAAGATATATATGAGCTATTTTCTAAGAAGAAAATTTTTTTTTAGATCTCTTCAAAGTGTTGGTCCTAATTATCACATCGACAAATATAATTTTTTAGATCTGACTCAAATGATAAATAATGGACAAAAATTTGGATAGGACTCCAAAATCAGGATTCAAATTCTTGAAAATGTGTCAGATAGTTGACCAAGTAATATTTCTTTTAGTTATTTTAAAAAGTACTCGTAACATATTTATCAATAATACTGATCATAATTCTAACAATTACAAGATTATAATCTCAGTGAAAATTGCTGTGAAAGTTTAGATAGATCACACAGGAAATAAAAACCTGATATTGTTAGGTTCAAGAGATACCTGCCACAAAGAAAACGATGTCGGGCGGTACAAATCATTCACCGGTGGCTTTGGATTTTATGAAGAAAGAGAGCTCTTTCAGGGCGAAAATATTATATTCTAGTGGGAAATTTTGTTCAAGTTTAACTTTTTTCGAAAAATAAATATTTATTTCATGACATATTTAGGGTTTAAACTCTGAATTTCTTACATAATTATAATGTCTTGTCTTATTAAACTATAATTTTTTTTAGCTGTTAAAATTCACATATTTTGTCATAATTTACAGATTCATGAACAAATTTAATGATGCAAAAATTGTTCAATTTCACCTATTTATTTATATGTAGACCATTTTATTGAAATTCGTGAACAAAGGAGACGATAAGTCTCGTTCTCCTTTTCATTGTTGTGATTTAATTAGGGTCACGTATGAACTTGTTTGACTTTTTTGGAACTTGCAAACTTAACAACAAAAGGTCCACATTTAAAAAAGTTTAATGGAAATATATCTTCTCTATTTTTTTAATCACATGGCATCTACACTACTTATTCACATGGTATCTAAATTACTCCTCCTCTTCGAAAATGAAAAAACTTTGGTTAAGATAAGAATAAAATTTAATATTGTCTAAATCTCCAGAATTTATATCAACCTACCAAAATTTTATTAAAAAAAACTATTCATTCATATTAGAATCACACCAAAAAAACAAAGTGGCGCGTACGTGAATGAGTCAACCAATCCAAATAGAATATGAATTATGAATGGTGATAAAACTCATTTAACAAATATTTAATATTATTATATTCCAAAAATTTCAAAGAAAAATTCTCCTAATAAATATTTAACATTATTGTATTTCCAAAAATTTGAACTCGCAATATCATTAAGTTATAATTATGCTCCGACCACTTGATTTAAGTGACACACTTAATATAATTAACAACAAGGGAGAAATAAGAGGCAGATTTGGTGCTCGTTTATTTGATTTGTAGTTAAAGACTGGTAGGTGGAAAGATTATTACTAATTATGTGCTTTTGAAATCTGTTTCTTTGTTTTCACTCATCCGTGGACCTCCCTTTTCATCATTTGCATTCTCTTATAAATTTCTTTTAGGTTCCTTTTCATTGATTTTTATTAACCATAATTTTACTCATTCAAGATTCGAACATGGTCCTATAGTCCGAACTCTAGTATTTTTACTCCGTCATTTATCATTTTATAAGAAGCAATGTGTTAAAGCCCAACGGTAGAAGTTTGCATGAGATTTGAATTTACCAACGTACGATAATTGACACAAGATTATTTCGTTTTAATATCATATAGTATTTTCATATCCAACTTAGAACCTTAAGAAAATAGCTATGTAAATTTTTTACTCTTATAAAAGAATTAATTATCTTTAAGATAGCAAGAAAATATTATACTTTTCCGAAAGTGAATTTATTACATCTGAAAAGGGAGGAAAATTACCACGACAGATCTATTAAATGTAATCCAAGTAAACACAAAAACCGCTAAAAAGATTAATTAACGGTGCAAATTTTTTTTGAGGTTTTTAATTGGTTACATGGATGCAAACCGTGTACAGCTAACAAATTTGGAATGAAAAGGACGGTAGTGGAAGACGTGATATTTTTTAAAACTACTTGATATTTGGATAATCACTGGATCTACTAATCATAATTAAGTGAGATTTTTGAATGATGATAAAATATATCGACAAATATTTAACATTATTTTATTCAAAATTTTGAACTTGTGTTGTCTTTTTGAAAATATCTGATGAAATTGAAATGGTGCAAAGAAGATTAGCATGACCTTTGCAAAAAATGACACACAAACTCATAAATGGTATGCAGGAACAAGACAGTTTAACCCATGTTCTTTTTTGTAGATGACACTTTGGTGTTTGGTAAAGCCACTCAACAGGAAGCTCATGCCCTTGGATGGATACTGAATACTTTTGCTATTTGCTGTCGTCAGCAGTTCAACTTTAATAAGTCCAGTATATGTTTCAGCAGATGGACTACAACACCGGTTAGAGAAGAGGTTCTCAACACCCTTGGCATGTCTGAAATGAGCCTTAATGGCAGGTACCCAGGTCTTCCATCTTTCTGGGGTAAATCAAAATGTCATGCACTCAATTTTGTGCTTGATCGTGTGGTTCAAAAGGCTCAATCTTGGAAACAGAAGCTACTTTCAAATGCGGGTGGAGAACTTTGTTCTGACTTCCATTCCTACGTATACAATGCTTTGTGTAAAGTTTCCTAAAATTTTATGTACTAAACTGAACAGTATCCTTGCTAGATTTTAGTGGAAAGGTGATATTGAGCATAAGACTATCCACCGGATGTGATGGTCAAAACTTGCTAGATCCAAATTTGTTGGTGGTTTGGGTTTTAAGGACATGAAAACCTTTAACGATGCACTGCTTGGAAAAGAAGCAAGCAGGATGCTAAATAACCCAAACTTGCTATGCTCAAAACTGCTCAAGGGTTTGTATTTCCCCAACACTGACCTCTTGCAGGCAAAGAAAGGAAGGAGAGGGTCATGGATGTGGCAGAGCTTACATCAGGGCAAGGAATTGATTATGCCTGAAGTCTTGTGGAAGCTTGGAGATGGAAAAAAGATCAACATCTGGCAGGAAAAATGGGTTCCTTTGCTAGATCAGGGAAGAATCACTACAGCTAAACCTATCCTCTCTAACAAAGATATTGTTAATCAGTTAGCTGTGGAAGATTCTGGTGTGTGGTGCTCTGATTTGTTTTTGTCTCTTTATGATGCGCAGGAAATTGCTGCAATCGAGAGTCTCAGGCACCCAAACATTCACATCCCTGATAGAATAGTGTGGAAGCCTGCAGTTGATGGCCACTATTCTGTCAAAGTTGGCTGCCTGCACTTGAAGAGCCAAAATCCTACACTTTCAGCAACCTCCCCTGGTGGCATTTCAGATTCAAGTTTCTGGAGGATGATTTGGACTTTGAATATTCCACCAAAGATTATAAGTTTCATTTGGAGAGTTTCCACTAATTGTTTACCCACTGCTTTTACCATGAAAAGTAAAAATTTAGCCTCCGATGATGTTTGTTGTTTGTGCAATTTGGGTTCTCATACTATTTTGCATATCTTGACTCAATGTCTGCATGCTAGAATCACTTGGTTGATTTGTCAATTAGGTTACAGAGCTGATAGTCACCAGGTTCTTGACTTTAAAGAATGGCTGTCAAAAATCAGAGTTGAATTGTTGCAACCACATGCTTCTGATCTATGTGCACTTATTGTTTTCGTATGCTGGCAGATTTGGAAGGCTCGTTGTGCGGCTATCTTTGAGGGAGTCCAGCCATATCCAGCGATAACTATACTTCTAGCCGCCAGGTACTGGCAAGAATGAGTTACATCGAGAAACACACGAACTGATAGGCTGCATCAGCTCTATCATTCCGAGGTTGGCATCCATCTCAGGAACAAGAGGTGATAGTAAATTACGACGCTTCCTAGCATGTTGTAGATGAAAGTGCAGGACTTGCGATAATTGCTAGAAATTATCAAGGCCACATGGTACGTGGTCAGTGTGAAGCCACGAAAGCTACTTCAGCTTTGCAGGCTAAGATCAAAGCTATCATACTGTCTCTTCCACTCATTTCAGATGGCTTGGACAATGTGGGCGTGACCCTATTGTTGGACTGCAAGACTGCAGTAGATTACATCAATGGCAAATCAACAACAATCGACTGGCGAGTGGAGCACGATGCAGTCGTGGCGAGATTCTCACTTGCCTATTTACACTCATGTAATCTTATGTTTACTCCAAGATTAGTAAATAAAGTTGCTAATTGGGTTATTTCTAGAGTTAGAACTAGACAATGTACACCCAATTGGAGTACCCATCTTCCTCCGGAGCTTCAAGCTCTCTTGTATCAAGACTTTTCCTCGTGAGGCTCTTAATATTAATCAGTCCATTGGTTTCTGTTGGAGCGAAAAATTAATTTGCAGATTTGTTTGACTATGTCTCAGTAAAATAGTCATATCTTCCTACTCGTGTATCCGATTGGTACAATTCCAAAAGCTACAAAAATATAAAATAAAGATCTAGAACTTTCTAGTTGGTGGCTTCTCCGAATTGGATGCAGAAGGAGGTCAGACTTGGGTTGAAAGTTTCGGGAGTAGGTTTTTTCTTATTAGGCCGCAGATCTACTGAACCTATTTTGGTAAAAAGGCCGTAACTTTTGGTTCAAGTATCAGATTGATACGATTCTAAAAGTCACAGAAAGAGAAGACAGAGATTTATAACTTTGTAGTTTATGACACTTCCAAATTCGGCACAGAAAGAGACAAAAATTGGGTCACAAGTTTCAGACATGTTGTATTTTCCTTATTAGGCCGGAGCTATGTTAAGTTTTCCTGTTTGAAAACGGCCTAGGATTTTTGTATGGGGTTGGGGTGAGCTTGTTCTATATAAGGAGAGCTAGGTACATGCATGGAGGACACCCACAAAACAACACATTAAACTTTTAGCTTCATAGTTTTTATCGTAGGTTTTATCTTATGTAGCTTAGTAGCTTTAATCTTTCATTTTTTCATGTTTTTCTCCTACCCCTATCAATAAAGATCTTTCCTCCCCACTCTCTTTCTTCTCCTCTCTCATCCCCTATTTAAACTTTTCTCCCTTTCGTTTCAATCACTCTTGGGACGACTACTCCAGACCCGTTCTAAAGATCGTTTCCGACGTTCGACCACAATTTATTTGCGACAGTTTCTATAAAAAAAACTCATAAATGGTCGAAAATTCTTACCTAAAAAAAACTAGAAGGTGTGTTCACTAAGTGTTTATCTTTTTCAGAATTAATTGTTCAATTGATCTCCTGATAATAATTGCGTGGAGCAGGAGAACATGCTGGAATTAAATATGTGAAAATGATATGTAGTAGTACGGACGCAAAAAAGAGTAATAATAATGTCCACGTTTTGCATCCAAAAATGGGAAATGTCCAATGTGAAATTAATTTTTTTTAAATTTAATCTGAAGCTGCGAATAGGCTTGCAGGAGAGGAATATAATTTATTTAGTAATTGTTCTAGCTTAAATATGATGACAGATTCATATTTAATTGAAAGAAATAGTTTTTTTTACCAAACAACTAATCGAGAAAAAAAAAAGACTTCATTGCCACTGATGAATGGCTCAATAGTCGACGGAAAGTGGAATTTTTGAAAAATCCAGCAACCAAAGTTAAATTCCTAGCGTGCTAATGTAATCCTGAGAAAAACAAAAAAAAAAGTTAGATCAAGCAATGAGTTGTTCAATATTAATATTAATATTTAAATATTGTTAAATATTTATTGTAAATTTTTTATCACCATTGAAAAATTATTTGGGTCGAATTTAGATTAGTTAATTTAGATACCATATTCCTATAAGATTAGTGGAGAGAGTTTCTTAAAAACAAAATCTTTCTTTGTAAATATGAGTGACATTCGGTAGGGCAAAACTCCATATAATAGAAACAAGATACTAAGTTTAGAGATAGGATTGAGATTCTACCATTGATCGTATGGTAAAGATACAGATCCAAATCCAGTGCTGGAAGATTCTACCTATATTTTGACGCTCAACATATTAAAATATTATACTTAACTTTAAGCTCAGAAGTTAATAATTATGTCTTTTCCTATTACTATTACGGGTGTCCTATAAAGATTGTGATTTATAAAAATATTTATACGTTAATCTCGATAGATCCAAGTAGGATATATTAAAGTATGATTCATTTATGGGTAGAGTAATAGCATTGACCATACCAAGATTAAGATATTAATTTTAAAAGGTGACTCATATTCTATACTCAAAAGACCCTGGAGAAGGTTTAAAAAAATGTCGAACCGCAAATCACCTATTTAGGTGTGCTAGGTCTGGGGCCACTTTGCAAACCACTCAAAATTCAGTTGGACAAGGAGATTCGCAAGATTTTTTGACTCTGCTCAGTCTAATTAGATTTTGTTAGAAATTAACACAAAATATAAATAAAAAATTGTATCACAAGCTCGATTTTTCTAAATTAACACAAAATAAAGTAAATCAACAAAAAAAAGTAGACTATAAATGAAATAAATTTGCCGAAATATGAATTATGAAATTTATATTTTGACTATTTAGTATATATATTATTTTAAAATACTAAAAAAAATAAAAATTATGATCGTGTCCGACTAATAATCCAACTGGTCTGATTAGTAGACTCACAGGATGGGAAAAATCCCGGGTTAATATTCTGTTCATTTTTTAACACCTTGCACTAGAATCTTAAGATAAAGACTAGTTCTGGATTATTTTTGCCATTCCTATCCCTACTTGTAAACCGGCCGACTTGAAATGACAGATGGGCTTCAAGTTCGGTTCAGCCCAAAAGCTACTACCTCTGTTTTACCCTTCGTCCACCTAAAACCCTGAAACTGAGAAACGCTAAACCCCAAGAGAACCATGAAGCGAGCTCTCTCCAGGAACTTCACAATCTACACCAATCCTAAATCCAACCCATTAATTTCTTCAATCTCTGGATGGTTCAGTCCAGGAAAACAACAACCAAGATGGTGGTTCTCATCCAAGTCCCAACCAAAAGACTCCCAATTGGATCACAAGCCAAGCAGCTCCAGCGAAGATAGTAATGGTAGTAGCGATGAACACCACCAGCCAATAGGGAACCACGGTAAATGAAAAGGGTACCTTTAATTCCGACCCGGGAAGCGGTTTCCCGTGTCTGATTGCTGTTTTGGTTGTAAAGTTTGTTGCTTTATGTTTAGGGTTTTAGTAATGGCAGTGGTACTTTTTGATTTCATCCGTGGAAGCTGTTTCTGGGTTTGGTTGCTGATTTAGTTGCAACGTGTCTTGCTTGATTGTGTTTAGGGTTGTAGTAATGGCAGTGGTACTTCTGATTTCACCCATCGAAGCGGTTTCCCGGGTTTGGTTGCTGATTTGGTTGTAAAGTTTCTTGCTTGATTGTGTTTAGGGTTGTAGTAATGGCAGTGGTACTTTTGATTTCCCCCGTCGAAGCGGTTTCCCGGGTTTGGTTGCTGATTTAGTTGTAAAGTTTCCTGCTTGATTGTGTTTAGGGTTGTAGTAATGGTAGTGGTACTTTTGATTTCCCCCGTCGAAGCGGTTTCCTGGGTTTGGTTGCTGTTTTGGTTGTAAAGTTTCGTGCTTGATAGTGTTTAGGGTTGTAGTAATGGTAGTGGTACTTTTGATTTCACCCGTCGAAGTGGTTTCCCGGGTTTGATTGCTGTTTTGGTTGTAAAGTTTATTGCTTGATAGTGTTTAGGGTTGTAGTAATGGTAGTGATACTTTCGATTTCACCCTTCGAAGCGATTTCCCGGGTTGGTTGCTGATTTGGTTGTAAAGTTTCTTGCTTGATTGTTTTTAGAGTTGTAGTAATGGCGGTGGTACTTTTGATTTCACCCCTCAAAGCTGTTTCCCAGGTTTGGTTGTAAAGTTTCTTGCTTGATTTGCGTTTAGTTTTGTAGTAATGGCAGTGGTACTTTTGATTTCACCCCTCGAAGCGATTTCCCGCGTTCGGTTGTAAAATTTCTTGCTTGATTTGTGTTTAGGGTTGTAGTTTGAGGTTTTTTTTCCTGGGCTCTGTGTGTTTTTGTTGTTGTTGAATTGGATATTGATGTGCCGGATTTGCAGAGTTGAAGAGGCAGATAGAAAAGTTCTATGAAGGTGGTGATGAAGATGATTTACCTTCCATATTTGAGGCCATTTTGAGGAGGAAGTTGGCGGGGATCAACGGTGAAGAAGATGCCAAGTTGATGAAGGACCTCGACGTAGATCATCCGCTAGATCGTTCGGAGGAGGATGTAGAGCCCGATTCTGAGAGTGACGAGGAAGAGGACGAGGAGGATGACGACTATGATAGTGGTTACGATGAGGATGTGGATTTAGGCAATGCCAAAGGTACCAGTGAATAGGCTGGTCAACCAAGGATGATAGAGATGTGCATAATGGAAATTGGGAGTTAGCAGTGTTCATTGATTGAGTTAGCAGTGTTCATTGATTCAATGGATGAGATGTTCCAACCCCCTGCTATGAATCTGCCTCTTTGAGAGCTTGTTGTTCAGCATTTGTCTCGAGGTACAAGGACTCATCAACTCCACCTTTAGTACTTGGCAAAAGGCTCGGAAGATTTCACATCGATTGTCTTCGACTGGATGTTGAGGATTGGGTGTCCCAGCCTCTGTACATTCAAAGGTATGGAATCAGAGTTAGGTTGATCTTTCCTCTACGCTGCAGCAATGAACTTCAAAGACTGGTACAGAGTACAGACTCTTTTTTCCTTTCCCTGCATTGAGAAGTGCCTTACTAAACTCAATTCTCTTATTTCTTCAGAGCTACTGACGCTTCGGGTTCTGAAATGTTTGGTGCTTGGTAGTTGATCTCATCTCGAATCATGACGTTTGAACATTATTTGTCTCGAGAGTTTTGCCATCATGCTCCTACTCGATTTGAACCTAGATTAGTAGGCCCATGTCCGAATACTGAGATGTTTCAACCGAAAAAACTCGTATTCAACTCCCATTTGTATTGTTCTTTGTCAATCTTGGAGTAGATTCGTGCATAAGAGTTGTAGATGGGCGAGAGCCTGGTACGAAACACCATGAGCACAGACACAAATACAAGAAATCCTCTTCACCAATAGATCATTAATGGGGATTCATATGAAGTCGATTCTATTGCTTGTGTTACTCTCTTCTCTTAGGAGCTTGGAGTCCAGTGCCATTCATCAAGGTTCGATTTTTTAGTAAGTCGTTTCAGTAAATTTCCGAATACGAGGAGGGTACTTGTAGCTTGACCATTGCCCATATTTATTTAAGAAGAGCTTTCATTGGTGTTCAGAGTTGAAGGTGAGAAAGCTAGGCACTAAAAGTGATGCCAAGCCCACCACCTCCTCCGGCTATGAGCCAGAAGCAACACCAAGTGAAGCCGGAGCTGCCGCCTTCAACTTCGGCAAATCCAATCGGAGCAAAATAGCACTTAGTTCTTCAATAACTTGAAATACATAACAGTTTCTTGTTCTCGTTAAGTGTTATCAATAAAATCTTCTTATATTTATATAAAAAGAAGTATGTGCCTTCTTGCTTACCTATTTCAAATCTTACCCACAAAAAACATAATCATGACATTTATGTTAAATATTTAAGAAAAAAATTTTGCAAGGCCAAAATGACATTTAGCTTAACGACACAAGACCTGTATAAATTCATGGAGGGTCCACGAGCCTATGTAATCATGTGTAAGAATTTATCTTTAAAAAAAACTTTGAAATGTCTTACACTTCTACTCAGTTCGAACTTGAATTAGCATGTTTAATCAAATTAGGAGACTTGATGAATGTATGTTATGAATCGTTTCCACCAAATTTTCGAATTGGAGATAGTTTGTGCATGATCACATTTTTAGTCGAATTATATTGTTTTGATATATGTTAAAATGTTCGTATTAAATCCAAAATTTTAAAATAATGAGTAAATGAAATCTAATTCGTTTTATAAATAATCCATACCTATTCCATAAGCAATGTAAAATATATACTAAAAAAAATTAATTACATATGGACCCCGGTAAGAACATCTTTGCAAGATTTTGTGATTCGTAGGACCGGAATTAACGCGCTTCAACAAGGCTCAGGTAAATTGTAATAACTAAAACGAATAAAGTCCAAATAAGCTCCTCTACTTGCTTAATAGGGTCACATAAGGCCATGTACTTGAAAATGGCTCATATAAGTTCCTGTACTTTTCCAAATTGGTCACATAAGCTCTTGTACTTCTCTAAGTAGGTCAAATAACACCCTGAAAATAATTTTCTGGTCACCGGCGACACGTCATCAGCTGACGTGACGTCCTTGTCATATTAAAAATACCACGTCATCAAATATTTAACCCAATCGATCCATTACCCACTACCCATTACCCAAAAATTAGGTCCTACCCACTACCCATTACTCAATCGACCCCCAACTTTCTCAAAAAAAATCGAGGGACAAGAATAACCACGGTGACTATATGTTATTTTAATTATATTCAGAGCAGCATAGTTACAAGTAGATATAACATCGATATTATTCATGGGTAAAAATATTACATGTCCCTGATATTTGAAAAAATTGATGTTTGAACTCGAGAAAGGCAACGAGAGACAGTAAAGAGGCCGAAATGAGTGATGTCAATTAGGATTTGACATTTAGATTTGTTGTTTGAGATGTCGAGTACTCATAAATTATTTGTCATTGCACTGTGTGAGAAAAAATATATATTGGTTGTGTGATCTTACCACACGTGAGCCTTTTTATCATTGTCTCAAAATTTTTTGGTTTGGTCCGGTTCTCCATGGTTCTTTTAAAAAGTATCCGAATCAGATCCGATAACCATTTTTTAAACACACAAAGATCCGATTCGGACCAATTCTTTTTTATTCTGATTCTGGATTGATTTTTTTGGTTTGGTTCGGTCTAGTTCTGTTGTTCTTGGTTTTTTTACTCACCCAAAACAACTGTCAACAGTTGACCTCGTCTTTTGGATGAGGCAATTTCTCTCAAGGCATGGTAACGTTTAGGGATGGCAATGGGTAGGGTCGGGTAGGGTATTGGTAGGACCCAACCCATACTCTACCCTCGACCCTACGAATTTTTTATTGTTAGACCCATACCCTACCCTCCAGGAGACTCAGGGTCTACAGGGTCTGCTGGGTCCGACCCTTTAACATTCTATCTTTTTGATAATTACTTTACAAGATATTTTTATTATTTCAATATAATCAAAATTAAAAATTAAAAAAAATTAAAGTCTATGTAATAAAATGATAATATCAATTTAAAATTGAGAGTAAATTATAAACCAACTGATTCAATATAAAATGAAACACATACGACTAGTTCGTTAATCAAAAACTAAAACTTATAAGTGTTCTTGCATAATATAAAGTTTCAACTTCAAAATAATTTCTTTCTAAATTTTCAAGCTACTTCTGAAGAAGTCTACTCGACCATCTTCTTGCTCTTGGGTGTGCGCTTATTCTTTTTACGGCTATATTATAATTATCTTAGCAATATAATAAATATGGATCTAAATAGGATTTAACTAGAGTCTGACTAGGATGTGGTCTAATTAATGGGTCTATGGGCAGGGTCTGGGTCTGGGTCTGGGTTTATATGAACCCTATCCAGACCCAGACCCTAACTAAATAGATAGACCCAAACCCAAACCCTACCCAAGATCTATAGACCCTAAGATCCATATGGTAGGGTAAGGGTCTGATCCACTGGGTCTAGGTCTTTTTGCCATCCACGTTGCGTTGCAATATACATTTTTTTATTGGTAAATTTTACACTATAATAAATGCTAGGATTTAAATTATGTACCTTCAGATATTTACAATGCCTTGTGTTGTTGGGCTACAATTCCTTTGGTAATATAAGTTGATTTATATCAAGAAAGAAATGAAAAATAAATCTTTTTTTTTCAAAAATCTAGAAGCGTTAAGATTAGGAGCTGTATAATTAATCAGTACCAGTCTTGCCTGACATAAAAAAGAATCAAGAGTTGTTTCGATTAGAGGTCAAAGTCGGATACTATTAAATAGAGCAAATTACCCTCAGGTCTTTGTATTATAGTTTTATCAATCGCAGGTCCATGTGTTATGGAAATAGTGTGTGAGGACCCTGAGAGTAATTTGCCCTAGTATAAATATTACAATTTCACATCATAAGCTAAACCCTGGACTTCTTTGAATATTACGATTTTACATCAAGATTATAATTGACAGAGTTTGAACCTTGGATATCCTAGAATAGTGACAAATAGTTATCATTGTTTAACTAAAAATCTTGAATTTTAAATATGATAATATAGTAGTGTTAAATTTTCAAAAGTTCCTCTAAACTATTCCAAGTAGGGAACCGAAGCATTATTAGCCCATGACTCACTCCAACCCAAAAAGGGAAACCATAATTACAAAGTATCTTGGAAAACAAAATCTATATTATATCTTGGAAACTGAGAAATTTTTCTAGTTTAATTTCAAATTTTATTTAAATCTATTTTATGAGAATGTCATAGAAAATAATGTGTTCCTTATGCGATTAGTTTTTGTTCAAAATTGAATTAATCATTTTAAAAGAAATTGATAAAATATACATGCATAATACGTTTCGCTGAATAACATTTCATCAAAATACCGACTACTTAAACATAGTGATTTTATGAGAGCCACAACATACCAATTAAAAAGTTTGAAGAGATAAAATTCCATAAAATTTACGAGAGAAAGTGATTGCAAATTAATTAACGATCAAATTGGAGAATAGTGGAAATTGTCAAATTGGCATGTGGGGTTTCTACACGTGTTAAAGGGGGCATATATCATATATGGACCATATAACATGAAACCGTCGACTGCTTATATAAAGTTGGAAGATAAGGTACTTGTGATGAGGGTTGCTTTTATATGTTTTTTTTACTTTTCAGGTTCTCCATGCTTCATGACAAGTTGCATTGTGGACAATATACCTCTTTAATTAAAGGTGGTGTGAAATTTGACGTTTCGGTGCAGCTAACTAGAGCCATGATACATTTAGATTAAGTAGGTTGATCTAGAGTTACAAATTTGGATTATTGAAAATGCACAAGTGTAATTTATATTGAATTTTTTTTATTATCATTCAAAGTCTTATCTGACAAAAAAGTAGATTAGTCCGTTAATGAATATTCGGATATCATGTGGTTTAAAAAAACTAGGGCTATATAGACTTATTGCATTTGATTGTATATATAGTGTCTCAGCTTAGATTAATTGATAATGTACTTGGTATAGCTTAACTAAGATATATCGAATTCGAATCGTTATGAATGCAACAATTTTAAATATTTGTTGTGAAAACTTTGTCACAATTCAAAAATTCTACTCAACTTGAATTTGAGATAGTCGGACCGATAAGTGTCTCGACACTAGGAGTTATAAAAAATTATAGGGTTTCAATTGCTCAAACTCACAACAATCTGCATTTTCCCTACCCCAGCCAACAACGTCATTGATTTGATATCCAAACATCTACGGCTAATTTACATTTGAATCATGTTTGACTATAAATGAAATTTTTTACATGTTAAGAATAGAAACATGAATATCAGTCAATTCATACGTCTTGTGCCATGCCATCTAGGAAAATGCCCTTGAACAGCTATATTGCTAAAATTTCAATATTTTTACAATTTATGTTAGACCTAAACGATTCACTTTCTCTCTACCAGTTTTATTGAAAGACTAATGTTCTAAATATTTTAAATGTCTATGCAAATTTTTTGAAATGATACCTTTATTTCCACGTCTTCCGTCTATTTTATCATTTACTCTGGTATCACATTTAAAAAAAAATAAATACAAGAATTATTTCAGAATTAGATCTCCAATTTTTTGATTGAAATAGAATTATCCATATACAATTGATCAACCAAAATGTGGTGGTCGACCTGGCCAACTTTACAGGTGCATTCACTTTGCTATAGTGGGTCACTATCTCCACGACCCATTGCCTGAGAAGTCAAACCATTTGTTGCGGTGGATCTTAATTACGTACTTATGTCAATGGTCGAGAGATCCTAAAACCCACATCGTTCAATGATTCTGACTTTGTGCATAAACCTCATCTTTTTTTTATGAATAAATGAGATTGTATTCATAGTTAAATATTTATACTATGGTAGATGTTAGGAGTTCATCACTCGGAGAACACCAAGGTGATCTCAAACAAGAGAGTCCAAAAATAACAAAGGATCTTGGCCACCTAATTCGTCTAAAGTGTGTGACCAAATCATCCATTCTTTTGTCCGGATAATTAAAGTATGTAATAGGAGCTATTTATCCATAAAAGCATCATCGAAAAATATTCGATTTCAAAGGGTCCAATTGCACCACGAAATGGCCCCAAAAAGAGCAAACCATGTTTTTGCCCATACACCTCTTCTTTCTAGGCCATTCCAATACACCTCTTCTTTCTAGGTCTTTTTAACAAAAACCTCATCTTATCTCGAGATCACAGGAATCTCATCACACCAGTTTGAGAAAAGTTTACAAGTTTGGTACTTAACCCAAATTACTCACCAACCAAAAGAAGTCAAATAAGATACGGTTGGTGGCCAACCTCATCTTACGTAAAAGTTTCTGCTTATCTCATGACAAGCAGTTACAAGAGGACACAGGACAGAGGCCGCAAGGAGTAAAAGAGTACACTAACAATTGTATCCTCCCTATCATCATTTTTATTTCCATGGCAGAATAGCATCATCATCTAACCACCACTTATCCTTCTTCTAGTCATTAGCTTTTTGTTTAATATCACTTAGTATCCGGACACACTATAGCGATTAATTTAGGTTTAAGCCGAACAATATTTTGAAATATGACAGTTTTCTCAAGCAAGTGTTTTAACACTGTTGTTGGCTCGAACTTGAGATCTATTGTATTTATGGTATCAACAAAAAAGGTTGATATCACTTGGTATCCGGACTCCCACTTTAACACTAATGCAGGTAACAAATAAATATTTAACACTGCTGTATTTTCAATAGCTCGAACTCGATACCTTTTATTTGAACTTTTTTACCGATTGATCTAAGTGTTTGTTGGTTCTTCGTCCCCTTTCCTTCCTTATAAATAGCTGCAAGTAGGACTTCCAAATAGGTCATCTCCCAAATAATATATAGCAGACATATGCCCTCCCTCCATGGTCTTTTCTTTTGTGTATTCCCATCCAACCTTGCTTTCCATTTAAAGAAACTTGTCTAGAACCAAAACGAAGAAGGATGCTTAAAATGGTAGTAGTAGTCTAGTAGGTGTAGGCTCTAGCTGGTTAGAGGTGGTGAGGGGTTGAAAGAGAGTAGGAGTTTGGTGATGTTGTTGACAGAAGATAGAGAGCACAGATGGTGATACGCAAAGTGATATTAAAAATTAAAAAAAAAAACAAATCTTCAGATATTTTAGGTTTCTGATCTCTCTGTGTTTGTATCTAATTCCTTTTGTGCTCTCTAGGCTTCTGTCATCACCTTCAAATACTCTCTCAATATTCCCTTCATCCTCTCCTTTTTAGGCCCTCTAATAAGTCCTAGAATCGAAGATTAGTTTACGTCTCTTCATTATTTAAATTTCTGCACTTGTACAGATCATGTTTATTCCTCATTGGTTTAACACTATAACATGTTTTAGTATCTATTTATTAGAGTTTGCTACTAATTACTTTTCTGGTGATATTGAATCAGGAGGGGTTCTTGAGAAAATTCCTTTTTGATATCCTTTATTTTTGATCTGCTTCTAATCCTATGATCTAATTTCTCAGGTTAAATTTGATGGTTGGGCAAAGAGATGATATATATCAGCTGAGGAAAAATCTAGGAGTTGATTAGTGTTAGGAATTCAGCAACTAGAGAACAAGATCGCACAAAGAACACGGAACAAGAGAATTACGTGGTTCGGCCTAATGCCTACATCCACGAGGAGAAAGGAGAACTTTTATTGATGGATCCGAGTCACAAAGCTATACAAAATCTTAGGGTAACATGCCTTTATATAGAGGCAAACCCTTGTACATCAAGTAAGCTATCTAGGTCAAATTAGGAGTCCAAAAGCTAGTCCAAATAGAATAGGAAACAAGTCCACAAATCGTTTCCTCTTTAATTTCTCGACATCTCTAACAATCTCCACCTTGGCGAGAAATCATCCTGTGGACGAACCATGAAGCTCCATCCGAACTTCAACAAACTCCATCTTGATGAAATACTGCCACATGAAGAACCATGAGAACTTTAGAAACCAAACCGACTCTATCAGCTCCACCTTGACCATAGATACACCGCCATCAATAATACCATCTCAACTTTCTCACCACCTTTTTTTCGTTCAATCACATGGAGTCAGCCCCCAAGCTCGAGCTTCCGAGCTTGCTTGGCGTCTTCCCTCCAATCTTCATCGAACTCCAACTAGCAAGTCCACCTGCTGAAGCAAACTTGTGACCAATAGATGCGCTCTCTATTTTTCGGTCAACCCCATGCTCCGCAACCTCGAACTGCTTCTCTGCTGGACCTTCTTGCCTCATACCAATGCTACATGCCATAGCATACAAAGGACAACCTTTTGTTCTACCAAGTAGAACCCTTGACATGCCACGAACTCTACCGTTCGGCCTTGAGTGAGATACCCGATTCGCCCGTGGTGCTACCAACGGCTTCGCATTCCCCATGCAAAACCTACCCAACACCGTTGACGTGCACGTCTCTTTAGACAACCATAGCGGGAACTTGCTAACTTTGTCTCCACGAATCCCAACTCCACTCAAACCATTCATGTCAAACTTTCGCTCCATCACACAAGAGCTTTTCTCCCCTCTATCGTAACCCAACGATGTGACTCCACCTACAACAGTGTTCCCCACTAACCTATAGGTGTTCCTAGCATTCCTTTCACCCTTCATCACCACTATAGCATCCTTCTCCACCTCCATTAGCCCGTCTACAACATTATAGTTGTACCCACTATAATCCAAGGCTCCTAACGAGATCAAATTCCTCTCCAACTTCGGAACATGCCTAACCCCACACAATTTTCTCTCAACACCATCCCACATCTTGATTTGGATATCACCTATGCCAGCAATTCTGCAAGTAGAACCATCATCCATAGTCACCATACCTGAATCAACGAACTTGTAGGTGTCGAACCACCCTCTCTTGGGCGTCATGTGGAAAGAGCAAGCGCTATCCAAAATCCAGGAATCAGAATGCTTTGGACTTGACAAAACAGAAAGAAGATCACCATCTGACCCGTCCAAATGTGAGGCCATATTCACGGAACCTGATCCTTTTTTCTCGCGATCCCGAGTTCTTTTTGGACAATCCTTCTTCACGTGCCCTTTTTCTCCGCACTCGAAGCAATTTTCCTTGAACCTCCTTGACCACGACTTGGATCCCTTCCTGTCTTTTGCCCCACTACGAACACCATGGCTACCCCTCACAACTAGCCCTTCCGCTTGTTCATCGTCAATTTTTCTTCTTTGATGGAACCCTAGCAGAGCACTTGTGATATCTTCCAACACCAGGGACTCCTTCCCTCAAGTTAGAGTTGTAACCAAATTTTCGTAGGAGCCAGGTAAAGAATTCAGCAGCAATAATGCCTTGTCTTCTTCCTCGAACTTCACATCAACCTTTCTCAAGTCGCTCACAAGTTGACTGAAACCATTAATGTGTTGGCTCAAATCCGAGCCCTCCTTCATCTTGAGCCCGTACAATCTTTGCTTAAGAAAAAGCTTGTTCGACAAAGACTTAGACATATACCTTGCCTCCAATTTCTTCCATACCTCAGCTGGTGACTCCTCATCCATGACGTGATACATCACATCATCCGCCAAGCACAAGCGAATTGTCGCCACCGCCTTAGCCCCCATCTCCTTCCACTCTTGCTCCTTCATCTTCTCGGGCTTCTTCTCCGAGAGCGCGATGACCATCCCTTGTTGCAGGAGGAGATCCTTGACACGCCTTTGCCATAACCCAAAATTCGAAGAACCATCGAACTTCACAAGAGCAAACTTCGCGCCGTCCGTCATCCTCCAACCCAAGCTTTGATACCAATTGTTAGGAATTCAGCAACTAGAGAACAAGATCGCACAAAGAACACGGAACAAGAGAATTACGTGGTTCGGCCTAATGCCTACATCCATGGGGAGAAAGGAGAACTTTTATTGATGGATCCGAGTCACAAAGCTATACAAAACCTTAGGGTAACATGTCTTTATATAGAGGCAAACCCTTGTACATCAAGTAAGCTATCTAGGTCAAATTAGGAGTCCAAAAGCTAGTCCAAATAGAATAGGAAACAAGTCCACAAATCGTTTCCTCTTTAATTTCTCGACATCTCTAACAATTAGTATCACGAACATGCTTCCAGGTGATCATGATCAATTAGATTTAATTTGTTGGAGATCAAGTTAGTTTTGTAATACTACCTGATATCTTAAAATATGTTCGACTAATTTAGGTTTGAGCCGTGTATGACATTTGAATGACAAAGCTCGATCAATAAACATTTAACATCGCTCCATTCCCGAAAGCTCGAACTTGATACCATATCATTTCTAATATTTTCCATTGTAATTAATAATAAATAAATTAGGCCAATGGCTACTAGTTTCCAAATTAGAGGACTTCAAATTCCACCAATTTCAATACATTTTTTTCTTCCAAATCCTCCAGATTGAAGGGCTAGAAGACTGCCAAGGAACTCTGCTCATAGTTTTATTACTCTTATCAACTACTTGATCGTGATGTTAGCTAGGTCTATCTATAGATTTAAATTTAATTGGCTCCTCAGTTTACAAATTTTTATTGGATATTTGAACAAATTTGTTGAGATGCTTCTAGGATTTGTGCCTATGAAACAAATGAGCTTAGAAAACTGGAAGACATGATTTTTTAAGATTTCTGCTGCTTCTGCGCTAAAGTGCTGTCGCTAATTAACAAGATCCTACTCTTTTCCGGCTGGAGAATTGTGAAGTTCCTCATGATACATACAAAGTTCTAACTAAATAACCGAAAAATAAATGAAAAATGTGCAGTAGTTAGAAATATTTAATAACATTCAGAGACATTCCACATGCGTGTGTGTGCAGCTGCCTTGTAAAGCTAGTAGTTGTGTCCAAGAAATAGAGAGAAAGGACGATATCGCGCAGCAGCAAACGAACATGGGTATCGGGCCGAAGATCCACAGAAATAGAGGGAACGAGAAGTAGAATGCTCGTAATCCGAGGGACCAAAACATACTGCCGCGGTTTAAGTTTCTCGTGACATACTCGATCGCATCTTTGTTGTCTTTCGATGTAGGCAGAGTAACCAAGAAGACACTTACGTTTAACATTTGCGTATAAATTGTTTAAAACGACACTTACATTTACCTCTATTTTGACGCTCAACATATTAAAATATTATACTTAATTTTAATCTGAGAAGTTAATAATTATCTCTTTTTCTATTACTATTACGAGTGTCCTATAAACATTGTGATTTATATTTAAAAAAAGGGAAAAGTCTACTTTAGTACTCTGTGGTATCGCCCAAAATTATTTTAGTACCATGTGGTAAAAAACTGACCAATCGAGTTATACTTATTCCAATTAACATAAAAAAGGGCCTCGGGCAGCTGCCCGGAGCTGCCGGACCCGCCCGAACCCTGCCCGGGCTACGTGGCCAGCCACGTCACCAAAACTTGATGACATGGCGCCACATCACCTCTTCTTCTTCTTCTTCTTCTTCTTCTTCTCCCCCGCCTCCACCGGCCGCACCTCCACTTGCTCCTCCTCCGTGGCCTGCCCTTCTCCGCCACCATACCCATGGTCCTTCTTCTCCTAGGACGACGGCTTAACGACAACGACGGCATCGAGCTAGTCGATCTCCTGAATACGGCGTCAACGGTGTAAGACCAACACGGCATCGTCTCCGCCGGCGACCAACACGACTTTGTCCCACCGACGACCAACACGACTTTGTCCCGCCAGCGACCAACCCGACAACGGCAACCTCCAATCCGGCGACAGGAGTAGCAGGCACAAAGTGGAGGAGGCGGTGGCTCTACGGGTGCAGGTGGTTCCGGGTATGGGGGAGGTGAAGGAGGCGGTTCCGGTGGAGGCTACGGAGGAGCGTCAGGAGGCGGAGGCGGTGGTGGAAGTGGCAGGGGTGCTGGCGGTGGAGGCGAGGCCAGTGGAGGTGGGTATGGTGGCGGAGAAGGGGCAGGCCACGGAGGAGGAGCAAGCGGAGGTGCGGCCGGTGGAGGTGGGCGGGTCCGGGCAGCTTCGGGCAGCTGTCCGAGGCCCTTTTTGATGTTAATTGGAATAAGTATGACTCGATTGGTCAGTTTTTTACCACAGGGTACTAAAGTGATTTTGGGCGATACCACTAGGTACTAAAGTAGACTTTTCCCAAAAAAAAATTATATGTTAATTTCAATAGATCCAAGTAGGATATATTAAAATATGATTCATTTATGGGTAGGGTAATATCATTACCGTATCAAGATTAAGATATTAATTTTAAAAATTGACTCATATTCTAGACTCAACTGACCTTAGACGAACGTTTAAAAAAATGTTGAACTGCGAATCACCCATTTAGGTGTGCTATGTTTGGGGTTGGTAGGCCATCTTGTGAAATAAAATAAATTGGACTAGAAATGAAATAAATTGGCCGGAATATGAATTATGAAATTTATATTTTGACTATTTAATATATATATATAATTTTAAAATAGTAAAAAATTTAAAAACTATGATCATGTCTGACCGAAGTATTGATCGAATGACCTAAGAGGATAGGAAAAATCTCAGGTTGGCATTCTGGGCTTTTTTAAAAGACTTCCCTTTTGTAAACCGTCAGACTTGAAATGACAAATGGGCTTCAAGTTTCGGGTCAGCCTAAAAGCTACAAGCCTACAACCTCTGTTTTACCCTTCGTCCACCTAAAACCCCCGAAACTGACAAACGCTAAACCCCCAGAGTACCATGAAGCGAGCTGTCTCAAGGAACTTCACAATCTACACCAACCCTAAATCCAACCCATTGATTTCCTCAATCTCTGGATGGTCCAGTCCACGTCAACAACAACCCAGATGGTGGTTCTCATCCAAGTCCCAACCAAAAGACTCCCAATTGGATCACAAGCCAAGCAGCTCCACCGACAATAGTAATGGTGGTGGCGATGAACACTACCAGCCAATTGGGAACCATGGTAAGTGAAAAGGGTTCCTTTAATTAAGACCCGGGAAGCGGTTTCCCGTGTCTGATTGCTGTTTCGGTTGTAAAGTTTGTTGCTTTATGTTTAGGGTTTTAGTAATGGTGGTGGTACTTTTTGATTTCACCCATCGAAGCTGTTTCCGGGTTTGGTTGTAAAGTTTCTTGCTTGATTGTGTTTAGGGTTGTAGTAATGTTAGTGATACTTTTGATTTCCGGGTTTGGTTGCTGTTTGGGTTGTAAAGCTTGTTGCTTTGGGTTTAGTGTTTTGGTCATGGTAGTGGTACTTTTGATTTCACTCCTCGTTTGGTGTTAAAAGTTTCTTGCTTGATTTGTGTTTAGGGTTGTAGTTTGAGGTTTCTTTTCTGGGCTGTGTGTTTTTTGTTGTTGAAGTGGATATTGGATTTGCAGAGTTGAAGAGGCAGATAGAGAAGTTCTATGATGGTGGTGATGAAGATGATTTGCCTTCCATATTTGAGGCCATTTTGAGGAGGAAGTTGGCGGGGGTCAAGGGTGAGGAGGATGCCAAGTTAATGAAAGACCTTGACGTCGATCATCCGCTTGATCGTTCCGAGGAGGACGGAGAACCCGATTCTGAGAGCGACGAGGACGAGGACGACGACTATGATAGTGGTTATGATGAGGATGGGGATTTAGGCAATGCCAAAGGAATCGGGGAACAGGCTGGTTAACCAAGGATGATCAAGATGTGCATAATGGCGATTTGGAGTGAGTAGTGTTCATTGATTCAATGGATGATATGCTGTAATTCCCTGATGTGGTATAGTGTAGATTAGTCCATGGAAATATATTGAATCCATCTCTTAGAGCTTGTTCTTCAACATTCATTTCGAGGTACTGGTACTCATCAACTCAGTCTTCTGTACTCAGCAAAAGGCTTGGCGAATTTAGTGTTGAATGTATCCGACCGCCTCTTTTGTCTAATATAACATCATCAAAGTGTTCAAACGAGTCTGGACATTCGAAGGTTAGGAATCACAGTTAAGATTGATCTTTCCCATTTTTGCTTTCATGATATTGCTCTGCCAAGAATTGTTAATCTGCTCTTTCCTCTAGGCTCTGCAGCAATGGACTTCAAAGACTGATACATAATTTCTTTTCCTTTTCCTGCATTGAGGTGCCCTACTAAACTCATTCTCTTATTGCTTTAGAGCTTTTGACGCTTCGGGTTCTGAAATGCTTGGTGCTTGGTAGTTGGGTCACAAGTTCAAGTCATTAGGATGCAGCAACTTTATACTGAGCAACCAGTTGTTGAATGCTTAAGAAATTCTTGGTCTCGTGTATCTGCATCTATGTTGTCAATAGCAGATAGCGTCGCGTAGCGGCTACCCCTCTAAAATGCTATAGCGGTAGCAGGATGACCGCTATTGAGACGACTAAAAATCAGTGTACAAAGTAAACATAAATACTAAAAAATAGACATATTAACTTACTGGGCAACAAAAAAACACAGAACAACCACCAAATTACAAACAAAGCAACTAAAAGTAAGCCAAAAAAGAGAAAAATCACTTACCCAATACCCAAAACTTACACAGCAACTAAAAAATCACTTCCCCAAAATTTATTAACTTACTCGACAACTGAAAAAAAGGGGAAAAATCACTTACCCAATACCCAAAACTTACACAGCAACTAAAAAAATAACTTACCCAATACCCAAAACTTATTAACTTACTCGGCAACTGAAAAAAAGGGAAAAAATCACTTGCCCAATACCCAAAACTACCTATATGCCCTCTATAAATAAGTAAACAGTTAAAAAATCAGGGGTATTTAAGGAATTCTTGCCAAAATCTAAAATAGCAACCAAATAGCGGCCAAAAAGCGGTATAGCGGCCGCTATTTGGCCGCTATAGCCGCTACTGTCTATAGCGTTTAACAGCAGCATAGCGTAGCGGTGGGTGCCCAAAACGCTACATAGCGCCGCTATAGCGCCGCTATAGCGCGCTATTGAGAACATAGATCTGCATCTTAGTTTTGACAGTTTAATTTCTGTGTTGGTAGTAAGTTCAACAGATTCTTACTTCTCGTGATGATGTGTTAAAGAAGAAGCAGTTCTGTTATACTTATTTGCTCAGTTGCGAGTATCTAATAATCACCTTCATCTTCTCCTTTTCTACCCTACAGTTTTTGGGTTAATTGATATTTTGTCCATGGTGTTACTCAGCTGATGCAACCTTAATGGGCTGCAAGATACAATGACAAAATACCAGCTCAAGATATCTTCATCGACAATATTCAGTTGAGTGAAGCTTATCCGGCACTTGCACGCGATACCGAGGTCATGGAGCCAAGACATCTAGAAGGTTTTAACAAGAAAACCTTATTCGTTTTCTGCGTCTCTGCCGTGGTTTTCTATATATTGTGAAGCATGTTTGCCTTGCCCTGCTTTACTTGGACCAAGCTTTTGTCCGTTTGGCTGAATGCTTTAACCAGTTACCCTGTATTATACTTTCCAATTGAACTTGCTTTGATTGCATTAACACAAAAATGTGGAGGCCGTGGCAGATATTTCGAAGAGGTTTAACGACACAATCAAAAAATTATCTGACATTACCCTGTTGCCTTGTGCTTATGCGGGCACTGGGAATTTTCTCAAGGTACTCCTCTGTTCTTGTCGTCCCAGTTGAAACAAAAGAAATTACTTGCCCAGATTATCTCTGTATATAATGTTATGCTCACATCGTTGAATGTGGATTAGTTTCCTTGTTAATGATATACTCTCTGCAGTGCAGGTTCAGAACCTTGTCGGTCGTTGTGCTCAGCAGTGCGGAAATCCAGCAGGGACCAGCTGCGCTTGGAATTGCAATGACGGGGCCTGAAATGTGCACACACTCTGCTGAGCATCTTTTGCAGTTTGGGGAACACGACATCCGCCGTGCAGTTCCTTTTGCTCGTGGCCTCCTCCGCATATCAAACCCGAATGTAATTCGTCTCCTTGAAGAACCACTTGTTCAAGCATACGAAGCTCTGTTGTATGTCATGGATTGAATGCGAGCTACACAGTTCCCCTAATGGTCAAACATTATGGTTGTGAGTTGTCAGGCTTGATACAAATTCATATGAAGCTTTAGCAGAGAATATGGTTGCAAAATCAAAGAAGTCGTAGGAATTTCTGAGGACTTGTTCCTCCCGACCACCACCTGAATCACGCGTGTTAAATGTTATTTGAATTTCAATTTCCTGTGTTCCAAATTCCATGTATGGAAATGCTTCATCTCTTTCCCATTAATATATATATTTTTGGTGATACTTTGTATGTGTTTTCCGGTGTGATAATTGTTAATTGGCTTCTCCCGAGGTGGGACCAAACATCCAATTGGCTTTCCTTGCAAATTTGTAATCTTATTACCAACATCTCCCTCCCATCAAAAAATAATGATCGCATTTATTATCCAACTCTTAATATCCTCCGCCATCAAACTTCCACTTCCAATTTGGGCCTGTGGTGTGTTTTTGCCCCTTTAGGCTCTGGGCTTTATGATCCGGCCCAACCCAGCCAAGCAACAGTTTTGGAATGTTTTCTTAAATTTCCAGATAATTTAATCGATTACCCAATTGTCTGATTTTCTTAGATGATGTGCTTTTTTAAATTCACTGCGTCCTTTTCCATATGTGTTTTATGTTTAGTTTACTCCCTTTAAATACTATATTCTTACACAGAAAAATAATAGTGTGTCAGTCTGGGTAATTTATATTTTGGAAAAAAGTTAAAAAGAGTGTCGGTGGATGCAAATTGGAAATAAATATCATTGCCCACTTCTAACCTGGGCCCCACTGGGACGCGCATTATTGACTACCTGCTTACTTTCAGACAAAACCAATCTAGTCTCTCTTATCTTTGTAAGAGGAAGTCACAAGAAGAAGAGAGGAAAAAAAAAGGGAAGAGCTATTGCAGATCTCAATTTCAAGTGATTTTGTTGGAATCGGTTGCTGTCGAGATCCCAGGTGATGTTCGTTAACTCTGTCTGTCTCTATGCTTCTTGCTAAGTGGGTTTTCTTTCCTTTTTTTTCTTATCAAGGGAGAGAGATCAAACAAGTGGCACCTCTTGCAGATTTAATAATAATATTATTGTTCTAATCCTTTGATTGATTTTACCCATTTTATTAGCAGCTTCTAATATTATTCTAATCATGAGAGATCTTTGGTTATAATAAGGATCTGTCTTCCTCAGTATCCCCACACTTTGAAGATTTAGGCATACCCATTGACATAACTAAAACATTTAGTAGAACAAATAAAGAGAAGAAGAGATTAAGGATTTGTTTAGCGTGACATATTCAAGGAGTAGATACCATATTCAACGAGTTGCTAGTAGATTAAGAAGTTATATATATATATATATGCACACATATATAAAAGTTTCAATCAACTGATGAGTATCTTGGTTCAGATTAATTATGTGTTTTTATGCAAATGAATAATCATTATTCAAGTGATTTGTATATTGTTCCGATTGACTCCAATATTGTTGCTTTCGTAATCCTGACATCCCTGTGGGGATGCTATGTAGGAGAGACCCGATGGCTGCTGCATTGGTTGGGGGAGCATTCCTCTCTGGTGCCCTCCAGGTTCTGTTCGATAGATTGGCCCCTAAGGCAACCATTTGGGACTTGTTCAAGACCCCAAACTCCAACAGCAAGAAACTGCTCAAGAAGCTCAAGAACACCCTCCTCTATTTTAGCAAGGTGCTGGATGACGCAGAGAAGAAGGAGATCACCGACCTTAATGTTAAAGCATGGTTAGATGAGCTCAAGGATGTTGTCTATGAGGCCGATGACTTGCTTGCTGAGATTGCTTATGACATTCATAATGCTACAGCTGTCGAATCTGCTTCTGCTGATGGTCAGCCAAGAAGGCCTTTGGCTTTCCTTGATGATCTGTCTTGGGAAGGAACCAAGTTCCAAGGGAAGTTGGAGCAGATCCTTGAGAGACTTGCTGAACTGAAGGAAGAAAAGGATGTTCTGCGCTTGGAGGACTCTAGCCAAGTGGATGTCTCTAACTTACCTTTGGAAAGAAGAACTACTTCACTGGTTGACCAATCTGAGGTGCACGGCCGCGAAGTTGATAAAGTAGATATTACAAGGTTGTTGATGTCCAAAGAAACAAATGGCACTGATGGCTTGGGGGTGATTGCTATTGTGGGTATGGGCGGGCTGGGGAAAACCACTCTTGCTCAGCTTGTCTATGGGCAGAATGAAGAATTGAAACAGTTTGAACGCAAAGCTTGGGTCTGTGTTTCAGAAGAAACTGATGTTTTCAAGATAACAAGAAATATCCTTGAAGGATTTGCTCCTGAGGTTGCAGGTCTTGGCCAATTGGCTCCAGATTATTTTCAGACAAAGCTGAAGGATACTTTAACTGAGAAGAGATTTTTGCTTGTTCTTGATGATGTTTGGGACGAAAGATCGGAATCGTGGGAGAATTTACTAAAGCCTTTGAAGCATGGATTGCAGGGTAGTAGGATCATTGTAACTACACGGAGCACTCAAGTGGCATCCTTCGCATCCACTGTTCCATCTTATCCTTTGAAGGAGTTAACTGAAGATGAATGTTGGTCAGTATTTGCAAGATGTGCATTTAAAGGTGAAGATCCAAGTGCTTATCCGGATCTGGTAGCAATCGGAAGGAAAATAGTTGCAAAATGCAGAGGGTTGCCTCTGGCTGCAAACGCTCTAGGAAGTCTTCTGAGTGAAGAAAGGGACGCAGCCGAATGGGAGTGGATAATGAAAAGCGAGATGTGGAATCTGGAAGATCGTCGTATTCTTCCTGCATTGAGGTTGAGCTACCATTATCTTTCATCAAGTCTCAAAAGATGCTTTGCTTATTGTGCATTATTTTCGAAGGACTATGAATTCAAAATTGATGAATTGGTCAGATTGTGGATGGCGGCTGGTCTTTTGGATTCTCATAAAACAAAAAGGCCGATGGAAGAAATTGGGGTTGATTGCTTTAAAGCTCTCTTTTCGAGATCGTTCTTCCAAAAATCAAGTGCGAATTCCTCGCGCTTCGTCATGCATGATCTCATTCATGATCTGGCTAAATTAGTAGCCGGAGATTTTTACCACCAGATGGAAGATGATAATGAATGGATGCTGCCAGAAAAGACTCATCATTTGTCATATCTATCAACTTATTATAATACCTCGCAAAAATTTGCAGGCATTTATCAGAGCAAGTCACTGCGGTCATTTTTACCCATACGTTCATCCATTTGGCACGGGTATGAATATATGGCTAGTGATGTCGTCGAGCATTTATTTGGGGCATCTAAACGCCTCCGGATACTGTCTCTCTCCAACTACGTCAACATAAAGGAAATTCCTGAATCTATTGGAAACTTGAAGCTTTTGCGGTATCTGGATCTTTCTAGGACAAGCATCATAAGGCTGCCTGATGTTGTTTGCAAACTGTGTAATCTGGAGACTCTGTGGCTAGAAGATTGCAAGAAGCTAGAGGAGGTACCTGATTCAATTGTTGACTTGAAGTGCTTGCACTTCTTGAATCTTGCCGGAACAGCTATCAATAAATTGCCAACTAATCTGTGCAATCTTGTGAACCTATGCTTCCTTGACATTAGTGGGACAAAGTTGAAAGAGATGCCTCCAAAGCTGGGCAATCTGACAAGGCTTCAGAAGTTGACAGATTTCGTTGTTAAGGAAGGGGGTTCCTACAGCTCCATTGAAGAGTTGAAAGAGCTCTCAAAGTTGAAGGGGGAGCTCCGTATTTGGAACCTTCAAAACGTTGTGCATGCACAAGGTGCTTCGGGAAGCAATTTGAAAGGGAAAAAGAATCTCAAAGATTTGAAGTTGAACTGGGAAGGTGATGATGCTGATGATTCACAGCATGAGCTAAAAGTACTGGAAGGGCTTGAACCTCCTTGTACGCTAGAGCATCTTACTGTGAGGGGTTACAGGAGCACCAAGTTCCCAGATTGGGTTGGCCACCGCTTGTTCTCGAATCTGGTTTCTTTGAGAATTAAAGGGTGCAATAACTGTTATGAAATGCCACCGCTTGGACATGTGGAGTCGCTTAAACAACTCTATATTTCTGAATGCAATGGCATTGTGTTTATCGGTCCTAGTTTCTATGGTAGTCCCCTTCCTGCAACAGATAGGCCTCCGTTTAAATCCCTTGAAGTTCTGCATTTTGAAGGGATGCCCGAGTGGGTAACATGGGAGCGATATGATGGTGCTTTTCCTGATCTTCAAGAACTCCATCTATCAAACTGCCCCAAACTTACGAATGCCTTGCCTGGTGAACTACCGTCTCTCAAGAAGCTTCGGATCACAGGATGTGACCAACTTGTAGCTCCATCATTTCCACGGGCTCCAGCCATTGTTGAGGTGATACTTCAGGACATAACCTGTGGAGTGCATCTTTTTTTAGGACTGCATTCTAGTCTTTATCTCTCTAAAACCCACAAGTCATCTCTTGATCAAATGTTGGTAGACATTCAACGAATGGGTGCAAGTATTGCTGATCTGAAAGGATTAAAAATTGGCTACAGTGATTTGGCATCTGGATATCAAGGTACGGAATCATGTAGCCCTTTGGAAGGGGTTCTCGAGAACTTCAAGTGTCTTTATTCCCTCAGCATCAATAAATGTCGGAAAGTGGTATGTTTCCCCAAGTGTGAGTTAGCTTCTCCAATTCTGACCAAGCTAGAGTTATTTCATCTTGAAAATCTCAAGTCACTGCCAGCGCAGATGAAGTCAGTTCTCCCTTGTCTTGTGGATTTGAGGTTGATATTTTGCCCTGAGCTGGAGTCGTTTCCGGAAGGGGGTTTACCTTCCAAATTAGAATCACTCAAAATTTCCGATTGCGAGAAGCTCATGGCGGGGAGGAAGCAGTGGAACTTACAAGCACTACCATCTCTGTCATCTCTGGAAGTTGATGGCGAGGGGTACTCTTTTGATGAAACTGAATCCTTCCCGGAGGCAACTTTGTTGCCTCCCACGCTCACCACTCTTGTCATGGGACGCCTTGATGGTTTGAAAACCCTAGACTACAAAGGTCTTCAGCACCTCACAAGTCTGCAAACACTTGGGATTTGGGGATGCTCCAGCCTTGAGAAGCTACCCGAAGAGGGACTGCCTCGATCTCTTACTACTCTTAAAATCTCGAATCTCCCGAATCTCAAGTCATTAAGCCCTATCCAGCGACTCACCTCCCTTGGAATCCTGTCCATAATGAGGTGTTGTGATAAGGTGGACTCAGAAGAAGTTGCGCTCCCCTCCACCATCACCTCTCTTAGAGTAGATGGACTGAAGATGGAATCACTAGATGGGTGGGGTCTTCAACGCCTTACTTACCTTGAAGAGCTGAACATACGTTATTGTGACAACATTGAATCCATAACAGAAGAGGAGGGACTCCCCTCCTCTCTCAGGGCGGTTGAGCTAGTCGGCTGCCCTCAGCTCAAGTCCATTCAAAGAGAGGGCTTCCCTTCTTCCCTTGAACGTCTTTTTATCGACGGCTGCCCGCTGCTAGCAGAAAAGTACCAATGGGAAGGGGAAGAGTGGCACAACATTTCCTACATCCCCAACATACATATACATATATATTAGTTGATTAAAAGTCTACTTTGCCCAAATCGGTGGGAATCTTGTATTAATTTCTTCTTCTCCATTCGTCCTTGCTTCCTTCCACCCTCCCAAGTTAAAGTTCTAGTTCTGGAATTTAGGAGTATAGTTTTTTTTTCCTACTTTAAATTAAGCTGGCATGGTTCTTTATCTAGTACATGCAACCGGTTATAATTCAGTTATTAATTTATAATATTTGTTATTTTGCTGTATGTAATTTATAACATTTAAATTTTTTGCCGCAACTTAAAATCAAGTTGTAATCCATATACGATACAACATAAGTTGTGTGACAAACACAAGTTTAATCCGCTTTAATATCATATCATAATTTTATATTCAACCTATAACTTTAAAACAACGTCTATGTAAATAACTTAATAACCTCTAAGATAGCAAGATAATATTATACTTTTTCGAAAGTGAATTTATTGCATCTGAAAAGGAAGGAAAACGTACCATGTCAGATCTGTTAAATTTAATCCAAGTAAACACCAAAACTTTTAAAAAGATTAATTAACGGTGCAACAGGATTTTGAGGTTTTTAATTGGTTTATGGATGCAAATAATAAAATTAAGGGTAAATTACATCTAAGTCCCTGGTATTTGGTAAAATAGATGATGGGTCCTTGTGGTTTTGCTACTGATTTTGTTGTTCCCGTAGTTTGGTTTTATTATACTCTCGAGTCCCTAACTAACGTTATCAACCATTTTTTAAAGTAAATGACTTATATATCCTTAAAAAAAAATTAATCTAGGGACATCTGACTCTCCTCTTCGCCGCCGGAATGACGGAGCCGCCTCCTCTCCCCCTACTCCTCCTTCAGCGACCTCAGCTTCGTCGTCTCTAGCCCCCTGGCCTCGTCGACCTCCTTGGGTGCCAAATACCGGGCAGTTTCAACTGAAAAAAATTGTATTCAATTCCCATTTGTATTGTTCTTTGTCAATCTTGGAGTAGAGTCATGCATAAGGGTTACAAGTGGGCGAGAGCCTAGTACGAAACAGCATGAGCACAAAATTGAGACGTCTAAGGATCCAACGCACACTAGATTATATTATACCAACGTAACAATTACATGTAATATCTGGGACACTGTCTTAAATGCCATGGAAATTTTATGGTGTGATAATTAATGACTTTGGTACCATGCATTGCATAAAGCATGATGTAAAAAAAAACTAGAAAATTGCTGATGGTCAAGAAATGTCAAATTCGAGTTTCAAAACTGCTAACTGCACTAAAATTTAATAGATTTGATTGTGCCTATCTAATTAAGTAACGCCACTTTTTATGTGGAAAATATGGAAAGTCTATGACCACTTCATTGAGAACGGAATCAAAATATGGAAATTCTATGACCACTTCGTTGAGAACGGAATCAAACTCGAGTACATCGAGGAGGCGCAACTCCCGATAGATCGACTAAACATGTATCTAAACAATTGGAAGATGAAACGTCGACTACTACATGATCCAAATCTAGTCATAAGGCAAGTTTGGAAAAGAAATTTGCTACTCGATTATTCTCTCGCCATGTGTGAATAAACTATATCGGTTATAAACGGTCAAGAAAACAATGAGCATGGTGGACGAGGTTGGCATGAGGATGGTCTTGCCGTACCTCATGTTCAAATATCCACTACTAGTGACGCGCAATTGGCAATTGTCAATTGTCAAGGCCGCGCGTGACGAATACAATCCAATTGCTTGCTCCATCTCGACCTACACCCCCATTAACCTGAGGGTACCGGATTTCAGAGTGAAGCTCCATCGGTGTTAAGTTTTACAAAGCTTTCCAGAGATCGCATCTAAATTACCAATATCTGTAATTAAATAACACAACTTCTATGCAATGAATTGGGACATAGTTTATTCTAAAATAACACAGGACATTTAGAACTTCAGAAATCTAAAGAACATAAAAGAAAAGTTGAAGACAGAAACGAACTCACTTATTACGCAACTGCAAATAACTACTCATCAATAAAGCATAAATTCTGCCACCTTTTTGTTACAAACTTACAGTTGGCCGTCAATTAATGTGGCCAACCGATCTACGTACACAGGTGACAAAATTAATGTTGACTTTAGTTCACATTATTTAAAGCCACCAATACTCATCACTGCCTCTTTATAAATCAAACTACATATTTCCCCTTTAACACAAATTTCATGTGCATATACCACTTGCCAACTGACCCCTTTTCCTCGCTCGCAAAATTTTCACGAAATAATTTTTCCATGCAAGTTATACGTGCATCACTCGATCTTAGCCTACATACACCCTTTAAAGCTACATTTTCTTGGAAACCATCTCACTGAAATGGAGATATCCCCAAGTGCATTCCTTGGGGCAATCAAGAGGTTCAGGAGGAGGAGAAGATACAGTAGGCTTGGGGGAGGACAGAGGAAGGGCCCAAGAGCGAGGAAATGGAGGTTTAATTACAAGATTAGAGTGACCAAATTGAGGCCAAGAGTGGTAATTATTCATCCTCTGAAGCTTTTGAGAAGATTCAGAGATGCTTATGTGAAGATGATGCTTAGTTTCGCCGGCCATTTGGTGCAGTTGAATAGTGGTGGCAATGTCTTCGTTGCCAAGAGAATTCCGGAGATGCCTAACAGGTCCAAGCATTCCATGCCCACTTAGCCAACTAATTCAGTTCGAGTCAAATAATGTTTATTTTACATTTTTGTATTTTCGAGAGCTTAAACTCAGGATCTATGTTAAAATTTTAGTTTGTTGTTTTTTGATTTGGGATTAATTAGACAATTACCACGCATTTTCCGTTCTTGATTTATTTTAAGATCTATATGTATTAACTAGTTTCCTCTTTGAAATGACGACTTATGCGTTGACTTGAATAGTATTTTGAAGACTCTTTGATTAACGGATACTGAAAGGAGAGAATACCCGCTAAACAAGCTATAATCTTACATACGGCCATTCTAAATTTAACAAAATATTTTGAATTCGAATACTTAAAAATGTAATTACATGACCTTTTTTTATATACAAAATTTAGCCAGGTCAGCCAGGTTTTTTATTTCTTCTTCACGAAACAGGCAACGGGCACAATTGTCCTATTCTTGTAGATTAGTCGAATTTTTCCAAACGTGGTACTGTTGATGTTGCAATAAGGGATTAATTTATTTCAAGAAAGCAATGAAAAATGAGACAAAAATTATTTTTCCAAAAACCTGAATGCGTCATTATTATAAACCTTAGAATTAATTAGTGCAGGTCTTGCCAAATCATTGACATAATAAAGAACATATTTCACTTGTGAAAAAACAAAAGAACATATATAGGGGAATAAATTAACTCGTTTTAGTTATACAAAAAAAAACTCGGTTGGGCGTTGTTCCGAATAGCCGAAGTCTGGAAATTTCGGGCCCAAAAGTTGCTCAAGCCCATCATCACTTTGTTATCCATTCTACGGCCAGATGCTAACGTTGACATCCGCCGGGGAGAAAAAATAATTTCGAATAATGTTCGGCTCTAAATTTAGATGTTAGAAAAACAAAAAAAAGTTAAAATTTATGGTTAAGAGGTGACGATCGATTCCGGTTTTGTTTGAATCACTCCAAATTTCACAGAAGGGCTTGTGTTGGTTTTATTACGAAAAGTTTTATTATGGTCACTATATGTATATCACTTTTCCTATTCGACAACTATGATTTCACAATCTGTAAGATTTACGAGAGTCAAACAAATTCTACTTTCTCTATATTAAATTTTATTGAATTTTAACCTCATAGCTAAGTTTTTAACGGTGCAACAAGTTGGTGGGGCTGATGGTATATTAGTACAAACTAATTCATAAACATGATTGTATTTTTCTCAAATTAATTTACCATATGTTTTTTGAAAGGTAATCTCATACTTCTTCTATTATGAGATTGAGTTGGGAAGGTACCACACATTTTGTCAGCTAAGCTTCGGCGGCAGATGAAGTAAATAATTGGGGCACATAGTCTCAATCTAAATTTACGCACCAGAGAAATTTTAGCATAATTGACTTTATTTTTTACTTGCCAATCTATTAAATTAGAGTTAGCATTGATAAAGTCAATGGCTAAATTAGTTTACCATATTATAATGGGTTGGTAAATTACCTATTGGTTAGCCGATGAGAGATTGTTCTAAGTTGGGTTAAGTGTGACCTGTTAAGCATTAAAAAAAGGAAATAATATATCCGAATGTCAAAGAAGACACTACTATCTTAAGTTTATATATAGTCTTCAGATACTATGACCCAAATACAAGAAATCCTCTTCACCAATAGTTAGGGATTCACACGAAGTTGATTCTATTGCTTCCGTTACGGAATCAGATTCGGTCCTGAACTTGTAATTTCCACTGGGTCGGATCTGGACCAAATCTGGACCATTGGATGAGTCTAAGAGAGAATGGAGACTGATCTCACGATTTTTTAGGTTTTAAATTTTCTTGCACTTGTTCTTGTAAATTGCCTATTTTCTCACGTTCTTCCTGGTTTGTTTCTTTTTCTCTCACATTTCTGGCGAGGACGAGTGTTGGGTATGGAGACTATACGGAATTACTGTTCACATGTTGACTATACGGAGTTACTGTTCATCCGGAGCCAGGAATGTGATTTCTGGTGGACGATTTTGCCCCTGCCGACACCAAATAGTCCTAGGCTGTGGGCACTATAAATACCCACCTCTCAGTCACTATTTGTTGTTCTTCTTCCTTGCAGAGATAGAGAGACGTTTCTAGAGAGAGAAGAGTATAGAGAGAAACTACCATTGTTGAGCCTGCGTAGCTCCAAAGTGTACATCAAGTGTATTAGTAAAATCTCTCCTGGCTTGGTACGCCCCCGGACGTAGATCGTTCAAGATCGAACCGGGTTACCAAATCTGTTGTTCTTGTTTGTGCGTGGGTCTTCTTTGTTCGTAGTTGTGGTCGATCTCCTCGTTGTGTTCGTAGATCTTGCTCCGGTGTTGTTCGTTGCGTTGTTTGGGTTCACGGGAAAATGGGTTATTTCCCAACAGACGAGTACGACGACGATGTCGCGGACCTCATCGAAGACAACGAGGTCGGCGGGCTCTGGCAAAAAGGACGAGGTCGGCGGGCTCTGGCGAAAAGGACGAGGTCGGTAGGCTCTGGAAATGACGGCGACATCAATGAACGACAACAGCGACGACTGGTTTTAGCAAGTTTCACTGTAAGGTTTTTTTATTTTCTGTTTGATATTCTTAAGTTTGTGGAGAATTGGAGATAGGGGAAAAGGGGCTTACTGAGAGAAGGAGGAGGCGGCGGCGCCAGTGGAGTCAAAGATGGAGACGAATTGCATGTCGACGGTGGGTAATGCGTGATGGTTTTCACCCGTGGACATGATCGGCGATCTCAGTGTTTTGGATTGGGTTGTGGAGTTGGGGATGGAATGGACCAATTGGAGGAGACTGGGAGGTCGCGGTGTTCCACCTTCTTCGAGCAGCGACGATGATGCGATGGGCTCAACAGCGGGAGGTCGGCCTCCCTCTTCTCCGGGCTAGATGTCGATAACATGGGCAGGTTAGAAGTCGAACGAAGGAAGCTGCGACGTATTTTCGTATCCTTTGGGGAGGGTTTCAATGGTGGGGAACGGTAGTTCTGCAAATGGTGTACCCGGTTATATGAAATAGTATACCAGATTATATTAAATGGTATGTCGTGTTAAATAATTAGTTTGATAAAATTAATTGTGATTTTTTAGATGAATTTAGTCGAACATATATTCAAATATTTTACCCGATTATATTAAATAGTTTACCCAATTATATCAAATAGTATAGTTAATTATATCTAATGGTTTATCCAGTTATATCAAATAGTATACTAATTTGATAATATTTAAAATTATTCATTTAAAAAATTAAACAATTATAATAATAAAAAATAGACGTGTCAGCTTTTTTTGGGTGAAAAAAATGCGTCAACGTCTTTTTCAGAAAAAATATGTGTCAGCTTTTTTTCTTTCCAATGCATGCGTCAACCCCTTTTTAATTTACTATACTGTCCCTAGTCACATAACTCCAGGTCAGTACTGAAAATAGTTTTCTACGACTGAATCCAGTGCCTTGTGTTACTCTCTTCTCTGAAGAACTTGGAGTCCACTGCGGTATTTTATAAGTCGTTGTAGTGAATTTTCGAATACGAGAGGTAGGTACTTGTAACTTGCCATTGCCCGTATTTATTTAAGAAGAGCATTTATTGGTGTTCAGAGTTGAAGGTGAGAAAGCTAGGCAGTAAAGTGATGCCAAGCCCACCACCGCCTCCTGCTATAAGCCAGAAGCAACACCAAGTGCCGCCGGAGCTGCCGCCTTCAACTTCGGCAAATCCAATCGGAGCAAAGTAGCCCTTATTTGTTCAATATTTTGAAATACATCTCCAGTTTCTTGTTCTTAAGTGCTATCAATAAAATTTTCTTATATTTATATAAAAAGAAGTATGTGCCTTCTTGCTCACCTATTTCAAATCTTACCGACAAATAAGATAATGAAGTGTTGAGTTTCAATTCTTTAGAGCACAACATTATTAAATACTTGTTACAAAAATTTTGCAAGGTCTTATACGATTCGAATATGAATTAGTTAATTTACTAGGTATCTGATAGTATAATAAAACCTATCTAACATTCCTGGCGAATCAAATGAAGAGACTTGATGAATGTATATTATGAATCGTTTCCACCAATGTTTTCGATTTTGAGATAGTTTGTGCATGATCACGTATTTTAGTTGAATTAAATTTTTTTGATTATATGTTAAAATTCCTGTATTAAATACAAAAATTTTAAAATAATGAGCAAGTGAAGTCTAATTCATTTTATAAATAAACAATATCTATTCCATAAACAATATAAAATTTATACTAAAAACAAAAATTAATTATATTTGGACCCCGGTAAGAACATCGTTGCAAGATTTTGCGCTTCGTAGGACCGGAATCAACGCGCTTCAATAAGGTTCCTGTAATAACTAAAATAAATGTTGGGACATGAAACCGCGTTGACTATATGCTTTTAAATTATATTCGGAGCATAGTTACAAGTAGATATGATTATGATATTATTTTCATTCGTAAGATTTCAATCTGTACAATGTTGACCGTATGTCTAGGTTATGAGAGTGTTTAATATTTAGTGAAAATTCAACCAAATGGTACATGGCGGTTTATGTCTCAATAATTATTTCACGAAACAGACAACGGCCACAGTTGACCTCGTCTTCTGGATGAGACAATTTCTCTGAAGGCATGGTAATGTTGCTGTTGCAATATAGGTTGATTTATATCAAGAAAGAAATGAAAAATAAACAGAATATTTTTTTCCAAAAATCTAAAAGCGTCAAGATTAGGACCTGTAGAACTAATTAGTACCAGTCTTGCCTGGCATAAAAAAGAATAAAGAGTTGGTTCGGTTACAGGTGAAAGTCGGACACTAATAGTAAAAATATTACAATTTCACATCATAGGGTTATTTGGTAACTAGTTATGATTGTTTAACTAGAATTTGAACTATGGTAATACAATAGAATTAAGTTTATTCTGCAGTGTAATATCTCGCTTTCATTTCACGAAATAGATTGAAAGTACATTTGAGAGATGTGGGGACTTTTGTGAGAAACTTCTTTCGCACCTCTATGCTCTTACCGCAAGTGAAGGCGTCTTTCATCGCATTGATCCCCAAAAGCCAAGGAGCAAAGCAGTTTAAGGATTTTCGTCCAATTTCCTTGGTGGGAAGCTTGTACAAGATCATCGCGAAGATTCTGTCTTCCCGTCTTAAACACGTCATGGGGCAAATCATTGGACCTGAACAATCTGGGTTCATTGAGGGAAGACAACTTCTAGATGGAGTTATGGTTTGCTGCGAACTGGTGAACAAGCTGAAAAGGTGCAAGTCTAAGGGAGTGCTTGTCAAACTCGACTTCAGAAAGGTATTTGACAGTGTCTCGTGGAGCTATATTGATGATTTGATGGATGGCATGGGTTTCGGGCCTAGGACGAAGAGTTGGGTTGCTGGTTGCATTCGGAAATCCTCCTCTTCGGTCTTAATTAATTGTTCTCCTTCAGACTTATTCACTTTGGAGAGCGGGCTTAAGCAAGGTGACCCAATGTCCCCGTACTTATTCTTGATCGCAGTGGAGGGTTTGCGTCGCATGGTCTTAAAGGGCAAGGCCGAGGGGATGATTCAAGGCCTACCGATACATGCTCTTCACGTAAACAAATCAACATTGAGTTCCATCCTTACTAAGGCTCGTGGTCAGTTCATCTAAAGGCGCAAGCACGATATTTTTCACCTAATAAAATCTGAATTAGTCCACCCAATAAAATTCTCATACATGCTAAAAATAAACAAAGAATTAATCCAATGAGTAAGCAATATATTTTTCAAGTAAATTTTTATTAATAATATTTTATGTTATTTATTGAATCAACTAATCGATCGAACGAGATTCTAAGAAAAACAAGCAAATGTAAATCAGGTAGCAGGTTCCAGCGTTAGTCAAACGCATCCCCAAGCTCTCGCCTGTAAGATTCTGGTTTCTCGCCGGCCGTCGTACAATATCTGATGCTTTATGTTAGTTGTATACACCCATATTGATCCAAGTGGGGTCATCAGGTTGCTTGCTTATGAACATGCCACGTAATTGTGGGCAGTTCCCACGTGCACTTCCCTGGTGATTTTCATTTCCTATTGAAGAGGAAATAAAAGAGGACAAAGTGAGGGGGAAGGGCATAGTGAGTGAGACTCAGGCAGGAACCAAAAACCATTTTTGGTTCTTTGTTTCCATTTTCTCTGCACATAAACGAAGCAACCCACTCAGAAACCAAAACAATGATTTTGGATTTTATTCTCTCGTAATTACCTCAAAGGCATTTACTTTGTGAAAATTGTTGTTGCTTCGATTATTAGTGGGCAAGAATCGACCAGTGACAAGCCTCGTTACGATTCCGGTAAATCACACTTCAATAATTAAATATATTTATATTTAAATAAATTCGTTCATTTATTAATCTAAGGTTTTAATTATAAAATTAAGATCTATAATTATGGAAAAACCTTCATTGGTATCAGAGCCATTTGAAGCTTTATTCTGGTTTCAAAATAATTTTTTCAAAGAAAATTTTTTGGGGTGAAATTTTCTTTGTTAAAATCGGATTTGTTTGGTAAAGGATTTTCATGGAAAATCCTCTGTTGTCCTTGCATAAAATAGAAACCTCTAGGGATCTATGTGAAATTTGCGTGCAGAACGCGGATAAGGATGATGTCCTTATTCGCACACGCGAGAAAACTCTCGGGATTGAACTGCAAGATTACACGTTGAACAAGGATTGGTCCTTGCTTGCACACGCATAAAATATCTAGGGACTAAAATGAAATTATGCACGCTGAACTCAAATAAGGAATCTGTCCTTATATGCAAACGCAAGGAAATACCAGGGACTAATCTGTAATTCGTCATAAAAATCCCCAAATTTGTTAGAACCCTAATTTTTCGAATTGGAGAGTTCTTCCCCAATTTTCTCTTCAGATCTTCAACGGAGGTCTGAGATGTTTGTCGATTCCCATCGATAACCTTCCACCGGTAATCGTTTGGTCACACCAGATGATGATCGCGCGAGAAGCATTTCGGCTTGATGTTTGGGCAGAAGCCCGACCACGAGCAAGGGACGTTCACGGGTGTCGTAGCTCGACATTCGGGATGAAGACCAAGCAACGAACGACGTGGCTGATTGGAGGCCGACGAGGAATCGCTTCTGGCAGAGGCTAGAGGCGGCCGGCGATGCTAGGAAGAAGAAAGGAGAGGGATTTTGGGTCAAATCAAAAAATGGGCCATTTTTTGGTAAAACGGATCTGGTTAAAATTTTCAAAGCTGGCCCGAGATTCATTTTTGGGGTGGACCAAATTTTTTTATCCAAACTTGGGTTTGGGTTCTAATTCGTATGGGCCTAAGCGCAAAAGAGATTTGAAAATAAAAACAAACAAGGGATAAGGCCCCGCGGGCCTAATCCTGAAAAGCCCAACTATCGTTGACCGAGTTGAAAAAGTCAATACGGACTCCTATGGACTGATGGACCTTCCATGTTAGGTTTTTTGGGCCTGACTTGGATATTAAGTTCATTTGAATTATTTTTAAGTCAATATGGATTATACAATATACCCTATTAAAGATTATACGAATCTTTTAACCATGTTTGTTTGAAAAGTTATTGTGATAATTTTTGACAAACTTAATATTTTTTTGGAAGGGGTCCGAAAAATATATAAATTAATTTTCCAATATTTTTGAAGTATGTGTATTGATAAAATGGAAAATTAAACTTGACCGATCATGCAATCAAAGTTCAATTGTGACAATATTTTTTAGGCATGCCATTATCGCTATGATAATTTTTTATCATTGGGAAATATACGAATACTAACCCAAGTATTTGCATTATGTTGCAAATTAGCGATATTTTTTAGAGTTTCGGTTCCCGAACATGCATTTCATCCTATCTCATGTTGCTAAAGTATTCAACATGCGAAACTGATATAAAAATTTAAAGTTTCCTGTAATTCATCTAGTACATGCAACCGGTTGTAATTCAGTTATCAATTTATAACATTTGTAATTTTGCTGTAATTTATAACATTTAAAGTTTTTGCCGCAACTTAAGAGGTTTGTAGTACCATCTCACTGAAATGGAGATAGCGAGCAACTTAAAAGTCAAGTTGTAATCCATATACGCAATACAACATAAATTTAATCCGCTCTAATATCATATTAGAAATTCATATTAAATCTAGACTCTTAAAACAATATCTTTATAATTTTTTATACTTATAAACAACTTAATCACAGTTAAGATAGCAAGACAATATATACTTTTCCGAAAATGAATTTATTACATCTTTAGTAAAATCGTACCACGACAGATCTGTTAAATTTAATCCAAGTGAACACCAAAACTGTTTAAAAGATTAATTAACGGTGCAACAGGATTTTGAGGTTTTTAATTGATTTCATGGATGGAAACCGTGCAGTAAATAAAATTAAGGGTAAATTATATCTAAGTCCTAGTATTTGGTAAAATAGATGATGGGACTCGTGTAATTTCGCTACTGATTTTATTGTCCCCGTAGTTTAGTTTTATTATACTCTCCACTTGTTGATTGTCGGATGTGGTGTACTTGATTAGGATCTTGTAAAGTCGAGGCAAGAGTTTGACTCTTTCTCCGTAAGATGAGATTGCCCTGTATTCAGTGCTTACGGGCTATGACAATCGTCCCCAAGATACAACGAATTTGTTACTTCCAAGATCGTAGCACAACGATTCTCGAAGCTTCGGGTGAACCTTGGATATTCAGAACTTTCTTAGAGAGAGGGAGAGAAGAACAACTATTGCTAATGAATACTTATGCAATGAGTTATGGGGGTGAGATGCAAATGAGGGGGAGATGCTTATTTATAGCCTATGAAGGCAGGCATTTCCGAGGGGGCACGAGGCAATTCCGAGGAGATGCACCCTTTCGGCCAGCATGCAGGCTGTCCTTCAGGCACCTCTCCAGCCAATTCGTTTGTGGCTCTTCAAAGCTCGTAGGCACCCCTTCGTCAGGCGGCAGGCAGCACGCTCGTGTCCCTTCGGTGTTCTGGATTCGCCTGTGCACCCTTCAGGTTCGCTCGTGACCCTTCGGCTGTCTAGAAGTCTCGTAACTCTTCCAGCCAGCACTTCTGATCGTGACTCTTCGTCCGAGCAATCTGGAGTCTTCCAGAATTTCTCAGCCTTTCGCACCTCCTCGTGCCCCTGCGCAGGTCACCGAAGATGTACAAGTGGTCTCCGGGTTTTGGCAAAACTTTAAGGCTCCTCCAGACGATGCGCACGAGCGAAGTGCCAAGTGCACCACAAAGAGCCCATTACGACCTGTGTCCAATGTGCCATACGCACACGCACATGTGTGTACGCGTATGTATGCTCATGCTCGAATGGTGCTGCGCACCATCCTCGCAACGGTCCGAGTTGGCTTTCCAGGTGGTCAACTCATTTCCTAGCTAACAAGGAGCATCTCCTTATAAACTAGAAAAAACTTGTTGCACTTTCCAATGTGGGATTGCCATTTCTTACTTGGGCTTTCCACTTTGGGCTTTTCCACATTTGTGCTTTATACTTTAATTAGCATTTATTCTAACAATCTCCCACATGAATGATGATTAATGCATGCTGACACTTTTAAGAAAAATTCTGACGAAATATCATTGCATCAAGATAGGTAGCTTACGGCTTTGAACCTTCTCTAGTAAGATGTTATCGAATTTACTTGCTGCTCAGTGAATACGATGTCTTGAATTGATCAACTTTTTTATGTAAACCAAGACAATAATATTTACACAATGATATCTCTAATATCCTTTGGTTCTCACGTTTTGTCTGTTTCGGCCATAGACCTTATCTTGGATTCATAAGTGTTTGTTCTATTTCAAGCGACCTCACTTCACACTTATATAGGTGATCTCCTATTAAGAGTATCTTGCCATACTCTACCTTTATCTGGTATATGAATCATTAAAAATGTAAACGCTTAACCTTACCACACCTATGCAAGTTGGCACTTGGACAGCTTCTGAGAGTGGGATGGGTTCCAAGTAATCATCTTAACCATCCATAAGTTAATTGTCTCATTGAACCAAGTTTGTGGGATCTCCACTCATCATGGTTGAGTTACCGCTATGAACATTTTTAATATGTGGGTTTTAACCCCATTTCTCTTACTGCATTATACATTTAATGTCTGTTGATTCCTTTCGTCAAACGATCAGCTATGTTGTCTTTGAACTTCACATAGTCAACGGTGTTGTGTCTCTTACAGATGTGTCGAGACTTACCATTGTACATTGTATTTTGTGCTCTCCTGATTACTGACATGCTATCACAATATATCAATACAGGAGGCACATGCTTGTTCCAACAAGGAATATCCTCTAGGAAGTTTCTGAGCCATTCAGCTTCTTCCCCAGTTTTATCTAGTGCTATAAACTTCAACTCCATGGTGGATCGAGCTATGCACATTTGTTTAGAGAATTTCCAGGACACAGCTCCTCCACCTATGGTGAACACATAACCACTAGTAGATTTGGAGTCTTTAGTGTCTGATATCTAATTTGTATTACTGTATCCTTCCAGTACAACTAAATATCTAGTATAAAGTATGCCATGGTTCAGAGTATATTTTAGATACTTTAGAACCCTTTCCAGAGCTAGACAGTGGTCTGTTCCTAGATTGCTTGTGAATCTACTAAGCTTACTAACTGAATATTCAATATCAGGGCTTGTACAATTTGTTAAGTACATCAGGGTCCCAATGATCCTTGCATATTTCAATTGAGATACTGGGTCCCCTCTATTTTTAGCTAAGTGTAGACTTAGGTCTACCAGAGTCTTAGTCGGAGGTTTGTCAAAGGCTTCAAATTTCTTGTGTACATTCTCTACGTAATGAGATTGTGACAAAACAATTCCTTCAGTCGTCTTAGAGATTTTTATCCCTAGTATGACATCAGCTAGACCCATATCTTTCATGTCAAAGTTATTTTTAACATGTTCTTAGTTTTCACGATAAGATCATTACTGCTTCCCATGATTAGCATTTCGTCTACGTACAGACATACAATCACGTAAGTATCAGGTTTGCCTTCAATGTAAATACATTTATCACACTCATTGATCTTAAAGCCATTTGACATCATCGTTCTGTCAAATTTCTCATGCCATTATTTCGGCGCCTGTTTCAGCCCGTACAATGACTTGACTAGTTTGCATACTTTATGCTCTTGTCTGGGAGTAACAAACCCTTCAGGTTGTTCTATATATATCTCCTCTTCCAGTTCTCCATTTAGAAAAGTTATTTTTACATCCATCTGATGTATTTCGAGGTTATAGAGTGCTGAAACTGCTATGAGTACTCTAATAGATGTGATTCTTGTAACCGGCGAATACGTGTCAAAATAATCATACCTTGCCTTCTTTTTGAACCTTTTAGCTACCAATCAAGTTTTTATTTGTTGATTGATCCATCAGCTTTGTATTTCCTTTTAAGGATCCACTTACAACCTAAAAGTTTACAACCTGGTGGAAGATCCACGATTTTCTACGTGGTTTTGGATGATAGATTTTATCTCACTGTTGATGGCTTCTGGCCAGAGAGGAGCTTCTGCACTAGACAATGCCTCTTGGATTGTCTCAGGTTCATTTTCTAACATGTGTGTCAAAAAATCTGGACTAAACGTCTTGGCCATTCTAGCCCTTTTGCTGTATCTAGGTTCCTCAACAACTTGATGAGAATCTTGAGTAGCTTCATGAGCTCTTTTATTAGAACTTAGGTCTTTCCTCTCCTTGTTTGGAAATATATTCTCAAAGAATGTTACATTCCTTGATTCTATGACCATTCTCTCGTTGATTTCAGGATTTTCAGACTTGTACACTAGAAATTGGTATGCGCTACTATTATAGGCGTATCCGATAAAGATGCAGTCAACGGTCTTAGGTCCTATTCTCACCCTTTTAGGTAGAGGTATTTCTACCTTAGCTAGGCACCCCCACACATTAAAATAATCGTAGGAAGGCTTTCTTCCTTTCCAAAGCCGCCCCCCCCCCCCCCCCCCCCCCCCCCCCCCCACACACACACACACACACACCACCACATATTCTGGAGTAAGTTCGAGTTAATCAATATAGTATTCATCATCTCCTTGAGAGTTTGATTCTTACGTTCAGCTACGCTATTTGATTGAGGTGAGTATAATGCAGTCTTCTGATGAGTAATGCCATTTTGTTGGCAGAATTTCTCAAACGAAACTACATATTCTCCCCCTCTATCATTTCGAATCATTTTGATTTTACTGCTAAATTGATTTTCAACCTCATTCTTATAACTCTTAAAATCTTTGAAGGATTTGCTTTTCCTTTCAAGAGATATACACAACAGTATCTTGTGCAATCATCGATAAATGTGATAAAATACTTTTTCCCACCTCTAGTTTGCACGTGTTTCATATCGTAGACGTCTGTATGAATTAACTCTAAAGGTGTTATACTTCTTTCCACTGAATGGAAAGGTGCTTTGCCCATTTTTGCCTCAACACATACTTCACATTTATCGTTTGGGTTAAACTCTATTTTAGGCAACAAATTTAAACTTACCAACTTTCTTAGTGAGCTTAAATTTACGTGTCCTAATCTATCATGCCATAAGTTAGAACACTCAACCAAGTAAGAAAAATTAATAACTTTATTCTTGCCCTCAAAGGCATGTTGTATATTTATTACATTCATCTTGAAGAGTCCCCTTTCAAGGTAATCCTTTCCTATAAATGTACCCACTTTGATCAATACAAACTTATCAGCATAAAAAGCTAGCTTCAGCCTGACTTTGCTTAACAGGGAGTCGGATACAAAATTCTTGTGAATGTCTGGGACATGCAGCACATCCTTGAGGGTCAGCTCTTTCTCCGAGGTCAGCTTAAGGACCACTTTCCCTACTCCAACTACTTTGGAAGTTGAGGAGTTACCCATAACTGCTTTCGTCCGGTGATTGGGATATAGGTCGAGAACATCTCCTTGTCTGAGGAGATGTGGGGGGTTGCCCCTATGTCGATGAACCACTCTCTTGGGTTATCCACCAAATTAGCTTCAAACACTACGGTGGATAGATGTAACTCAAACAGGTCCTCAGCCACGTTAGCTTTCTCACGATTGTCCTTCTTTGCTAGAAGATAATCTTTTGCCATGTGACCGGGCTTGTCGCAGTTGTAGCAATTGCCATTGATCTCCTTAGCATTTTTCTGCTTTGGCTCTTCCTTCTCCTGCTTATTGCCAGACTTCTTTCTCATCTTGCCTGTACCGCCCTCAGCGAGGTGTATCGTGGCTTCAGAGTTGATCTTGTTGCTCTTGACTTCAGACTTTTGGTTGTCTTCCTCAATCCTTAGTCTCACAATCAAGTCTTTAAGGTCCATGTCCTTTCTCTTATGTTTGAGATAGTTCTTGAAGTCCTTCCACAGGGGTGGTAGCTTTTCGATTATTGCCGCCACTTGGAAAGACTCACTTAGTTGCATTCCTTTGGTATGAATCTCATGTAGAATTAGTTACAATTCTTGCACTTGATCTATCACCTTCTTGGAATCAACCATCTTGAAGTCGAGGAATCTTTCGACGATGAATTTTTTTAACCCGGCATCTTCCATCCTATACTTCTTCTCCAGAGAATTCTATAATTCTTTCGTAGTCTTGGTACCTGCATAGATATTGTAAAGGGTGTCGTCTAATCCATTCAGAATATAGTTACGACATAGAAAGTCGTTGTGACTCCATGCATATAGAGCATTGATCTTCTGTTAATCAATCTCATTTTTTGCAACCTTCGGAGCCTCTTCCTTCAAGAATCGGACCAGGTTGAGCGTTGTCAGGTAGAATACCATTTTCTACTGCCACCTCTTAAACTTTGTGCCATTGAACTTTGTCGGCCTTTCTGGTGGACAGTTCCTGGGACAGTCGGTACTGGTGCCTGAGCAGAGCTTAATGATGCCATCTTCAAGTACACAAATTCTCATCTTACGATTATTGTTTGTCAGATGTGGTATACTTGATTAGGATCTTGTAAAGTCGAGACAAGAGTTTGACTCTTTCTCCGTAAGACGAGATTACCCTGTATTCAATGCTTACGGCCTACGGCAATCGTCCCCAAGATATAACGACTTTGTTGCTTCCAATATCGTAGCACAACGATTCTCGAAGCTTCGGACAAACCTTGGATATTCAGAACTTTCTTAGAGAGAGGGAGAGAAGAATAACTATTTCTAATGAATGCTTATACAATGAGTTGTGAGGGTGAGATACAAATGAGGGGGAGATGCCTATTTATAGGCTGTGGAGGCAGGCATTTTCGAGGGGGCACGAGGCAATTCCGAGGAGATTCGGAGGCCAGCAGGCAGGCTGTCCTTCAGGCACCTCTCCAGCTAATTCGTTCATGGCTCTTCGGAGCTCGTAGGCACCCCTTCATCAGGTGACAGGCAGCACGCTCGTGTCGCTTTGGTGTTCTTAATTCGCCTGTGCGTCCTTCAAGTTTGCTCGTGATCCTTCTGCCGTCTGGAAGTATCGTGACTCTTTCGGCCAGCACTTCTGGTCGTGACCCTTCATCCGAAAAATTCTGGAGTCTTCCAAAATTTCCCAGCCTTTTGCACCTCCTCATGTCCCTGCGCAGGTCACCGAAGATGTGCAAGTGGTTTCTAAATTTTGGCAAAACTTTAAGGCTCCTGACGATGCGTACGTGCAAAGTGCACCGCAAAGCGGCCATTGCGACCTGCGTCCAATGTGTCATGCGCACACGCACATGCGCGTGCTCATTAGCACCATTCTCACAATGGTCCGAGTTAGCTTTTCAGGTGGTCAACTCATTTCCTAGCTAACAAGGAGCATCTCTTTATAAACTAGAAAAAATTTGTTGCACTTTCCAATGTGAGATTGTCATTTTCTACTTGGGCTTTCCACTTTGGGGCTTTTCATATTTGGACTTTATGCTTTAATTAGCATTTATTCCAACACCACTCTCACTTATGTTATCAACATTTTTTTAAAAGTAAATCACTTATATACCCTTACAAACAAAAAATTAATCCAGGGACAACCGACTCTCCTCTTCGCTGCCAGAATGACGGATCTGTCTCCTCTCCCCCTCCTCCTCCTTCAGCGACCTCGGCTACGCCGTCTATGGCCCCTTGGCCTCGTCGACCTCGACTTCGCCATCTGCAGCCCCCTTGGGTGTCCGATTACTGAGCGATTTCAACCGGAAAAAAAACTTGTATTCAACTCCCATTTTTATTGTTCTTTGTCAATTTCAGAGTAGATTCATGCATAAGAATTGCAAGTGGACGAGAGCTCGGTACGATACACCATGAGCACAGAATTGAGATGTCTAAGGACCCATCGCACACTAGATTATACTAACCCTAACTATTACATGTAGGTTTTGAATTCAGTGGGGACTACATAAAAGATGTCCATACGGAGGGGACTAAATTTAGGTCGTCAGATTTGATTGTCTTTAAATCTGATGGTCAATAACTATCAGGTGATATTGGTTTGCATGTGAAGTGATATTGGTTTGCATGTAAAATGATATTGGTTTGCATGAGACTGGTTTGCATATGAAGTAATATTGGTTTACATGTGAAGTGATATCGGTTTGTATGTATAATGATATTGGTTTGCGTTAGTCCCCATCGGTGGGGAATCTGACCCCATTACATGTACTATCTGGGACATTGTCTTAAATGCCACGCAAATTTTATGGTGTCATAATTAATGACCATTACCAAGGCTTGGATAAAAGAGATTGTGACAATTGGGTAGAAAATTGTTGAGAGTTTAGAGATGTCAAATTTGAGTTTCAGAACTGCAATCGCACTAAAATTTAACAGATTTGATTTTGCCTGTCTAATTAAATAACGCCACTTTTTTTATGAGAAAATATGAATGTCTATGACCTCTTTATTGAGAACGGAATTAAACTCGACTACATTGAGGAGGCACAACTCCCGTTAGATCGGCTATATACGTATCTAAACAATTGGAAGATGAAAGGTCCACACTTCATGATCCAAATCTAGTGATAAGGTGAGTTTGGAGAGGACATTCACTTCATGTCTGAATAAGCTATATCAGCTATGGATGGTCAAGAAAACAATGAGCATGGTGGATGAGGTTGGCATGAGGATTGTCTCACCGTTGCTCACGTTCAAAGATACACTACTAGTGACGTGCAATTGATAATTGTAAAGGCCGCCCGCGACGCCTACAATCCAATTGTTTACTCCATCTCGAACTATACCCCGAGGGTCTCGAATTATAGAGCGAAGTTCTATCAGTGTTGAACTTCACAAACAATCCTGGGGGTCGCGTCCAAGTTACTATACCTAGCATTAAATAACGCCACTTCTGTATGCAACGAAATTGGACATAGATTTTTTTTTTGGGTGAACATTGGACATAGTTTATTTCCGAAAAAAACACAAGACATTTAGAACTTCAGAAATGTAAAGAACATAAAAGGAAAGTAGAAGACAGAAACCAACTCATTTATTACGCAACAGCAAATAACTACTCATCAATAAAGCATAAATTCGCCAACCTCTTGGCCGTCAATTAATGGGGACAACCGATCTATGTACATAGGTGACAAAATTAATGTTGACTTTAGTCCACCTCATTTAAAGCCACCAATACTCGTCACTTCCTCTTTATAAATCCAACTACATATTTCCCCTTCAACACAAATTTATTGTGCATATACCACTTGCCAATTGGCCCCTTTTCCTCGCTCCGAAATTTTTACGAAATAACTTTCCCACGCAAATTATACGTGTGTCACTCGATCTTAGGCTACATACACTCTTTAAAGCTACATTTCCTTGGACACCATCTCACTAAAATGGAGATATCTACAAGTGCATTCTTTGGGGGACTCAAGAGGTTCAGGAGGAGGAGAAGATACAGTAGGCTTGGGGGAGGACAGAGGAAGGATCCAAGAGGGAGGAAATGGAGGTTTAATTACAAGATTAGAGTGACCAAGTTGAGGCCGAGAGTGATAATTATTCCTCCTCTTAAGCTTCTGAGAAGGTTTAGAGATGCTTATGTGAAGATGATGCTTAGTTTCGCCGGCCATTTGGTGCAGTTGAATAGTGGCGGCAATGTCTTCGTTGCCAAGAGAATTCCTGAGATGCCTAACAGGTCCAAGCATTCAACGCCCACTTGGCCGACTAATTCAGTTCGAATCGGGTAGTATTTGTTGTTTCGGAGGTGTGGTGTACTTGATTAGGATCTTTGGCAGTCGAGACAAGTATTGGACACTTTCTCCGTAAGACGAGATTGCCCCGTATATTTCAGTGCGGTACGAGCTTCGGCAATCGTCCCCAAGATACAACGACTGTTTAGGGCATTTCCAAGACCGTTGCACACGTATCTCGAAACTTTCGGGTGAACCCTTATATACTCAGAACTTTCAGACTCTTGTAAGTGAAGAATGGGGGGAGAGGAGAAGACAACAATGCTCGGAGATGCAAATGCTGATGGGATGAGATTTATGGCAAGGGGGCAGACCTATTTATAGGCTGGAGTAGGCAGGAAGGCAACCACCCCGAAGGGACGCGTCCGCTCGGCCAACAGGCTGACTGGCTGCGCTCGTGGCCCTTCGGTGGCTTCTGGATCCTTTCAGGCGCGCCCAGGCTGCGCTGGTGCCCTTTCGCGATGGATCTCGCAGCCCTTCGGCCTTCTAGAAGTCTCCTGGACGTTCTAGTCCGTCGTGCCTCTTCGGTGGCCAACAACCCTAAACCCTAAACCTCGTGCTCGTGCTCGTGCTCGTGCTCGTGCTCGTGCTCGTGCTCGTGCTCGTGCTCGTGCTCGTGCTCGTGCTCGTGCTCGTGCTCGTGCTCGTGCTCGTGCTCGTGCTCGTGCTCGGACGGTGCTTCGCACCGTCCTCGCAGCTAGCGGTGGGTCAGCCTTTAGGTAGTCAACCAAGTTTGAGAGGTGAGGAGGGGAATTCCTTATAAACAAGGAAATCCTCCTTGCTCTAATCAATGTGGTAATGCAACCTTTCCATTTCCCTTTTGGGCCTCCACTTTGGGCCTTACCATTTTGGGCCAAATGCATTAAAATGCATTCAACCCAACAATCCCCCGAAAGTTCTGACGTGTTATTATTGCATTGAGACAGGTAGCTTGCGGCTTTGAACCTTCTCTAGTAATATGTTATCGGATTTACTCGCTGCTCGGTGAACGTGATGTCTTGAACCGTCAGCTTTTGGTGTAAACCAAGACAATAACATTTACATAATAATAACCCTAGTATATTTGGGTTCTCACGTTGTGTCTGTTTCGGCCATGGACCGTATCTTGGATTCATAAGTATTTTTCCCATTTGAAGCGGCCTCACTTCACACTTACATAGGTGATCTCCTATCAGGAGTATCCTGCCACACTCCACCTTAATCAAGGTATAGGAATTATTAAAAGCGTAACCTTACCACACCGCTGCAGGCTAACACCTGGGCAGCTTCTGAGAATGAGATAGGTTCCAGGTGATTAACTGAACCCTCCATAACTTAGTTGTCTCATTGAACCAAGTTTGTGGGATCTCCACTCATCATGGTTGAGTTACCGCTATGGACGTTCTTTAGTGTGTAGATTTTAATCCCATTCTCCTTACTGCGTTGTACATTTGATCTCTATTGATTCCTTTTGTAAAAGGATCAGCTAAGTTGTCCTTGGACTTTACATAATTAATGGTGATCACCCCACTAGAGATCAATTGTCTAATGGTATTGTGTCTCCGACGGATATGTTGAGACTTTCCGTTGTACAATGTACTTTGTGCTCTCCCGATTGCAGACATGCTATCACAATGTATCAATACGGGAGGTACTGGTTTGTTCCAGCACGAAATATCCTCTAGGAAGTTTCTGAGCCATTTAGCTTCTTTCCCAGCTTTGTCTAGTGCTATAAACTCCGACTCCATGGTGGATCGAGCTATGCACGTTTGTTTAGAGGACTTCCAAGACACAGCTCCTCCTCCTATGGTGAATACGTATCCACTCGTAGATTTGGAGTCCTTAGTGTCCGATATCCAGTTTGCGTCACTGTATCCTTCTAATACAGCTGGATATTTAGCATAATGTATGCCATGGTTTATGGTATATTTTAAATACCGTAAAACCCTTTCCAGAGCTAGCCAGTGATTCCTCCCTGGATTACTTGTGAATCTACTAAGTTTACTAACTGAGTACGCAATATCGGGGCGAGTGCAGTTTGTTAAATACATCAAGCTCCCGATAATTTGCGCATACTTCAGTTGAGATACTGGGTCCCCTCGATTCTTGGCTAAGTGTAGATTCAAATCTACTGGAGTCTTAACCGGAGGTTTGTCAAAAGCTTCAAATTTCTTGAGCACGCTTTCCACGTAGTGGGATTGCGTCAAGATAATTTCGTCAGCTTTCCTAGAAATTTTTATTCCTAGTATGACGTCTACCAGACCCATATCTTTCATGTCAAAGTGATTCTTTAACATGTTCTTAGTTTTCACAATAACCTCTTTATTGCTTCCCGTAATTAGCAAGTCATCTACGTAGAGACATACAATTACGTATGCTTCAGGTGTGCCTTTAATGTAAATACATTTATCGCACTCATTGATCTTAAATCTATTTGACAGCATTGTTCTGTCAAATTTCTCGTGCCACTGTTTCGGCGCTTGTTTTAGCCCGTATAGTGACTTGACTAGTCGACACACTTTATGTTCTTGACCGGGAGTCACAAACCCTTCAGGTTGCTCCATGTATATCTCCTCTTCCAGTTCTCCATTTAGGAAAGCTATTTTTACGTCCATTTGGTGGATCTCGAGGTTATAGAGTGCTGCAACAGCTATGAGTACTCTAATTGATGTGATTCTTGTGACCGGTGAATACGTGTCAAAGAAATTATATCCCTCCTTCTGTTTGAACCCCTTAGCTACCAATCGAGCTTTGTACTTGTCGATTGATCCATCAGCTTTGTATTTCCTTTTTAGGATCCACCTGCATCCCAAAGGTTTGCAGCCCGGTGGGAGATCCACGATTTCCCACGTGTGGTTTTGCATAATGGATTCTATCTCACTATTGATAGCTTCCTTCCAGAGAGGAGCATCTGGACTGGACAATGCCTCTTGGATTGTCCTGGTTCATCTTCTAACGCCTAGGTTAGATAGTCCGGACCGAAAGATTTGGTTACCTTCGTCCGTTTACTACGTCTAGTTTCATCATCTTTCTGATTTGACCCTTGCGTAGTCTCGTGAGCCCTTTTCTTCGGACTTGCTTCCTTTATTTCCTTATTAGGAAAGCTATCTTTAAAAAACATTGCGTTCCTTGATTCTATGACCATACCCGTGTTTATCTCAGGGTAGATTTATGCACCAAGAATCGATAAGCACTACTATTTTGTGCATATCCGATAAAGATGCAATTAATGGTCTTGGGTCCTATTCTCACCTGCTTAGGCTTAGGTACTTCGACCTTTGCTAGGCACCCCCATACTTTAAGGTAACCGTAGGAAGGCTTCCTTCCTTTCCATAGTTCATATAGGGTTTTATCCTTTTTCTTGTGTGGCAATTTGTTTAGAATGTGGTTAGCTGAGAGCACAGCTTCCTCCCACATATTCTGGGGTAAGCCCGAGCTAATCAACATAGCGTTCATCATCTCCTTAAGAGTTTGATTTTTGCGTTCAGTTACGCCATTCGATTGAGGTGAGTATGGAGCAGTCGTCTGATGAATAATGCCATGTTCTTGACAGAGTTCCTCAAACGGAGCTACATATTCTCCTCCTCGATCACTACGGATCATTTTGATTTTTACGCTGAGTTGATTTTCAACCTCATTCTTATATCTCTTAAAAGCATCAAGAGCTTCGTCTTTGCCCTTTAGGAAATATACGTAACAGTATCTCGTGCAATCATCGATAAACGTGATGAAGTATTTCTTCCCGCCTTTAGTTTGCACGTGTTTCATATCGCAAGTGTCCGTATGAATTAACTCTAAAGGCGTAGTACTTCTTTCCACCGAATGGAAAGGTGCTTTGGTCATTTTAGCCTCCACACATACTTCACATTTATCGGATGGGTTGAACTCTAGATTCGGTAATAAATTTAAACTTACTATCTTTCTTAGCTAGTTTAGATTTACGTGTCCTAATCTACCATGCCATAAATTAGAACACTCTGCCAAGTAAGAAGAAGCGTTAACTTTATTTTCACCGCTAAAGGTGCGATGTACAGTTATTACATTCATCTTAAACAGCCCCCTTTCTAGATAACCCTTTCCTATGAATTGACCCGCTTTAGTCAGTACAAACTTATCAGCCTCAAATACAAGCTTAAGACCGGCTTTGCTTAACAGTGAGCCAGAGACTAAGTTCTTGCGGATGTCCGGGACATGCAGCACATCCTTGAGGGTCAGCTCCTTTCCTGAGGTCAGCTTCAGGACCACCTTACCCAGACCGACGATCTTGGACGTTGTAGAGTTTCCCATGAACAGCTTTCGATCGGTGATCGGAATATAGTTCGAGAATATCTCCTTGTCCGAGCAGACGTGGCGGGTAGCTCCAGTGTCTACGAACCACTCTCTCGGATTGTCCACCAGGTTGGCTTCAAACACCACGGCTGACAGATCCATCTGGGACAAGTCTTCAGCCAGGTTAACCTTTCCTTGGTCGTCCTTCTTCGGCTGGCGAAAGTCCTTAGCCATGTGTCCGGGTTTGCCGCAGTTGTAGCAGTCGCCCTTGATCTTCTTTTTCTTCTTGGGCTCTTGCTTCTCCTGCTTATCCCCGGACTTCTTCCTCTTCTTGCTACCTTTTCCCTCGGCGAGGTACACGGTGGTCTCGGGGTTGGCCTTGCCTTGCTTGACTTCGAACTTTCGGTTGTCTTCCTCGATCCTAAGTCTCACGATCAGGTCTTCTAGGCTCATGTCCTTCCTCTTATGCTTGAGGTAGCTCTTGAAGTCCTTCCAGAGCAGGAGGAGCTTCTCGATCATCGCAGCTACTTGGAAGGACTCGCTGAGTTGCATCCCTTCAGCTTGGATCTCGTAAAGGATCAGCTGCAACTCCTGCACTTGGTCGTTGACCTTCTTGGAGTCTACCATCTTGAAGTCGAGGAATCGTCCGACGATGAATTTCTTCATCCTGGCATCCTCCATTTTGTACTTCTTCTCGAGTGAACTCCACAGCTCTTTAGCGGTCTTAGCTTCCGCGTAGACGTTGTAGAGCGTGTCATCTAGTCCATTCAGGACGTAGTTCCGGTATAGGAAGTCGCTGTGACTCCATGCATCGAGGGCGTTGATCTTCTGTTGATCTGCCTCATTTTCTGCCACCTTCGGAGCCTCTTCCTTCAAGAATCGGACCAGGTTGAGTGTCGTCAGGTAGAACAACATCTTCTGTTGCCACCTCTTGAATTCGGTACCGTTGAACTTGGCCGGCCTTTCGGCGTGGACAGTTCCCGGGACCGCTGGTGCTGAGCTTGTTGATGCCATCTTCAAGTAACACAATCTCGACTTACGATTGTTATTTAAGAGGTATGGTGTACTTGATTAGGATCTTTGGCAGTCGAGGCAAGTGTTGGACACTTTCTCTGTAAGACGAGATTGCCCCGTATATTTCAGTGCGGTACGAGCTTCGGCAATCGTCCCCAAGATACAACGACTGTTTAGGGCATTTTCAAGATCGTTGCACACGTATCTCGAAACTTTCGGGCGAACCCTTATATACCCAGAACTTTTGGACTCTTGTAAGTGAAGAATGGGGGGAGAGGAGAAGACAACAATGCTCCGAGATGCAAATGCTGCTGGGATGAGATTTATGGTAAGGGGGCAGGCCTATAAATAGGAGGTATGGTGTACTTGATTAGGATCTTTGGCAGTCGAGGCAAGTGTTGGACACTTTCTCTGTAAGACGAGATTGCCCCGTATATTTCAGTGCGGTACGAGCTTCGGCAATCGTCCCCAAGATACAACGACTGTTTAGGGCATTTTCAAGATCGTTGCACACGTATCTCGAAACTTTCGGGCGAACTTATATACCCAGAACTTTCGGACTCTTGTAAGTGAAGAATGGGGGGAGAGGAGAAGACAACAATGCTCGGAGATGCAAATGCTGCTGGGATGAGATTTATGGTAAGGGGGCAGGCCTATTTATAGGCTGGAGTAGGCAGGGAGGTAGCCACCCCGAAGGGACGCGTCCGCTCGGCCAACAGGCTGACTGGCTGCGCTCGTCTCCCTTCGGTGGCTTCTGGATCCTTCCAGGCGCGCCCAGGCTGCGCTGGTGCCCTTTCGCGATGGATCTCGCAGCCCTTCGGCCTTCTGGAAGTCTCCTAGACGTTCCAGCCCGTCGTGCCTCTTTGGTGGCCAACCTGAAGGCGTTCGCAGCTCCTCGTCGCTTCGATAGCTGCGCAGCTGCCTCCGGACCCGGGCAAAATACTTAAGGCTCCTCCAGCTCCTCGCGACGATGCGCACGTGCTTTGTACCGTCCTCGCAGCTAGCGGTGGGTCAGCCTTTAGGTAGTCAACCAAGTTTGAGAGGTGAGGAGGGGAATTTCTTATAAACAAGGAAATCCTCCTTGCTCTAATCAATGTGGTAATGCAACCTTTCCATTTCCCTTTTGGGCCTTACCATTTTGGGCCAAATGCATTAAAATGCATTCAACCCAACAGTATTTAGTTTACACTTTTGTGTTTTCGAGAGCTCAAACTCGGGATCTATATTTAGTTTGTAGTTTTTTTATTTGGGATTAATTAGACAATTACCTCGCATTTTCCGTTCTTGATTTACTTTTAGATCTATTTGTATTAAGTTATTGACTAGTTTCCTCTTTGAAATGATAACTTATGCATTGACTTGTATAATATTTTGAAGACTCTTTGCTTAACGGATACTGAAATGGAGAGAATACGATAAACAAGCTATAATCTTATATACGGATATTCTAAATTTAACAAAATATTTTGAATTCGAATACTGAAAACATAATTACACGACTATTTTTTAATACAAATTTTGGCCAGATCAGCAAAGTTTTTAATAACTTCTTCACGAAACAGGCAACGGGCACAATTGTCCTATTGTTGTAGATTAGTCGAGTTTTTTCAAACGTGGTACTGTTGATGTTGCAATAAGGGATTAATTTATTTCAAGAAAGCAATGAAAAATAAGACGAAAATTATTTTTCCAAAAACCTGAAAGCGTCAATATTATAAACCTTAGAATTAATATGTGCAAGTCTTGCCAAATCATTGACATAATCAAGAACATATTTCACTTTAAAAAAACAAAAGAACATATATAGGGGAATAAACTAACTCGTTTTGGTTATACAAAAAAAAACTCATTTGGGCTTTGTTCCGAATATCCGAAGGCTGGAAATTTCGAGCCCAAAAGTTGCTCAAGCCCATCATCACTTGTTATCCATTCTACGGCCAGATGCTAACGTTGACATCCGCCGGGGAGAAAAAATAATTTTGAATAGTTCGGCTCTAAATTTAGATGTTAGAAAAACAAAAAAAAATACAATTCATGGTTAAGTGGTGACGATCGATTCCGGTTTTGTTTGAATCACTCCAAATTTCACAGAAGGGTTGTGTTGGTTTTATTATGAAAAGTTCTATTATGGTCATTATATGTATATTACTTTTCCTATTCGACAATTATGATTTCACAATCTGTAAGATTTACGAGAGTCAAACAAATTCTACTTTCTTTATATTAAAATTTATTGAATTTTAACCCCATAGCTAAGTTTTAACGGTGCAACAAGTTGGTGGGGCTGATGGTATATTAGTACAAACTAATTCATAAGCATGATTGCATTTTTCTCAAATTAATTTACCATATGTTTTTTGAAAGGTAATCTCATACTTCTTGTATTATGAGATTGAGTTGGGAAGGTACTACACATTTTGTCAGTTAAGCTTCGGCGGTAGATGAAGTAAATAATTGTGCGCATATAGTCTCAATCTAAATTTACGCACAAGAGAAATTTTAGCATACTTGACTTCATTTTCTACTTGCCAATCTATTAAATTAGAGTTAGCATTGATAAAGTCAATGGCTAAATCAGTTTACCATATTATAATGGGTTGGTAAATTACCTATTGGTTAGCCAATGAGAGATTGTTCCAAGTTGGGTTAGGTGTGACCTGTTAAGCATAAAAAAGGAAATAATATATCAGAAGGTCAAAGAAGACATTACCATCTTACGTTTATATATAGTCTATAGATACTAGATGACCCAAATACAAGAAATACTCTTCACCAATAGATCATTAATGGGCATTCACATGAAGCTGATTCTATTGCTTGTGTTACTCTCTTCTCTCAGGAGCTTGGAGTCCACTTCCATTCATCAAGGTATTTTATAAGTCGTTTTAGTGAATTTCCAAAGATGAGGTAGGTATTTGTAGCTTGACCATTGCCCGTATTTGTTTAAGAAGAGCATTTATTGGTGTTCAGAGTTGAAGGTAAGAAAGCTAGGCAGTAAAGTGATGCCAAGCCCACCACCTCCTCCGGCTATAAGCCAGAAGCAACACCAAGTGCCGCCGGAGCTGCCGCCTTCAACTTCGGCAAATCCAATCGGAGCAAAATAGCCCTTAGTTTTTCAATAATTTCAAATACATCTACATTTTCTTGTTCTTAAGTGCTACCAATAAAATTTTCTCATATTTATATAAAAAGAAGTATGTGCCTTCTTGCTCACCTATTCCAAATCTTACCGACAAATAAGATAATGAAGTCTTGAGTTTCAACTTTTCGGAGTGGAATATTGTTAAATAGTTGTTAGAATAATTTTGTAAGGTCCTTTACAGTTCGAATCTGAATTCGTTAGTTTATTGGGTATCTAGTAGTATAATAAAACCTATCTAAAATTCCAGACAAATGAAATTAAGAGACTTGATGAATGTATATTATGAATCGTTTCCACCAATGTCTTCGATTTGGAGATAGTTTGTGCATGATCACGTATTTTAGTCAATTAAATTGTTTTGATTATATGTTAAAATTCCTGTATTAAATCCAAAAATTTTAAAATAATGAATAAGTGAAGTCTAGTTTGTTTCATAAATAATCCATATCTATTTCATAAGCAACGCAAAATTTATACTAAAAACAAAAATTAAGTATATTTGGACCCCGATGAGAACATCGTTGCAAGATTTTGTGCTTCGTAGAACCGGAGTCAACGCGCTTCGATAAGGCTCCTGTAATAACTAAACTAAATGTTGGAACAAGAATAACCGCGTTGACTGTATTTTTTTTATAATTATATTCAGAGAAGCATACTTGCAAGTAGAAATGGCTCTAGTATTTTTTTTCATTCGTAAAATTTCAATCGTGAAGATATTATCGACTACATGTTTAGGTCATGAGAGTGTTTAATTTTTAGGTCATGAGAGTGTTTAATTTTTAGTGAGAATTCAACCAAATGATACATGGCGGTTTATGTCTCAATATGTTTTTTTTGGTGGGATGTCTCAATAATTATTTCACGAAACAGACAACGGCCACTGTTGACCTCGTCTTTTTTATGAGATAATTTCTCTCAAGGCATGGTAATGTTACTGTTGCAATACAGGTTGATTTATATCAAGAAAGAAAAGAAATATAGATAGAATATTATTTTCCAAAAATCTGAAAGCGTCAAGATTAGGACCTGTAGAATTAATTAGTACCAGTCTCGCCAGACATTAAAAAGAATAAAGAGTTGGTTTTTTTTTTTGGTTTTGATAAAGAGTTGGTTTGGTTAGATGTCAAAGTCGGATACTAACAGTAAAAATATTACAATTTCTTATCATAGGGTTATTTGGCAAGTAGTTTTTTTAATAAAAATTTTATTGATTATCTTTCGAAAGAGCTCCAAAAGTTACATCCGCTGTACATCATGTACAATATCTAAGATACAAGATAAAACATATCATATTGTCGCTATGACAAGCCCTATCTTAGTACAATTACCGAAGCTCCCCACTAGGATCACCAACCATAACCTATACAAAAGTATTCTCTAACTTACACCTAATAAATTCAAATACAAAAGTATTCTCTAACTTACACCTAATAAATTCAAGTAGTTATTGTTTAACTAAATCTTGAATTTGAACTATGATAATAAAATAGTGCTAATTTTTCTGCGGTGTAATATTTCTCCTTCATTTATGAAATAGATTAAAATTACATTGGAGAGAGATCATGGGATAGACTGTGACGGAATACATGGAATAGAAGGGTCCCACTAATTTGGACCTTGTTAGAACCCTATGCGGTAAAATCCAACGAGTAAAACTTGCTATACAAAAAGAGTACCAAACGATGTTAGTGCTTTTCACGTCAACAAATCAACATTGAGTTCCATCCTTAATAAGGCTCATGGCCACTTCACCTGAGGGTAAGCAAGATATTTTCACCTAATAAAATCTGAATTAATTCACCTAATAAAATGTTAAGAAATCATCACCCAAAAGAATAATAACGCACAAAGAATACGGACACAAGAAATTACGTAGTTCGGCCCAATATTTATGTTCACGGGGAGAAAGGATAACCTTTATTGATGAGATTCGAGCTACAAATCCATACATGAACTAGGATAATATGTCTTTATATAGAGACAAATTATTGTACATCAAGTAACCTATCTAGGTTGTCCTAGGAATTCAAAACAATAGTCCGAACAAAACAGAAAATACTTTGCAGTACATCCTAGCGGGCACTGGGTCATCAACTTTCCAAACTTCTATTTGCACCCCCTAAACTAGGCCCAACTAATTCCGAGCAATTCCCAACATAAGATTCTCATACATGCTAAAAAACAAACAAAGAACTAATCTAATTAGTAAGCAAGATATTTTTCAAGTAAACTTTTTATTGATAGCACCTTATATAATTATATTCAAATTTTTACTGGATCAATTAATCAATCATGCATGAAAAACAAGCAAATGTAAATCAAGTGGCAGGTTCCAGCGTTAGTCAAACGCATCCCTATGCTCGCGCCTGTAAGATTCTGGTTACTCGCCGGCCGTCGTATAATTGGATTTGGACAGACGGGCCAACTTGCAAGGATTTATTATTACAATATCTGATGCTTTCTTTTTCTAAAGCTCCTCTAAACTATCCAAGGTAGGGAACCGAAGCATTATTAGCCCATGCCTCGCTCCAACCCAAAAAGGAAAGCACAATTAGAAAATTATAAAATGGTATGATAGTAGTCTCATCCCGTAGTTTATTGTTGTTCGTACAATCTCCGTATTGGATACAAAAATTCTAACAAAATCTATATTATATCTTGAAAAATGAGAAATTGTTGTAGTTTAATTTCAAATTTTGTTTAAATCTATTTTATGAGAATGTAACAGAAAATAACGTGTCCCTTATGTGATTAGTTTTTTTCAAAATTGAATTAATCATTTTTTGAAAATTGATGAAATATACATGCATAATACGTTTGGCTGAATAACATTTCATCAATACCGACTACTTAAACATAGTGATTTTATGAAAGCCACAACATACCAATCAATAAATTTGGAGAGGGAAAATTCCATAAAATTTACGAGAGAAAGTGATTGTTGTTGACAAAATATCAGCCAGCTCGGCTGGGTCTCCAAATTAATTAACGAATCAAATTGGAGAATAGTGGAAATTGCCATGTGGGGTTTCGACCAAGGTTGTTAGGATCTAGAATTAACTTATAGAATCTTAGGATTTTTCGATTCATCATGGACAAAACAAGTCAAAACCTGTGCAAAATTAGGAGTCGAGCAGGATTGGTGGAATTTGAGTGATAACTCCTGAGATCTACGAATTGGAGCGGTGGGATGTTTCTCAACGTTTCCAGAAGAGAGAGAGAAGGATAAGGGATTATCCTTCGTTTAATATTTTAATAATATTTGTTATCCAAATAACTATACTTCTTTTACTGTGTAGACCAAAACACAAAAATCTACTATATTTTGTTTAATATTTTTCAATAATATTTATTATTCGAATAACTATTGATCGACTAAAATATTTAAAATGACACGTTTGGTAATTGTTGAGCCCATAAATTAATAATCAAATTTATATTAATTAATATCTCTGAAATTAATAGTTTTAGAGTTATTTAAATCCATATTTTCATCCTACCAATTTTTTGCCACTTATTTCTTTTACATCAATTTTGATGTTTATTTTATTTTCTTTATTGCTTATCAAACCACATTATGTAAGATATGTAGTAGATTATCATTAAAAAATGTATTGAATTGAGATTTTTGTGTGTAAATTTATGAAGAAAAATTGGTCATTAGTGAAAAAAGTTTATGAAAAGGTTATTAATCTTAGTTATTTCTATAATTTTATCTATTTGGTGGATCTTACGATCCGTGTTACGATCCTACGATCTACGCTTTCTCTATGCCCAAACGATCTTTAGTGGGATCCCGATTTTGACAACCTTGGTTTTGGTTTTGACACGTGTTAAAGGAGGAAAATATCATATATGGACCATATAACATGAAACCGTAGGCTGCTTATATAAAGTTGGAAGATAAGGTACTTCTGAGGGTTGCTTTATATGTTTTTTACTTTCCAGGTTCTCCATGCTTCTTGGCAAGTTGCATTGTGGACAATATACCTCTTTAATTAAAGGTGCAGTGAAATTTGACGTTTCGGTCCAGCTTACTAAGGCATGATATACCTAGATTAAATGACAAGTAGGTTGATCTAGAGTTACAAATTTGGATTATTGAAAATGCACAAGTGTAATTTATATTGAAATTTTTTTGTTATCTTTAAAAAAATTTATCTGACTGAAAAGTAGATTAGTTAGTTAATAAATATTGCATTTAATGAAAAGTAGATTAGGGCCTAGATAGACGTATTGCATTTGATTATATATATTGCATTTCGACCAACAACTACTTAGATTAACTGGTAATATATTTGGTTTAGTTTAACTAAGATATCTCGAATTCGAACTATTGTGAATGCAACATTTTTAATTACATGTTGTGAAAATGTTGTCACAATTCAAAAGTCATACTCGACTCTAATTTAATAGTTGGCCCGATAAATATCTAGATACTAAGAATTATAAAAAATTATAGAATTTCAATTGCTCAAACTCACAACAATCTTCATTTTCCCTCGCCCTGCTACTTTATCACTTATTTTGATATCAGATTTTTGTAAAAAAAATGCAAGAATTATTTCCGAATTAGATCTCTAATTTTTTGATTTAAATAGAATAATCCATATACAATTGATCAACCAAAATTTAGTGGTCGACCTGACCAACTTTACAGGAACATTCAGTTTGCTATAGTGGGTCACGGTCTCCGCGACCCATTGCCTGAGAAGTCAAACCATCCATTGGTTGCGGTGGATCTTAATAACGTACTTACCTCAATGGTCGAGACACCCAAAACCCACACCACTCAAATGTTTTTTTTAATAAGTAAAACCCACACCACTCAATGATTTTGACTTTGTGCATAAACCTGATCCTATCTCGAGATATAGGAATCCCAACTGCACCCGAAATTCTCTTTCAGATTTAAATCTTGATTAGTCAGTTTACGAGTACCGTATCTTACAAGCATAATTTGAGAAAAGTTTACAAGTTTGGCACGTGACACAAATTACAGAAGCCAAATAAGATATGGTTGGTGAAGATGGTTAGAGATGGAGGACCATGTTAGGGTTTGGGATGAGGTAACAGTTGGTGGAGAATACGTAGAAGTTTCTGCTTATCTCGTGACAAGCAGTTACAAGAGGACACAGGTCAGAGGCCAGGAGGAGTAAAGGAGTACACTAACAATAGGATCCTTCCTTTCATCATTTTTATTTCTATGGCAGAATAGTATTATCATCTAACGACCACTTATTCTTCTTCTAGTCATTAGCTTTGGTTGATATCATTTAGTATCCAGACACACTATAACGACTAATTTAATTTTGAGTCTAGTAGGACTTTTGAAAGATGACAAAATTTTCTCAAACAAGTATTTTAACACTGGTGTTTGCTCGAACTCGAGACTTCTTGATTTTATTGTATCAACCAAAAATGGTTGATATCACTTAGTATCCGGACCCCCACTATAGCAACTAATGCAAATTTGAGACATGTAGGACATTTGAAAGATGACAAATAAACGTTTAACACCATTTATTCTCAATAGCTCAAACTCGACACTTCTTGTTTAAAATTTTCTACCGGTTAATCTAAGCATTCTCCCATTCCTTCCCTATAAATAGCTGCTATTAGGACTTCCAAATAGGTCATCCCCCAAATAATATATAGCAGACATATGTCCTCCCTCCATGGTCTTCTCTTTCTTTGTGTATTTCCCATCCAACCTTCCTTGCCATTTAAAGCAACTCATATAAAACCAAAACAAAGAAGGATACTTAAAATGGTAGCAGTAGTCTAGAAGGTGTAGGCTCTGGCTGGTTAGAGGTGAAGAGAGAGTAAGAGTTTGGTGATGTTGTTGACAGAAGATAGAGAGCACAGATGGTGATATGCAAAACTGACATTAAAAAAACCAAATCTTCAGATATTTTAGGGTTCTGATCTCTGTGTTTGCATCTAACTCCTTTGTTCTGTCATCACTTTCAAAATACTCTCTCAACATTCTCTTCATCCTCTCATGTTTAGGCTCTCTAATAAGTCTGACGGCTCTTTCAGAATTTGAACCCTGGACTAGAATCGAAGATTGATTTATTTCTCTTTATCAATCAAATTTCTGCACTTGTACTGATCATGTTCATCACTATAACATGTTTTAATCTCTATTTATTAGACTTGTTTTGTTGGTTAAACTTCTAATTAATTTCATCGCTGTCTTCTAATTTCCAATTTAGCTAACCTCTTTGCAGATGAAAAATAGAGAAACCTTTCTGGTAATAGGGTATTGTGAGGCCACTGCAAGAGTTGTTGATGATATTGAACCAGGAGGGCTTCTTGAGAAAATTTCTTTTTTTCCTGTCCTTTATTTTTTCATATGGTTCTAAATATATGATTTAAGTTGTCAGGTAATGTTTGATGGCTGCGTAAAGAGATGATACATGATCAGCTTGAGGAAAAATCAAGGCATGCTTCCAGGTGAACATTTGATCAATTATATTTAATTTGTTCGAGATCAAGTTAGGACACTTAATGAGCTGACATATTCAGGTTCGGATCGAGTAAAATATTTTAAAGATGTCAGTGCTCTCCTAACATATGTTTAACGTTGATGCATTACCAATTTCTGGAACTGTATACTATATTTTGTACCTCAACAATAATGAAATCACTTGTAGGCCAATGGCTACCACTTTCCAAATTAGAGGACTTTTAATGCCACCAATTTCGATATTTTTTCTTCCAAATCCTCCGGATTGGAGGACTAGAAGACTGCCAAGGAATTCTGCTCATGATTTTATAATTCTATCAACTACTTGACGATGATATGATGATGATGATGCTAAGCTAGGTCCATTTGTAGATAACAAGGTCAGTTTGTAATTTGTGATTGGATATTTGAACAAATTTGTTGACATGTTTCCAGGACTTGTGCCTATGCAACCATATCTTTCATTAGCATGGAAATGGAGAAATGAATATCTTTACCCCAATTTATAATTTAGTTGGGGTGTTTAGAATTGAGTACTATCTGTCTACACTTAACCGATGATTTTTTAATAATTTTTTTTAATTAGTAAAATTTTAACTGAGGTGTCCTTGAGAGAATAAAAAACGATAACTATAGATATTGTTGCTCTACTGGTCTGGTCTCTCAAGCAAGTTGAACTCACAAGATGTATTGTGGTACTTGACTTCATTGGCGTAGTTCTGTATCTTTGGCTAGGGGATATGTAGTTGACTGCTTCGATTGCATGCTGTGCAATCTGGCACCTTTTTGTACACATCTTTTCCTGGTGAAATAAATCTATATACTTTTAGGGAAAAAAAACACCCTAAGCTCAAGCTCTTCATAGATGAACAGTGACCGCTGGTTCATTAAGAAGATTAAATTCTTTTACATAAGATGTCGAGTTTAAACTTTGTGACTATAACAAACACCGGTAGAAAAATTGTCCCGTTCGCAGGACCTAACTACTCCAATGATTAATCGTTGACCATGAATATAACAACAAATAACAATAGACAAAGAGATGGACAATAGTGCACCAATCCAACTATTGGAGGGCAAAGATGATGCAAGAAAATGGCAACTTGCTATTTAATTGTTGGGGTACACGTTCGTACTCTATTTGTTGGGTATGGAGACGAAGACTTCAGAACTAAATGACAACCGGTTTGGTCAAGTTGAGACGAGATAACAAGTTGACGTACTTGTGATCATGCGACATTTTTGTTGAGATTTTTTTATGAGGTACGTATATTATGTCGGAAAATCTGAATATAGAAAGTACGTCAACTTTCAAGAGATGATTGGCTCGCTTGTACATATGCTCGTACATTTTTTGGTGAAAAACATTTAGGCAGATTAGTCTAAACCCCGGGATATTATACGGTATTGGGCTTTGTTCCTTTCCCAAACAAAGTTTTTCCGTTTCCACAGGGGATGTGAATTAACCCACCAACCCTTGAGAAATGAGATAAAATCTATTGTCATCATATCCACCATGCGTTCCGTTGTTAATCTACTCATATATTTATGAACAAATGAGCTTAGAAAACTGGAAGAAATGGTTTCTGAAGATATCTGCTGCTTCTGCACTAAAGTGCTGTCACTAATTAACAAGATCCTACTCTTTTCCCGCAGGAGAATTGTGAAGTTCCTCATGATACATACAAAGTTCCAACTAAATAACCGAAAAATAAACAAAAAATGTGCAGTAGTTAGAAGTATTTAACAACTCCACGTGCAGAGGAACTTACAGGGAATGACCGGCGGATTCGACGTCACCAGCATTGCCTTCCTCCCTGAATGAGTGTATGTGCAGCTGCCTTGTAAAGCTAGTAGTTGTGTCCAAGAAATAGAGAAGCGACGATATCATGCAGCAGCAAACGAACATGGGTATCGGACCGAAGATCCACAGAAAAAGAGGGAACGAGAAGTAGAAAGCTCGCAATCCCAGGGACCAAAACATACTGCCGCGGTTTAAGTTTCTCGTGACATACTCGATGGCGTCCTTGTTGTCTTTTGATGTAGGCAGAGCAACCAAGAAGCTGACATGGGCATAGTACCTAATAGACTGCACATTGCAAAGAAATGCAACCAGAAAGCATAGCAAAATGCAGAAGTATTTGATTGAATTAAGGACAGAACTCTCATTCCCGTATATCAACTTCGATGCGGCAGAACTTGAACTGGATGTACTACTGATGACGACAATAATGAACGAACTTAGAGTGATTGCTGTTGTAGCCAAAAGTGTCGACGCCATTATGTTGTTGCGTATGGTTTGGACTGCAAGAGTACCGTTCTTCAGCGGATCCTATCACACAATCAAAAAGATCAAAACGTGGACGATGATCATATGGTTGGGATGCAAAGGAAACAACAGTGAGGAAGCTTCGGAAACACAAAGACAACATTCCTAAATCAGCATGCATAAGACTAAAAAAATCACATCCAGGAAGCTACATACAGAGGCAGAAGATTTCCTATCACATCTATCATGCGAGTTTCTACTCGGTTCAATCCTAAATCAGCATGCATAAAACTAGGAGCACAAATGAAATCAAACCATTACCTCCAATCCTACATATACCGATATTCATATATCGTGTTCATCGAGTCTGCACCTAAATTGAAAGCCAAGAGGCACTTGTTCTGTCATAGGGCCAAACCAAAGCATACATAACTAAGCCATGCCAATATTAGATCATGGGACTCCTTAACTGCAAGTGATCATGCAATCTTCAACACAAAACATTGCATCCTTCGTGTTAATTGCCGCAAATATGATACCAGAAACAACCACACCTAAATACCCCAACCCGGTTGGAACACAGATCTGCCATTAAAACATTTCCTTTCCCTCTAATTACACAAAAGACATTCTCGTTCTGTTCAAACACTCCCAATGCCCCAACTATGCAAACTACATAAAATTTGCTGCTTAACCCCCCCTGCCCCTCTTTCCATGTCCTCCCTCATTTCTAATATCTCAATCGAAAACCCGAAAGAATACGCAGCAAGGTCTAGAAGAGAGAGATAACCAAGTAAAGGCTTAACCTTTACCTGAAAAGGATAGCAACCATACAAGGAACCAAGAGAAAATATGCCTCCTGCATCCTATTCTAATCTATAAGCTCACAAACTCTCACTTGGGTTCTTCCAACTGCTTAAGGACATGATCACTGCCCAATTTCAGACAAAATCCTCAGTTCTGCAGCCAACAAAATTTGTCCAATTCGACCCTAATCCCATCGATTTAGACACGAGAATCCCACGTCGGTAAGTGTGAAAAATTCAGCTACCTGCTATCTTAAAATTTTAGGTTTGATATGTAACATGGTATAAGAGTGGGTCGTACTCATGATTCATTGTTGTACTCGCACATTGACAAAGTCCTCTAGTAAAAGCCACCGACCCATTGCGTTACGATTTTTGGTTGGATACGAAGATTTTTACAGAGCATACATAATCAGCGAAGCAACAAGAAGCGGAAGAGGAACAAAAAGTGTGGGGAAGGGAGGGGACGGAGGGACTGACAGCCATGAGAGAGTGGACCCAGAGGCGGCGGGAGTCGGCGTTGATGCCGATGACGGTGCGGTTAGGGCGGCGGAGGATGGCGAAGAGGAGCCACCCTGGTAGGCCCACATCACCACCAGCCCACATGGGACCAGCACGTAGTCCAGCCCTTCCTCTTCCAACATCTCCCCTCTCCTCTCCTCCTCCTCTTCACTCTTCTGCTCTACTTCACTAACCTCCCCTTTTCAAATGGTAACGTGTTCATTTTTTGGAAAAATTACGCTCCAGTCCCCTATGTTTTCTTTTCTGTGCTCATGGGTCCCTCTATTTTGAAAAATCAATTATGTTATCTCTCTAGTTTGGAAAAATTGTACTTTCGATTATGCGTACCTATGAGTAATTTATTATCGAATATTCCAAGTATAGGGACCCAAAAGTATAATTTTTTTAAACTAGAAGAGGTAACATAATCGATTTTTCAAAATAGATGGACCCGAGAGCACATGAAAACAAACATAGGGACTGGAGCATAATTTTCTCCTTTTTTTTAGATTTAACATGTTTATTTTCTTCCGGTAAGGTCTACTTTAGTGCTTTATACTTTCATTTTTTGACACTCTACTATTCCGTTGTTTTAAAATGTTCAATCGATTGATACATGTTTCTCTAATTGACACTCCATTTTTTAATAATGTTATTCCTAAATATCATTAAATTAATTTTAGAAAATGTGAAAAGTATTACAAGACCGGGAGTAGAATTTTCAACACCTTTTTTTAGTTTGCTTCGACTGATAAGTTGTAACAAAAAAATTTATAATTATACTTGAGGATATTTAGTAAAAAAAATTTATTCAAATAGCGGAATGTTAATAAAAGAAATTTCTGTCACTCGGTCGAACATTTTAAAATTATACGATAGTAAAGTGTCAAATCACAAAACCACAAAATACTAAAGAGAATTTTTAATTAGTCGCTCTAATAAATATATCATTATCGACTTTGGGTTCCCGTCTCGGTGACATTCATTGCTTTTTCTTTCGGCGGATCATTAGTGTGGATTAATGCGTAACAACTTGGAGAAATCATGTTGTTCCCAAAACAAGTTGGGGATATCACGTAATGTATGTGTGCATAGATAAAGTATCTCATTAGCTATTGCATCTAAATCTACTTAAAGAAGAAGTCTCGAATTTAAATCCATCCGAAAAATCCGAATCTTTAATATATGCGAGGCTGGTGAATTCGAGTCTCGTGAATCATCATCATTGGCCATAATCATCATCGGTTGAGCATTTATTGATACATTTGTGTTTCTGCCGTCACAAAACGACAGTCGCCTCATTACAGAACGAACTCTCCGCCGTTCGAAACAGAGCTCGCACCATGAACGGTCGGTCGGTCTTCATGAGCTTTTGCCACTAGCCTTGCCCAAAGATGTGAAGTTCAATCTGCGCCATAACAAAAAACTTAGCTCCTGCAAACAAGTTTTGGCAGCAACATAAAGGGAGCATGTAAAACTTTGTCATCAGAACGTTGATCTCAATAGATTCCAATCATACCTGATAAATGGTTTTGACTGTGCCTTTTTTGGAGCAGCACAGAACTCATTTCTCCGCGGAATTGGAAGTTCGGTAGGCTGTTTAGGAAAGAAAACATCTTAGAGCCTGGATAAAACATGTATCCTATGAAAATTATATAGTCTAGTGAAATAGCGGTTGTTAATTTCTCCAGTACTCAGAATAACGCAAGGTACAAGGATAGTATGAAAAACCTCTCGCTCCTCTAAACCCCCGTTAAAATATGGAGATGTTGATGATCATGTTGATGAACCAGCGCAGCTGGTAGATGATACTTGCGCTAGATCCACGACTGTTGCTGCTAAAGTGGCTGCCTGTGACCCCGGTGGCAGGCCATTTGCAGTCGCTGCCGACTCTGTTGCATGCTTCTTGCACGGGAAATCATCTTCAAGCTCGTCAAGTTCCTGAGGCGCAGCTTGGTGGGCACCATAGGGACCAGACATTAGTTTCTCAATTGCCAGATTTTCAATATCGCCATCACCTCGCTTTCTTTTGCGGCTGTCGCCCACTTCATCAGAAACTCCTTTATCTTCGGAAATTCTGGAGAATTTGAAACTGTCAGAGGCACGTCTAAGTTTGAGAATCAAGTGAACATATCCATTTATGGGAAAGCTCCTTATTCTGAAACATTAAGCAAGCTGATTGGTATTTGATAACATGCACAGTGAAGCTGCACCTCAATGCATTAGCGAGGAGGTCATGCCAACTGAAGATAGAAGGTTTTGGGTTTAAAGTATCGGATTTGACCACGAATACCAGAATTTCCAAAACAAACAAAAAATTCGATTTCTATAACATGCACAACAAATGCACTACTATAACCTCTTCCGTGAAAAGATATATGAGCTATTTTCTAAGAAGAAAAAATGTTTTAGATCTCTTCAAAGTGTTGCTTATAATTATCACATTGACAAATATAGTTTTTTAGATCGGGCTCAAATGATAAATAATGGACGAAAATTTGGATAGTATTCCAAAATAGGGATTCAAATTCTTGGAAATGTGACTGGTCTGATAGTTGACCAAGTAATATTTCTTTTAGTTATTTTAAAAATTACTCGTATATAGTTATCAATAATACTGATCATAATTCTAACAACTGCAGGATTATAATCTCAGTGAAACTTGCTGTGAAAGTTTAGATCACACAGGAAATAAAAACCTGATATTGTTCAGTTCAAGAGATATACCTGCCAGAAGGAAAACGATGTCGGGCGGTACAAATCATTCACCGGTGGCTTTGGATTTTATGAAGAAAGAGAGCTCTTTTAGGGCAAAAATATTATATTCTAGTGGGAAAAATTACTAGGTAAATTTTTACATTTTCACATTTGAACCATAAACATTCTACATAATTACAACGTCTTATGTTATTAGGCTGTAAGTTTTTTAACTATTAAAATTCACCAATTTTGTCATAATTTAGAAACTCATGAACAAATTTAATGATATAAAAATTGTTCAATTTCACCTATTTATTTATATTTATACCATTTATTGAAATTCGTGAACAAAGGAGACGAGAAGTTTCGTTCTCCTTTTCATTGTTGTGATTTAATTTGGGGTCACGTGTGAACTTGTTTGACTTTTTGGGAACTTGCAAACTTAACAACAGAAGGTCCACATTTAGAAAAGTTTAATGGAAATATATCTCCTCTATTTTTTTTAATCACATGGCATATAAACTGCTCATTCACATGATATCTAAATGATTCCTCCTCTTTGGAAATGAAAAAACTTTGGTTAGGAGAGTGATAAAACTCAATATTGTCCAGATTTCTGGAATTTACATCAACCTACAAAAATTTTACTGGAAAAAACTTTTCGTTCATATTAAAATCACACAAAAAAAACAAAGTGGGGCGTACGTGAATGAGTGAACCAATCCAAATAGAATATGAATTATGAATGGTGATAAAATTTATTTAACAAATATTTAATATTGTTATATTTCAAAAAGTTCATAATAAAATTCTCACAATAAGTATTTAATATTATTGTATTTCCAAAGACTTGAACTCACAATCTGATTAAATTATAACGACACTCTGACTAGTTGATTTAAGTAATACACTTAATATAATTAACAAGAAGGGAAAAATAAGAGGCAGATTTGGTGCTCTTTAATTTGATTTGTAGTTAAAGACTGGTAGGTGGAAGGATTATTACTAATTATGTGCTTTTGACATCTGTTTCTTTGCTGTCACTCATCCTTTGGACCTCCGTTTTCTTTTCTCCCATCATTTGCATTCTCTTATAAATTCATTTTAGGTTCCTTTTCATTGATTTTTATTAACCATAATTTTACTCATCCAAGATTCGAACATGGTCCTATAGTCCGAACTCTAGTATTTTTACTAGACTATTTATCATTTTATGAGAAGCAGTGTGTTAAAGTCCATCGTAGAAGTTTGCATGAGATATCTGATGAGAAAATGTTTCATCGCTTAACTCTTGAATTCAGCAACGTACAATAAAATAAAAGTTGTGTGAGGATAACTAATAGATACAAGATTATTTTACTTTAATACTATATAAAATTTTCATATCCAATCTAGAATTCTAACACAATAGCTATCAAATTAATTACCTTTAAGATAGCAAGAAAATATTATACTTTTCCGAAAGTGAATTTATTACATCTGAAAAGGGAGGAAAATCGTACCACGACAGATCTATTAAATGTAATCCAAGTAAACACAAAAACCGTTAAAAAGATTAATTAACGGTGCAAAAGAATTTTGAGGTTTTTAATTGGTTTCATGGATGCAAACCGTGTACAGCTAACAAATTTGGAATGAAAAGACGGTAGTGGAAGAAGAGGGGGCGGATTTGGTCCTGGAAGGCCAAATCCAACTAGGACCGTCATGTACAATTCAATTGTTGATTTAGTTATGATTCAATGGTTCACTTAATTATGATTCAATTGTCTACCTAGTTATGATTCAATGGTCCGTTTTTTCCTGTCCCGGATAAATCGGGGTCCGTCCCAGTTACCCAGTTACGATTCAATGGTTTACTCAGTTACGATTCAATGGTTTACTCAGTTACGATTCAATGGTTGTGAGCTTTTTTTATTTTGCACCCCCGTATTTCTGCATTTTTGCAAAATAGTCCCCGCGTGTCCTTCAATAAAAATCTTCCAGCACCGTGCTGGATTTGGCCTCCAGGACCAAATCCGGTCCCGATGGAAGACGTGATATTTTTTAAAACCACTTCATATTTAAGTACCCGCTAGATCTACTAATCATAGTTAAGTAAAAATTTTAAATTATGATAAAATATATAAACAAATATTTAATATTATTATATTCAATTACTAAAATTTAAGATAATCTAAAAGGTGTTTTGTCTTTTCGAAAACATCCGATGAAATTGAAACGGTGCTGAGAAGATTAGCATGGCCTTGCACAAAGATGACACGAACTCAGAAATGGTCGAAAATTTTTAAATAAAAAAAAGAAAAAATTATACTCAGATCCCTGTAATTTAGCCTCCTTTCTTTAGGGTCCCTACATTTCTAAAATCCTTCCTAACATCCCCAAATTTGTTTTTAGAAATTCTCGGGTCTCTCGCTAATGTCATCCACTTATTTTTTTCATTTTTGTCATTAAAATTACTTAAATACCCTTAAAGAAAAAACAAAAAAAATGACCCAACCAATCTGGATCCCACCCAACCAATCTAGATTCCATCCAACCAAATAGCCTCCGACGACGACGAAAGTTCGATTGAAGCTCTTGGAAATTAAGGTTTCGACAGATTGAAGCTCCTGGACCGAGATTCGCACAGCAAGGCAATTAAATCTGGGTTTAATTAGGGTCGTTCTTCTTATTTAATTGGAAGATTGAGGTCGCCGTCGTCGCCGGGGAGGGAGTCGGGTACCTGAGGCCATCGTCGCTGGTGTCCAAATCACTGCTGGAAGAGAATAGAAGCTTGAGGCGGCCGCCGCGGCCATCGATGAGTTCGGTCCGTTCTGTCATCGTCGATGAGTTGGATCCGTTCCTCCCTCGACTTCTTCGTCGTCCCTTCTGTCCCTTAGAAGATGATCTCGTGAAAGATGGTGTTTCCTTATTAAAAGAAATTAATGTTAAATGGAGCCGCTGGAATTCAGAGTATTGGGTGTTACCGCCGATGAACACTCATTGAAGAGTATTGGTTTTCTTTGAAGAGTATTTAATGTTAAGACAGCTTCCACAATAGACAACCCATTACTTGACTTTTACTTGGTCACGAGAAGAGTATTAAAATCTCCCTGGGTTTGTAGATCTAGATTAAACAAAAAGGAGATTAAGATTTTGCCGTGAAAGTGGAGTTTTGAAAAATTCAGCAATCAAAGTTAAATTCCTGTGTGCTAATGTAATCCTGCCAAAACCCCAAAAAAAAAGTTAGATCAACCAATGAGTTGTTCAATATTAATACGAACATTAAATTTTAAACATTGTTAAAATACTTATTTTAAGAATTTTATCACCATTAAAAAATTATTTACCTCGAATTTAGATTAGTTAGTTTAGATATCATATGATTGCTATAAGATAAGTAGAGATACTTTCTTAAATAAAATCTCTCTTCGTAAATATGAGTGACACTGGGCATTTCAAAACTCCATATAATAGAAACAAGACACTAAGTTTAGAGATAAAATTGAGATTCTACCATTAATCATATGGTAAAGATACAGATCTAGACCCGCAAGATTTTCAAGGTCTTAATTAAAATTTATGTCCTACTCTCGTGTACTCATTGACTTATAAAATTATTTTAACATTTGCATATAAATTGTTTAAAAAGACACTTACATTTACCTCTATTTTGACACTCAATTTATTAAAATATTATACTTAACTTTAAGCTGAGAAGTTAATAATTATGTCTTTTTTTATTGCTATTACGAGTGTCCTATAAAGATTGTGATTTATATAAAAAAATTTATGTTAATCTCGGTAGATACAAGTAGGATATAGTAAAGTATGATTCATTTATGGGTAGGGTAAATGACCAAGATTAAGATATTAACTTTAAAAGTTCATTCATATTCTAGAGTCAAAAATCTAGGACCAATTTGGATAGGGGCAGAATGAGAAAAAAAAATAAAAGAGGGAGATGAGAGCACGTCACTTTTGGGAGTGGAATTGGATAATTAATTAAATATTTTTTCTATTCAAGTGGTATCACACATCTTTCATTCTTTGTAACTTAAAATTTATCTTTTAATAGAAAAATTATTTAATTAATTATTTAACTTTTTTATTATAATTATTTTTAATAACCGAACATACCATTGGATATAATTGAGCATTCATTTGATACAAGCGGGTAAACTATTTAATATAAAAGGGCTTACCATTTAATATAATGGGACATACCATTTAATATAATGGAGTGGGTGCCTTTAATTTTTTCTTCCTGATGCATTTTTTTCCGAAAAAATGACACATTTTTATACCAAATAGTTTACTCTGTCATATCAAATGGTTTAACCCGTTATATCAAATTATTTACCCGATTATTTAATTAATTATTTAACTTTCTTATTATAAATATTTTTAATAACCGAATATATCATTCAATATAATTAAGTATACCATTTGATATAATTGAGTATATCATTTGATATAATCGGGCATACCATTTTAACATATTTTTAATTAAATTCATCTAAAAAAATTCACAATTGAAATATCAAATTATTATTTAACACGACATACCATTTAAAATAACTGGGTATACTATTTGAAATAACTGGGTATACCATTTGATATAGCCGGACATATCATTCAATATTATTTAATTTTTTATTATAAGTATTAATAAATAGTATTTAAGTTATTATACATATTTGAGTATGATAACATGATATCTTAAATGTGCAAATCATTGCATCATAACATGATAAATTATTGTATCGTAACCGTGCAAATCATTGTATCGTAACATGATAAACTATTGTATCATAACATTATAAACCATTCTATATATAAACACAATTTGTAGCATACAAATTAGACAAAAATGAAACAGCAGTAAACACTTCTCCGTCCATTTGGTTCATCATCCCTAATACAATCCTCTGTTTGGTTCAATAAATCTGCAACATCAAAATGGTTTGCATTGTAATGATAAAATTGTTTGTCCTGTTATGTATAAATGGTTTTTACTATTAAGATCACAATGTTTGTTCTATTATAATCAAATGGTTTGCACTGTAAATATAAAATGGTTTGTCGTGTTATGTTCAAATTATTTTTACTGTTATGATAAAAAAGTTTGCACTGTAATGGTAAAATGGTTTATCCTGTTATATTCAAATTATTTTCACTGTTATGATCACAAAGTTTATTCTATTATGATCAAATAGTTTGTACTGTAACGATATATAAAATAGTTTGTCCTTTTGTGTTCAAATAATTTATAGTGATAACCGGACATACCATTTCGACATAATTGAGCGTACCAATTCTAATTGTTATGCTCCACAACTATTTGCAAAACATAAAAACTACAACTATCTAAACCAGTGCAAATAAACTCAAAATTGTGCTGCCCATTATTATTCCCCTCGATTATATCCACATTCCCCTAAAAAAGACTATATTCCTCACAGCAACTCATGGCAATGCAATGCAGGACAACAAAGAATAACAAAAAAAAAACAAGTAGCTCTCAAAAATATTACATTGAAAAATAACATAAGAAAACACGTAGCTCTCAAAAATATTACATTGAAAATGGACAAAATTGAAACTTGCTGAACCAGTACATGAAATCTCCCATTTCTGCAATGCAATTCTAAACCCTAAACCTCACAGCAATTCTACCCATTCATGCGATGCAGGAAGCAAACCAAAAATGCAAAGGAAAGCCAACAAATGAAAGAGAAGAGACCGACATCTCAACGAAATTAACATACCGAAAACAAGGTCCGAAAAGAGAAAGCTTGACCGAGAAGACGGCGCGGTCGTCCACCTCGATGTCGAACTTGTATGCGACTGAGTGCCCCACCAATATGTCTCTTAGATCAAACCCGGTCACGAAAATCCACAACCCGACCCGACAGCCCGAACACCAACATCCAGAAGAAGAAAGAACAGGAAATAGCAAAGACAGAGCCCGCCATGAACCCACCATGAACCCATAATCTGACCCAATAGTCCACCATGAACCGCAGCCTCATCGTCGTCTTCGCTGAGGTTTGCGATGTTGTCGTTGTCCTCGTCGTACTTGTCCTCGCCGATTGTCCACCTCTTTCGCTCGCCACCCTCGCTGTCGGTCGCCATCAGTATATTCAGTTGTCGCCATCCTCTCTTCTTTAGGTGAGAACCAGGAGAGTGATTGTTAGGGTTCTCCCACGTCTCCAGGGTTTGGGGATTTTTCATGGAAAGAGAGAGGAAAGTGGTAGGGAAGGAAGAGAGAAAAGATGGAAGGAGAAGGCAATAATACCCCCCGTCTTTTCTTTATCAGTCAGATCAACTTTCATTTTTATTTAGATTCTCTAATGGCCCAAATCAGCTCTAGGAGGGTACAAACGCACTTATAACATCAAGCACCAAATCCATCTCCCAACAGACCCTATATGAAGGTTTAAACAATGTCGAACCGTGAATCACCCATTTAGGTGTACTAGGTTTGGGGGTTGGTAGGCCCGAACCACTCAAAATTTAGTTCGACAAGATTTTTTGACTCTGACTGCTCAAAATATATATTTTAACTATTTAGTCTATATATTATTTTAAAATAGTAAAAAAATTTAAAATTATGGTCCAGTCCAGGAAAACAACAACCAAGATGGTGCTTCTCATCCAAGTCCCAACCAAAAGACTCCCAATTGGATCACAAGCCAAGCAGCTACAGCGAAGACAGTAATGGTGGTGGCGATGAATACCACCAGCCAATTGGGAACCACGGTAAGTGAAAAGGGTAGTTTTAATTCCAATCCGGTTTCCCGTGTCTGATTCCTGTTTCGGTAGTAAAGTTTGTTGCTTTATGTTTAGGGTTTTAGTAATGGTGGTGGTACTTTTTGATTTCACCCCTCGAAGCTGTTTCCGGGTTTGGATGTAAATTTTCTTGCTTGATTGTGTTTAAGGTTGAAGTAATGACAGTGGCACTTTTGATTTCGCCCGTCAAAGCGGTTTTCCGGGTTTGGTTGTAAAGCTTGTTTCTCTGTGTTTAGGGTTGTTACTTTTGATTTCACCCCTCGAATCGGTTTCCCAAGTTTGGTGTTGAAGTTCCTTGCTTGATTTGTGTTTAGGGTTGTAGTTTGAGGTTTCTTTTCTGGGCTGTGTGTGTTTTTTGTTGTTGAAGTGGATATTGGATTTGCAGAGTTGAAGAGGCAAATAGAGAAGTTCTATGATGGTGGTGATGAAGATGATCTGCCTTCCATATTTGAGGCCATTTTGAGGAGGAAGTTGGCGGGGGTCAAGGGTGAGGAGGATGCCAAGTTGATGAAAGACCTCGACGTCGATCATCCGCTTGATCGTTCTGAGGAGGATGGAGAACCCGATTCTGAGAGCGACGAGGACGAGGACGAGAACGAGGAAGACGACTATGATAGTGGTTACGATGAGGATGGGGATTTAGGCAATGCCAAAGGAGTCGGGGAATAGGCTGGTTAACCAAGGATGATCAAGATGTGCATAATGGCGATTTGGAGTGAGTAGCGTTCATTGATTCAATGGATGATATGCTGTAATTCCCTGATGTAGTATAGTGTAGATTAGTCCATGGAAATTTATGGAATCCGCCTCTTAGAGAGCTTGTTCTTCAACATTCATTTCGAGGTACTGGTACTCTTCAACTCCGTCCTCTGTACTCAGCAAAAGGCTTGGCGAATTTAGTGTTGAATGTATCCGACTGCCTCTTTTGTCTAATGTAACATCATCAAAGTGTTCAAACGAGTCTGGACATTCGAAGGTTAGGAATCAGAGTTAAGATTGATCTTTCCCATTTTTGCTTTCATGATAAAGCTCTGCCAAGAATTGTTAATCTGTTCTTTCCTCTAGGCTGCAACAATGGACTTCAAAGACTGATACCTAATTTCTTTTCCTTTTCCTGCATTGAGGTGCCCTACTAAACTCATTCTCTTATTGCTTTGACGCTTCGGGTTCTGAAATGCTTGGTGCTAGTTGATCTCATCTCGAATCTGGACGTTTCAACCGGATTATTCCACGGTTTAGGTCATGAGTTCAAGTCATTAGAATGCAACGACTTTAAAAATTTGTTAGGAGAGTTTTGCCATCCGGTTGATTTCTAAGCCATTCCATAATAACAGTGTACGGGGCGGTCCCTTCTTGGGCATTTTGTTTTGGAAAGAGAACTTAATTGGAAGAGTAAATAATAACGAGTAAAGTGTGTTTGTTGAGAGCTGGAGACTGGTATAGCTCGAAAGCATCTAACTACTTTACCATTTCAAAGGAGGCCAGTTATTCACCAACTCCTCTGAGCTCCACTGGGATTGGATAAAATATTGAAAAAAAAAGAGACTTCTTGTGTCCTCTGAGCTCCCATTTTTAGACAAAACCAACCAGAACTAGTTTTGTTAGAAGAGAACTCTCTGAAGAAGAGCTAGCTTTCGTTGTAAGACAACAACCCCAGAAGAGCTTTTGGTTGGGATCTCTCCACTCTGCTTCTTGAAATCCAAGGTGGTGTTGTTAACTAATCTCTATCTCTCATCAGTTTCTTTTCCCGCCCAATTTTCATGTATGTGTGGTTTGATTGTTCTCGAAAACTAGTCCCTTTGTGAGAGATTAGCAGGCCAAGTGGGTTTTCTCGTTCTCTTTTCCTTTTTGGTCATTTCATCGTCGGTTTCGAGTGAGCATGTTGTTCTTGTTCGGATTAACTATCTGTCTTTATGCAAATATATAATTATTCATCTAGCCGATGAGTATGTTGTTTAGATAAAATATATAATCATTAATCAAGTGATGTGTATATTGTTCAGATTAATTGTGTGTTTCTATTCAGATAATTCATCACGCGAGGATATTGTTGCTTTCGTGATCCCTACTTTCCTGTGCGATGTTGTGTAGGAGAAACTCTATGGCTGCTGCATTTGTTGGAGCATTCCTCTCTTGTGCCCTCCAGCAATGTTATGTAGATTGTTGGTTTCTTGATCGTTGTAGTGGAGACTTAAACTAACACCACTTTATACTGAGCAACCAGTTGTTGAATGCTTAAGAAATTCTTGGTCTCGTGTGTCTGCATCTTAGTTTTGACAGTTTAATTTCTGTGTTGGTTGTAAGTTCAACAGATTTTTACTTCTCGTGATGATGAGTTAAAGAAGAAACAGTTTTGTTACACTTATTTGCTCAGTTGCGAGTATCTAATAATCACCTCATCTTCTCCTCTTCTACCCTATAGTTTTTGGGTTAATTGAGATATTTTGTCCATGGTGTTACTCAGCTTAATGGGCTGCAAGATACGATGACAAAATACCAGCTCAAGATATCATCATCGACAATATTCAGCTGAGTGAAGCTTATCCGACACTTGCGCGCGATTCCGAGGTCATGGAGCCAAGACATCTACAAGGTTTTAACAAGAAAACCTTATTCGTTTTCTGCGTCTCTGCCATGGTTTTCTATATATTGGGGAAGCATGTTTGCCTTGACCTGCTTTACTTGGACCAAACTTTTGCGTGTTTGACTGAATGCTTTAACCAGTTACCCTGTATTATACTTTCCGATTGAACTTGCTTTGATTGCATTAACAGGAAAATGTTGAGGCCACGGCAGATATTTCGAAGAGGTTTAACGACACAATAGGAAAATATTCTGGGATGAGCTTGTTGCCTTGTGCTTATGCGGGCACTTCTCAAGGTACTCCTCTGTTCTTGTCGTCCAAGTTGAAACAAAAAAAAAAGAAATTACTTGCTTGCCCAGATTATCTCTGTATATAATGTTATGGTCACATCGTTGAATGTGGATTAGTTTCCTTGTTAATGATATATTCTCTGCAGTGCAGGTTCAGAACCTTGTCGGTCATTGTGCTCAGCAGTCCAATTGGTTTTCCTTGCACATTTTGTAATCTTATCATCAACATCTCCCTCCCATCAAAAAATAATGCTCGCATTTATTATCCAACTCTTAATATCCTCCGTCATCGAACTTCCACTGCCAATTTGGGCCTGTGGTGTGTTTTTGCCCCTTTAGGCTCTGGGCTTTATGATCCGGCCCAACCCAGCCAAGCAACAGTTTTGGAATGTTTTCTTAAATTTCCAGATAATTTAATCGATTACCCAATTGTTTGATCTTCTTAGATGATGTGCTTTTTTTAATTTCACTGCGTCCTTTTCCATATGCGTGTTTTATCACGTTTAGTTTACTCCTTTTAAATACTATATTTTTACACAGAAAAATAATAGTGTGTCAGTGGGTAAAATTTATATTTTGGAAAAAAGTTAAAAAAGAGTGTCGGTGGATGCAAATTGGAAGAATCTTTCGCCCACTTCCAACCTGGGCCCCACTGGGACGCGCATTATTGACTACCTGCTTACTTTCGGACAAAACCAATCTAGTCTCTCTATCTTTGTAAGAGGAACTCACAAGAAAAGAGAGAGAGAAGAACTATTGCAGATCTCAATTTCAAGTGATTTGTTGGAATCGGTTGCTTTCGAGATCCCAGGTGATGTTGTTAACTCTGTCTCTATGCTTCTTGCTAAGTGGGTTTTCTTTCCTTTTTTCTTATCGAAGGAGAGATCAAACAAGTGGCCCCTCTTGCAGATTTAATAATAATAATATTATTCTAATCCTTCGATTGATTACCCACTTAATTAGTAGCTTCTAATATTATTCTAATCATGAGAGATCTTTGGTTATAATATTATTCAAGTGATTTGTATATTGTTCCGATTGACTCCAATATTGTTGCTTTCGTAATCCTGACATTCCTGTGAGGATGCTATGTAGGAGAGACCCGATGGCTGCTGCATTGGTTGGGGGAGCATTCCTCTCTGGTGCCCTCCAGGTTCTGTTCGATAGATTGGCCCCTAAGGCAACCATTTGGGACTTGTTCAAGACCCCAAACTCCAACAGCAAGAAGCTGCTCAAGGAGCTGAAGAGAACCCTCCTCTGTTTTAGCATGCTGCTGGATGACGCCGAGAAGAAGGAGATCACCAAACCTAATGTTAAAGCGTGGTTGGATGAGCTCAAGGATACTGTCTATGATGCCGATGACTTGCTTGCTGAGATTGCTTATGACATTCATAATGCTACAGCTGTCGAATCTGCTTCTGCTGATGGTCAGCCAAGAAGGCCTTTGGCTTCCCTTGATGATCTGTCTTGGGAAGGAACCAAATTCCAAGAGAAGTTGGAGCAGATCCTTGACAGACTTGCTGAACTGAAGGAAGAAAAGGATATCCTGCGCTTGGAGGAGACTAGCCAAGTGGACGTCTCTAACTTACCTTTGGAAAGAGGAACTACTTCACTGGTTGACGAATCTGAGGTGCATGGCCGCGAAGCTGATAAAGTAGATATTACTAGATTTTTGATGTCCAAAGAAACAAATGGCACTGATGGCTTGGGGGTGATTGCTATTGTGGGTATGGGCGGGCTGGGGAAAACCACTCTTGCTCAGCTTGTCTATGCGCAGAAGGAAGTATCGAAACACTTTAAACACAAAGCTTGGGTCTGTGTTTCAGAAGAAACCAAAGTTTTCTCGGTAACAAGAAATATCCTTGAAGTATTTGCTCCTGAAGTTTCAAGTCTTGGTTCATTGTCTCCAGATCAACTTCAGACAAAGCTGAAGGATGCTTTAACTGAGAAGAGATTTTTGCTTGTTCTTGATGATGTTTGGGACGAAAGATCGGAGTGGTGGAAGGATTTACTGAATCCTTTGAAACATGGATTGCAGGGTAGTAGGATCATTGTAACTACACGGAACACTCAAGTGGCATCCTTCGCATCCACTGTTCCATATTATCCTTTGAAGGAGTTAACTGAAGATCAATGCTGGTTAGTATTTGAAAGATGCGCTTTTAAAGGTGAAGATTCAAGTGCTTATCCGGATCTGGTAGCAATCGGAAGGAAAATAGTTGCAAAATGCAGAGGGTTGCCTCTGGCCGCAAACGCTCTAGGAAGTCTCTTGAGTGACAAAAGGGACGCAACCGAATGGGAGTGGATAATGGAAAGTGAGATGTGGAATCTGGAAGATCGTCGTATTCTTCCTGCATTGAGGTTGAGCTACCATTATCTTTCATCAAGTCTCAAAAGATGCTTTGTTTATTGTGCATTATTTCCGAAGGACTATGAATTCGAAATTGATGAATTGGTCAGATTGTGGATGGCGGCTGGTCTTTTGGATTCTCATAAAACAAAAAGGCCGATGGAAGAAATTGGGGTTGATTGCTTTAAAGCTCTCTTTTCGAGATCGTTCTTCCAAAAATCAAGTGCGAATTCCTCGCGCTTCGTCATGCATGATCTCATTCATGATCTGGCTAAATTAGTAGCCGGAGATTTTTACCACCAGATGGAAGATGATAATGAATGGATGCTGCCAGAAAAGACTCATCATTTGTCATATCTATCAACTTATTATAATACCTCGCAAAAATTTGCAGGCATTTATCAGAGCAAGTCACTGCGGTCATTTTTACCCATACGTTCATCCATTTGGCACGGGGATGAATATATGGCTAGTGATGTCGTCGAGCATTTATTTGGGGCATCTAAACGCCTCCGGATACTGTCTCTCTCCAACTACGTCAACATAAAGGAAATTCCTGAATCTATTGGAAACTTGAAGCTTTTGCGGTATCTGGATCTTTCGAGGACAATCATCAGAAGATTGCCTGATGTTGTTTGCAAACTGTGTAATCTGGAGACTCTATGGCTAGAAGATTGCAAGAAGCTAGAGGAGGTACCTGATTCAATTGTTGACTTGAAGTGCTTGCATTTCTTGAATCTTGCTGGAACAGCTATCAATAAATTGCCAATTAATCTGTGCAATCTTGTGAACCTATGCTTCCTTGACATTAGTGGGACAAAGTTGAAAGAGATGCCTCCAAAGCTGGGCAATCTAAGAAGGCTTCAGAAGTTGACAGATTTCGTTGTTAAGGAAGGGAGTTCCTACAGCTCCATCGAAGAGTTGAAAGAGCTCTCAAAGTTGAAGGGAGAGCTCCGTATTTGGAACCTTCAAAACGTTGTGCATGTACAGGGTGCTTCGGGAAGCAATTTGAAAGGGAAAAAGAATCTCAAAGATTTGGAGTTGAACTGGGAAGGTGATGACGCTGATGATTCACAGCATGAGCTAAAAGTACTGGAAGGGCTTGAACCTCCTTGTACGCTAGAGCATCTTACTGTGAGGGGTTACAGGAGCACCAAGTTCCCAGATTGGGTTGGCCACCCCTTGTTCTTGAATCTAGTTTCTTTGAGAATTAAAGGGTGCAAAAACTGTTATGAAATGCCACCGCTTGGACATATGGAGTCGCTTAAACAACTCTATATTTCTGAATGCAATGGCATTGTGTTTGTCGGCCTTAGTTTTTATGGTAGTCCCCTTCCTGCAACAGATAGGCCTCCGTTTAAATCCCTTGAAGTTCTGCATTTTGAAGGGATGCCCGAGTGGGTAACATGGGAGCGATATGATGGTGCTTTTCCTGATCTTCAAGAACTCCATCTATCAAACTGCCCCAAACTTACGAATGCCTTGCCTGGTGAACTACCGTCTCTCAAGAAGCTTCGGATCACAGGATGTGATCAACTTGTAGCTCCATCATTTCCACGGGCTCCAGCCATTGTTGAGGTGATACTTCAGGACATAACCTGTGGAGTGCATCTTTTTTTAGGACTGCATTCTAGTCTTGATCTCTCTAAAACCCACAAGTCATCTCTTGATCAAATGTTGGTAGACATTCAACGAATGGGTGCAAGTATTGCTGATCTGAAAGAATTAAAAATTGGCTACAGTGATTTGGCATCTGGATATCAAGGTACGGAATCATGTAGCCCTTTGGAAGGGGTTCTCGAGAACTTCAAGTGTCTTGATTCCCTCAGCATCAATAAATGTCGGAAAGTGGTATGTTTCCCCAAGTGTGAGTTAGCTTCTCCAATTCTGACCAAGCTAGAGTTATTTCATCTTGAAAATCTCAAGTCACTGCCAGCGCAGATGAAGTCAGTTCTCCCTTGTCTCGTGGATTTGAGGTTGTTACGTTGCCGTGAGCTAGATTCGTTACCGGAAGGGGGTTTGCCTTCCAAATTAGAATCACTCAAAATTTCCGATTGCGAGAAGCTCATGGCGGGGAGGAAGCAGTGGAACTTACAAGCACTACCATCTCTGTCATCTCTGGAAGTTGATGGCGAGGGGTACTCTTTTGATGAAACTGAATCCTTCCCGGAGGCAACTTTGTTGCCTCCCACGCTCACCACTCTTGTCATGGGACGCCTTGATGGTTTGAAAACCCTAGACTACAAAGGTCTTCAGCACCTCACAAGTCTGCAAACACTTGATATTCGACAATGCTCCAGCCTTGAGAAGCTACTACCAGAAGAAGAGGGACTACTGCCTCAATCTCTTACCACTCTTGTGATTCAGTACTGCTCCAGCCTTGAGAAGCTACCCGAAGAGGGACTGCCTCGATCTCTTACTACTCTTAAAATCTCGAATCTCCCGAATCTCAAGTCATTAAGCCCTATCCAGCGACTCACCTCCCTTGGAATCCTGTCCATAATGAGGTGTTGTGATAAGGTGGACTCAGAAGAAGTTGCGCTCCCCTCCACCATCACCTCTCTTAGAGTAGATGGACTGAAGATGGAATCACTAGATGGGTGGGGTCTTCAACGCCTTACTTACCTTGAAGAGCTGAACATACGTTATTGTGACAACATTGAATCCATAACAACAGAAGAGGCGGCACTCCCCTCCTCTCTCAGGGTGGTTAAGCTACGGAATTGCTCAAGGGTCAAGTCCATTCAAAGAGAGGGCTTCCCTTCTTCCCTTGAACGTCTTGTTATTCTTGAGTGCCCTCTGCTAGCTGAAAAGTACGTAGGGGAAGGGGAAGAGTGGCACAGCATTTCCTCCTACTTCCCCGTTATACGTATTCTTCGTTGATCAAAAGTCTACTCTTGCCCAAATCGGTGGGAACCTTGTATTAATTTCTTCTCCTCCCTTCGTCCTTGCTTCCACCCTACCAAGGCAAAAACAGGAGACCAACATTACAGAGCAGTGCGATTAGCAAGTAAAACATCTTCTAAACAAACTGGCGAAGATGAAAACAACAAAGAAAAGGTATCGGTGGGCAATTTGAGACGATGGGCTGCTGCATTGCCTTGACGATGAGTGAAAAGAAAACAGTCTCCAGCCAAAGCAGAAGTACCATGTCTACATTCAAGAATCACCGTAGCCAAGTCACTACGATCAAGAGAGTGGCCATTTAAGAACTGCACCACAGGAAGGCAATCGGTCTCAAATTCCACCCGTGACAATCCCAACAAACAAGCAAGATCAATGTCAAGTTTGACACCTAGCGCTTCCAGCACCGTGGGGTGGGTTTGATATGGAAAAACCTACACCACAGCAACCACAAAAACAGCCAAGATGATCCCGAATGACAACTCCCACTTGCCTGAGTCCTGACGGTGTCATCCCCGCATCCGAATTCGCCTTAAACCATCCGGGTTCAGGTGGAAGCCAACGCACGAGTGGTCGCTGATCAGAAGACATCCCTCGTTGGTCATGAGCTCGAAAATCCTCAACAAGATGGATAGCAGCAGCTAGCTCCAACTCCGCATCCTTCAACCAACCTGTCTGAAACACCATCAAACTGCGTAGTTTCCAAATCCCCCAGAAGCAAGCTACCCGACGTCCGCGCTCATCCACATCACAATCTTAGAGAGCAACAACCAACCCATCCTCAAAAGTATCTGCCAAGGAAACATTCGAGACAAAAGCTACCAAGCTGTAGAGTCGAAGAACCACTGGCCAGTGGAGAAAAAGATGTAAAACCGATTCCTGGCCAACATCACAAAAAGGACAACGATCGTCTACACCAATACCGCGAGCCATTACCCAAATTTTGATGGTAAATGACTTCATTCGCATATCAAAGCCAAAAGGCAAAAGCACACAGTGTTCATCATACAACGTAGTCTAATCACCAAACCAGAAACAACTCAACTGCCTAAATCACAACTAAGCACCTCTAATATGAAGGACGGAGGAAAAGAATGAAAATAAGATAATGCCATCTCCGTTGGTAGAGGGGTCTTAGCCAAGTGGTGTGCAACAGTATTCACTTCTCGTCCGGTGAACGTAAAGCTGCATTCTTCGAAGGCCTGGGCAGCCATTAAACAATTTTTCGCTATCGTATCCGGGTCGCTTCTATCACGATCTGGCATGCTAAGAGCTAAAGCCAACCGGTTGACAGTCCGTTTCACAAACAATCCTCTCGGAAGATCAAGATTCGTTGTTAACTCGAGAACGAGCCTGACTCCGTGCGCCTCCAGGAGGGTGGGATGGATAACATGTGAAAGGGATCTAACTAGAGCCGCAATAAAAGGAGCCATTCTCATCACGAATCGCGGCCGCAGCCTGGCTCTTCCCTTCCAATGAACAACCTGCATCCGAGTTAACTCTAAACAAACCTTGCGCTACAATTCTAAAAAAAAAAAAACTATGTATCCCTTTTTTTGTAAATACCCGACTTGAAATGACATATGGGCTTCAAGTTTTGAACCTAGAAGGTCATCCCAAAAGCTACCACCTCTGTTCTACCCTTCGTCCACCTAAAACCCGAAACTGAGAAATGCTAACCCCACAGAGTACCATGAAGCGCTCGCGATAGCCAATAATTTTGGTTCGAGAGTTTTCTGGTGCAAATGACTTCTGGTCGCAAGTCCATTGGCGACCGCCATTATTTTCAGCCTGAGAATTCTTGGACTAAGTGACTTGCGGCCGCCAAGTCACTTGAGTTTAAACTCGTGCCTCTTGAGTTTAAACTCAAGAGATGTGGACCTAACCCAAAAGCCACCATTTTAAACGTTCCAGAAATGTTTATGGGTGATGAAGAGGCTCCAATGATGACTCCAAATCCCTATAAATAGCGATTAACATGTTCTCATTTGGATTACGAAGATCATTCCTTCCTACTTTTACTAAAAGCATCATCAGAAATTTAATAGCGTGTTCTTGGTCAAGTCAAGGTTGTATAAACCTTGAACTCGATTACAGTGTCAAGAGCGTCATTGTATCCTGACGGCAAGTGTTCACAAACCTATTATACTTGCGAATTTATTCGGAGGGTCGAACTTTGTCAACAAGAATCGCTAGATCCTTGACGCTCGTGTCAAACTAATCTTCATCCTCCTACCCGAAATTGCCAACATAAAATTCATGTCTTACTCGTGTACTCGTTGGCTTATAAGAAAATTTTAACATTTGCATATAAATTGTTTAAAAAGACACTTACATTTGCATCTATTTTGACGCTCAACATATTAAAATATTATGGTTAACTTTATGCTTCAAAGTTAATAATTATGTCTTTTTCTATTACTATTACGAGTATCCTATAAGATTGTGATTTATAAAAAATATTTATATGTTAATCTCGATAGATCCAAGTTATGATATATTAAAATATGATTCATTTATGGGTAGGGTAATATCACCATATCAAGATTAAGATATTAACTCTAGAAGTTGACTCATATTATATACTCAACAGACCCTAGACGAAGGTTTAAAAAAATGTCGAACCGCAAATCACCGATTTAGGTGTACTGGGTTTTGGGGGTTGGTAGGCCCACTTTGCGAACCACTCAAAATTCAGTTGGACAAGAAGGTTTGACAAGATTTTTTGGCTCAAATCGCTCAGTTTAATTAGATTTTGTTTGAAATCAACACAAAATTAAATAAAAAACCGTATCACAAACTCGATTTTTTCAAATGAACACAAAATAAAGTAAATCAACAAAGAAAACCAGACTAGAAATGAAATAAGGAATATGAATTCTGAAATCTATATTGACTATTTAGTTTATATATTATTTTAAAATAATAAAAAATTAAAACTATGATCGTATCTGACTGACAATCTGACTGATCTGATTGATTGACCCAGAGAATAAAAAAAATCCGGGGTTTGGCATTCTGGTCGTCTTTTAAAACCTTGAGCTAGACTCTTAAGATAAAGAATTTAGTTCTGGATTTATTTTTTATTTTTTCCCATCCCTATCCATCCTTATTTGTAAACAGCTCGCCTTGAATGACAAATGGGCTTCAAGTTCTGTTCATCCCAAAAGCTACTACCTCTTTTTTACCCTTCGTCCACCTAAAACCCCGAAACCGAGAAACGCTAAACCCCCAGAGTACCATGAAGCGAGCTCTCTCAAGGAACTTCACAATAATCTACACCAACCCTAAATGCAACCCATTAATTTCTTCAATCTCTGGATGGTCCAGTCCAGGAAAACAACAACCCAGATGGTGGTTCTCATCCAAGTCCCAACCAAAAGACTCCTAATTGGATCACAAGCCAAGCAGCTCACTGACAATAGCAATGGTGGTGGCGATGAACACCACCAGCCAATTGGGAACCACGGTGAGTGAAAAGGGTAGTTTTGATTCCGACCCGGGAAGCGGTTTCCCGTGTCTGTTTCGGTTGTAAAGTTTGTTGCTTTGTGTTTGGGGTTTTAGTAATGGTGGCGGTACTTTTTGGTTTCACCCCTCGAAGCTGTTTCCGGGTTTGGTTGCTGATTTGGTTATAAAGTTTCTTGCTTGATTGTGTTTAGGGTTGTAGTACTGTTAGTGGTACTTTTGATTTCACCCGTCAAAGCGGTTTTCCGGGTTTGGTTGCTGTTTTGGTTGTAAAGCTTGTTGCTTTGTGTTTAGGGTTGTGGTCATGGTAGTGGTACTTTTGATTTCACCCCTCGAGTTGGTTTCCCAAGTTTGGTGTTAAAGTTTCTTGCTTGATTTGTGTTTAGGGTTGTAGTTTGAGGTTTCTTTTCTGGGATGTGTGTGTTTTTTGTTGCTGAAGTGGATATTGGATTTGCAGAGTTGAAGAGGCAGATAGAGAAGTTCTATGATGGTGGTGATGAAGATGAATTGCCTTCCATATTTGAGGCCATTTTGAGGAGGAAGTTGGCGGGGGTCAAGGGTGAGGAGGATGCCAAGTTGATGAAAGACCTCGACGTCGATCATCCGCTTGATCGTTCTGAGGAGGACGGAGAACCCGATTCTGAGAGCGATGAGGACGAGGACGAGGACGACGACTATGATAGTGGTTATGATGAGGATGGGGATTTAGGCAATGCCAAAGGAGTCGGGAAATAGGCTGGTTAACCAAGGATGATCAAGATGTGCATAATGGCGATTTGGAGTGAGTAGTGTTCATTGATTCAATGGATGATATGCTGTGATTCCCTGATGTGGTATAGTGTAGATTAGTCCATGGAAATATATGGAATCTGTCTCTTGGAGAGCTTGTTCTTCAACATTCATTTCGAGGTACTGGTACTCTTCAACTCCGTCCTCTGTACTCAGCAAAAGGCTTGGCGAATTTAGTGTTGAATGTATCCGACTGCCTCTTTTGTCTAATGTAACATCATCAAAGTGTTCAAACGAGTCTGGACATTCGAAGGTTAGGAATCAGAGTTAAGATTGATCTTTCCCATTTTTGCTTTCATGATAAAGCTCTGCCAAGAATTGTTAATCTGTTCTTTCCTCTAGGCTGCAACAATGGACTTCAAAGACTGATACCTAATTTCTTTTCCTTTTCCTGCATTGAGGTGCCCTACTAAACTCATTCTCTTATTGCTTTGACGCTTCGGGTTCTGAAATGCTTGGTGCTAGTTGATCTCATCTCGAATCTGGACGTTTCAACCGGATTATTCCACGGTTTAGGTCATGAGTTCAAGTCATTAGAATGCAACGACTTTAAAAATTTGTTAGGAGAGTTTTGCCATCCGGTTGATTTCTAAGCCATTCCATAATAACAGTGTACGGGGCGGTCCCTTCTTGGGCATTTTGTTTTGGAAAGAGAACTTAATTGGAAGAGTAAATAATAACGAGTAAAGTGTGTTTGTTGAGAGCTGGAGACTGGTATAGCTCGAAAGCATCTAACTACTTTACCATTTCAAAGGAGGCCAGTTATTCACCAACTCCTCTGAGCTCCACTGGGATTGGATAAAATATTGAAAAAAAAAAGAGACTTCTTGTGTCCTCTGAGCTCCCATTTTTAGACAAAACCAACCAGAACTAGTTTTGTTAGAAGAGAACTCTCTGAAGAAGAGCTAGCTTTCGTTGTAAGACAACAACCCCAGAAGAGCTTTTGGTTGGGATCTCTCCACTCTGCTTCTTGAAATCCAAGGTGGTGTTGTTAACTAATCTCTATCTCTCATCAGTTTCTTTTCCCGCCCAATTTTCATGTATGTGTGGTTTGATTGTTCTCGAAAACTAGTCCCTTTGTGAGAGATTAGCAGGCCAAGTGGGTTTTCTCGTTCTCTTTTCCTTTTTGGTCATTTCATCGTCGGTTTCGAGTGAGCATGTTGTTCTTGTTCGGATTAACTATCTGTCTTTATGCAAATATATAATTATTCATCTAGCCGATGAGTATGTTGTTTAGATAAAATATATAATCATTAATCAAGTGATGTGTATATTGTTCAGATTAATTGTGTGTTTCTATTCAGATAATTCATCACGCGAGGATATTGTTGCTTTCGTGATCCCTACTTTCCTGTGCGATGTTGTGTAGGAGAAACTCTATGGCTGCTGCATTTGTTGGAGCATTCCTCTCTTGTGCCCTCCAGCAATGTTATGTAGATTGTTGGTTTCTTGATCGTTGTAGTGGAGACTTAAACTAACACCACTTTATACTGAGCAACCAGTTGTTGAATGCTTAAGAAATTCTTGGTCTCGTGTGTCTGCATCTTAGTTTTGACAGTTTAATTTCTGTGTTGGTTGTAAGTTCAACAGATTTTTACTTCTCGTGATGATGAGTTAAAGAAGAAACAGTTTTGTTACACTTATTTGCTCAGTTGCGAGTATCTAATAATCACCTCATCTTCTCCTCTTCTACCCTATAGTTTTTGGGTTAATTGAGATATTTTGTCCATGGTGTTACTCAGCTTAATGGGCTGCAAGATACGATGACAAAATACCAGCTCAAGATATCATCATCGACAATATTCAGCTGAGTGAAGCTTATCCGACACTTGCGCGCGATTCCGAGGTCATGGAGCCAAGACATCTACAAGGTTTTAACAAGAAAACCTTATTCGTTTTCTGCGTCTCTGCCATGGTTTTCTATATATTGGGGAAGCATGTTTGCCTTGACCTGCTTTACTTGGACCAAACTTTTGCGTGTTTGACTGAATGCTTTAACCAGTTACCCTGTATTATACTTTCCGATTGAACTTGCTTTGATTGCATTAACAGGAAAATGTTGAGGCCACGGCAGATATTTCGAAGAGGTTTAACGACACAATAGGAAAATATTCTGGGATGAGCTTGTTGCCTTGTGCTTATGCGGGCACTTCTCAAGGTACTCCTCTGTTCTTGTCGTCCAAGTTGAAACAAAAAAAAAAGAAATTACTTGCTTGCCCAGATTATCTCTGTATATAATGTTATGGTCACATCGTTGAATGTGGATTAGTTTCCTTGTTAATGATATATTCTCTGCAGTGCAGGTTCAGAACCTTGTCGGTCATTGTGCTCAGCAGTCCAATTGGTTTTCCTTGCACATTTTGTAATCTTATCATCAACATCTCCCTCCCATCAAAAAATAATGCTCGCATTTATTATCCAACTCTTAATATCCTCCGTCATCGAACTTCCACTGCCAATTTGGGCCTGTGGTGTGTTTTTGCCCCTTTAGGCTCTGGGCTTTATGATCCGGCCCAACCCAGCCAAGCAACAGTTTTGGAATGTTTTCTTAAATTTCCAGATAATTTAATCGATTACCCAATTGTTTGATCTTCTTAGATGATGTGCTTTTTTTAATTTCACTGCGTCCTTTTCCATATGCGTGTTTTATCACGTTTAGTTTACTCCTTTTAAATACTATATTTTTACACAGAAAAATAATAGTGTGTCAGTGGGTAAAATTTATATTTTGGAAAAAAGTTAAAAAAGAGTGTCGGTGGATGCAAATTGGAAGAATCTTTCGCCCACTTCCAACCTGGGCCCCACTGGGACGCGCATTATTGACTACCTGCTTACTTTCGGACAAAACCAATCTAGTCTCTCTATCTTTGTAAGAGGAACTCACAAGAAAAGAGAGAGAGAAGAACTATTGCAGATCTCAATTTCAAGTGATTTGTTGGAATCGGTTGCTTTCGAGATCCCAGGTGATGTTGTTAACTCTGTCTCTATGCTTCTTGCTAAGTGGGTTTTCTTTCCTTTTTTCTTATCGAAGGAGAGATCAAACAAGTGGCCCCTCTTGCAGATTTAATAATAATAATATTATTCTAATCCTTCGATTGATTACCCACTTAATTAGTAGCTTCTAATATTATTCTAATCATGAGAGATCTTTGGTTATAATATTATTCAAGTGATTTGTATATTGTTCCGATTGACTCCAATATTGTTGCTTTCGTAATCCTGACATTCCTGTGAGGATGCTATGTAGGAGAGACCCGATGGCTGCTGCATTGGTTGGGGGAGCATTCCTCTCTGGTGCCCTCCAGGTTCTGTTCGATAGATTGGCCCCTAAGGCAACCATTTGGGACTTGTTCAAGACCCCAAACTCCAACAGCAAGAAGCTGCTCAAGGAGCTGAAGAGAACCCTCCTCTGTTTTAGCATGCTGCTGGATGACGCCGAGAAGAAGGAGATCACCAAACCTAATGTTAAAGCGTGGTTGGATGAGCTCAAGGATACTGTCTATGATGCCGATGACTTGCTTGCTGAGATTGCTTATGACATTCATAATGCTACAGCTGTCGAATCTGCTTCTGCTGATGGTCAGCCAAGAAGGCCTTTGGCTTCCCTTGATGATCTGTCTTGGGAAGGAACCAAATTCCAAGAGAAGTTGGAGCAGATCCTTGACAGACTTGCTGAACTGAAGGAAGAAAAGGATATCCTGCGCTTGGAGGAGACTAGCCAAGTGGACGTCTCTAACTTACCTTTGGAAAGAGGAACTACTTCACTGGTTGACGAATCTGAGGTGCATGGCCGCGAAGCTGATAAAGTAGATATTACTAGATTTTTGATGTCCAAAGAAACAAATGGCACTGATGGCTTGGGGGTGATTGCTATTGTGGGTATGGGCGGGCTGGGGAAAACCACTCTTGCTCAGCTTGTCTATGCGCAGAAGGAAGTATCGAAACACTTTAAACACAAAGCTTGGGTCTGTGTTTCAGAAGAAACCAAAGTTTTCTCGGTAACAAGAAATATCCTTGAAGTATTTGCTCCTGAAGTTTCAAGTCTTGGTTCATTGTCTCCAGATCAACTTCAGACAAAGCTGAAGGATGCTTTAACTGAGAAGAGATTTTTGCTTGTTCTTGATGATGTTTGGGACGAAAGATCGGAGTGGTGGAAGGATTTACTTAATCCTTTGAAGCATGGATTGCAGGGTAGTAGGATCATTGTAACTACACGGAACACTCAAGTGGCATCCTTCGCATCCACTGTTCCATATTATCCTTTGAAGGAGTTAACTGAAGATCAATGCTGGTTAGTATTTGAAAGATGCGCTTTTAAAGGTGAAGATTCAAGTGCTTATCCGGATCTGGTAGCAATCGGAAGGAAAATAGTTGCAAAATGTGGAGGGTTGCCTCTGGCTGCAAACGCTCTAGGAAGTCTCTTGAGTGACAAAAGGGACGCAACCGAATGGGAGTGGATAATGGAAAGTGAGATGTGGAATCTGGAAGATCGTCGTATTCTTCCTGCATTGAGGTTGAGCTACCATTATCTTTCATCAAGTCTCAAAAGATGCTTTGTGTATTGTGCATTATTTCCGAAGGACTATGAATTCGAAATTGATGAATTGGTCAGATTGTGGATGGCGGCTGGTCTTTTGGATTCTCATAAAACAAAAAGGCCGATGGAAGAAATTGGGGTTGATTGCTTTAAAGCTCTCTTTTCGAGATCGTTCTTCAAAAAATCAAGTGCGAATTCCTCGCGCTTCGTCATGCATGATCTCATTCATGATCTGGCTAAATTAGTAGCCGGAGATTTTTACCACCAGCTGGAAAATGATAATGAATGGATGCTGCCAGAAAAGACTCATCATTTGTCATATCTATCAACTTATTATAATACCTCGCAAAAATTTGCAGGCATTTATCAGAGCAAGTCACTGCGGTCATTTTTACCCATACGTTCATCCAGTTGGTACAGAGATGAATATATGGCTAGTGATGTCGTCGAGCATTTATTTGGGGCATCTAAACGCCTCCGGATACTGTCTCTCTCCAACTACGTCAACATAAAGGAGATTCCTGAATCTATTGGAAACTTGAAGCTTTTGCGGTATCTGGATCTTTCGAGGACAATCATCAGAAGATTGCCTGATGTTGTTTGCAAACTGTGTAATCTGGAGACTCTATGGCTAGAAGATTGCATGAAGCTAGAGGAGGTACCTGATTCAATTGTTGACTTGAAGTGCTTGCATTTCTTGAATCTTGCCGGAACAGCTATCAATAAATTGCCAACTAATCTGTGCAATCTTGTGAACCTATGCTTCCTTGACATTAGTGGGACAAAGTTGAAAGAGATGCCTCCAAAGCTGGGCAATCTGACAAGGCTTCAGAAGTTGACAGATTTCGTTGTTAAGGAAGGGGGTTCCTACAGCTCCATTGAAGAGTTGAAAGAGCTCTCAAAGTTGAAGGGAGAGCTCCGTATTTGGAACCTTCAAAACGTTGTGCATGCACAAGGTGCTTCGGGAAGCAATTTGAAAGGGAAAAAGAATCTCAAAGATTTGGAGTTGAACTGGGAAGGTGATGATGCTGATGATTCACAGCATGAGCTAAAAGTACTGGAAGGGCTTGAACCTCCTTGTACGCTAGAGCATCTTACTGTGAGGGGTTACAGGAGCACCAAGTTCCCAGATTGGGTTGGCCACCGCTTGTTCTCGAATCTGGTTTCTTTGAGAATTAAAGGGTGCAAAAACTGTTATGAAATGCCACCGCTTGGACATGTGGAGTCGCTTAAACAACTCTATATTTCTGAATGCAATGGCATTGTGTTTATCGGTCCTAGTTTCTATGGTAGTCCCCTGCCTACAACAGATAGGCCACCGTTTAAATCCCTTGATGTACTGCATTTTGAAGGGATGCCCGAGTGGGTAACTTGGGAGCAATGTGATGGAGCTTTTCCTGGTCTTCAAAAGCTACATCTATCAAACTGTCCCAAACTTGCGAATGCCTTGCCCGGTGAACTACCATCTCTCAAGAAACTTCAGATCACAGGATGTGACCAACTTGTGGCTCCATTTCCACGTGCTCCAGCCATTGTTGAGGTGATACTTGAGGACGTAACCCGTACAGTGTATCTTTTTTCAGAACTGCATTCTAGTTATCTCTCTAAAATCCGCAAGTCATCTCTTGATCAAATGTTGGTAGACATTCAACGAATGGGTGCAAGTATTGCTGATCTGAAAGGATTAAAAATTGGCTACAGTGATTTGGCATCTGGATATCAAGGTACGGAATCATGTAGCCCTTTGGAAGGGGTTCTCGAGAACTTCAAGTGTCTTTATTCCCTCAGCATCAATAAATGTCGGAAAGTGGTATGTTTCCCCAAGTGTGAGTTAGCTTCTCCAATTCTGACCAAGCTAGAGTTATTTCATCTTGAAAATCTCAAGTCACTGCCAGCGCAGATGAAGTCAGTTCTCCCTTGTCTTGTGGATTTGAGGTTGTTACGTTGCCCTGAGCTGGAGTCGTTTCCGGAAGGGGGTTTACCTTCCAAATTAGAATCACTTATAATTTGGGGATGCAATAAGCTGATAGAGGGGAGGAAGCAGTGGAACTTACAAGCACTACCATCTCTGTCATCTCTGGTAGTTGATGGCGAGGGGTACTCTTTTGATGAAACTGAATCCTTCCCGGAGGCTACTCTGTTGCCTCCCACGCTCACCTCTCTTGTGATGGGAGGCCTTGATGGTTTGAAAAGCCTAGACTACAAGGGGCTTCGGCACCTCACAAGTCTGCAAACACTTAATATTCGACAATGCTCCAGCCTTGAGAAGCTACTACCAGAAGAAGAGGGACTACTGCCTCAATCTCTTACCACTCTTAAAATCTGGTATCTCCCAAATCTCAAGTCATTAAGCCCTATCCAGCGTCTCACCTCCCTCAGAAGCTTGTCTATAGAAGGACGTGATAAGTTGGTGGTCTCAGAAGTGGCGCTCCCCTCCACCATCACCTCTCTTACCGTATGGGGAATGAAGATGAAATCACTAGATGGGTGGGGTCTTCAACGCCTTACTTGCCTTGAAAAGCTGCATATTCTTTTTTGTGACAACATTAAATCCGTAGCAACAGAAGAGGCACTCCCCTCCTCTCTCAGGGTGGTTAAGCTAATTGCATGCCCAAGGCTCAAGTCCATTCAAAGAGAGGGCTTCCCTTCTTCCCTTGAAACTCTTCGTATTGACGGCTGCCCTCTGCTAGAAAAAAAATACCAATGGGAAGGCCAAGAGCGGCACGTCGTTTCTTACATCCCCAACATAAGTATCCGCAACATTTCTTAGGGCGGATGGGGGAAGAAGATGGCTTTCTTGAGTATTTATAAAAATTTAGGACCATTCTGAATATTTTCCACTTGCCATGTTAATGCTACGTAGATGCTAAAAATCAAGCAACGATACCGTTTTGATGAGGTGACTGTCCAATTAGGTTCGAAAATCAAAAAGCCACAATGATTTCCTCTATTGCTTCTTCAATCTCCCACACAGAAATTGGTTTATAGTATTCAATTAACCACAATGATAAAAAAAAAAGGGCAACTCAAAAAGCCTTGATTTCCGAACCCACCCAAAAACTAGTTCTCAATAAAAACAATACCCATAACTTAAGAATACCCATAACCGCAATCAAAGAAAGGAGCAGACTTCGAACCCACCTTAGCTGAAAACAAAGAAAAAACGAAGCTTGGAATACCAAGTTGGAATTTTCCCCCTATTGCTTCCTTCCTTCCCTTCTCTTTTGTTTCAATTACACTTAAGAAACCCTTCGCCACCAAAGAACCACCGCACTAAACCATAAATCCCTGGGAACAAAATTAATAAAAACAGAAAAAAAAAACGAAGAAAGGAAAATGAAGGAAACGAACAAGTACGAAGGTTTCCCGTACGAGCCGTACCCAATCCAATTGGACTTCATGGACGCTCTCTACCGCTTCCTTGATTGCGGTTGCTGTAATTGTCTCTAATGTTGTTTAAATTTTTTAATTTGCTATTTTGGTGGATTTTGGTAAGTTAAAGGTTTCATTTTTAATGGTTGCTACGTAGATTTTTTGTTGGAGGACTATAAGAGTGAAGGGGAGGGTGGAAAATTGAAGAGGAAAGGAGTGGGATCGTGCTTGTCTTCGCCGAGTGAGGAGGAGGATGGGGGAAGAAGATGGCTTTCTTGAATGTTTATAAAATTTAGGACCATTCTGAAAATTTTCCACTTGCCATGTCTACATAGATGCTAAACATCAAGCCACGTGAAACAAAAACGACACTGTTTTGATGACGTGGCCATCCAACTAAGTTCGGAAGTCATCCGAATTTCAGTGGGATCGTAAAATAATAAATTTTTAAATAATTTGGATCTGATTGATAGTTTAACGTGATATAAAATTGTACTTTTCTCACCTGATTGATGTTAAATGATTAATATATTTTATTTTTTTATTTGAAACTTTAATTTATCGATACCGAGTTTAATTGTTGTATTATAAATTTATTCCTATAATGAATTATCTTGATTTATCGGTATATATTATATTAGTATAATTACAGTGATTAAATTTATGGATATATATTATTTTAAACTAATGCAGGTAGATATTTTTTTATCGATGAATTTATTCGTTGTTATTTTACTAATATAATATATTTTGATAACAAGGTTTTAAAATACACGATCGAACTGCGATTTGGTACGAATAGCGTACTGGGTTTGGCCAAAAAATTGCCAACCTTACAATTGCCCAAATAATGGTCGAACCAGGCAGTTTGATCGAATTTTTGACCCCGTAATTTCTGGTTGGTAAGGTTTAACAAAAAAAAGATTTTCTTGATGGTGGGTCCAAAAATCAGAATTTTTCTGGTTCAGATTTTTGATTTTGGTGGAGTTTTCTTATTTTTTAAAAATTTCAAGATTATGGTGGGTCAAAAAAGAGAAAAAAACGTACTTATTTATTTTTTGGAAAGAATAACCGAGGTATAGAGAGGGATAGTTGGGTATGGGCAATAAAAATATATTTTTAAAATATAAAAAGTACCGGTCCGACCGGCATCCCAACTGATGCCTCTCAAAAAAATATAATATATATCGATAAATTTTGATCATTCAGTATTGATATAAATTTATGATACAATAATTAATTTTATCGATATATTATTTTATACTAATGCGAGTAGATATAAATATTTTTCGATGGATTTAATTGTTGCATTCTACTGATATAATATATATCGAATAATTCAGTTCATTCAATATTGTGATAAATTTACGATACAACGATAAATTTATCGATCTATATTATTTTTGCCTAATGCGAGTAGATATAAATATTTATTGATGAATTTAATCGCTGTCATTACACTAATATAACATACATCGATAAATTTAGATAATTTAGTATTGAGATAAATTTACGATACAACAATTAAATTTTTTGATATATATTATTTTAGACTAATGCGAATTGAGATAAATATTTATCGATGAATTTAATGGTTGTTATTATACTAATGGAAACAGATTTAGTTCTGGATGTGCAAATCCAGTCAGGTCCGTCCTGAAGCGGATTAATCGGTGACTCTCGCTCAGCTCCTTCCATTTTCAACTTCTTCCCCTCGCCGGTCTTGACTCTGCCGGCGATTCTATCGTCCAAGGCTCCTATCGACAGACCTCGACCCGCCACCTATCCATCTACCGCCTCAAAAGGGTATGGAATGATACTATTCTGCACCGTTTGGAATGAAGACACGCAGGGACTTTTTTATAAATGCACTAAAATATGGGGACCAAAATGAAAAAAAGCCATGCACAAACACAGGCCGGATACAAATGCCATTATCACATAACTGCGCATGCCAGTATCACATAACTGCGCATGCCAGTGTGACCTTTTTGCAAAAATGCTAAAATATGGGGGACCAAAATGAAAAAAACTACGCGCGCCATTATCATCAACGGGGACTTGCCGCTGTCACAAATACACATGCCATTATCACATAACTGTGCTTGCCATTATCACATAATTGTGCTTGCCATTATCACATACCTGCGCTTGCCGCTGCGGTCCTTCACTCCAAACCGTCCGGAATCAATTCCTTCACTCCGTACCCAATCCAAACCCGCCTCAAAAACTTTCACCGATGTTAGAGTTCCATCCCAAAATTTCTCCATCGTCCTCATTTATCATCTTCCTTTCTCATCCATCTTCCATCTCCTCCCTGCTCCTTCATCATTCGGCGGCTCGTTTCTTCCCTTCTCCTCCTCCTCATCCTCTGCCTCGGGTGGTCCTCCATCTTCCTCATCTAGTCTACGGTGACTCTCCTCCTCTGGCGGCCTTCCTTCGACGACCCTCCTCCTCCAGCTGGTCTATTTCCCCCTCCATTGTAGGAGACGAAGAGAGAGCAGGGGGTTATCCTCTCTTTTTGTTTATGTTTAGGTCTTGGGGTTGGGCAAATTGCCTTTTTTCAATTCTACCCTCAGACCTTACAAACCAAAAAATCACTGGTCAAAAATCCACACGAACCACCCGGTCTGACCAAATTTTGGGTAGTTTGTAAGGTTACCGTATTTAAGCCCAAACCTGGAACGCTAAAGTACCCAATTTATGGTCTGACCGGTCAGAATACCAGTCAGACCGTATTTTTTAAATGGTTGGTTATATCAAATAGTTTATCTGGTTATATCCAATGGTTTACCCCATATATATCGAATTGTATGCCATCCAAAACCATCCTGAATTGAGCCAGGACCAAATTCGGTAATATAATATATACCAATAAATTCAGATCATATAGTATGAGATAAATTTATGATACAATAATTAAATCTATCGATATATATTATTTTAATATATATCTGTTGCGGGGAAAAGAGAATAAGAACCTGAGATGGATCCGGAGTGGTCGTTCCAAGGTCGGTCTAAATTATACTAAGGCTATACTAGGCTAGACTACGAGCTACGGGCTACGGGCTAAGGAAAAGCAATAAAGATTAAAAGAGATGTTGTGTTGTGTTGTCGATCCTCTTCTCCTTCGCCCGAGTCCTTTTTATATAGCACGTTTTGACCTATTCCCATCCTTCCAAAGCAAGAAATCCCGTGTGATACCCCATTAAAGATATGTTTTGTCTGAAATGCTTAAGTAATTTGATTGGTATTATCCATATCAACAAGGTGCATCTTCTTTTCTGGCACACATCTTGAGAGAATTCTAAGGTTAATGCGTTTGACCGGGAGTAGGATCAGGATGGGTGATCTCCTGGGAATTTTTTGGGATGCGTGTGAGTGAGGACAAAACATGCTGGAAAAGACCTGTGTTGGTCTGTGGAGACAGTCGGTTGGATCACAGGGTGCTACATTTGGTATCAGAACAAAAATGGTCCTGAGACTGTTCTGTGTAATGTCTGGCGAGAAGAGCAAGTCACGTATTTAAGGAGTGTATGTGATACCCCGTTAATGATCTGTTCTGTCTAAAACGCTTAAGTAATTTGATTGGTACTATCCATATCAACAAGATTCACCTTCTTTTCTGGAACACATCTTGAGAGAACTCTAAGGTTAAACGTGTTTGACCGGGAGTAGGATTAGGATGGGTGACCTCCTGGAAAATTTCTGGGATGCGTGTGAGTAAAGATAAAACACGCTGGAAAAGACCCGTGTTGGTCTGTGGAGACAGTCGGTCAGATCATGGGGCGTTACATCCCTTCCCGAATGAATATATTGCTTCCACATCAACCCAGCTTAGAATAGGAAAATCTAAGCCATCTTCCTTAAATGAGCAGATCCTGTTTTCGAATAGGAAGCTTCAAACCGTGACGACCAAGCAACTGTGACCCAAGATCTTGCCCGAATCTCAAAAATTCTGGCTATACGTAAGGAAAATATAAGCCTACTAGACCCTCTCGAACCTTCTATGAAAAATGTCGTCTTAAGCCCGTCATCACCCAAACAGCTTACCGCCTTTAAGCCCAAAGCGAACCCCAAAATGGGCCGCCCAAGCTGGCACCTTCATAACCAAAGTGGATTTCCTTCCCGCTTTGAGGCCCAGAACGAACACCCCCACTAGCGCGCCAATCGCTTCTCGCTTTCGAGTGGGCTCCGGCCCAACAACTTCTACCTCCCGCCTTGGTCTGCTAAGCGGTACCATCTTCCGCATTGACATCCAAGCGGGCTGAAGCCCGCAACTTCTGCCATCCGCTTTACTTTTGGAAGCAAGCATTCATCCTCATATCTGACCTTCCCACCTAGCCCGTTAAGCCGTACTTGTCGTTTTAATAACGAAGGCGGACCTTGCTTCCCGCCTTTAGGCTCAAAGGTACCTACCGCACACACAAGCCCAAAGTGAATATCCAAGACAACCTTCTCGCCTTGGAGCCCGAAATCATCTTCCCACCTTGAAGCCTAAGAAGACCTTCGAGCCCAAAACCACATTCCCGCTTGGGTCCCTAAGGCAAAACCTTCTTCCCGCCTTTACCAACAAGGCGGTACCTACCGTGTTTATCCTAAAAACAGGTCGAGCGGCCCAAACCAAGCCCAAGCACTTCCCGCCTTTAGGCTCGACACGGGACCCCCGCCTTCCTGCCTGCAAGGGCCAAATGGGCTTCCGGCCTATAAACCCATAGCGGGAGGCGAAACACATCGGGCGGGATCTCCGCTGAAGCCGTCCTCCCGCCTATAAGCCCGAAGCAGGAAGCGAAATACGTCGAGCTCAAATCGAGGCCCAGAGCGAACCAAACTCCAAACCCGAGCCTTGCTTGCTGTCCGAACACAGACATGACCATCTTAGCCAAAAACCCGAAACGCTATTTTTACACTTCAACCATATCGATGAATTTAACTCGAATGAAAACGATTAAATTCACCGATTAATTCTAAGAAAATATGTTATCTAAAAAAACTGTTTTGCCCCTGAAAGGGTTAAAAAAAGTTTTTGCCTGGACAACAAAAGGACAAAGAAGAAGTCTCGGTTCTTCGGAAAAGAGAAGAGAATAGATTCCGGTAGAAACAAAGAACAACCCAGAAAGGAGGCGAAAGCTAAGGAACCGATGGACCCCACAAAGGTAGCAGCAATTAAGCAGCTAGTGGAACGGTGCAAGTCAAACCCCGGTACCCTCCACGACCCTTCTTTCTCCTTCTTCAAGAACTTTCTCCAAAGGTATAATTTTTATTTTCAATTTTTCGATTTTTTTTCCTCTCCCTTTCCTAGTTTCTACCTATTAGTGTTCTTGGGTTCAGGAGTTTCGATTAGTGTACTTATAAAGGGTACTTTTTTTCTCTGTGTTTTTTGTTTGCCTGGTTGCTGCAATTCAGCTTGGGTGCTCGAATCCCGCCGGAAGTGGAATCGGTGAGGCTACTTTCCTTACCTCAGTAATAACCATTTTGGTGGGTCCGGTTAATTTAGATTCGAGATGGGTTGCAACTGTATTCCGAACTCGAGACCTTTTGATAAAACTAGAACGTCTCAATGTTAACTAAACTCACAGGGGAAGTACAAGATTAGGTCTTTATTTGTCTTTCGGTTTATCTTGTTGGTAAAATGTGATTAGTTGGAAAAGCCCTGGAAAGATAAAATTGTTGTCAAAGTTATTTGTGGCTGGTGCAAGGTTTCGGGTTAAGTTTTGGCTAGAGATTGGTTTTCCCTTTCGGTTGGCTTCTCAGTAGTCTTGACAAGTTGTTTATGTAGTTTTCAAATGCTTCAAAATTGTTTATACTTGTTTCGGGTTTAGGGGTTTGAAGCCATTTGTCTCCGTGGCTCGATAAAGTGTATGCACTTTGGTGTTGCAAGCTGATCTATGATATAAGCTATGGATCTTCTTCAATCGCAGGCTGACACTAGCATGTCTGGGTCTGGGAAACATGCCGATGGCAAGAAGCTCGGTGAAGACAGTGGTGATGCATTTGTTGAGTCTGATATCGAGTTGGATGAAAGTGCTGTCGTGGAGCCTGATAATGATCCTCCACAAAAGGTGGTCTTGGAGCTGACGAAGTCTTGCTTTTCCGTTTGTTTGGTATGGAAAAGGGTGAAAAAAGTGTTTTTACTTCTATTAAATAAATGTGCTCTTCTGTTCTTATAGATGGGAGACCCCACGGTTGAAGTCACAGATGACATGCGGGAGTCCGCCCAACTGGAAAAGATGAAAGCTGTGGATGCCATATCTGAAGGTACGTGATTCTGGGTCGTGTACTTTTACCTCGTGAAAGTTTTTGAATTTTGTTCAATTGTTTGTTCCCAACAATTTTCTGGCTCTTCAGGAAAACTTGGTGAAGCATTAGATCATCTAACCGAAGCTATTTTGTTGAATCCAACTTCTGCCATTCTATATGCTACTAGAGGTAAATCTAATGTCTTATTGCGGCTACTTCTAACAATACAGTTTTCTTGTATATCTGACAATTTGATACGCTTTCGTTTAGCTGGCATCTTTGTTAAATTGAAAAAGCCAAACGCTGCACTTCGTGATGCTGATGCTGCTTTAAAGGTTAGAATAACGTTGCTAATCTGCTTTCCTTATGCCTGCGGTACCTATTATATTCATCTATCTTGGTGGTGGGGTTTTCCAGAGCGTAGAGGGATTTCTCTGTTTTTATTTTGTCTTCTTATGTTACAGATTAATCCAGACTCCGCAAAAGGATATAAAGCCCGGGGAATGGCAAGGGCTATGTTGGGCCACTGGGTAGAAGCATTGAAGGATTTACACATGGCATCAAACTTAGATTTCGATGATGAGATAGCTTCGGTATTGAAAATGGTAAGCTACTTGGTTGTTTTGAGTTCTTCTAACTGATTGAATTTTGACCGTAAGTTAGTGCTATATAGGTTGAACCAAATGCTCAGAAGATTGAACATCACCGGAAAAAGTATGAACGCTTGCAGAAGGAATTAGAGTTGAAGAAGGCCGAGTTTGAGAGGAAACGACAAGCTGAAGCCAAAGTAAGTGTCACTTTTTTCATTTGAGTTGCAGAATAAAGAATCGGTTTCTGTTTTTCATTTGAAGCATCTCATCCTATGTTATGGTAGTTTGCATTTGCACTTTAGACCGTTGTAGTTAATCAAAAATACTTTTTTGATATTCTGCAGGCTCGGGAAAGCTTGTCGGCTTTATCAGAAGGTATTGTACATTATCTCACATCTTTGGCATGCACATAACAAGGACCAAAATTTCAATTTGGTCAGGACAATCCTGAAAGGAACGGAAACCCATCACGACTCCTTATCCAGATAGATTGATAAGTCGTCTGTGGTTCCATGTGATGGTTTGACAGGGCAAGTAATCGGTATACACTCTGCAAGAGAACTCGAGAGCAAGTTACAGGCAGCAACGAGAACATCGCGTCTTGCAGTTCTATACTTTACCGCAACGTGGTGCGGACCTTGCCGCTTCATCTCTCCTCTCTTCACAAGTCTAGCGGCGAAATACCCAAAGGTCGTCTTCCTAAAAGCCGACATAGACGAGGCAAGGGATGTGGCCGCTAGCTGGAACGTTAGCAGTGTTCCCGCCTTTCATTTCATTAGAAACGGAAAGGAGATCGACAAGGTCGTTGGAGCTGACAAGAACGGACTTGAATCGAAGCTTCAACAATACGGAGGTTAGTCACAGGATGATGATCATCGCCTAATGTATTGCTTGTTGATATAAATCTCGTTGGTTTCTTTGATCTAAATAATGCCGATGGCAGGAGACGTAACCTCCGAATGTTTCACAATGTAATAAATACTAAGATGCATGATTACGATGTATCACCGGAATTGATCTCGGGATATTAATTGGTCTGTTTTAAATGGGATATTTGGACAATTTTCTTGTAGGTATAGGATGGTAACTGAAATTTTTGAAGAAGCACATTGATTCGAATATACGTCTTTGATATTTCCTCTCTCTCCTCTATTTGTTAATGTTTCGTCCGTTACCCTAACTATTTATAAATAAAAAATCAAATAAATTTATTAGCTGTTAATCATGGATTGATAATACTTTTTAGAAGTGCAATTGGTTGTGTTTGTTAATACAAGTATATTTCACCTTAATTTAAACAATCACGCTTTCATCTTCCACCATAATTTAAAAACCGAAGATTATTGATGCTACTTATAGAGGTTTTTAATTGACCCAATGTGCCGACTATACGGACTGAATTTAAGATTTGAGTGAAGTAAATAATTCCCTCAAATCAATCTGGATACATGACTAATAAAAGATCACAAAATTTTCATACCAAATTTTAATGAATTTATCGACGACCGCAAGATTACGAGGTTGGTTTTTGTTGTAAATATTTTAATAAAATTTACTTCTAAAAAATGCATTAATTTTTTTATGATTCAAAATGTCATTCCCAAAGAAATGTAATGGAGATAAGGATGAAGACAATTTATTAATTATCTACGGTTTATAAGGATGAAGATAGTAAAAAAAGAGAATGATCGAGCTTAATTTATAATTAAAGAATTCTTAATAAACCATGTTTACGTATATAAAAAATCCCTTTCTTCACGGTAAAAAAGCCACTGGGCTTGAGAGCCCACATGTTTGGGCCTAAAAGCCCATTGATGAGCCCAATATTACGGGCCTTAAACCCAATAATAGGCCCACATGGTAGCCCATGCCCACACCAAAGGGGGAAGGAAGAAATAGAGAGAAGGAAAGGAAGGAAGAAAGGAAGGAAGGTCTTTTTGCTAGTTTTTGAGCTCTCTCCTCTTCCTCTTCCCACCTCCACCCAACTGGATATCGCCCGAAAGAGCAGGTATTCGAGAAGAACCCAATACGCATCCGTCGCATATTTACTGTTTTTCTTTATGGGTTCATCGTTTTTGTTTCGTTTTGGTTCGAATGATACTCGCTCGCCAAGTGTTCGATGAAAGTCTTGAGTGAGACTTATTAGAGTTTCCTGCTCATATGCATATTTCCATTCAGCTAACGTCGGCCCTTATTTCATTATTGGGTTTTTTTTTTGTTCTGGGGCTAATTTGCTTACCACTTGTTTGACGAAATGGGCATAGTGAAACGCTAGAGTCCCGAGTTGGCATTCCCTGCTCCCTTGAGTTTCCGGAACGCATAGAGTGTACTAAGATTGGTGGAATGAGGTAGAAGATGGTGGTCATGCTGGTGGGCCTAGATTGAGGGTAGGATGTCAATTGCTTTTTCAACTTCCAGGTCCATTGTTAAGCTGAGACTGGTCGGTGGCGGTCGGGTCCTAGCGCCGCCCTTTTGTAGTTCTGCTACTGCTGTCTCCTCTGTTGTGAACGACGCTGGGCCTGCCTCTTCTCAGCCTCAAGGTGGTATGTGAGAATTGAATCAGTGTTTCATTTTCCCTCTTTTGATTTTGCGAAATATTGGAGCATTTGTGAGAAACTCGTTAATGGTCAATTTTGGTGTGCAGGGAAAGAAGATGTGAGAGGTTCGGGATGGTCAAGATGGTTGTTGTTTCTTCCAGGAGCTATTACTTTTGGACTTGGAACATGGCAAATCTTTAGGAGGCAAGACAAGGTAGATAATATTTCCTGGTTAAATGATTGTACCCCAAACATGGCCTTGAATCATGCATTCTTATTATCCCCCTTTTTCCATCCCTTTCAATGATCAGAAATAAGCCAAGTGTGAGTTTTGTGTGACATCATATAAAACGTTATTTTCTGCAGATCGAAATGTTGGAATATAGACAGATGAGGTTGGCTATGGAACCAATAAAGTTCGCGGGTGCATCTGCGAGTTCTGACAATGCAGATGATTTAGAGTTCAGGAAGGTGATGTGCACAGGTGTTTTCGATGATAGCAAATCAATCTATATTGGTCCACGCTCAAGAAGCGTTTCAGGAGTGACTGAAAATGGGTACTATGTCATCACACCCCTTGTGCCAGTACCTGGAAATCCAGAAAGGTGAATATCTGAAGTGGATTTCTTTTTTTTAAGATTTATGTTCTTGATTTGCTCGCTTTATCTCCATGAAATATCAGTTCGCGTTCAATTTAATAACCTATCCGTTAGTTAATCGTCATTCTGGTAGCTGTTAGAAAAATCATATCCTGACTAGTCTTTTTTATCAGTATGTTCTGGACATTTGTAATAATTCATTCTCTGATTTTAGAAAATGCATGCCATATTTTTCCAAATTGCGTTGAGTGCGTGTAAGCCAAGCCCAATTACTATTGCACTTTTGGCAATAGTAAGCTGTGGGTCTCTAGATATGTGTAGAATGATTGTTATTACAGGAAGCTAATAGTCTTGTATATTTCTTTAGCATTCAATCACCAATACTGGTCAACAGAGGATGGGTACCGCGCAGCTGGAAGGAAGATTTTTTAAAAGCATCACAGCATGATCAACAGCCAGCAGATCAGGCACCATCATTGGAACATAAGAGTAAAGAGCGCTCCTGGTGGAGTTTCTGGTCCAACAAGTCGGAAAAAACAGAGGTAAATCTCGTGAACCTCTAGACATCGGTAATCGTTGACATCTCGTGTGAAAGAGAATATTCTAAAGCATTTCAGTGGACAGGGTCAAGTCCCTTCTGTCACTTGCGTTGAAGTTGTTGGAGTAATCCGTGGCAGCGAAAAGCCTAGCATATTTGTTCCACAAAATGATCCAAGTTCCGGACAGTGGTTTTATGTCGATGTTCCTGCAATTGCCCGTGCTTGTGGGTTACCCGAGAACACAATCTATGTCGAAGACGTCAATGAAAATGTGAACCCTAGTAACCCATACCCTCTTCCAAAGGACGTAAATGCCTTGATCCAGAGTTCAGTCATGCCACAACAACATCTACATTATACAATGACATGGTACACTTTCTCTCTCTCTCTCACATATGTTCATTCTCTAATGTTGTTTTCCTGGTTCGGCAGGTATTCACTTTCTGCTGCAGTTAGTTATATGGCTTTCAAAAGGATTAGACAGAGAAAATGCCGGAGATAGCAAATGTCACCTGCAATAGATTTAATGTAAGACCGACCATACTTCACTCCTGTAAGAGGCTTGATTGAAGGTGTTCGAATTCTTCTACTTGAACTCGGTTAGCTTTTGATTATCGTCTACTCGGACAAAGAAGGTCGACTCCGCCATCAACCGCCATATTGCCTGAAAACAGTGTCATACATATGGTTTCAATTCAACGTTGTTTCTCGAGCGCCGGAAAGCTTGGCTTTGGAAATAATGAAAAACATAACAGAAGATCGAGGCAATCAGTTGTCTTATTCTCCTCTGCTTTTATTGTTTCTCCTACGACAGAACACCTGATTTTCGCAATCGTTTTTCCAGATATGAATCATTGTTGAAATGACAATTTCTTGGATTTTCCTAAATTATTACCAACGCATTGAAATCGGTTGTTGTTGTTGGTTAACTGTTGGCTTATAACGGTAATATCTTTGGATGGATGGGCTCGTGGCCCAAATGTGTGTTGTGTCGGAGCAAATTCAACGGGCCATGCCCAAACGCGCTCGGGCATTATGGGTTGGAAACTCGTTTCCTACGGCCAAATATTTGTCGGGCCAAACCAGCTTGAACGGGCCCATTTGGATCTCGTGGACTTGGAACTCATGGCGTCATAATGCGGAACAAGAAATGTTTTGGCATCTTTTTACGTTCTTTTAATACCACAATCGACTAATTCAGGTTTAATCAAAAGATCAATTACAAAATTCTTCAAACAGGTATTTAACAAAATTTCTTGGTTGAGTATTATGAAAGGGGTTTTCTACTCGAGGAACTTCTATTTCCACAAGGAGAATGCCCGTGGTTCAGGTAGGCAAAACCTCTCCACATTATTATGGGGACCAGAAACGGAAAACTCAAAACTTGGTAAATAATTGTAATTGTACCTCTCTTTACATGTAAAGCCACCAACAACAAGGTATAAGAATCAAAGAATGAAGAATAAATTCCAGTCTCACCACACCCAGAGGAAAATAGAACACGAGGCCAACAGAAGACCGGAAGTGAATGGAGGCTACTACAAGGAAGCAATCAAATAATGAATTCACTTGTACATGTACAGATACACTACTATGGCAGGTATCCGACGATCATCGGAGAACCGGACATCTCGGCATGAATAGCCTTCAAAAGTGCCACAAAGTTCAGTAAGTTCTCTTCTGAATACCACTTGAGCCTCCATGTTAGAGGGCCTGACGTTGCAGGTACAGACGGAGCTTTGTTTTCTCTCCTTCGTGTTTTTTCTTTCCGAGCTGTGGATGACGAAGAGGACTTAACAGCAGCGCATTCGATAGCTAAGGTTACACACTGAGACTTCACATCAATCACCTGAAAGTACAGCATCAAGTTTGCAAGGAAATTAGAAGGAAACAGCTTGAAGTCGAAGATACAACCGATAGGGACTGACTGAATCACCAAAAAGAAATGAGCTTCTACAAAACAGCATAATAAGAACTTGAGACAATATGCTGAGGAAACTAATCCATAAGAGTTGGTCGATGAAATTTCGCCAACAATGAGGGAAAAATCAATGCAATTGAGGATGGAGAAATGAGTAAGCCAAAACTAAGGAGGGTCGCTACATAAAAGGATGGATAATGCACGAACAAGCAAATACAAAATATATCCACCAAGACAAGGCACGGCCAGCTGCAGTTCATGCGAGCATCGCACAGCCTAATCACGACAATAAGATGCTTCCTCCTCTGGAAACTATAAGTGAGAATTAGGAACATGAAGTTACCAGTTCAGTTATGCCACCAATAGAGCAATGTGAATCAGGAGAGTAGTAGTTACGCGAAGATGAAGACAAGGAAGAGCTAAAATGCTTGAAGTCTTCCAGGCAAATGACCACATTTCCACCAGCAATGAAAAGCGATCGTGAAAGCCATGGTCCCTCTGTCAAAACCAACAAACAGTTGCCTCAACATGTAAAAGCATCCAATATTGTGGACATCACATGGAGAATGTCCATGCTTAGGTGTCTAAATAAAACACACAGAATTGCAGCATTTAGCTTTTCTTCTTCTTTCATTGGTTATTGCTCTCTTCGCAGAGATATAGAGAAATGCATGCTTCCTTATTCTTCTACAGTTCGTACCATATGCCGAATGGGATAGATAGCAAAAATATCCAGTAGAAACATCATCCTGGTTTACACCATTCTAGAAGTGTAGATACTTAAAGCAATCATTTTTTTCCCATTTGGTAAATGATTAAAGATTCCCAATAACCCAGGATTCAGTCCAGCCACTGCTTGGGATTGGTAACCTTGGACGGAAACATAAAATGTATCCAGTTGCAGGCTCGGGTTTTGCAAGCACAACAATACTGTTTTGCTATGCTGGGTCCAAAGGCAATTCTGGTGCAGTCTGATAATTTCAAGTATATGGCAAGCACGCTGCACCACCGTTTTGCTTTTCACAAACTTTTCTCAGTCTCCAAAATGTTCAAGGAGCAGTATACCTTCATATCTCAGTCATAAAGACATAACAACCAGATAACAATGGTGTATACCAAAGCAAAATGTCTAAAAGCGTACGGTAAGCACACACAGGTCCTTTTCTTTTCTTCAACGCAGCTCTTTTGTTCCTTGTCATTTTTTATAAAACTTTAGACAGAATCAAGACAGACAGAGTAAGCATTATACCTTTGGAATCCTCGTCAGAAAACATCACCAAAGAATATTGGAAGATGCTCATCTTTGATCCTCCACATATTTCCTTCTCAAACAACTGAACCTGAACCTGCTCCAAACTGCCATATAAATTTCCAAAACCCTTTCTATCATATAACAACGAAAAATAATTCCTGCTCATAAGATCAATTGAACAGGAAAGAGGTATCATATAATAGGAGACAACAAATTAGCTTCACAGAAATTAAAGGTATGCAAGCATAGTAACCTTCTAAATGGATGAGTCTTTTCTGAAGTACATGGACCCAATACTTGCAAGGTGGAAAGTAACTGGCTCGCTTTCTTGACACTCCCAGTTCGAAACAGGTAAGTAGCTCCCTTTTCAATGGAAACCCTGAGTGACGCTCGAAGACTAAGGTTAGGAAATTATAAGTCTCAAAAGAGATAATACAATGTGGAAATAACTAACCTAATGACTTGCAGCCCAAAACCCACTAAAATCTCTCTGACATCCTCAATTCTGTGCCAATTCAGTAAACTCAACTGTCCTGCATTGAATCATCACTGAATTTTTGTAAGTTGATCAATCATATTGACAAGTTCCCAATTGTAGACGCCAGAAAGCAACGAATGAATATTGAGTTGCCCGATAGATCTCCACACTAACCTGATCCGTCAAATGCTACACCCATGAGTAGCGCATACAACTTGTTTTGACTGCTCACCAGTAATGCTACTTGTCTGTAAGCAAGAAGATAGAACATGAGATCTAAAGCTAAAATAAATGCTAGCCCCCTCACAGTTAGCAGCATTGTAAAGATTGCTTCCTTCCTCTAACAAACAAACATATGAATCCAGCGCAAAAAGGGAATGACTTTACAGTATAAGGTATACTCGTTTCACCTAACTTGATATTCTTGTGCAAACCAAGAATGTTGTTTCAGGTCATAAAAGAATAAAATATACCCTCCTCGTACATGTGAGCTCTGCAGTGGAAATCAGTGCTTCAACCAAAAACAGTAGAAAGTCCTACCAGGGAGAAGATACTATCCACTTAAACTATAAAGCTCCACAGAGAAAACCTTATTCAAATTGCAGAATTATGAGAGCAGCCATGCAATGCCTAGAAATTGTTTGCCTTATAATATGATGATTTCTCTCTTGCTCCTAGCCAGTGCAGAGTTTTACCTTTCTTTGGACAACGATCGTGGCTCCAGAACACAATCACAGCACACACAACGGTTGCAAGTTTCCTCAACTCTAGGATCTCCAATATGTGCTTTAAAATATTCCTCAATAAATTCATCCGACAAAAATTTACCATCTGGTGATGCAGTTGCACTTGACAAGAACTGCTTCTTATCAGTAATATCAGGAAACCCATTTTCGCTACCGAAGGGCATCCTTCTTTGAGATTTTAAATCAGCTTCACAAGCACAGGGATTGCCACAAGAATCTGCTGATCTTATTTCACTATTACTCACATCATTTGGCAGTGATATAAATCTTCTCCTTGGTTTTCTCTTGCTTTCAACAACATCATCCTCACTTGCCACTTCCTCATGCAGGAAAACAGCAGGAACGGCAGAATGGTTCGAAATCGATCTTTCTAGTATATAAGAGATTTCTTCAGAATTTGAAGTTGACAAGACATCATCTTCCCTTACTCTACAAGTTCCATTACCTCCAAACCCAGAATTCAGGCACTTGCTATTTTGAGGCCAACCATCTCCATACATCAATTTGTCAACTTCATGCACGTCATATTCATCTTCACTTGACGTTGTATTACTATCAGACGATAAGACGGAAAAAGAATCTGCAGATAACTGAAGAAATTCTTCCACCAAGTTGTGCCGACGTTGCAGGATGTCCTCTTGGTAATGTGGAGGAGACCCAGGGTAAGCTGATGAAGAATAAGACTCGCTTCTATAATCTGTAGACACCAGTGGTGTATCACAGCCTTGAGAAAAGGTCCCGCATTCTTCAAGAGGAATGGAGAGATCGACTTGCTCTGCTGCACTACTGAAGCCTCCATGTGATGAAGATTGGTGAAATTTCTGTTTTAAGCTAGTTCTCTCCTTCCCTGTTACAGCAACCCCACCAGTTGGAATGGTTGACACATCAAACGGATACTTCTTAGATTCCAGAAGACTGTTAGTAATCTGGTCAACAAAATTATGAGAAGAATTTGCAGTTTGCTTTGAACTTTCACCCAAGGCAACATGTTTTGGATTCTCAATAACACGATGCAAGGTAGGCCCTGAATTTGAAGTATCAACCGCATTCTCACATTCAGGGTCCATCCACTTCTTAACCTCCTGCAACCAAAGGACCGAGCGTTCCTTTTTCATGAGTTCAACTTTGCTGATCAATTCAGCGATTTCAGCTTTATTCTCTGATGACAACTGCTCCTCTCTGGTTTGATTCTCATTATCACATGAAACAGACTCTTGGTCAGAAGAAATGGAAGGGCTGTCATCACTACTCTCAATTGAAGCAAGACGAGATATTTTTCTCTGAAAATCACAGGACAATGCAACATTAGAGGCTTTAAATGAATAAATAGATCAGCAGGAGTGAAAAAAGTCTATGATTGTTAGGGCATGTCTGGCAAGAACAATTTGACGAAAGAATTCTCATTTATTGTTTGTATGTCGTTCGAGTCAAAAAGACAAGAATGCTTGGTATCCCAGTTGAACGCTTGAATCCATAAAATCAGGCATATGAAGTAAATTGCTGTTTTTGGTTAGGTTACATGAAGATAGCATATGGTACAGTCTAACACATGAAACAAGGTCAACCTACAGTCAACTTTTATAAGAAAACAATGCATCTTAATAAGAAAAGGTCACATGCAGCATCTCATAGGCGCAACAAATAACATACCCTTCTCTGTGCTATCGTACCCTCCCCCTCCGGATCATCTGTTGCGGGACAATAGAATCCAAAGCTGGCAGGAAGCTTCTGCCTGCTTGAGATGATGATTTGTCTCTTCCAAAATTCTTTTGCGCTAATCACTTTATCATCTAATTTCAACTAATCAGACATAAAAAACAATATAGTCAGCTTGACGAATTTTATAGTCCCTTTATGTTAAAATAAGAGACGTAACTGTAAAGCTTAAGAGTACAAAAAATGAAAACAAAATTTAGCAATTCCAAATCAAACATTGTCCAACCCAACTAAATTAGAGAACACCCCTAGTCTTTTACAAAGGACATTACTTACCACTTCTGGACGACCAAAATAGCTGAATACCTGTGCTCGATACCATCGAGCGCAGCACAGCGGGTTTCCCTCCAACCACAGATTTTGTAGAGACGGGAGGCTCGCAATAAACTCCACCTCAGAAAAATTGGATATTATATTGTAAGAAACATCAAGGGCTTCAAGCGACTTTAAGTTTTGAATCCCATGTAATGTGCTTAGAGCATTATTCCTCACGACAAGTTTCACGAGATTATAAGTGATCTGCAAGTTTAACAACATTTGTGAATAGAGATACAAGGGCGTTTGCCTCATACATAAATGTTTAAAAACAAAAAAGTTTTGATTCATTCATTAATGCACATTTCTTAAAACTTGTCATAACTTAATTCCAACAACCAAAAACTGCAAGGGTTCATTTAAAAAAAAATTTGATTCCAGAAATAAGTTCATACCATATGACCTAGCACATACTGAATTTAATGTTCTCATGGATGCAAAAGACCAGTTTCAATTCCTTATACACCACTTCTCTGGAGAGAAAAAAACTTGGATAACAGCTTTTTAAATCTATTTGAAACATAATCCTCCATCACAGCCTCATAATACTCAGACCCCACAGTACAATTGCTCAAACAATATGCATTCCTTCTTTGCTTCACCTCGAACACTAGAAAACACCTCGTTCTCGATCATGCAAATCCAGGTCTCTTTGTACAAACTAACTCAACCACTCGACAGTTTTCAAAACGAACCAAAAAATTACTCTGTTGAAAGCATCTAGCTATTAAGCTAAAAGAGGTTAATAACTAGTGACGATGGCTTTAGTATAAGCACCAAACTACTCGTCCACTAACATACTTGATACTTCAAACGCACTGCAACTCAAAGAATACTCGTACCTCGCTCAACGGCGAGATAGTTCTCAGATGATTGAACCCAAGGTCAAGGTTCTTCAACTTGGTACACTTGCGGAGGTTATCCACCTTAGCAAACCGATTCCGGCTCAAGTCTAGAGTCTCAATGGCGGGAAGGAGCTGTAAGGATTCATCCATCAAAACCAAGCGGTTGCACGCGCAGGATACGAACGTCAAGCGATGCCATTGTGGAGAGTTCTTTATCTCAACAATCCTACTCGCAAACACATGCCGTAGCGCATCCTACATTCCACATTAACAACAAAAAAAGGAAATCAGAATAAATCATTTTTTATTGATAAATAAATCCTATAAAATAAAGAGAGAGGGAGAAGCGCTCACGGTAGAATTGAGACAGGTGATCTTCTCGAGCGTGTGGTGGAGCTCCAGCAATCCCTTGGCGGCCGACGTGGACAGGTCGCAGCCACGGAGCTCGAGGACTCGCAGCCGCGCGAATGGGAGGAGGGAGAGCGGCGTCGGGTCCCGGACCGGGTGGGGGAGCACGGACACAACCTTGAGGGACGGCAGGAGCCGGAGGATCCGGCGGAGCTGCTCGAGCGCGCGGTGATCGCCGAGGTCGGACACGTATGCGCGGAGGTAGTCGACGGGGGCGCCGGCGAGGAGGCTCTCGAGCTCGTGGAGCGCCTCGAGCCGGGACTGGACGTAGTGGAGCCCCGCGGGGTTCAGCTTGAGGACGGTGGGGCCCTCGATTAGGGCACCGGCCTGCTCCTCCACGAATTTCACCAACCGCTCCAGGTACCGATCTCCGGTGACGATCGCCATCGCTCCTTTGAATTTCTGGTGGCGGTTACTCGAGTGGTGGTGGGGAATGGCAGGAGTTGGTAATTAGTGGAGTTGGGGAAGGGTAAAAGGGGGCTTTGGTGGGATTGGGGAGAAGAGAGGAGGAGGCTCCATGGTGAGGATTGACGAGGAAGAGGCGGGTTTCATAAATTAAAAGAGAAATTTGGTCTAATGATTGGATTTGGAGGGGGTTGGACCTTTTCTTTTACGGGAATAATTATTACATTTTTGGCGTACTAAAACAGTGTCGTTCTATCAATAATCACGTTGAATCTAATTTATTCTTGTCTCGAATTCGAATATTTTTTTGAAAAGCAACCGTAAACGTTTGTTGTTACTAATGTAATGGTTTAACTTAATTTTGAATTCGGTTAAAACTGTGTTTTGGATTCCAATCTAAAAACAATTGTTAATAATATGATTTGACGAACTCCCCTCAAGAATTGTCAAACAAAACTGTCGTTTCCTTGGATACTTGTGACGTGGGAACACCTGGCTGGCTGGGTCTGGGCGTGTCTTGGTTGGTTTGGAATGTTGTTGTACCACCTGGCTCGCATGCATGGTCGTGTGACCGGAAGCCCGGGGACCATGTCTTCGTACGCTTCCGAAGACTCACAATTGTACCGTAGCTCTATGTTTTTTATTTCTTATACATCAGATTTTTTAAATTAAATTTAAATTTTTTACTACTTGATCAATTGAAGCCTAGAAGAATATGAATTTTATTTTATTTTTCACACAGAAAATTTATTTTATTGATAAATAAATCTTATAAAATTTGTGGAAAAATACACGTTAATACCATGAAATTTACTAATTTAATTTGATACATATAGACTTGTGATTTAAAATACTAGCGCATTAAAAAGGCCAGCGTGGTTTCAAGGTCTTAACATTTAACAATTCGTGTAGCTGCCTGAGTTTCGTCTTTGAAACAACCTGGTTTTCATGCCACGTAGACAAATGACTTGCTTCATAGATGGTGACTTATCTTGAAGGCAAATTTTGAAAGAATCCCATATTTGTTTTTATTTTTTCATAATCCCCCTTCTCCTCCCTTCTCTTCCCCTCTCTCTCCGCCCTCGTCCCCTTTCTCTCTTCTCTCTCCACCCTCTCTCCCTCTCTATTCTCCTCTATCCAAGGAGCCGAAGCGAAAGACCATGGCGGCTCCAAGTCAACCATGTCTTCATTAAACCAACTTCATAACTCAAAGTGAACTTTTCAACATAATGCTATGTTCTTTGACCAAAACCAAGTATACCCCACCAAAACCCACATGAATTGCCAACATGATTGCTGCTTTTTGGCTTGCCCAAGTTCTCGGGATCACAATGAAAATAGTGGACAGTTTAAGGGGAGACATACTAGAGAGGAACCTCAAGCCAGGTAGTTGCGGTTTAGAGCGAGGCGCATTGAGGTGCCATGAGCACATCCCCTCGTTTTTTGGCATGGGGGGAAGGAGGGTGGAGATGAGAGAGAGAGAGAGAGAGAGAGAGAGAGAGGGGAAAGAGGAGGAAGGCAGAGAGGGAGAGGGGCTGAAGGGTGGGGAGAGGAGGGAAGAGAAGGGAGATTATGAAAAAATATAAACAAATTTGGGGTTATTTTAAATTTTTACTTCAAGAAAAGTTGTAAGTCGTTTATCCATGTGGTATGCCACATAATGACAAAAATGATATCGTTTCAAAGTGCCAAACCCTTGAAAAATGATGACTTTTTTGATTTTATTAATTATATGTTTATATGTGTCAAACCGCTAAACTATATGATACTAAAATATACTTTTCAAAATTTCATTGGAGAATTCGGTTACAAGTTAATATTGTTACAAACGAACCTATCATTCATTTGTTTATTGAATTTATAAAAAATTTTACTCTATCATCCCGTAGTAGTGTCGCAATTTTTGCATTTAGTCTATGTAGTTTAAAATTTTAAATTTATTCCGTGTGATTTGTGAAATTTTATCACTAGTTAGTCTTGCGTAGCTACTCGGACATGTGGCAGTCTACGTAATATGATTTTTCCTGAAATGACAACGTACTTTGGTTGACGTGACGATTGAGTAGGATAAGTTTTTGATGATGTGTCAATCAAATAAATACCAAAATAGTCCTTGATTTTCTAAAACTTTTCTCAAAAAGTCTTTCGTCTTCATCTTCTTTCTACCACCTCCAACCAAAACCCAAACCGAGGGAATTCAACCTTAGCTGCCCCAAATATGCTCATTGCTAGCTCAACTAACGAGAAAAAAACTATTTATACACATCAAACCGCTAACCTAAATCACTCAATTTCACATTGTAAAAAATAATAAATAGTAATGTCGATGTGCAAGTAGTAAGGTCTAATCACATAAATAAAAAAATCTCAAGAACACGAAAAATGAAGAAAGAAAAAAGTTAAAAAAATAACTCCATGGAGATGATCTCCTAGAAAGTGAAGGACTTCTTAAAAATTTGTAAAAAAATTGAAAATATTTTGGTAATTTGTCGAATTGACTCATCATCAAAAAAATTGAAAATATTTTGATAATCACAACCAAAATATATTTTAGTTGTGATTATCGGAACATAAGAAGTGAAAAAATAATTCAAGCATTCAATTATTCGTATAAATATTTGTGTGGTGATCATAAATTTTTTTTTTCAATTTCTCACAAATAAATGGATTAATGGCCAAATTTTAATGGAACTCCACATTGGACTCACGGTGGAATTTTGATGAGGTCAATCTCGAAACAAAAAGTTACACACTAAGCATGATGTAATTAAAAATATTAATAAATTTAAATTATAAAAATAACTACACATTTGACCAAAATTTTATGTGTGGACTAGAATGGTAACAGAAGAACCATTGTTTTCATGAAAAGTGAAGTTAAAAGATTTTGGTACTCGAGTAAAGTAACGAGCCTGCTTATTATTGAAATTGATGTACGCAGACTCATAACAATTTTTTGTATCCAATCCCAGAGGTCCACTCGAAATTCACATATGTTTTGTTGGTGGTTGTGGTAAAGAGATGTATTATTGGGATGTTGAAATCGTATCCAACAATTTGAGAAGGGACTTGAGGAGCCTCCATATTTGAGATGGGGTAGAGATGATGAAAAATATTGGAGAGACTTGGGAGCCTCAATAAGTGAGATGAGGTAGAGATTATAAAATATGAGATAGAAGAAGGTAGCACAAATGCACAATGATGTGTTCTTCTTATAAGCATGAAGCTTTTTTTATCACTAAACTGTTTGTATTAATCACCAAAATAATTACATATTTACAAATTGCCAAAACAAATTAACTGCAATAATCGTAAAGCCATAATTCTAACTAATTTGTACGTTGTGAATCAAAATACAAGATTAAATCTTGATTATATAGTGCCTTGATCGAGTTTGACCATATAAGCCACTCTCACGGATGAAAGAGTACACACCTATCAACCTGGAAAAGTAATTCCAAACTTTTCTCACAAATCTGCAGTGTAGCAAGCTTGTTTCATCTTCATCGCCACATAAAGGACATAAACAATCCCACACATCAAGTCCTCGATTTTTGATTAGGTTATCTCTTCTTTGCAGCCGATCATGAATAGCGATCCAGAGAAAGCATGAAACCTTTAAAGGAATTTTGAATTTTCATATCAGTTACAGCTCGTTGAGTGAGTGGTGTCATGTGAAGATCTTTGCACTAGCAACCTGCCTCATAGATTTCACAGTGTAGATTTCTTATATGTCGAGCTGCCAAGAAATTTATCTTGTGAGTTGGAGGCGAAGTTGCATAGATGAACATGGTTAAGTAGGGTGGTTACTTGATCTTCTTCCCACGTTCTCAAAGACCTGGTCCAAAACAGATTCCAGTCCCTCTAATCTCTATTTCTATTTAAATAATCAGCGACTTTGGCCTCCTTGAACGCTGAGATCATAAGGAGACAAGGAAAGGAATCCTTGAGAGGAGTTCTCCCGCACCAAGAGTCAAACTAGACCTAGAATTTATCTCCATCACCCACCTTCAACTTAAGACCAGAAAGGAATTTGCACGCCAGTAAAGAAGTAGCAGTTTTGCAAATGTTGCTCCAGAGATTATTGGTGCAAGCATGTAGGAAGGACAAGGAATGAGAAATCCTGAATTTATGAATTTGCGTTTAAGATTAAGTTAGTTTCCTAATGTAAACTAAAATTTCAGCTTTCTAAAAGTATGAAGATTGAGGTTTTATGATTCTAGAAACATGGAACAACCAACTATCATTGTCAATTGAAATTTTAAATCACAGTGACTAAATGTGAAAATTGTGAAACCGCAGAGTAATAAAGTGCACTTTTCTCTAGAATTTATCTCAAAAATTATAACTTTCGTTAAAATTTATTTTAGTTGTGATAAAATTCTTGCAATAGAAGTGAAAAAACTGTGCTATCAGTGAATCATATAAATATGTTTATGGTGATTATAAAATAAAACTTTCATATTCTGAAAAATAAATGGATTAATGGCCAACTATTAATAGAACTCATGGCCAACATTTTACTATTTATATTGAGGGGATATGTTCTGCGTGGATTAGAATGGTAATGGGAATTGTTATTTTCTTGAAAAGTGAAGCTAAAATTTTTTTGTACAAGAGTAATGGAACCATTCTTTGACATGTAATAGTGTAGTATGAAGTAGAAACTAATAGCTATAATAATGTCCTCGAGAAGTCTATGATTTTTATGAATCCATATAAACCATGTCCCCACATATTTGCTCCTAAAAATCAAAATTTGTTGAGCATATATATATATCAACATTTTTTTAAATGTTATTTTTTACACAAATAATACATGTATGAGTAACTGAACCCAAACTTCCAACATTCATTTTGATGTTGAAAATGTTATTTGACTATATATCAATTTATTATCTCTTTATAAGCACATATACGATCCAGATTAATTATTCTCTAAAATATTTTTATTTTGTTTCTCGTTGGCTTAGTTGGAGAGTAACATCTTGAACCAGTTGTTTGCGACTTTAAGATAACTAGTTATTATTAAATTGATGTATGCAAGCCCGTAACATTTTGTGTATCCAAAGGTCTACTCAAAATCTCCTCTAGCCATATCTTTTTTGCTTATAGTTTTGATAAAGAGATATACTATTAGGCTGTTGATATTGTATTCAAAAATGTGAGGAGGGACTTGAGGAGCCTCCATGTCCGAGATGGAGGTAGAAGTTATAAGCCTGGAGCTCATACTATTTTTTATGTTTAAGATTTAGCTAATTTTGGTCATGTAAACTAAACTTTCACTTACCTTAAAATATAAAAGATTGAGGTTCTATGGTTCTAGAAACATGGAACAACCAAGTCTCACTGTTTATACTCTCAAAGACCTGGTCCAAGACAGATTCAAGTCCTTATAATCTCCATTTCTATTTAAATAATCAGTGACTTTGGCGTCCTTACACGCTAAGATCTTAAGGAGACGAGGAAATGACTCATTGAGAGTAGTTTCCCAGCACTAAGAGTGAAACTAGAACTACAATTTACCTCCATCACCCACCTTCAACTTGAGACCAGAGATGAATTTGCACGCCAGTGGAGAAGTAGCAGTTTTGTAAATATTTTTCTAGAGACTATTGGTACAGGCATGTGGAAAGCACAAGGAATGAGAAGTCCCGAATTTGTGAATTTGTGTTTAAGATTAAGTTAGTTTCCTTATGTAAACTAAAATTTCACCTTTCTAAAAGTATGAAGATTGAGGTTTTATGGTTCTAGAAACATGGAACAACCAACCATCATTGTCAATTGAAATTTTAAATCACGGTGACTAAATATGAAAATTGTGAAACCGTAAAATAATAAAGTGCACTTTTCTCTAAAATTTATCTAAAAATTTGTAACTTTTGTAAAAATTTATTTTAGTTGTGATGATAGAAGTGAAAAAAATGCATTCAGTAAATCATATAAATATGTTTATGGTGATTATAAAATAAAAGTTTCAAATTCTGAAAAATAAATGGATTAATGGCCAAATGTTAATAGGACTCCTGGCCAACATTTTACTATTTATATATGAGGGGATATGTTCCGCGTGGATTAGAATGGTAATGGGAATTGTTATTTTCATGAAAAGTGAAGCTAAAAAAATTTTGTACAAGAGTAATGAAACCATTCTTTGACATGTAATAGTGTAGAATGAAGTAGAAACTAATAGCTAAAATATGCGGGGACATAGAAATCATAGACTTCTCCAGGACATTATTATAGCTCCACATTGATCGCATTAGAGACTATATCGAGGTTAAGTTTCTTTTTAGCACTACTCTCGTCGTACAAGTTTCCATTTCCGCTATCGAAATCTTACTCGCATTTTTGGTTTTTGGTTATAGGAATAGATGTAAAAGCAAGTAAAAATATGAAAAGATATGAAAAATCAAAATCTCCTATGGCCATATCTTTTTTGCTGATAGTTTTGGTAAAGAGATGTATTATTGGGCTGTTGATATCGTATTAAAAAATGTGAGGAGGGACTTGAGGAGCCTCCATGTCCAAGATGGAGGTAGAAGTTATGAGCTTGGAGCTCATACTATTTTTTGTGTTTAAGATTTAGTTAATTTTGGTCATCTAAAACTAAACTTTCACTTACCTTAAAATATAAAAGATTGAGGTCCTATGGTTCTAGAAACATGGAACAACCAAATCTCACTGTCTATACTCTCAAAGACATAGTCCAAGACGGATTCCAGTCCCTCTAATCTCTCTGGGTTTCTGAAAATAATTTTAACATTCCCCATCTTTGGTTTTAGAAATTCTCGGGTCCCTAGTCCCAGAATATGTCATTTTCTCTGGCAAACTTCCATTTGAAAAGAGTAAAATGTCCCCTTTTGTTAAACTTTACCCCGACTCAGTATTAAAACATTTCACCTTACTTTTTTATTCTCAAAAAATTAACCCACTCCCAACATTTTACCTTCTTTTCTAACCTCGCGATCCTCTTCTCCACCATCTTCATCCATCCCTCTTCGACATTCCCCTTCGCTCATTCCTCTTCTCCACCATCTTCGTCCAATATCATTTTTTGGGGAAAATTGTAAACCCTAATTTGGAAGTTAAGGTTTCGACTTTCGCTGACATTGGGAGACCAAGTATTTACCTTAGAGTTCATCTACATAGGTAAGTCCGTCTTTTTAGACAATGTAGACCCCGATCAGTATTCTTATTGGGAAATGTACGAAGATGCATATAAAATCAAAAGTTTACATTCGAGATTCAGACAACAAGGGGGGATGAAAATTAGTGAGTCCAAAGGAGCACCTACGAAGTCCAAAGGAAAAAGAGTATTGGTAAGTGCGTTTACTATTCTGTTGTTATGTGTACCTTCTCAAAATTTAATATTGATGTTCTCACTTTAGGTGAATGGAAAGGCCAAAAGAGGAATTCAAGTTGGAAAGGCAAAAAGAGGAGTCCATGTTAGACCTTCACAAGTATCCACGGGAGCTTCACAAGGAAGCACTGGACCACATGTGCAACTTGTGGGATCCTTAGTATTTTGTCTACTTTACAGCTATTTTTGTATAAATTTTAACCTAACTATTCTTTTATTATTTTGTAGTCATTTGGGGGACCATTTGGTCCTAATGACATGTCCTCACAAAGCTATGGAGCTTCAACTAGTGCCAACTCAGGTGTTCCAAACTTTGACACATTAAGAGGTCGAGGAGCCTATGTCAGAGGTCGAGGAGCTACAAGAGGAACAAGAGGAGATGTGCACTCAATATTCTTATACCTCAACCCTTCATTGCTCGAGTAAGAAATTGGAGGATGGCATGGTCCAGCTCCTCGAACGAACCCTAGGCAAGACTTGGTGCAACTCTTGAAATCCTAGAATTTGACCTGCTTAGCTCTTGTATCTTCGAACCCAAAAAATCCAGAGCTTTAGCTCTTGTAAACACTAAACCCCTCAACATTCAAAAATAGAGGAAAGATGAAGAAGACAGATGAAGAAGAAAGTGAATCTAAAAGATTTTGATACAAGAATAATGGACTATTCTTTGACATAGAATGGAGTAGAAGCTTAAAATTGTACTACATTGTCCTAGAAAAGTATATGGTTTTTATGAATCCATGTGGACCCTTTTCCCATATAACTGCCCTAAGAGCCCTAAAAAAAATAGGGAAAAATTCACTTTAGTACCCTGTGGTATCGCTCAAAATTACTTTAGTACCCTGTGGTAAAAAACCGATCAATCGAGTCATACTTATTCTAATTAACATCAAAAAGGTCTTCGGGCAGCTGCCCGGACCTGCCCGAACCTACCCAAACCCTGCCCGAATTACGTGGCGCCACGTGGACATCCATCTCCTTCCCTCCGCGTCCTCCTCCTCCTCCTCCTCTCCGCGTCCTCCTCCTCCTCCTCCTCTCCACGTGGCGCCACGTCATCAAAATTTGGTGACGTGGCTGGCCACATAATTCGGGCAGGGTTCGGGTAGGTTCGGGCATGTCCGGGCAGCTGCCCGAGGACCTTTTTGACGTTAATTGGAATAAGTATGACTCGATTGATCGGTTTTTTACTACAGGGTACTAAAGTGATTTTGGGCGATACCACTGGGTACTAAAGTGGACTTTTCCCAAAAAAATATAACTGCCCTAAGATTTCAACAAGAAAACATAATTGCTCCTACGAACCTAATTTTTTCAATCACATCACCTCTTACTAATATCCCTAATTCATATATATGTATATATGTGTGAATGTTATTGAATCTCTATAATCATATAGCAGATCAGAAACATCACTAACTCGTATATATCAATGTTATTTTTTTAAAAGTAAATTTTTACACAAATATTACACGTGTTATTAATTGAACCATGAAATTCCATAATTCATTTTTATGTTGGAAGTGCACCGTGATACCTCCGTTAATACTATTACATGTACTTTGACTATATATCCATGTTATTGAATCTCTCTAATCACAGATACAATCCAAATCAATTATTTTCTAGAATATTTATATTTTTGTATCTTAGTGGGTTAGCACTTAGCCGGAGAGAAACGTCTTGAACCACTTGGCCGAGACTTTAAGATAAAGTGTCTGTTTATGATTGAAATCGACGCACACAAGCCCGTAACGCTCTGTGTATCCGGAGGTCCACTCAAAATCGTCCAAGAAACACCAAGCGTAATACCGTTTCACGTTAGCTCCTTTCCTGCCAAATTTTGGACCATCAATAATTTGAGCAGATGTTTAGTAGTATTTTAACAAAGTAATCCTTGATAAACTTGCGCCAGTTTCAAAAACAAATATTTTGATTATAAATGCAATTGCCCTCTCAATATCATCAATTTACGAATCCCCAAAACTACAAATATAGCTAGAAACATTTATTAAAATATGAATAAATTGTTGGTTACATTTTCTTAAAAATTAAACCCAGATAAATTCTATCTCTAAAATTTCTAACCACACTAAAAAATTAAGTATTAATAAATTACTTAGTACGAGCAATTTCTTTTGATTAATTAGTTATTTTCTAAATTAATAAAATTTTATGGTCTCACCATTAACAATTCACATAGATTTTATTGTTAATGTATCATAAATCAAGCTACAATTTTATCAATATTATTCCAAAATAATGGAAGACAATATATAAGTATTATATATAGCAAGAGTATGTACACTTAGGGTAAATATTATAAATCATCATATTATATACATTCTATTTAGTGTGGTAAGGAATGAGTATATACTTGCTCATGGATGTAATTCTCAAGTCATCTTGTAAGAGCGTACTCATTGACAACGAAGCATTGTCGGGTATCCCTGTATAGGAAGAAAAAAATTGCTTACAACAATTGGCAAAAGTTTTTCGAGTTATTAAAAATGTATTAGTGTTAAATATTTGTTGGAATATTTTTATCATTATTCAAAAAAATTATCCGTAGTTTTCCAGTAAATATTCGAATATCAAGTGGTATCAAACAAAAAACAAATATATAAAATGTTTTTCCAAATGAAAAAAAATTGTTAAATATTTCCAAACGAGGTAAAAACAACTTTCAGAAAAATAATGTGAGAAATCATTTTTGGTTAAAAAAAATATTTTTGGCAATACAAATTGAAACTTTAATCAAAATCCAGTGAGCAAAAATCAGGAAATTTGAATTTCTCACCATTTTCAGTGACATACAACACTGGATTTTTGTAATTTTTTTTTAGATAAAGGGCAACTTCTTCTATTCCCTGAGGATAGCTATAAAATCCGCACATGTTGTCTGAAAAAGAATAAATAGATGTGTCTGAGAGAAGGCAAATTACATTTCGATCCTTTTATCATTTTTCTCAAAATAGTCTAATCATGGAAACTTGAAAATTAGAGAATCCCGGGACTTACTATTGAGCCGAATGGGTCCCCATTTTCGTTGACTTGCAAAATTACAAGAAAAGCAAAGCCACCCAATTAAAATTTCAAAAATTATTTTCCCGAAAATAGATATTAGTTAAATCGACTAAGCCAAATTTGTGCTTACCGGTACTAGTATTGTAAAGGCCATTGGTAGTATAACTCGCATTGACGCCATTTTGTTATTACATTCTCGACGAAGTAAAACGATGTCGTTACTATCAATAATCACGTTGAGTCCAATGTATTCCTGTCTCGAATTCGATTTTTTTAAAACGCAACCGTAAACGCTTGTTGTTACTAATGTATTGGTTTAACTTAATTTGAATTCGGTTAAAACTATGTTTTGGATTCCAATCTCAAAAAAATTGTTAATAATATGATTTGACTGAACTCGACTCAAAAATTGTCAAACAAAATTGTCGTTTCCTTGGATGCTTGTGACGTGGGAACACCTGGCTGGCTGGGTCGGGGCGTGTCTTGGTTGGTTTGGAATGTTGTTGTACCACCCATGGTTTTAAAAAATATGGTCCGACCGGTTGGACCGTGAAACAGGCACAAGACCGGGTCATTTTTAGGCTTTTGACCGGGGTATGTACTAACCGGACCAAATCTGGTCGGAGCTGACCGATTTTGAGGTCCACCTTGACCGGTCGAACCCGGTTAGTACAAAAATAGGCAAAATTGACTTTTTTGGTGGTTTCGAGGAAAAAAATTGATTTGACAAATTTATAAAGTAATAAATAAAAGTAGATTTATAGAGTGGAGAGATAAAAAATTAAGTCTACTTTTTTTTGCATGGAAAATAAGTATATTTTAACCTACATATATATTATTTAAAATATTTAAAAATAAAAATATTTTTGGTCCGACCGGTCCAACCGGCCGACCCAGAAAATGGTAAGAATTCTGGGTCGTAGCTCCGGGCCGGGTTTTAAAACCATGGTACCACCTTGCTCGCACGCGTGGTCGGGTGACCGGAAGCCCGGGGACCATGTCTTGTGAAGCGTAGCCGTCTCACAGTTGTACCGTAGCTCTAAAGTACAATCATCATCCGACCTTATCTAGAAGTAATTTTGAAATATTGTATATTAAATTTGTAGAATTTGAACTCGACAAATTAAAATTTTTTGAAATTAAGATTCGTAGCCCTATGTTTGGCTGTAGAAGAACAGGAATTTTATTTTATTTTATTTATCAGAAGGACAGAACAATCTTTTTTATTGATTAATAAATCCTATAAAATTTTATTAGAGAATTTGATTACGAATTAATTCCTACAGAAGTATCTGCCATTCAATTGTTTATATAATTTAATTGTAAATTTCGTATATTTTAGTGAAATTTAGTTTAATTGTCATGAATTCTCGCAACATAAGAAGTGAAACACTAATATATGCATTCAATGATTCGAACAAATATGCGGAAGATGATTATAAAATAATAATTTTTTCTTTTTTCTGACAAATAAATGGACTGATGGCCGAATATTAATGGAACTCCTCATGTTAACATTGGATAAAAAATATGTTTTGTATTCGTTATTAATTTGACCAACATTTAACTAATTATGTGTGTGTATATAAAAGTGCCAGGGATATATTCCACGTGGATTAGAATGGTAGTGGAAGAACCATGTTTTTCATGAAAAATGAAGCTAAAAGATTTTGGTACAAGAGTAATGAAAACATTCTTTGGAGAAGACGGTTTTACTATTGTCATTTAATTGGTACTTTGTATTCACGGTACGAATCAAACTTCTATAATATAGTACAAAGATCATATCACCTCTTATCAACATCCCTAATATATATATATATATATTACAATCAGATCAATTATTCTCTATAACTATTTTTATTTCTGGATAGTATCTTGATTTAAACTATTCAGTATCCAATTTATTAGTTGACTAATCCAACCAGTTATAACCTTAGCTTAGTTGGAGAGAAACGACTTGAACCACTCGGCGGAGGCTTTCAGGTAACGAGTCTGTTTATTATTGAAATCGACGTACACAAGCCCGTAACGCTCTGTGTATCCGGAGGTCCACTCGAAATCGTCCAACAAACCCCAAGCGTAATACCCTTTCACGTTAGCTCCTTTCCTGCCAAATTTTGGACCATCAATATTTTGAGTAGATATTTAGTAATATTTTAACAAATTAATGCTTGATAAACTTGAGCCAGTTGAAATTTTTTTTTTTGATTATAAATGTATTTGCCTTGTCAATGTCATCAATTTACGGTTCTCTAAGACTACAAATATAACAAGAAAAGTTTAGTAAAATATGAACATATCGTTGGTTACTTTTTCTTTAAAATTATATCCAGACAAACTCTATATCTAAAATTTCTAACCACACTAAAAAAATAAGTATAAATTAAATTACTTAGTACAAGCAATATCTTTTGATTAATTAGTTATTTTCTAAATTAATAAAATTTTATGGTCTCACCATTAACAATTCACGTAGATTTTGTTGTAAATATGTCATAAATCAAACTACGATTTTATAAATAATATTTTTTTTTGAAAGATAAATTTTTACACCATAACACATATCAGGGTTTAAAACCTGGACCTCCTACATATTTATAATGCCTTGTGTCGTTGGGTTTGAATTTTATCGATAATATTCCAAAATAATGGAAATATATAACAAGACTGTGTACACTTACTCGATGGCGTCCAAGAGTTTAGAGAAGTGATTGCTCATGTAAGTAATTCTCAAGTCATCTTGTAGGAGCGTGCTCATTGGCAACGAAGCATTGTCGGGTATCCCTGTATAGGAAGAAAAAAAATGCTTACATCAATTGGCAAAGTTATTCGAGTTATTAAAAAAGTATTAGTGTTAAATATTTGTTGGAATATTTTTATCATCATTCAAAAAATTTATCCGTAATTACCCAGTAAATATTTGAATATCAAGTGCTATCAAACAATATATATATATATATATATATATATATATATATATATAATGTTTTTCCAAATGAAAAAATTTGTTTAACGAGGTAAAAACAACTTTCAGAAAAATAATGTGAGAAATCATTTTCTGATAAAAAAATATTTTTTGGCGATACAAACGAAAATTTAATCAAAATCCAGTGAGCAAAAATGAGGAAATTTGAATTTCTCACCATTCTCAGTGACATACAACACTGGATTTTTGTAATTTTCCTTTAGATAAAGGGCAACGTCTTCTATTCCCTGAGGATAGCTATAAAATCCCGCATATGTTGTCTGAAAAAGAATAAACAGATGTGTCTGAGAGAGAAGGCAAATTACATTTCGATCCTTTTATCATTTTTCTCAAAATAGTCTAATCATGAGAACTTGAAAATTAGAGAATCCCGGGGACTTACTAATGAGCCAAATGGATTCCCATTTTCGTCGACTGCAAAATTACAAGAAAAGCAAAGACACCCAATTAAAATTTCAAAAATTATTTTCCCGAAAATAGATACTAGTTGAATCGACTAAGTTAAATTTGTGCTTACCGGTACTAGTATTGTAAAGGCCATCAGTAGTATAACTCACATTGACGCCGTTTTGTGAGGGGGTAGCATGTACGTAATTGCTGAAGTAGTAATTATATGCAATAAAATCAAGTGATTCGACCAATTCCTTGGATTGTTTTTTGGTGAAATTAGGCAGCCTGTTTCCCACCAATAGCTTCATACTCTTTGGATAGTCACCGTAGGTGAGAGGGTGCAGGAACCTGTCACAATTACAAGTAGTTAACCTGTCACAATTACCTTAAAATACCGGAATTTTTCGGATAGTCACAATACATATATGAATTGACTAGTAAATATAGAGGTATAAATATATAATATGAGCAGCTTTAACTTACCATCCGGCTTGGAAATCAAATGCTCTCGAAGCAGCAGCTTTATCCTGAGTAGTATTTTCCAGCGGTTTATAATTGGTAGTGGCAATTGTAATGCCGATTTCTCCCTTTTGTACTGGCTAGAAATATATACACAAAAATCGTTACTGTTTTTTTTTGGTTTATAGAAACATCAAAATTGCATAATTCTTAATGGGATCTGGTGGTGCGATCAGAAGTTTTTTACTCATTCTATCTTTTATAAGTAAATTTTTATATATTCCCTAATAATATTGGTCAATACAAAGAATTTAATTAAAAAATCTCGTGAGTAACATTTTCGCCTAATATGATCCTATTGCCAATGATTGTTGCCCAAAATTAACGCATATATTCTTACTCATTCTATTATCTCTTTTTTGAATGGTATGTCTTATATTAAAATCTCGTGAAATTATTTTTTCGTATCTATTAATAAAGTCAACAAACCATTTGAGCCATTTAAATTATTTCTCTTGGTGCAAAGATATTTCTCATGTCAAATTTTCTTTATGTACACCAAATACCAAAAAATGCAAATGAGGGTTTCCATTGTCTTACTTGGTACTTCTTCTTGTACAATCTCGCTGCAGCTCCATGGCTCAAGATCAAGTTGTGGGCTACAATATAGGGTTCGGTGGCTGAGTCGCCGGCGGTACAATTTCCGGCGTAGCTGGAGCATCGGCCGGGAGCCGAAACCCCCAAAGCATACCCGATAAGGGTGAATATATCTGGTTCGTTTATCGTCGCCCAATATTTTACTCTATCGCCATAAGTTTTGAAGCAGAAGTCGGCATAGTTTGCATAGTCTTTCCTGTAAACGTGAATTAGTCGGGTTAGTATATGTACGAATAACGAGCGGTATCAAAACCAAGAAAATAAATAAATGCAGCATAATTACTCACACGAAAGTAGAGTTTAGCGGTCCACCATATTCTTCTTCAAGGGCTTGTGGATTATCAAAATGAAGCAGTGTGACAAATGGCTTTATTCCTGTTCCACGAAAATAATTTTAGATACATATAAAAACATGAATTATACAACTAAATAAATTATATATTTGTGTATAGAAATAAATAAATAATTAATTAATTAATTAATGAGGTGGAAGGAGGTGGACCGTTGGCAACGAGTTCATCGATGAGGTCATTGTAAAATTGGACACCAGCCGGGTTCACTCCCTTGTTTACATTTCCCTCTGAAACGACGAAGTATTAATAACATCAATAACATTAGTATACTCAATTTACATTGGAAATAAATGGTAATTAACCGAATTAGTTCGTTACTTGGAAATATTCTGCTCCACGAGATGGAGAACCTGAACGAATCCAATCCCATGTCTTTCATCAACTTGATGTCATCCTGTAATATTTAATTGAAAAACATCAGTTTCTATGGAGAAGAAAAATAAATTAAGCACATAAAAAGATATAAAAAGTTAACTAATTGTTGGATTGCATATATTTTAAATAATTAAAATATTAATTTTATTTATTATTCAAATATCAAATAATTTTAAACCCCATCTACTTTTGCTACAAAATTTATCATTTAAGTAAAAAATATTAATTTAATCATTTTAAATCTAATAAAATTGAAAAATATTTTATTAAAAAATATCGATCAATTAGAATTGGATTGATCGGGCTAACCATTCTCCGAAAATTTAGAAGTTGATCCAACCCGAACTTATTCTAGATCGCGATCCGACCTAACCGAGATTTTTAAAATATTGCTAATTATATATATATATATATATATATATGGAAGTAGAGTACCTTGTAATGATGGTAAAAGTCGTTGGCGACACTCGCATTGCTTCCGTCGGCAACTTTTTCTGCCATTATATTTTACCGTTTAATTATAAAGGGTTTCAAAAATTACATTTTTAGAGACTAATACTAAGTTAATAATCTCAATTTGAACGAAAGATGGAGATACCTGGAGTTGCTGCAATAAACGCATCCCATATGCACGGTCCCCTACCATTTTCAAGAGGCCCTCCTTCAGACTAAATTAGAACGAAAAAATATCTTAATATATCGGCCACAATATTAAAGCCAGAAAAAATCATAATCCACTAATAATTATCATAATAGTTAGTTAGATAATATGGATTTTGATGGTACGTAGTTAGTTCACAAAATAGTCTGTTTTGAACTAACCAAGTACGAACTAATTGAATTATATATAACTTATGTAATATTTTTAAAAATGTAAAGATGTTATAAATTTTTTTAAAAGTGTATGTATATTAATTTCAATGAAAAATTATAATTTACACCTTAACAGTTTGAGAAAAATAACTAAATATAGTGAGTTGCTTGTTGTGGATTTTGCAGATAACAAATATAATCTCAATGTATCCGCTCGAACTACAAGTGGTTAATTCAAACTCGACTCATTCAAATCCTAAATTTTAGAAGAGTTTAAACTCCGTCACCTACGCAAAATTAGTTCCAGTTCAATCAAATTAAGGAAATACAATTTTTTCAAAAAAGTTAATTCTACAATTAACAAGTTACAAGACAATAAGGGTAACCTCGTAAGCAGCGGCTCCTGCCCCGAACATGAACCCATCAGGAAAGCTGCTCCGGTTAATAGGAACCAAGGAGCCTCCGCCTTCTGCTTCGCCAATTCCCAACACCAACAAGCTCCCTATGCTAAGCAAGCAAAATGCCATAAACCCTCCTATTATCCTCGCCATTTTATAAATAAGTCCTCGAAACACTTGCTAAAATAATTAATTTAATTTTGAATCAGTACAATATTTGAAATATCAATATTTTAGCTGCATCATAGATGTGCAGGGAAATGAGTTGCGTATATATAGATTTTCAATGGCTTGCATGGGCCATGGAGCTCTTGGATATTGTGAACAGCTTCCGACCACGTGGTAGCCGCCGAATGTTAGAACGGAAGATACTTCAACTATCAATTATTCATTCTAAGCAGCCTTTCAACATTAAATATTCCCCAACTCGATAGGACTTTGAAAAAAAAATCAGCTAATCGAGCTTCAAATTTTAGGATAAGCTAATGAAATTAAATTCATTTAAAATTTTTTTAGATTTAAGTCTTAAGGATATAAATGATACTATTGAGAATTATTTTTAAAAAAAATCTGACAATATTCAATTCTAATTATGATATACTAAAAAATTTCTTTATAGGCACAGATTTGTTGTAGTTTGTAGGTTTTTTTATAAGATATTCATTTTAAGGAGATAAATTTTACTACAAGCTAAAGATTATTTTAAAATCAGCTATAAATTTTGATATAGAGACTTTTGACGATTTTTTTATTTTGACCTGACTCAAGATATAATTTGTAACATCTCACAATCTGATCTACTGTGTCCACAGACCAATACGAGTCACTCATCCTGAAATAACTCTAGGTCAAACACGTTTAATTTTAGAGTTCTTTCATATGTTTACCAGAAAAATGGGTGCACATTGTTGATATAAATAGTCCAAATCAAATCACTTAAATTTTTTTAAACATAGGATTTTTCTTATAATTAGCGATTTCAACGTCAAGATTGGGTTTGTTCCTATCGGATACTTTTTCCTTATCATGGTTTTTTCCCATTGGGTTTTGTTTGTGTTAGGATTTTGATGAGAATCGCAACCTCATTAGAGGAAATTTTACACTATATATGTTGTAAATATTTATAAGAGAAAAATACACCTTAGTACCATGTGCTATCACATTTTTCATGATTAAAAACCATCAAATATGTCTAAGTTATTTGAATTTTTATCAGACTACGGTCTCGCGCAGGCCTGGGAAACTTCTGATCCTATCTGGACTGCCACATCACACAAAGGTGCCTAGTGTAGACTTTTGGAAAAGTCTCCTCGACGCTAGGCACCTTTTGATATTTCTCAAAGTCTACTTGGCAAGACACTAGGCACCTTTGTGTGACGTGTCAGTCCAGATTGGACCGGAAGCAACCTGAGCTTGCGCGAAACCATAGCCTGATAAAAATTCAAATAACTTGTACATGTTTGATGGATTTTAAACTACATAGACTAATAGTGTAAAATCCGATACGACAGGATACTAAAACGTACTTTTCTCTATTTATAATAATATCAATAAACTCTACTTATTAAAAAAATGCTTAACATATCAAACCTTTGAGAGTATTACATAATTATTCCACTAGTTTTATTTTCTTCTGATCTTACACAATACCAATTTAGACGCGATTGTATCACCCAAAGAAATTGTTGACCTTTTTATTTGAGTCGGTGGGAAGATGGTGTAATTAATTTTTCTTTTTTCTCTTAGTTTGACACGTTTTCTTATCTTAGTATGACTATTTTTATTATTATATTATTAATGTCAAGTCCCAACTCCGCAAACAGTCAAAGTTTAATGAATTTCAATAAGATAAGATTGCGTTAAATAAAAAGATTGACTTGTATTCCCGATGGCGATATGATAAAAGAAATATTTTTCTGATAACATACATTTAGAAACAACTTTAAATTTGTATATATCCTTGTCAGTAATTTTATAATTCATTAATAACTACTTCGATTCATCAAACTATTTTGTTTTACAGCTACCACCCGTTGGATCTAAATAATATAAATATGTCGAATATAAATAAGCCATAAAAATTCAATCAATTAATTATACCCAAGATCTGCATTTAAATTTTGAAGACACAGATCTACAGGACGTAATAACTAATAATGTCAATAATTGTATGGCCCACGGAAGAATAACTATGCCCTCGCATTTTATTGCTTTCAATTCGTGAATACCTCGATGATGAAATTGTTCTAATAAGTATTTGACTTTCCTACAACTTCCAAGTTTAAACGATTTGAGACCAGGGGACTCTCACAACTTGGCAAGTGGCCAAATGCATAGTTCCATGCCAAGGGCCGGCGTTCCTTACCAATATATATGGTCAATGATACGTGTTTTATTTGAAATATCCTCCGTATTTGTCGAGGAAAATGCTCAGAGACTTTAATGGAAGCAACTAATTATTGAAATTATATCATTTAGTGATCCGGTTGCACTTTATGTCCACAAGTTGGAAATAATGTATGGATAAAGTTCAAATGTACCATTGTACTTACTCAATGGTACAATTAACTCTTCAAAAATAAGTACAATTATAACTCTATATCTTTTATAAGTAGATTTTTGTCGTGACCAGATTTAAATCCTTGGTCACTTTCACCCACCTTTCTTTTATATCATTAGAATAAGTGTTCATTGGTTATAAGTCTAGACTTAAAATTGATCAAATTAGCACCTTCCACTTTTAAAAAATAGGTCAATAAGTTCTTTATTTGTTTTTGTTAAATGAGAAACAAAATTACTTCAATATTGGTTTATTCTCGTCCATCATTCTAGTATTATAGAACCTCCACAATAATACTCTTAAATATTGTACAATAAAGTAGCTAAGTAACATGAAAATTTTGAATTATTTTCTATGGTGGGTGGGTTGTTGACAATAGGGTGGATTTTTTATTAGTAATTTGAAGTTTTAAAGTGATGAGGGGTATTTTAGTAATCGTTGTTGGTAATTGAAGTGGAATTACATCCAATGGACTAATGAACTAAATTTCCTAGTACATGATATGGAGCTTTAAGAAGTTGTGAGTATTTTCTCCATTTATTAAATAAATCCTTTACTTATAAAAAACGGTAAGAACTTTTTTTCATCATTAAAAAAATTCTATTTTTTTGAACTAATGAGTCAATGTACATTTTTTTTTCTCGAGCAGCAAGGAAACCAAGTGACGCGCCTCATAAAAGAAGTCAATGTGACAATGTATATTTTTTCTAGTAAATTTGGTTGAACTAATGAGGGTTAATTTAAGTGATAAAAAATTTGAATAAATTTATACAAATTTTGGATTGTGAATATAAAATTGTCAATAAATAAATTATCTTATATGATAGAACATCGCTCGATTGGGCAAGTCTTGCTTTCGGAAAAGCTACTTGTCTCCGAGTTTCGGATCGGCTTTGTCAAAATTGGCATTCACTATGGTGGGCGAGCAAGTTGCAATATGGGTAACGGGAATTTGCATACAAGACAAACAATAGTAACAGTATATTTTCAGTGTCTTATAAAGTGGAGACGAACAATATATTTTCACTGTGGGTTCTATTTTAAGGTTGCTCTACCGTCTTTTACGTAGAAAACATTATGATTTCACTAGTCTTGTACATGCTTTCCTTGGTCTTGTACCTGTTTTGGGGTGTTTTCTTCTTTCTTTGGTGGGTTTTGTACCTGGTTTTTTCCGAAAGGTTTGTACCTTCTTATGTGGGTTTTCTTATGGATTTTGTACGTGTGTTGGTGGATTCTGTGGCTGGTTCCGCCGGTTCTTAATCTGCTTTTCCGTCGAAGTTATGAACCCGCTCTTAATGAGTTCTTTAACCACTTTTGGCAGTTCATTTTTGACAGACTGAGAATTAAGAGATTTGAAACATTGTCGTGCTCTATTTCAAGTTTAAGGAGGCTGTCCGAATAAATTTTTACCTTGCCTCTTCCCATTGGTCATGGTCTTCTTTTTTATTAGAGAAGATCTTCGCTACTTAGCTTGTCCACCTTAATCACCAAATTTGCAGAGTTTTTGGACACTCCACTGGCAAGTTTGTGTGAATATATTTCTCAAGTTCTTGGCTCGGGGATTCTATTCTCTAGACTCGCTTTTAACGTGTCCGTAAATTTCTGTCGACACGAGCAATCCACGTAATTTACAAACGTGGGACGACATGTTAACTCAGAGAATTTTAATATTTAAATCATTAATATTTAAAAAAATATTTAAAAAGGTGAATAATGTAAGGTGTACAATAAATTAAAAAAATCTAATAATTATTGATCAGTATTCCAGGCTCAAATTAAGTTTTGATGACTCTTTTTTCAATTAATCTAAGTTTATTGATTAATTATAGGAATACGTTTACCGTGTACTGGATAGAGCCCATAACTTGGGCCCATGAGGCCCACAATCCGATATAAGTTGCAATCCTCGTCATCTACACACGTGAGATTGCCCGATGGCTTCCACTCTGCTCGGCTGCCGCGTGTAAACCCTCTTTTTGTTCGTCGCCGCTTCGTTTCCGGCGGCAGTTTAATATCATGTAAATATGCATGTACTTATTCCATCTTTGGGCGGAAGTAATTTAGGAGAAGGTCGAGGGGGGTTTTTTTTTTTGTATTAAAAGATGGCTTCGGGGCAAGAGAGAGAAAAGCTGGATCGTAGAGCTAAAGAGGGAGAGACCGTCCTCCCTGGTGGAACCGGCGGCAAGAGCCTCGACGCTCAGGAGCGTCTCGCTCAAGGTGCGTACCATCATTTTTAGTTTAGATATTCGACCGTTCACTCAAACAATTAATCTAAGTTAGAATTTTCATATGAAATAAACATAATTGTGTAAGTGTTGGACCTTGGGCTCATCAGGCAATTATTATTGTGCCTGATTGGGCCCAGTCCCATCAGCCCATTAGTTGGGTTGGATGGGCCGGTCAATCCGCGTTGACCGACCCGATGCCACGTAGGCGTCACGTCAGCGCAACGTGGCGCCAACGCAATTGCCGCCAAAAGTGGCGGCCAACGTGGCAAAGCTAGGGGATAGTTTTGCCACGCGGCGCGCATAAGGTCCGAAGTGCCACGCAGCGGACATGCGGTCCGAAGTGCCACGTGGCACGTCACGTGGCAGATATGCTGTCCGAAGTGCCACGTGGCGAATTCTGGTGTGCCGAATTTTTCCTTTTATAGGGAAATCCGGCTAGACCAATTTGTAAGTTTGCCCACAACCACTCAATAAGAATGGAAAAATTTTGAATTAATTCCTGAATTTTGATCAGATTTTCTATAGAGGAAATCTCGTGAAAATCAATTACAAATTCGTTAAAACGTGATCATAATTCGACTAGCACGAATACTTTGTGGACCTGAGGACCTCTTGCTTCAACAAGTAAGTGATTTATTATTAACGAATTAGTTTGTTAATGAAACGGGTTTAACACGTAATTACTCGTTAATTACGCATCGAATTCGTCAATTGGTATCATAGCATGGTTGAAACCATGGTTTGATGATGATATGATGTTTTAATTCAAGTAATTATGTGATTTATTGGGTTAAAAATCGTATTAATTGTGATTTTATGAAAAATCATAATCTGTTGGACTTTAATGTAATTAATTTAGAAACAGCGGGACTCAATTGAAATTTTGTCTAACCACGCGGGCAAATTCGTGCACGCGCAAAATCTTAAGGTACCAATCTGAAATTGGATCGCTTACGTGGCACCTGCGTGTCATGGACTTCGGTGCAATTTTTGGAAAACTTGGGGATTAATTGGAAATTTGTCCAAAAATTCCCAAATCGATAAAAACCCTAATCGGGCGATTTCGCTCCGAATCGAATTCCGTACAGATCGACGATAGTCGATTCTCCGGTTTCCCCTCGACGTTTCGATACCACTTTTGTGGATCCACGTCACCGGAATCGCGTGATCGAAGACGACAACGGCGGAGAGGCGCGGAACAGAGAAGACGACCGCGACGAAGAACGGCCGCACGACGGCCCGTGGGGCTTATACGGACGTGATCGCGAGGCCGAGATGCGTCGATAGCGACCGGTCTCGGCCGGTGGTTCGCCGCTGTTACGCGGCGATCGTAGGCGGAGCGACGGACGATTTTTCGCCCTTCGCAGTCGGGGAGAGAGAAAGAGAAGGGGAAAATATGCGATGGGCAAAATCGTAATTTCATAATTTTTCCTGAAAATATTTATACCCGGGTGAAGAAAATCAAAAAAAACTGGACGGATTGTCCTGATTTCTTGGTTCGACCCAACCCGATTTACGGTCAATTTTGAATTATTAGATTTTCTCCTCTTTTAATTGGATAAAATCAGTTTTTATTCAATTAAAATCTTATAAATTGATAAAAATTTTGAGAAATTTTTTTCAATTAGGTTTATTAAAATTATAATGATATTTTAATAAACTTAAAAAGAAATATTTTGGAACGAGTTCCGAGATATGTTAAATTTAACTAAAATCACATGAATTGGTCCATAGTATGATCATCAAAAGATTGAAAATTGAGTTTTTCAATCCTATTTTGGGAGAATATGAGAATTAACTCGAAATTGAATTGCAATTGTTGCAAGATTTGATGGCTACTGGAGGAAGGTATCTGAACTTCTGTGCAGCGGAACTTCGACAAAAGGTTCTGAAGCACCGTTTACCGGTGCGTGTGCCTAAGGATGACATGTATGTTATCGTTGAGCACATCGAGGCTGTTCACCGGGAGATGCAAGACTGCATCTGGGCCGGAGGGTATGATCATGGAGAGGACTGGCCCTCTATGTTTCAAGACCTCCTGGTCACGCTAAAAATTCAAGAAGATATGAGTATCTTCTCGGCACCTGAGTTCAATACCCATAGAGATGCTCTCTATGGTTTGATTCACTATCTCGAGGAGAGGGGTCTTCGCAGAGAAATGATACCTTCTCCTGTTCTGGAGTTGAGAAGCGGTTTGATCTTGAACCGCTACCTCGCTAAGGAATACCATTACAGTTTTCCTCCGCTCTTGATCATCTGGATCATGGATTCAATTCCAGTTCCGGCAAGTACCTTGGAACTTCTCGCCGGATCGTCCTCGCACCCGGTCCCCAAAGGATCGTCTTCGGACCCGGATCCAGATATGTATCTGGATTCTCCTACCGGATCGCCTGGACATCCGATCACTGTGTGATTACATGTTATGTTTAACTGTCCCCATGTACATATGTTATTTTTGGGGGACTTTTGTACAATAGGTTGAGACCTCATCTGAGTTTTTTGTACATGTGTGTATAAGCTCATAATGTACAAATGTATGTAATTAAATAAAAATATTTGTTTACTTACTTCCACTTGAATTTACTATCGATGAACTTTAAACGGTTGAAGTTTAAGATTAATACTTGAATGGTGAGGGGAAGCATGCCCGCGACCCACTTCGATTTTGAGATTAATCAAAAATTTCATATCGTTAAAAGTTATGAATGTATAGTAAATTGTAACATATTGCCAAATAAAATTTCTAATATGTTCTCATATTAAAAATTCCTATAGAGATGTCAGTTGCTTCTAGATCCATCATAGCTGAGCTAAACCGTGAGTTAAAACTCAACGGTGAAAACTATGAGAATTGGAGCATGAAAATCTAATATGTGCTTGAGGAACAAGAGATTCTGGAGCACATACATGTAATAATGGATGAGCCTGAAGAAGGCACAACTGCTCAATATAAGCGAGATAAGGAAGCTTATGTTATTTGGAAGAGAAAAAAATACTACTGCTCGATTGATCTTGTTGAGTTCAATGATGGATGATATCACCAGACAATTTCGCGTGCATGACAACGCGAAAGAATTATGGGATGTTCTCAATCAAAAATTCGGAAAGCTTTCAGTGTCGAAGCTGCGTGCTTTGACCATAAGGTTTGACACCTTTAAAAAGCGTCTGGAGGTTCCCATGAGGAAAACATTTGAGAGTGATGTCCAATATGATCAGTGAACTGGCAAAGGCTGGTCACATACTCAGCAACGAGCAGCAGATTCAAGCTGTCATCCGTTCACTACCATCAAGTTGGGAACAAATGAAGATGAATCTTACCCATTTCGATCATTTGGTAACATTTGATGATGTTGCCAGACACCTTGAGCTGGAAGAAGATCGCCTCCTAGCTATGAAATCCCACCTTGAAGCCCATTCGATTTGTTCGACTGGGAGTGGTGGGAAAAAGAAGAAAGGTAAAGGGAAGGGTAAGTGTAAACAAACTCCAAAGGCTGAAAACCATGGAACCAAGTTGGATGGCTCCAAGGCTAAAAAGAACAAGCGGTTTAACATTTCAAAAGTGAAATGTTTTAACTGTCAACAGAAGGGACATTTTGCAAAAGATTGCAAGATGCCCAAGCAGGTACATCTGAACTCAAGTGTAAGTAAGTTGTATGTATCCTCTTGTACCCTTCTAACTGAGTCACATTCTATGTGGGTGATTGATTCAGGAGCGACAGACCATATAGCTAGAGACCGTTGTTCGTTCGTTGAGTACAGGCGGTTGTCGGCTGGAGCGAAAATCATTTTTGTCGGTAACAACTCTTGCGTGGATGTGAAAGGTCTGGGGACTTGTAGATTACACCTTCGTGGTGGTCGTGCCCTTCTTTTACATGACGTGTTGTTTGCTCCAGACATACGAAGGAACCTGATCTCAGTTTCGGCCTTAATGTCTTTAGGTTTTCGGTTGTCGTTTGAGGATGACATCGTTAGATTATTTTTGGATGATACATATTTTGGCCTTGGATATATATTGGAAGGTTTTTTTATTCTGGATATTGATCATTATGAAAGTTTTTCCTTTGTCACTAGTTCAAACTCATCAGAGGATGATATTAAACTATGGCATTCTAGACTAGGCCATATCGGTCAGGATCGTTTAAACCGTCTGGCTAAGGCAGGACTGTTGGGAAATATAGAGAAATCTATATTACCCAGATGCGTATCCTGTCTAGAAGGTAAAAACACTAGGAAATCTTTCGGTACTGGGGCTAGAGCCAAATTTTCACTACAATTAGTCCATTCTGACATATGTGGTCCAATGAACGTGAGGGCAAGGCATGGAGCATATTACTTCATCACCTTTATTGACGACTATACTAGATATGGTCTGATATACCTGATTTTTCACAAGTCTGAAGCCTTAAACTGCTTTATGACATACATGAGTTTTATTGAGAATCAGAAGGAAAGAAAGATAAAGGCTTTACGAACTGATCGTGGCCGTGAATATCTTTCTGATGAGTTCAAAGCTCTATGCATTGAAAAAGGGATTGAACATCAGTTGTCCATTCCCTATACACCCCAGCAAAACGGAGTTGTTGAAAGAAGGAATAGAACCCTTATATGGTTAGATCGATGATGGTAGAGGCAAGTTTGCCTATATCATTCTATGGAGATGCACTCCTGACTGCCGCATACGTTCTAAACTGTGTTCCCTCTAAGTCTGTTACAGCCACTCCTTACGAAATGTGGACAGATCGGAAGCCCGATTTATCCCATTTTAAGCCATGGGGGTGTGCGTCATATGTCCATTCTACCTCAAGTGCTTTCGGTAAATTAGGACCGAGAGCTAGAAAAAGTATCTTTATAAGATACCCAGAGGTATCTAAAGGGTACGTGTTCGTGGGTGAACTAGACAATGGACATGTAACAGAATTTGAATCACGCGATGTCACATTTTTGGAAAATGAATTTCCAAAGTTGGGAAAGGTTAGTAATGACCTTACCCTTTATGAGACAAATGAACCAGAGTCATCTGGATCACTTCTTCCGAGTGGGAGAATTGAGGAGGAAGATAGAGATTTTCCAATTCAAAATGATCCGGAAGGTCATGATCTGAGTCCTGAAAGGGAGATAATTCCTTATTCCAATGGGAGTACGGTATTTTCATCCAGTGGGAGTGCGATTCCTGGATATGATGAATATATAACAGATGTTTTTCAAAATTGGGAATACCGTAGGTCTAGCAAAACTAGCATACCACGCCGACGATTTGACATTGAAGGCGAGGCTAATGCGTTCTTGGTATCACGAAAGAAATTTGGTGGTCCAAGTGAAATTCTCCTGGCCATCCTGCAGGATGAAGATGAACCAATGAATGTATTTGGAGTTTTTTCATCTCCAAAGCGAAATGAATGGATGAATGCAATGGAAGAAGAAATGTCTTCTATGATCAAAAACCAGGTTTGAGATCTAGTTGACCTACCTAAGAGGCGTAGGGCAATTGGGAATAAGTGGATTCTCAAAATCAAGCACAATGCAGATGGCAGTATCGAAAGATACAAAGAACGTTTGGTTGCCCAAGGATTCAAACAACAGGCTGGGATAGACTATGAGGAGACTTTTGCACCTGTTGTTAGATTTACGTCAATTAGGGTCATTTTAGCTATGGTTGCTAACATGAATCTAGAATTACATCAAATGGATGTAAAGACTGCTTTTCTCCATGGAGAATTGGATGAAGAAATCTACATGGTTCAGCCTGAGGGCTACATTCAAAAAGGCTGCGAACACAAAGTTTGCAAATTGAATAGATCAATTTATGGCCTTAAGCAGTCGTCCAGGTTTGAGATCTAGTTGACCTACCTAAGAGGCGTAGGGCAATTGGGAATAAGTGGATTCTCAAAATCAAGCGCAATGCAGATGGCAGTATCGAAAGATACAAAGAACGTTTGGTTGCCCAAGGATTCAAACAACAGGCTGGGATAGACTATGAGGAGACTTTTGCACCTGTTGTTAGATTTACGTCAATTAGGGTCATTTTAGCTATGGTTGCTAACATGAATCTAGAATTACATCAAATGGATGTAAAGACTGCTTTTCTCCATGGAGAATTGGATGAAGAAATCTACATGGTTCAGCCTGAGGGCTACATTCAAAAAGGCTGCGAACACAAAGTTTGCAAATTGAATAGATCAATTTATGGCATTAAGCAGTCGTCTAGACAGTGGTATATTCGCTTTCATAATACGATCATGCAGCATGATTTTATAATGATAGACGAAGATCATTGCACGTATGTTAAGCGATCAGCTGGAAATGACATGGGATTTCGTGTCGAAATCAAAGATTGGTTATCTTCCAACTTTGAAATGAAAGACATGGGTGAAGCGGATTACATACTCGGAGTTAAGATTTTGAGGAATCGTTCGAAGAGAATAGTGTCTCTTTCACAAGAGACATATATTCGCAAAGTAGTATAACGTTTCAATTGTGATCACAGTAACCCAAAGTACATCCCATTGGTTAAAGGTCATAATTTGGGTAAGGACATGTGCCCAAAAATAGCTAAACAATGTAGGGACATGGAGAAGATTCCTTATGCTAATGCAGTTGGATGCCTGATGTACGCAATGTTGTGTATTAGACCTGATATTTGCTATGCTGTTGGGATAGCAAGCAGATATCAGTCTGATCCAGGCAGTGGTCACTGGAAGGCTGTCAAAGGGATTTTGAAATATTTGAACACTACTGCAGAATACTCCTTGTGCTATCAAGGCCGTGACCTGATATTGAGTGGCTATACTGATGCTGATTGGGGAGGCGATGTGGATAAGAAAAAGTCTACATCTGGATTCATTTTCTTGTTGAACGGGGGTGCTATTAAGAAGCAAACATGTGTATCCCTGTCAACAATGGAAGTAGAATATGTAGCTTCAGCTCATGCTGCACAAGAAGCGGTATGGTTGAGGAGATTCTTAAGCCATCTCTCCCTGATCAACTCGATGGAGCCCGTGAGTCTATTCTACGAAAACCAGGCGGCTATAGCTTATGCTAAGGATCCTAGATTCCATAGCAGGGCTAAGCATATAGATATTAAATTTCACTTTGTTAGAAATTTAATAAAATATAAAGAACTGTGTATGAAACACATATCTACACGAGATATGGCCGCAGATCCAATGACTAAAGCATTACCTCGAGAAGTGTTCGAGAAATATGTTAAGTCACTGGGTTTACGACGGTTTCATTTGTAATCCAATTAGTTGGAATATATGAGTTCTTTTTGGCAATATGAGTTAAATGTGAAACATGTCGGACAGAGAAGTAGCTCATTCACACGGGTGTTCACCTTAGTGGGAGTCAAGAAGTTGATTCCTAGATGAGATGAGGCAGTTATTGGACATACATAAGTGCATGTCCTATGACGGAATGCCGTCTTGCTCAAGAGCAAGTTTTTCTTATGGGATGCAGGAATAAGTTGCTGCATTTGGATTTTCTACAATCCATATGATAAGATATAAGTGGAACTTATCATACTGTCTGTCCTATCAGCCTAGAGTTAAGCTAAGGCTGATACTCTAGTATGGTGTTAAATGACATATATTCCTTTAAAAAGGAAAGTACACCGTAACACGTTATCAATATCATGTGTGCTACTCGACCACTGGATGGGATGAAAATGTTGAGTGATTTCACAATCCCTGGTGTAAGACCAATTTTTGAGAACTGTGATTCTCGAAACCTACCCTTAAGATCCTAAACGTATTCTGGAAGTATGGTCCAGTGCTGCTAGCTTGGAAAGTTCATGAAAAGGTTATGGCATAGCGATTCGACCTGGCAAGGCTGACCAGAAAAGCAGGCTGTATCATTATGAAAAGAATATAGTTAAGGGAGAAGGAACTATGTTCATCACATTCTGAGTTTCGTGGTTCAGGTGCACCAATTGTATTGAAAAATACAATAGTGAACCCGAATATAATTGTTTGAAATCACTGATGTGAACAATGGAATGTGACATGAGTCCTGGGGTAAAAGCATACATTATACAAGAAGGTTGTCGAGATGCTACTATTCAAGTAGCCTGAGTGTCCGTGCTCTTGAATTTGGCTTAACATACTCGACGTGTGCTGGTCGCACGAAATTCTTTAAAGAAATCTGATAGCTATTGATCAAGGTCAATAATAATTGAGTGGGAGATGTTGGACCTTGAGCCCATCAGGCAATTATTATTGTGCATGATTGGGCCCAGGCCCATCAGGCCCATTAGTTGGGTTGGATGGGCCGGTCTACCCGCGTTGACCGACCCGATGCCACGTCAGCGCGACGCAGTTGCCGCCAAAAGTGGCGGCCCATGTGGAGCGCTAATGTGGCAAAGCTAGGGATAGTTTTGCCACGTGGCGGACATGCGGTCCGAAGTGCCACGTGGCTAAGTATGTGACCAGCCTCTGCCAGTTCACTGATCATATTGGACATCACTCTTAAGTGTTTTCTCATGGGAACCTCCGGACGCTTTTTAAAGGTTATGGTCAAAGCACGCAGCTTCGACACAGAAAGCTTTCCGAATTTTTGTTTGAGAGCATCCCATAATTCTTTCGCGTTGTCATGCACGCGAAATTGTCTGGTGATATCATCCATCATTGAACTCAACAAGATCAATCGAGCAGTAGTATTTTTTCTCTTCCAAATAACATAAACTTCCTTATCTCGCTTATGTTGAGCAGTTGTGCCTTCTTCAGGCTCATCCATTATTACATGTATGTGCTCCAGAATCTCTTGTTCCTCAAGCACATATTGGATTTTCATCCTCCAATTCTCATAGTTTTCACCGTTGAGTTTTAACTCACGATTTAGCTCAGCTATGATGGATCTAGAAGCAACTGACATCTCTATAGAGATTTTTAATATGAGAACATATTAGAAATTTTATTTGGCAATATGTTACAATTTACTATACATTCATAACTTTTAACGATATGAAGTTCTTGATTAATCTCAAAATCGAAGTGGGTCGCGGGCATGCTTCCCCTCACCATTCAAGTATTAATCTTAAACTTCAACCGTTTAAAGTTCATTGATAGTAAATTCAAGTGGAAGTAAGTAAACAATAATTTTTATTTAATTACATACATTTGTACATTCTGAGCTTATACACACATGTACAAAAAACTCAGATGAGATCTCAACCTATTGTACAAAAGTCTCCTAAAAACAACATATGTACATGGGGACAGTTAAACATAACATGTAATCACACAGTGATCGGATGTCTAGGCGATCCGGTAGGAGAATTCAGATACATATCTGGATCCGGGTCTGAAGACGATCCTTTGGGGATCGGGTGCGAGGACGATCCGGTGAGAAGTTCCAGGGTACTTGCCGGAACTGGAATTGAATCCATGATCCAGATGATCAGGAGCGGAGGAAAACTGTAATGGTATTCCTTAGCGAGGTAGCGGTTCAAGATCAAACCGCTTCTCAGCTCCAGAACAGGATAAGGTATCATTTCTCTGCGAAGACCCCTCTCCTCGAGATAGTGAATCAAACCATAGAGAGCATCTCTATGGGTATTGAACTCAGGTGCCGAGAAGATACTCATATCTTCTTGGATTTTTAGCGTGACCAGGAGGTCTTGAAACATGGAGGGCCAGTCCTCTCCATGATCATACCCTCCGGCCCAGATGCAGTCTTGCATCTCCCGGTGAACAGCCTCGATGTGCTCAACGATAACTTGCATGTCATCCTTAGGCACACGCAGCGGTAAACGGTGCTTCAGAACCTTTTGTCGAAGTTCTGTTGCACAGAAGTTCAGATACCTTCCTCCAGTAGCCATCGAATCTTGCAACAATTGCAATTCAATTTTGGGTTAATTCTCATATTCTCCCAAAATAGGATTGAAAAACTCATTTTTCAATCTTTTGATGATCATACTATGAACCAATTCATGTGATTTTTAGTTTATTTAACATATCTCAGAACTCGTTCCAAAATATTTCTTTTTAAGTTTATTAAAATATCGTTATAATTTTAATAAACCTAATTGACAAAAATTTCTCAAAATTCTTATCAATTTATAGAATTTTAATTGAATAAAAACTGATTTTATCCAATTAAAAGAGGAGAAAACTCAATAATTGTCAAAATTGACCGTAAATCGGGTTGGGTCGAACCAAGAAACCAGGTCAATCCGTCTGTTTTTTTATTTTCTTGACCCGGGTATAAATATTTTCGGGAAAAATCGTGAAATTACGATTTTGCCCCTCGCATATTTTGCCCTTCTCTCTCTCTCTCCCCGACTGCGAAGGGCGGAAAATCATCCGCCGCTCCGCCTACTACCGCCACGTAACGACGGCGAACCACCGACCGAGACCGGTCGCTATCGACGCGTCTCGGCCTCGCGATCACGTCCGTCTAAGCCCCGCGGGCCGTCGTGCGGCCGTTCTCCGTCGCGGTTGTCTTCTCCGGTCCACGCCTCTCGTCGTCGTCGTCTTCGATCACGCAATTTCGGTGACGTCGATCCACAAAAGTGGTATCGAAACGTCGAGGGGAAACCGGAGAATCGACTATCGTCGATTTACGGTGTCGATATCGTCGGATTTCCGACGAAATCGACGGAATTCGATTCGGAGCGAAATCGCCCGATTAGGGTTTTTATCGATTTTGGAAGTTTTGGACAAATTTCCAATTAATCCCCAAGTTTTATGAAAAATTACACCGAAGTCCATGACACGCATGTGCCACGTAAGCGGTCCAATTTCAGATTGGTACCTTAAGGTTTCGCGCGTGAGCGAATTTGCCCGCGTGGTTAGGCAAAATTTCAATTTAGTCCCGCTTATTCTAAATTAATTACATTAAAGTCTAACAGATTATGATTTTTCATAAAATTACAATTAATACGATTTTTAACCCAATAAATCACATAATTACTTGAATTAAAACATCATATCATCATCAAAACATGGTTTCAACCATGCTCTGATACCAATTGACGGATTCGATACGTAATTAACGAGTAATTACGTGTTAAATCTGTTTAATTAACAAACTAATTCGTTAATAATAAATCACTTACTTGTTGAAGCAAGAGGTCCTCAGGTTCGGGTCCACAAAGTCTTCGTGCTAGTCGAATTACGATCACGTTTTAACGGATTCGTAATTAATTTTCACGAGATTTCCTCTATAGAAAATCTGATCAAAATTCAGGAACTAATCCAGAATTTTTCCTTTCTTATTGAGTGGTTGTGGGCAAACTTACAAATTGGTCCAGCCGGATTTTCCCTTTTATAGGGAAATCCGGCACACCAGAATGCGCCACGTGGCACTTTGGACCGCATGTCCGCCACGTGGCACTTCGGACCGCATGGCCGCCTATCCCCCTAGCTTTGCCACGTCAGCGTGCCACGTGGGCGCCACTTTTGGCGGCAACTGCGTCAGCGCCGCGTGGCGCCTTCGTGGCATTGTCAAACGTAGCGTGTAATTAGTAGTTAGACGTGTGCATTCAATTGCCTTGTAATCACTAGTCAACCTCCTCGTTCAAGAAGTTTGTCTTTCACTTTATATATTAAATATCGTTATTTATTTTACGAATTTAAAAAATACTATGTAATTTAAAATTTTGTCCTTTTGGTAAATATTTGTATAAGTAGTACGGGCCTCTGGATTTTGTGGAGAGTGACGTATTGTTTTTTTGGTGCAACGGTCGGCCGGATTGAATAACAGGGATCTAATAATTGAAATTGTTATTCCACCGACAAAATAATTGGTATTGAAGCCTATAAATTGACCAAAATGTTGATATTCTCCTACAATCGTGATGTATAGTTGAACTTTCCTTATTAGGATAGAAATTTTGTTTCATACGAAAATTCTATCAAATATCAATTAGGTTGATGTTGTTGTTGTACAACTTCGTTTTTAATAGCAAGTTGATGACGTCAAGTATGTGCAGATTACTGTGTGATACGAGTTTTATTTAAGAAGATACATTTAAGAGTTTTACAAGATTGAGCTGATCTTGCCTGAAAGATGGAAGTGTCTGGTGTAGGCTGTTCTCTAGAAGCACGTCGACCCTGTTTCTGGGAGATGTAAGATGTAAGGGTGGTCTTATATTGATCTCCTACAATATTCAAGAGCAAAAATGATACAGGGTTACGTGGATGGACAACCACGAATTCGTTGATTTCGCAGAATATCGAAAATAGACTATAGTCTCAATCCATTGATTTTAAGAATACCGGAAAGTGATAAAAAAAATAGGGAAAATTATATTTTTTATTTATCAAATTCAACGACAACTAATGCAGCGGAACATGTGAATAGGCAACCGTGAATCCGTTGATTCTGCAAATACCCGAAAAAATACGATAGAAGTCTCGATCCGTTGATTTTATGAATACTGGAAGGCAACAAAGATAGGGAAAATTTTGAATTTTAATTATCAATTCAACTACTTAAAATAATAAAGAAAATGTTCTATTTATAAAGAACCAAAAGAAACTTATTAACTAAAATCATACTATAAATAAAATTCATGATAATAATTTAATATATAAAAATAATTAATAAATATATTTCTATCATTATCTCCATAAAAAAGAAAAGTAGTGTTAGTGCAAAGAGAGTAGCCAAGAAGTGATCAGTTTGTACATCAACAAACATTGGAATTCTTTGTATAAATTTTAGTGCAAAGAGAGTAGCCAAGAAGTGATCAGTTTGTACATCAACAAACATTGGAATTCTTTGTATAAATTTGGTCCACGAGAACCACATATGACATAAGCAAACAACTCTTTGCTTCGTCTCGTACGCGTATTAAGACTCCAATATCGAAGACATGTCACAAGGGTTCAGACAAAAAACACAACTCCAAGAACACAGCAACAACCACTGTCCGATACGCCTTTGAGCTTAACCAGCTTATAAGATAACTTTACCATCGATCAACAAAGACCAGAGATAACTACATTCTCCCGACAAACATTTAACACCGTTGCGTTTTTGAATAATCAGACTATGCATGAATCTCTCCCCTCATTTCCCTGGCCTTTTGATCAATCAATACGTACATCGGGGATGTAGGAGATGAAGTGCCACTCTTCCCCTTCCCATTGATACTTTTCAGCTAGCAGAGGGCAGTCCAGAATATGAAGACTTTGGAGGGAAGAAGAGAAGCCCTCTCTTTGAATGGACTTTAGCCTCGGGCAGTTCCATAGCTCAACCACCCTGAGGGACGAGGGGAGTTCCTCTTCCGTCGTTACAGATTCAATGTCGCAACAATCACTTATATGCAGCTCTTCAAGGCAAGTAAGCCGTTGAAGGCCCCACTCATCTAGTGATTTCACCTTCAGTCCATCTACTCGAAGAGAGGTGATGGAGGAGGGGAGCCCCACTTCTTCTTCTTCTCCCATTATTGATATCCCATTACACCAAACGACGAACAAGCTTCTGAGGGAGATGAGTCGATGGATGGGGGTTAGTGACTTGAGATTTGGGAGATACCAGATCGCGAGAGTGGTGAGAGATTGAGGCAGTCCCTCTTCGGGTAGCTTCTCGAGACTCAGGCAACACTCGATCCGCAGTGTTTGTAGACTTGTGAGGTGCTGAATCCCCTTATAGTTTATGGTTTTCAAACCATCAAGGTATCTGATGATAAGGGTGGTGAGGGTGGGAGGCAATGTCGTCGGCTCCGGGAAGGATTCCGATTCATTGAAGGAGTAGCCATCTCCATCAACTGTGAGAGATGACAGAGATGGCAGTGCTTGTAAGTTCCACTTCTTCCGCGCTGCCATGAGCTTCTTGCAGTAGGAAATCTCGAGTGATTCTAATTTGGAAGGCAAACCCTCAACCGGAAATGACTGGAGTTCAGGGCAACTCCTCAACCCCAAGTCCACGAGACAGGGGAGAAGCGACTTCATCTGGTCTGGTAGTGACTTCAGCTTTTCTAGACGATGTAACTTCAGCTTGGTCAGAGTTGGAGAAGCTAGTTCGCACTTGGGAAAGGAAACCATTTTCGGACAATGATCGATGATAATGGAATCAAGGCACTCGAAGTGCTCCAGAAATCCTTCCAAAGGGCTACATGATACGGTGCCCTGATACCCAGATGCCAAATCACTGTGGCCAATTTCTACTAGTTTTAGATCAGCAATGCTACTTGTGCCCAAAATCTGTTGAATGTCTCCCAACATTTGATCAAGAGATGGATTGCAGCTTCCAAAAAAATGAAGTCCGAGGAGCGGATTTAGAATCATTCTACGGTTTTTGTCCTTGAGATCCACGTCAACTATGGCCGGAGCCTTCGGGAGTGGGGTCATGAGTTGGTCGCATCCTCCGATCTCAAGCTTCTTGAGAGAGGGTAGTTCAACAGGCAAGGCATTTGCAAGTTTGGGGCACTTTGATAGACGTAGCTCTTGAAGGCTAGGAAAAGCTCCGTCACATTGCTCCCATGTTATCCACTCGGGCATCCCTATGAAATGCAGAACTTCGAGGGATTTAAACGGTGGCTTATCTGTTGCAGGCGCGGAACTACCATAGAAACTAGGACCAACAACCACGATGCCATCGCATTCTGAAATTTTGAGTGTCTTAAGAGACTCGACATATCCGAGCTGTGGCATCTCATAGCAGTTTTTGCATCCTTCGATTGTCAAAGAAACCATAGTCGAGAACACGCGGTGGCCAACCCAAGCTGGGAACTTGGTACTCCTGTAACCCCTCACGGTAAGATGCTCTAGCGTACAAGGAGGTTCAAGTCCTTCCAATACTTTTAGCTCCTGCTGTGAATCATCTGCAACATCACCTTCCCAGCTCAACTCCAAATCTCTGAGATGCTTCTTCCCTTTTAAATTGCTTCCTGAAGCAACTCGAGCATTCACAGCGTTTTGAAGGTTCCAAATACGGAGCTTCCCCTTCAACTTCGAGAGTTGTTTCAATTCTTTGATGCTGCAACAAGAATTCCCTTTTCCAACAAAGAAATCAGTTAACTTCCGAAGCCTTGTCAGATCGCCGAGCTTCGGTGGCATCTCTTGCAACTTCGTCCTGCTGATGTCAAGGGCGCATAGGTTGACAAGGTTGCACAGATTGGTTGGCAATTTATGGATAGGCGTTCCAGCAAGATTCAAGAAGTGCAAGCACTTCAAGCCAACAATTGAATCAGGTACCTCCTCTAGGTTCTTACAATCTTCTAGCAACAGTGTCTCCATATTCCACAATCTGTTAACAGCATCAGGCAATCTACTTATGCTTGTTCTAGAAAGATCAAGATACCGCAAGAGCTTCAAGTTTCCGATAGATTCAGGAATCTCTTTTATGTTGATATAGTTGGAGAGAGACAGTAACCGGAGGCATTTAGATTTCTCGAGTAAATACTTGACAACATCCTTATCCATATATTGATCCCTATTGTACCATTCTGATGGAGGTATAGGTAAAAACGACCTCAATGATTGATTCTGATAAATTCCTCGAAACTTATCCGAGGCATTATACGTAGCTGATCGATATGACAAGTGGCGAGGTTTTCTTTGCAGCGAGGAGGATAGACTATCATTTTCCAATCTGCAATAAAAGTCTCCAGCTACAGATTTAGCTAGATCTTGAACGAGATCATGCATTACAAAGCACGAGGAATTCACACTTGATCTTTGGAAGAATGATCGCGACAAGAGAGCACAAAAGCAATCAACCCCGATTTCTTCCATTGGCTTATTTCCTTCACGAGAAACGAAAATACCGTCTGCCATCCATACTCTGACCAATTCATCCATTTCGAATTCAAAATCCTTTGGAAATAATGCACAATAAGCAAAGCACCTTTTGTGAATTGATGAAAGATAATGGTAGCTCAACCTCAATGCAGGAAAAATGTGACGATCTTCCAGATTCCACATCTCGCTTTTCATTATCCGCTCCCATTCGGTTGCGTCCCTTTCTTCACTCAAGAGACTTCCTAGAGCGTTTGCAGCTAGTGGCAAGCCTCCGCATTTAGCAGCCATTTTCCTTCCAATTGTTTGGAGATCCGGATAAGCAGTTTGATCTTCATCTCTAAATGCACATCTTGCAAATACTAACCAACATTCATCTTCACTCAAATTTTTCAAAGAATATGCAGGAATAGTGGTTACCTGAGATGCCACTACATTGCTTCGTGTAGTTACGATGATCCTACTACCCTGCAATCCATGCTTCAAAGGCTTCAGTAAAATCTTCCACGACTCTGATCTTTCGTCCCAAACATCATCTAGAACAAGCAAAAATCTCTTCCCCGTTAAAGTATCTTTGAGCTTAGTTTGAAGAAGATCTGGAGTCATTGACTCAAGACCAGAAACCTCAGGAGCAAATCCTCTTAGGATATTTCTTGTTATCAAGAAAACGTCGGTTTCTTCTGAAACACAGATCCAAGCTTTAAGTTGAAACTTTTCTAATACTTCCTTCTGTCCATAGACAAGCTGAGTAAGAGTGGTTTTCCCCAGCCCGCCCATGCCAACAATAGCAATCACGCCCGAGCCATTAGTACCATTTGTTTCTTCCGACATCAACAACCTCGTAATAGCTTTTTTATCAGCTTCTCTGCCATGCACTTCAGATTCGTCGACCAGTGAAGTAGTTCTTCTTTCCAGAGATAAGTTATGGCTGACCATCTCAGCTTCTCGGCCAGAATCCTCCAAGCCTAGAACATCCTTGTCTTCATTTAGTTCAGCAAGTCTCTCAAGGATCTCCTCCAACTGCTCTTCGAACTTGGTTCCGGCCTGAGCATCAGCAGAAGCATGAGAGTCATAAGCGATCTCAGCAAGCAAGTCATCCGCATCATAGACAGCATCTTTGAGCTCATCCAACCACGCTTTAACATGCCGGTCGGTGATCTCCTTCTTCTCTGCGTCATCCAGAAGCTTGCTCACAAAGAGGAGGGTGTTCCTCAGCTTCCGTAGCAGCTTCTTGCTGTTGGACTTTGGGGTCTTGAACAAGTCCCAAATGGTTGCCTTCGGGGCCAATCTATCGAACAGAACCTGGAGGGCACCAGAGAGGAATGCTCCCCCAACCAATGCAGCAACCATCCGGTTCCTCCTACGCACCATCGAACAGGAATGTCAGGATTTCGAAAGCAACAAAATCCGTGCATCGTGGATTATTAGCATACAAACAGAAAGTTAATCCTAACCAAGATACTCATCAATTGGTGAATAATTATACATTTGCATAATTATCATGAACAAGAGCAGCATGGTCACTTGAAACTGATGATCAAACAACAAAACGAGAGAGAGAGAAAAAAACCCACTTGGCATGCTAAACAAGCATACCAAATACATGAAAACTAGTATCAGTTAACGACATCACCTGGGATTTCAAGAAGCAGTTCCACAGAAGCTCTATAGAGTTCTCTTACAAAGCTAGATTGGTTTTGTCTTAAAAGATATCAGGTAGTTTAGTTTCACAACCAAGTCAACGACACAACAATTCATCTTATTTTCAATACTTTATCTATCCCAGTGGAGCCCAGGGTGAAACCAACAACAGTTTCGTTTTCTAGTTTAATCCGAGTTCTCGAGCTCGAACCCTTGCGAACGTAGCAATGTTAAACAGATCTCACCCAATACCAACATCAATTAGTCGACGCAGTGATGTTCGGTTAAGAGCACAAAGGCAGGTAGTTAGATGCTTTCGGGCCATTAGGATGGGTTGGGCTGAACCATGGAATGACAACCTTGAAGCCCAGAGCGTCAAAGGCAAGTAACCTAACGCAAATAATAATATTACCAAGTGAAAAGCTATTCCAATGTAATCACACGTTTCAATGAGAGTAGGTTCGAGTGATACGAGACTTTGATTCACCGATGGGATTTAGTTCAAGCACATTTATAGGGAAGCAAAACTCTAGACTGGGAATTTTAAAAAAAAATTCTCAACGAAAAATCAGTTGGGTGAGCAGGTGAAGAACACTCACCAGAGGCTGCTTACATAGATACTGCGGTGGCCGGAGCTCCGGTCGCCTTGAAGGAACCGGTTTCAACAAGGAGGAGGACGATGGGTTTTATCTGGGAAGGGTGAGGAAGGATGGGTTACGGTTTAAGAAGATTTTTTATCCTGTTTGAATGCTCCAGATCAGATGGGCCAGCTAATTCGGATGGGCCGACAGGTGTGTGTTTTTGTTGGGGTGGTGAATTGTGTTTTGATGGTCAGCCCACCGAGGGACGGTTCGGGTTGTTTTTACTTTTTATCGGGAGTGTTGAAATAGAGTGTGATCGGACTGTGATTGGAGATGGCCAAAATCAATCAATAAACCGGTTAATTTAGCAAACCATTGACGACTAGTTTGACGTAAGCTGTATAAAGATTTTCGATCCGTGTTGGTAATAGAGAGACCAGGAGGAATGGCCATATAGACTTCCTCATTTAAATTACCATGAAGAAAGGTATTATTGACGTCAAGCTGGTGTAGATGCCAATTATTGATGGCGGCAAGAGCAAGAAGCATACGGACTGTTGTCATTTTTGAAATATTTTATAACAATATATGCTAATAAATTCTTCATAATACCTCGATAAAAAACTTATTTTGAAAAATTCACTCTTCCTAGAAAAAAAATCGGAATAGAAAAAAAATCACTAACGATAACATTGCCAAAATATAAATGCTTTTTTTAAAGAAGCCAAAATATAAATGCTACTTGTTACCCACGATACACTATTGCCCCAAAGAGAGGAAAGAAAAGACGAGTCCAATGAGACCGTAGGACGGAGAACAATAGACAGGTCGGAGGTCATGGACGACGCCACCGGAAAAGACGACGACATGGACCAGCAGGAGACCAAGTGACGTCACTCATAAACAAAGGGGCAGAGAGAGAGAAAGAAAAGTGAAGTCCATGCACGTACACTGTCGTAAAGTAAACTTGGTTCTTCTTAAGACTCAGTTTTTTATCCCCAAAAAAATATAGTCAAAATAGCATGTAGTGTTTTATTAGTTACATCATGTAGTGTTTGTCATTCTAAAAAAAACCATGTAGTATTTGTGAGCACAAATCACCGATCAATCTAAAAAACAATGCTAATTAGATAAAAATTAATAACTAGTGAGACTTTTGCTTTCAGTTAAACATGTCTCGAATTCGAGTACCGAAAACACAATATTAAAACTAGGGATAATTATCCTAACGTCCCTGATATTTGAGCAAATTCTCTTTTTAGTCCTTACTATTTTCAATAATCTTTCTCGGTCCTTCTAGTATGATATAATAGCCCTTTCTCGGAACCGAAAAATTTCTCAGGAAAAAAGGCACCTGAAAGGATGAAACTGCCCCTCGATCAAAAAAATAAGAAAACCCACTTTCTTCAACCTCTAGAACATCAAGAACACACTCAAGAACACCAAGAACACACTCAAGAATATTAAGAATATTTAATTAACTAAATACTAATAACATCTAATTAAATACCAAATGATATCCAATTAATTAAACAAAGCGAAAAGAATTCAATCAAAACAAACCGAACCCTAATTCCCTAATCCCAGATGGCCTCTTCCACCCAATTCAACGACATGCTATCGAATATTCTCCAAGATCTGCTACGCTCTCGACCCAGGACCCGGACCCGATCGAGCTCAAGAACCCGCTCTCCATGCTCGCAAACTGGGCCCTCCAGTTCTCGTTCTTCAACCCGGGGAGGAACATCGGTCCCTATCCCGGCCCTAGGGAGGAGCCCAAGACGGCGAGTACTCCTCCCCCTGCTGTTGCGGAGATGGAGAAGGAAAAAGCATGGCCAATCATGGTTAGCTTCCTGACGTACGCAAAATTGACAAGCAATTTTAACGCACAAACAAATAGTATAGTGTATAAGTAAGGTTCTTGAACTGAGAGAGATAGAACATGAAAATTGAAACAATCAATCGTATGTAGCCAAATTGAAACAAGTTCGTAAAGTAAAGAATGATATGAGGTTGCAAGACAATAAGTAAATTAAGAAATGTAGAAAGACGGTTTGTACTTAATGAAATAAAGAGAGCACGATGCTTTTATGGACTACCTATCTATGTCAAGATCATGGTTATTTATGAAGTTCTAACTAGTACCCGGAGTGTTCTAATGCATCCTCCTAACGCTTTCGCTCATTAGGCCGATAAAACTAAGCTAGAATAGTTCACGAATACCAACTAACGCTTTCGCTCATTAATTAGATCGTGAACTAAGCTAAACTCAATTATAAAGTTAACTCCTCGTGGGTTATCCCTTAGTATCAAGATGTCTCATTAATACCTAAGAATATGTCAATTGATCCTTCCATTGAATTTAATGCCTTTCGGTCCACTATCATCAACTAACATCATAATCTAAGTGATCAAGTTAGATTAAGCATTACGATCATCAATTGACAACTACTACGAAAGTTGATCAAACCATAACCCAACATAGATAAGTAATCACATAATTAAAGCATCGTACTCACAAGGAAAACTACTCACAAGTCATATTCTTACAAGAAGAAAACTTATACAAGAACATGATAGAAAATAGCAAACTGGGCCCTCCAGTTCTCGTTCTTCAACCCGGGGAGGAACATCGGTCCCTATCCCGGCCCTAGGGAGGAGCCCAAGACGGCGAGTACTCCTCCCCCTGCTGTTGCGGAGATGGAGAAGGAAAAAACATGGCCAATCATGGTTAGCTTCCCGGTCACCCGAACGATCATCGTCCCTCCCCTCGAGGCAAAGACCGAGAAGGGCCGCTGGAAGACCCACAACCCCAAACGGAGACGATCAGGACGCTCAGGGACATCTCACAGACGGAGACGGTCAGTCGTCTCGTCCAGGGCATCAATTCATGTTGTAGCCTCGAGGATGGTGTACTTGATTAGGATCTAAAGTCAAGGCAAGAGTTTAAATCTTTCTCCGTAAGACGAGATTGCCCCGTATTCAATGCTTACGGGCTATGCCAATCGTCTCCAAGATACGACGACTTCACACTCCCAGGATCGCTGTACGACAATTCTAGAAGTATCGGCAAACCTTTGATGCTCGAAACTTCTTTAGAGATGAGAAACAAGATTCTACAATTGCTAGAAGAAATGATGCAAGTTGTAGTAGAGTGAGTGAAATGGTTGGCAGGGGAGTCTAATTATAGGCGGAAGGGGCCAGATCCGAAGGGGCTGCAGCCTCCCGAAGAGGCACCTCATGCCTGCCTGAAGGTCTGACGGGATGCCTAGCATTGCTGCTTCGCGTCCCTCCGTCTTTCAGCCCAAGTTTTAGTCGTGCCCTATCGGTTAGCGTCCCCTACGCATCTTCGCCTGGCTGCTGCCTTCGTGCCCCTGCGAAAGTCCCCGAAAGGGTGCTGCTTTGTTCCCTCTGCCTTTCAGCCCAGGTTTTGGTCGTACCTCGTCGATTCGCGTCCCCAGCGCATCTTCGTTTAGCTGCTACCTTCGTGCCCCTGCGGAAGTTCCCAGAAGGGTACGAGTGTTCTCTGTGTTTTGGCAAAATTTTAAGACTCCTCGCGACGATGCGCACGTGCGAAGTGCGCCTCAAAGCGCCCGTTGTGCCCTACGCGTGCGCGAGCTCATGCTCGTGCTTAGAGGGTGCTTACCCTGCTCGCAACCAGCCTCGGACAGCACTCCAGGTGGAACACTTAATGTTACACTAGCTTGGAGCTCCTCCTTATATACTTGAAAATTTTTGTGTCATTTTCCAATGTGGTACAGTAAAACCTCTGTAAAGTGATCCCCTCTAAAGTGATAACCTCTCTAAACTGATAAAAAGTCATGTTCCCAAGTCGGGACCAGTGTTAAAATGTGATAACTCCTCTATCGTAATAACTGATACTTTTTCAGAAAATTTTCGTGTAAAATTACGGTCTCAATTTTCGCATAAAGTGATATTTTCGAATAAATACATATATTTTTTTATACTTTACAAATTTAAAAATTATTTTAAGATGTTAATTTGTGCTACATTTTCTTGTTTGATAACTTTTACGTCATTATTCATCTTTTGAATTATTTAATGGTCCTTGTGATCGTCGTCTTGTTGTAAAAAATATTTCAATCGAGTGTAGTATTTGAATAACGCTTTAAGCCGAGATTTAAGTTATCTCGTGATTTGTATTTTTGTTTGATTGATTCAAAATTACATCGACAATATCTTGTTTGGTCGGAATGTAGCAGATAAAGAGGTCATGGTCAAATGAGAATTACACAATAATTTTTTTGTAGTAAAAAAATATAAATCCTTCTTATATGATAACCTCTCTAAAGTGATAATTTTCTCCGGTCCCAACAATATCACTTTAGAGAGATTTTACTGTAATAGACTTTCTCATTCCCATTGCCTAAACACCAAACTTAGGTAGCTAATTTTAGTTATTAATTTCCCATTCATCCGAAATTAAATTTGAGAAAATAAATACACTAGTCATATACTCGAAACGGAGATTTCGATTTTACCACTCGTTTCTATTTTTTCGCCAAATTAATCACGATGAAAAATCGCTCGAAAGTCGGTCCAAAACCAATTTTCTAAAGTCCAATTTCCTACAATTCCTGGGTTTTTGATTAATTAATTGTGTCGACCCTCGTGGAGCATTCAACTTAACTAATTTGATTAATTAATTGTTTTTGTTGTTATGGGTTTTCGTTAACGAATGGGTTTTTGTTAGCACAAGAGAACAAGGCTATTAATATCTTGTCCCTGGTGTGGGTGGTGTTGTGAACGGTGGTGGTGGATGGGTGTGAATAAAAAAAAAGTTGAACATTTGATGTTATTTGGTGTTTGATTGGATATTATCAGTGTTTAGTTAATTAGGTATTTTTGATGTTCTTGAGTGTGTTCTTGGAGTTCTTGAGTGTGTTCTTAGTGTTCTTTAGGTTGAAGAATGTAGGTTTTTCTCTTTTTTTTGACTGAGGGACAATTTTGTTCTTTCATGTACCTTTTTGCCGGATAAATTTTCCGGTACCGGAGCTAGGGACTAAAAAGGCTATTATTTCAAACTAGAAGGATCGAGAAAGATTATTGAAAATAATAAGGATTAAAAGGGAGGTTTGCTCAAATACCAGGGACCTTAAGATAATTATCCCTTAAAACTAGTACCGATCCTCTGAATTTTGTGGAGAGTGATGTTTTGTTTTTTGTTGTTTGGTATAATGGTCGGCTCCAGATTGAATAACGAGGGAATCGAAATAATTGGGATTGTTCTTGCACCGACAAAGAAATGGTATTGGTCTCATATCCTAAGGAAGATAAAAAATGTTACTTGTTTGACCTACAATTGCCCAGAATGGATTGTGTCCGAAGTGAATGAGCGATTCCAAACTATTTGAACTGAAGTACTAATACCATCATGTCATGTTTAAGACACCGACAAGCCAAGTTATATGATAATGGCATTTGTGCTGCGATACCGACAAGCCCAATTATATGATACCGGTCTGTGTGGCTTTTTTCATTTTTATTCCCAAATTTTAACTTTTTTGCAAAAACTTCCAACGTGTCTTCACTCCAAACTGTTTGAAATGAGCTCATTCCGGACCCAATCTAAGCCCACAATTGCCAACTGTCTCTAAAAATTTTATTATTGAAATTCCAACATAGTAGTTCTTAAAAGAATATCTATATTCGGAAACTCGAATCCGATGTGCTGACAATTCCGGGGAGCTTGAGAAAAGAATCTTCATTCCAATCACCTTATACAGAACCGTAAAAAAAATCACCTTATACAGGGTCGAAATGTATAGAAAAATTCAAATTTTATTGAAAATTATTTGAATGCTGCTCCAGTAAAAACCAAGCAGGTGGAGAACATAATTAGAGAGAGATTGAAGATTGATTTTTGGCAAATTATTCTCAGGTTTTTAGGTTTGACGAAATCATCAGAAAGATTTTTACTATTTCAAAACTCCTACTTTTGTCTTCCAAGTTTAGTAAAATAAAATTCTAAGGGCCTAACTCTGGTATCAAAAAATAACTCTGGCGAGGAGACACGGAAATGACCAAATTACTTCTCAATAAAAAAACATTTTTTTTCAACCTCTAAAATAGCAGGAACATAACACCGAAAAAATCAAAATAATTAACCAAAAATACTCAATTAACTAACCACCAAATTAAATTTGGGATGAACCCTAGTTTTTAATTGTGAATCCCATCTCCTAATCTTCAACCTCCAAATAGTCCCCACCACCACCAACAACCCATCGGCTCCAATCTAATAAAGCTTCAAATTATCCGAGAAAGGTCAATCCGCACATAAATTGTTGACGACAATCTCCTAATCATCGATCTCCGACGTTGGCTGTAACACACACCCATAAGCTGTTGACGACTATCTCCTAATCTTCTGATCTCCGACGGCGGCGGTTACTATAGCAACCCGCACCCATAAGTCGAGAACGACCGTCTGCCCTTATACTGAGCTAGATGGCTAGCGAGCTCGAGGGCAGGGACGACTGGCGAGCTTGATGCTTGCTTTGGAGACAGTTGGCAGATGGGAGGCCTAGTGGCGGGGTCGTGGACTAGGACTTTAACGAGTGAGCGGGGACGGTTGTGGACGGCTGTAGACGGCTTTAGGTGAGTCGAGCGAGCCATGACGGCTGTGGTCGACTGGGTCTAGCGGCTGAACCCTGGGGCTAGCCTTCGGCGGCGGATGAAATTGGCCGAGCGAGTAATAGGTTGAGCGAGGTTGGAGCAACGACGACGGTGGTGGGTTGAGCTTTTTGTGGTGGCTGGTCGGAACAGTTATTAATCGAATTTTTTTTGTTGTTTAATTTGATGTTCTCAGTTTCCGGAGGTTAAAAAAGATAGATTGTTTATTTTTTATTGAGAGTTAATTTGATATTTTTTGTATCTTTTTGTTGGAGTTATTTTCTGATACTGAAATTAGCTATAATTCTATTTTACCAAATTTGGAAGACGTAAATAAAAATTTTGAATCAATAAAAATTCTATCGGTGATTTCGTCAAACTCTGAGAAAGTGAGTATAATTTGTCCTCGATTCTTTTATTTGTGATGCAGAAGCACAGCCTACCGGCTGCCCCTGGTTGCGTGCACGTTGGACAACTTACGGCCTTTTTCACTTTTAACAACGCGGATTAAATAAATCACCGATCTAATTAGAAGGTGGATATAATTGCAGGGTAGCTAGGAAATTTTGCACACTCGAGTTTTAAAATCCCCTGAAATCGGTATACGAGGGTGTCTATTATTAAAATAATTAGTTCTATGCCATGACAACAATGAGCTTTACTATTTCTGAGATGCCTATCTTGCTAACCTAAAACTTCAAAGACCCATTTCATAATTTGGTCCGAGGACCATATTAATATTAACCAACCTAGCACCGACTCAGTAAATAATAACAACCAGTAGTGTAACTAGGGTTTTCACTTTCACTTCATTTCGTGCTGCTCCCGGCTACTACAAGATACTCAATCTAAAGACACAAAACAAAAAGGAAAAAGACAAAAAAAAGTCAGAAATTTTATGGTGGTCCTTACATACCAAATAACATAATGACTTGGTATATACTCATCAATCAATAGTTGACATGTGGATTAGTGCATTTTATAATTGTAAATGAGTAGGATAATTAATTATGGAAAGAAAATCAAGACATTAGTAGGATAATTAATTACGGAAAGAAAATTAAGATATTATGGTAATATAGTTGTTAAAAAATATTTCATAAATAAGATTTCTTGGATCAGGAAATAAATAAACAAACAATTAATAAAAAACCCTAACCTTGTATTTTATTTTACCTCTCCTAAATAGGGCCATAAATATAATTAAAAATAATATTAAAATTAGTTAAGTAATTATTAACTTTGCACTTAACAATACGTACTCAACAAACTGAGAGAAATAATTATTAATAGAAGAATTAATTATAATAAAATATGATACATTACCAAAAAGTAAATCATTGATAATAATGCTCAAAGTATATATATCACAACATAAATTAAAATATGCATTTCACTTATCAAAGTATAAAATAATAATATTAGTCAACAATTATTTAATTCCCTAACTATATGTATAACGTCATTATAGATATTATATTGTGCAAATATTCTAATAATAAAATTATAGTGCATAAAATTTGATACATACCTTATACTCAGTCTAGATTTTTTTCTTCCAAAAGTTTAATCGTCAAATTTGATAATTTCACTCATCTAAGTCCTATTAAAAATGAAATAAGCAAAAACATTAGAAAAGAAAAGTCAAAATTGGACTTATACTTAGCTTACTCTTAGACAATTTTACAGATTTATTGTTCCTCCTCCTCTAACCGTTCTTCGACAATTTCTATTTTTTTCTTAATTTTGTATTTTTTTAAATAATTATCTCTATGGCCTTATTTAGGAGAGGAAAAATAAAATATAATGTTAGACTTTCTATTAATTGCTTGTTTATTTTCTCATCCAAGAAAATTTATTTAGGAAATATTTGTATGATAACTATATCACTATAATATCTTGATTTTTTTCCATAATTAATTATCCTACTCATTTACAATTATAAAATACATTAATCCACTTATCAACCATTGATTGGTGAGTACGTACCAAGTCACATATAAGGACCACCATAAAATTTCTCAAAAAATGTAAGGTCAATATTGTAACACAATAATGTATTTTATGACAATAATTTTGGCTATATAAATTGGTGAGATAAGATTTGATTTATGTTTTGTACATCTTTTCATTTTGTACAAACATTTTTTAACGTCAAACATAATTTAGGACAAAAATTATCTTTTGATCATATTCAAACAAACTTTTATATCCCGAATTTTCTTGTTGGAAATTACTGATTGACCTGCCAAGATGGATGTCAATTCGGAAGAGGATATCGTCCCATTCTGAAATGTTGGCTGTCATCAATCATCCAATAGGGCCCGAAACGCATAGATAAATTTGAACTTTTTATGGGAAATTATTCGAATGCGGCTCCACAAAGTACGGCCCTTCGACTACTCTGTTGGAGAATATTTCCTTAGAATTAAAGATAAATTACTCTCAGATCTCAGATTTATAATTTTATTATTCGTAGGTCTCTGGCTTTCAAAAATAGTGTATGAGGTCCTTACTTGTTAGAGAAATATTGGTTTTATTACTCGTAGGTCTTTGATTTATAGTTTTATTACTCGTAGGTCTCTGGCTTTCAAAAATAGTGTATGAGGTCCTTACTTGTTAGAGAAATATTGGTCTCGGGTCCCTGGCTGACGTCATTTGTTTAAGGGTATATCTGTCATTTCTATGACAAAAAAATGAAAAATCTAGTGCTGACGTCAACCAGGAACCCGAGACCAACATTTTTCTAAAAAGCAGGGACCTCGTACACTATTTTCGAAAGTCAGGGACTTGCAAATAATAAAATTATAAACTAGAGACCCGAGGATAATTTACCCTAGAATTAATAATATTTTTTATATTCGTAAAACTCGAACATTTATTCCTTCGACTTAGTAACTTCCATTGATGAATGATTATTTTTTTTGGCCGAATTTCAGTTTGGTTGCATGTTTTAAGTTTTTGTGTGCGATGTTTTATCAGTTTTTTAGCAGCTATGGATATTCTCTTTTTTCTTGAGTATACATTAATTATTTTTCGTATATTTATTGTATGTTTACTCTCCCGTAAACGTTGTTTGATTATTAAAATATTTCACATTAATAGTTACATTTTATAACTAAGTTATTTACAGTTCAAACCACATAAATACCTATAAAAGGCCAAGAAGAATATTAACTAATCCAAAAGATTAATATAATTTGGATTGGAAAATTTGCACGTTCAACAATTATTTCAGCGGTATTTGTTTCATTCACGACATTTTAGTTTTTTTTCCCACATAGTACGGTCTATTTTGGTGATATCAACGTCAAAGCAATGTTTCACACTATCAAAGTACTCTTTACTTCCGTAGTTTCTTCCCACTCGATTTTACCGTGGTGTATTTTAACGAGGCAAACGATCGTAACCTCACAATAAGGGTTCTAAATAGGATGTAATATTATCATTTATAAAAATTTGCTTACCGAAAAAATAGTAGATTTATTTATGATGATTAACTAATAAAATTAAGCAGCTGCCGCTACAACTTCAGACGAGAAATCTACGTTACTTTTTTTTTGAGGGATTGAAATCTACGTTACTGATTATACGTTAAACTAATTTGTATCGAAGTGAAATTTGATATTTTACTGTTTGATATAGATACACAAACCAGGTCGCGTGCACGCTAGACAACCTATGGACTTTTCACGTTTAACAATATGGATTAAATAAATCACCAACTGATCCAAAAAGATTAATATAACATGGATAGCACATTCAACCGCAATTTCAGCAGTATTTGTTCCATTCACGAAATTTAAATTTCATCAATTTTACCACTCAATTCAACTATATTCCTAGACACAATTCTCAACCGTACAAATTGTTCCAATAACAACTGTTCTGACTTAACTCCCGCACATATCATGAAGTTTAAGATCCAACACTTAAATCTACATTAATCGATCAAACTGATATTCGGATAGCAAAAACTTTGAAGATCCATTTTGTAATTTGGTCCGAGGACCACATTGAAATTAACCAGCCAGAATCCGCCCAGCACTTGAAGCTACTGTAATCACCGACTCGTCAACCAACAGCACTCGCTAGTACTACTAGGGCTTCCCTCTACTTCATGTCTTTCTTGCTGCTTCCCGGCTATACAAGAAACACAAATTAGAGTAAACCCAATTCCTGATAGTGTTGTTCTAATTAATTTGGTCTCGAGTTAAAATATTTTGGAACGCAACAACAATATTAGTTATTTGTTAGAAAGTGTTACTATCTTTCAAAGATTTCGACCAACTCGAATCTTGATAGTTGGATTAATAAGTCCGAATAACGGATAGTATAAAATAAAATTACACATCTCTCCCTCTAGGCTCTATCCTAAGTAGAATATTGTATCCCCTAAAAAAAATAGAATATTGTCGGTTGTTATTTAAGATGGTTTTCGGATTTGGCTTCACCTATGCTTTAGTGCCCTCTCTTAAGTCTTACCTGCTAGTGATAGAGAGGGGAAGAGAGAGAGAGTGTTAGGTAGCATTAGCAACCCATAGAGTTCTAAGTTCTCTCCCCCCAAAGCGCTGCCGTTTTGGTCTCCTAAATTCTCTCCCATTTCCGGCGGGGGCAAAAAAGGAAAGAATTTCACAATGCAGGAAGCGAAAAGCACCAAGCTCTTCTCCCTGTGCCTGTTGCTGCTGCTTCTCTCACCGGCGGTGACTTCTGCCTCAGATCTCGCCGGCGACCGGTCCGCACTCCTCGGCCTGAGTAAAGCCGTCGGCGGCCGGACGCTCCTCTGGAATGCGACCAGCCCTACCCCGTGCCAGTGGGCTGGGGTCACGTGCGAGCAGAACAGGGTCACTAAGCTCCGACTCCCCGGCGTCGCCCTCTCCGGAGAGCTCCCCGCCGGCGTTTTCTCCAACCTCACCGGGCTACGCACTCTCAGCCTGCGTTTAAACGCGCTCACCGGAGAGCTGCCTCCAGATCTCGCCACGTGTACCAACCTTCGGAACCTCTACCTCCAGGGGAACTTCTTCTCCGGCGAGATTCCGGCGTCGACGTTGTCCAGTTTGACCGGGCTTGTAAGGCTCAACCTTGCCGGGAACAACTTCTCCGGCGAGATCCCACCGGAGCTCGGCAAGCTCGGGAGGCTGCAGACGCTCTACCTTCAGGATAACCGCCTCGCTGGAACTCTACCGGAGACCCTCCGCCTCGAGAAGCTCGAGCAGTTCAATGTCTCTAATAACCTCTTGAACGGGTCTATACCCGTCCAGTTCCGGTCCTTCGGGAGCAGCTCGTTCCTAGGGAATTCCCTGTGTGGACCCCCACTGGTCGACTGTGCCGGCGCCGGAGGGGCTAATTTTAGCGCCGGTGGGGCCATCGCAGTCCCGATCCACGGGAAGAGGAAGGGGCTGTCGGGAGGAGCCATTGCGGGGATTGTGATTGGAAGTGTGTTAGGGTTGTTGCTATTAGTGTTTGTTGCGATGTTCTTGGTGAGGAGGAGGGGGAGGAGCAAGTCGAGGTCGGTGGACGTGACGTCTATAAAGCCCGAGGTACCGGGGGAGAAGCACATTGCAGAGATGGAGGCAATGGGGAGCACGGGTGGAGGGTACGGAAGCGGGAATGCGTACTCGGTGGCAGCTGCTGCAGCGGCCGCAATGACGGGAAGTGTGAAAGGAGGGGGAGTGGGAGGAGTAGGAGGAGAGGGTGGGGAGAAGAAGCTGGTGTTCTTCGGGAAGGCGCCAAGGGTGTTCGACTTGGAGGAGTTGTTGAGGGCCTCTGCTGAGGTTCTTGGTAAAGGCACATTTGGGACTGCGTATAAGGCGGTCCTGGAAGCTGGGAGTGTTGTGGCTGTTAAGAGGTTAAGGGATGTGACCATCTCGGAGAAGGAGTTCCGGGAGAGGATCGAGACCGTTGGAGGGATGGATAACGAGAACTTAGTGCCATTGAGGGCTTATTATTATAGCAGGGATGAGAAGCTCCTTGTCTATGATTACATGTCTATGGGAAGCTTATCTGCACTTCTACACGGTTAGTGTGTTAATCTTTCTCCCTTCCACATTCAGTGGTTCTGCTATTGTTGATGAATGGTTATGCAAGTGATAGATTCGGAGAGTGCGCTTAAACTAGGAAATCGCTTTCGTAAAATGGTTGTTGTTGGGCATATGAGATTGCTGATACTTATTTTGTCCAAACTAAGTACTTTTTAGAGGCTTATACGGCTCCTCAGGAACTTGGTTTTTTAGGCAAAATGTTAACCTTGTCTGAATGGTTAGAAGATGCTTCCCATGTGTCGGAGATTTTAGGCCGATTGATGGTGACATTGGTCTCTCTTAATGTAGTTATTTTCTTTTCATTCGATTGGCCATTGATCATGTTTATTTATATCCGCCTTCTGTTACTAGGGAACAAGGGAGCTGGTAGGACTCCGTTGAACTGGGAAATCAGGTCTAGTATTGCACTTGGGGCTGCTCGTGGCGTCGAGTACCTGCACTCGCAAGGCCCTAACGTCTGCCATGGGAACATCAAGTCATCAAATATCCTTCTTACTCAGTCATATGATGCTCGGGTATCTGATTTTGGCCTAGTCAGCCTCGTTGGTCCTTCTTCCTCACCCACCCGAGTTGCTGGATACAGAGCGCCGGAGGTAACCGATCCTCGCAAAGTTTCGCAGAAGGCTGACGTCTATAGCTTCGGTGTAATGATACTGGAGTTGTTGACCGGAAAACCGCCTACCCACGCCCTGTTGAATGACGAAGGAGTCGACCTCCCCAGATGGGTCCAATCTGTTGTTAGAGACGAATGGACTTCAGAAGTCTTTGATCCAGAGCTCCTGAGATACCAAGACGTTCTAGAAGAGATGGTTCATCTCCTACAGCTAGCGATCGATTGCGCAGCCCAATACCCCAACAGCCGTCCTTCAATGGCCGAAGTGAGAACCAAGATCGAGGAACTACGCCGCTCCAGTCAGAGGGAAGACCGCAACCCGCCTGATCTGATCAACAATGACGAACACAATTCATCTCTATAATCTATCAACGGAATGTCAGCTGTCGAAATCCTATGTTTATCTTACTTAAGTCGTGCATCATGTCTGCGAGTTTGTTTGATCTATCCACATTGTTGTTAGTTAGGAGTTCTGCCATTTGTACTGTTTTGTTCTTTGCTGTTGGTTCTTACATTTTTTTTCTGCATGTTATTGAAACCATGTTGGGTGGATGGAGGTGGTTGTAATTATAACTCGTGCTTTTGCTTTTCTCCAGCTGTTACCTTTTCGGTGCTACCTTTTGTGTGTACTCATAGGACAAAGTTTAATTATGTTGCCCTAAAAGAAATCATTACTCTTCACCAACAAGATTTCACAAGTTTCCGACCAAATTTTGGTTCCCAACAGTCACGGATGTAGCTCTTCACCAACCAGCCAGAACGTCATATTTACATCATATATTAATAAATTCGAACCTTTTCTTACTAATTAATTTACGCTTTGTCGAAACTTGATATTACATGATAAACATCGAATGATAACAATGTTTTTCCATTTAATATTTAATGTTGCGTTCTACAAAATCCGAACTTAGAGACCTTGGAACATATTACATCAACCCGAGGTTGGTTTAGGTACTGCAATATAATCAGAGCGCGTTTGATGTGTTTATACAATAAGGAAATGTCTCGAGAGTCTTCTGAAATTATTTTTTTTTCATAATCAATGAGATTTTCTCTATTTAGTCTTCAGAAGACAGTTAAATGGAGTATCATCCGGACAAAAATATTGTACCACTAAACGTTAAATAGTACAACTAAACGCAACATAGAGTACCACTAAATGTTAAAGCGCGACATGGAGTATCACTAAACGCAAGTTACCATTACTCGCAATATAATTCACATTTCTAAAAATGCCTATATAAATCTCTGAAATTATAAATTTTTCGTTGAGACGTGCATACCATTTTGTGCATATATATTGTCGTATGATGCTGCCAGACCTTCGTCCCGACCCAATCCGAGCTCCATGGTTAAGCTTAGCCTTTTTGTGTGTCCTAAATTCCAGTTTTTTTTAAAGGTAATTTTTTTGAACACTTATGAAGGTCTGAACTCTAAACTTTCCTGAATTTGTCAACACCTTTGGCTATATGTCCTTTGACATAAATTCCAGCTTTAGCTTTCACAGTTGATCACGAATCCAGCAAAGCATCCTAAGATGCGCAAATTTATTAGTTCAGTCAACCACACTCTTCTCTGTGAGCGATTAAATCTGTAAAGAACTTTTGAGCCAAAAGAAAAGTGGGGAAAAGTTCTATCGAGATAAACCAGAGGAGCATCCACAGGCCATGCATGCGATGTGAGTTGTGTGATGCAATCGCTCTTTCCCTGATTCTCCACTAATTAAATAACTTTTACACGATTTAATTGTTGGGAAATAACCCACTTTTCGTGGACCCAAACAACGCAACGAACAAGATCGGAGCAAGATCTACGAACACAACGAGGAGATCGACCACAATTACGAATAAAGAAAACTCACAGTCAAATAAGAACAACAGATTTGGTCACCCGGTTCGATCTTAACCGATCTACGTCCGGGGGCGTACCAAGCCAGGAGATTTCACTATATCAAGCTCGATCTATACTTTGGAGCTTCACTTGCTCAACAATGGTGTTTCTCTCTCCTCTTCTCTCTCTGTCTCTCTCTACACAAGGAAGAAGATCAATATACAGTGACAGAGAAGCGGGGTATTTATAGTGCCAACAAACCTAGGAACCAAAACACACACGCAGGGGCATTTTTGTCCAGGTCGATCCCAGTTCTGGACGGGGGCTACGCCCCCCCCCCCCCCCCCCCCCCCCGCAGTGTCCAAAGTCTCCATACCCAACATTAATTATATTTTAAATGTTCATAACTATCTTTTATTTATTTTTTGCCATTATAAAAAATCCTCAGAATGACGAAAAATGTTACAAATTATAGAGAGCGAGTAAGGCTGACTTAGATCAGAGGACTTGAGTGCCACACGAGTTAGCTTTCGAGAGAGTTTTAGCCCGTAAGCATGTTCTTTGATGATAACTCCACTTTGTTCTAATGAGAAAATATTTCAGTAGAAAAGAAAGTTTCACAACAAAGAATCAATAATTTGTTACGGCACTAAAACTGAAACATATTCATTCACGAAGTCGAGACGACCATTGCTATGATAGCATGAACGAGGACGCTGCCAAAAAACCAACAAAATCCTTACTTAGCCTCCTATCTATAAGAGACATATCTATAAGAGACATATCTTGATACACAGTATAAATCTATTAAAAGATGGGTTATAAATCAGTTATGAGTTCGATAAAGATCCTAACATACTCCACAAGTTCATGTGATCTTGCACTTGACGTTAACAAAACTTTTAGAATTTCTATTGTACCTCTCTCATTTTGTTCTAACAAGTTCAAGTGGTAGAGTTTCCATCGCCGACTGCAAGCAAGAGAACAGACATCTTAGACCCACCAAATGGCGACCATTTAGAGCAGCCTAGCAGGCGAAGGACTACTTACCCATAATCTTGGAGCTGTAGGGTCAGACTTCGCGTGCAACGTGGACAGATCCGACTGGAAGCTGATGACTATTGATACTTTGAACTCAATGGAGAAAGGGCTGGCAGGAATTCAAATAAAAAGAAGGCCATCATTGTACTGTCAGAAATCAAAGTCCATTTATCAGCTAAGGCAAGAACATCTCGGAGTTTGTGGCGTACATGAAACCGTGATATAATACATGCCAAACAATGAGAAAAGCCTGAAACAATCGGAAACTGCAAGATGTCGAAGATCGAAGATCTAAATAGACTAATCACGTCCAACTTCAAAAGATCTGATTGCAGAAACTACATAGTAATAACAGTTTCACCACGCTCTTGTACTCTCTTTGATGATACAGATCTAATGAATGATCAATTACTGACGGCATGCAAACACAACAGATGACAGAATGAGGACCAGAAACCAAGGAGATAAAGCAACTTACCCCGCTAAGATAGTCGGACAAGTCAACAGACGAGGAAGGATAACATGAATGGGCATCGTCATGTTTCGGCAAACATTACCATCTGCTATCTGATGAATGCTGAAACGATAAGATTTCAGAGAAGGAGCTTTCAAGTTTTAAATGAGTCAAATCTGACGATTATGAGAAGTGGCATGAGGCATGCCTGTGTTGTCTGAACCAAAGACGTTTCTGTAACTATTTTCTCCCCTACGAGAATTGACTCCACAGAAAGCAAGTGTATGTCGATGGAGCGGATAGGAACTGCTGATGTTTCTACTGTTAGCTCTCCAGTGATGGGATCCGTCAAAGAGCAAAGCGTTGTCATTCTTCCGTTTATCCGAAAACCACCTGTTATTTGTAACAGTCGCAATTACTGGAGAATTCACCCGAACTAGGGGTTATGTACACTAGACCGCAAAGTCAAGCAACTTATATTCTAGAATATCACCACTGGGCAAAGCAATAATGCTTAGTTTTGGGACAAACCAGACTTCAATTCAGAAAGTAATACATGTCGCTGTGTATCCTGAGTAATATGGAACATAACCATCTCCGGAGAAACCGGCCTCTCAAGAAGATCAGCTGACAAGCACCGTGGAAAAGGTAAGAATACTTGGGCAAGTGAACTGTAAACCACACAACTTTAGAAGAGTGTACCTTTATCACTCTCAACAATGAACTCCAAAGTACAGGAGAGCGATTTATGAAGATATCCTCTTGCTATGCCAACAGTAGCCAAATACTGTCTCAAAGTTTTGCAAACGTAGCAATGCAACAAAGAACGTGTCAGAAATCCGTAAGGGAGCACGGACGTTTGTTTTTGCAGTTTAAACCGAAAGGGAAAAAGCTTACCTGGATGCTAATGTTTGTACCATGGAAAGTCTCATGAAACTTTTCCAACGTATCATCTCCAGGATGTTTCAACGGCATTGAAAAAGGAATCTGCAAAGCAAGAAAATATATTCAAGGGACGGACGATAAGACTGCCAATTCAATAATCGCATACATTGGCAGTCTCAGAAGCCAAAGTAAAATTGCTCTGGCAATTTTCAACATTATGGCAAATGGATTAGAAGGGAAATAGACAGCAAATTGAACAAACGCATCAACTTTGCCCCACAAGCATGATCGCCCTTTCCCGGACATATCAACATGAGTACCAAGACAATCTTAGTTTCACTCACCTCTGTCGTACCAGAAGCAAACTTTCCCGAAGGCTTGATCTCGCTACTTCTGCTCCTGGTCTCAAAGAAAGGAAGAAACCAGCACGTCAAACAAGGGAAATAACCAGACAGAACAACGGAAACCAGAAAAACCGCACAACCAACCACGCCCCCAATCGTTGAACCACGCCTCTAAAATGACAATGGGGCAAACCAAACAACAAAATGCCACAACCATTCCAATGGCCAAGCATCAACCTTTTCTCTTCAAACTCATCAAATTACAAGTAGTACCAAACCCCAGAGATCCTTCCAATTCCTAGCCACGAACGCACACGATTCGACTCCGTCAAGGCGACCCACGCCCCCCATTGTCGAATCACGACTCTAAAATCAAGAGCCCCGATCAAGCATCAAACTTTATTCTTCAAACTCCAATTCCCACATAAACTCATTCCACGGGAGAGTTCACACACACACACAAAAAAAAAACCGGACTCACATGATGGTGATTGGCTTGACAGCCCCATAAAGCGACTCGATGACCCCAGCTGATCCTCCTCGAACCTGCCCATATATATAACCAATCAAATCTATTTTTTTTTTAAATAGAAAAGGAAAAAGAAGAAGAAGCAAGGGAGCGAGCACCTGCAAGTTAACGGAGGCGTTGAGGGAGAGGCGGACGCCGTAGTGGGAGATCGAAGACGCCGACTTTATCACTACCTTCCCTTCCAGAGTTTCCTGATACCACCCCAAGTTCCCATCTTTCAAAGTTACTATCTTCTCGGACTCCAACCTGAATTAGTTTGTATAAAAAAGAAAAAGAGAGAGAGAGAGGTGTTACAGAGGGGCGGTAGATTCGGTTGGGGCGAGAGAGCTTGAGTTCCATTGTTGCCATCGGGGACGAGTCAACGACGAGACACCGGAAGCGGTTTGACTTCTCAGGTTGTTAAATTGTCCCCCCGACGACTAAATCAGAGCGAGAGAGCCAAAATGAAAATATGACAAAAACAGTCTAATTCTTATTTTAAATTTTATTATGTTTGAAAATGAGACTCATTTTAAACGAAGACGATGAATTCGAGAGTTTTGTTTAAAGCATAATAATTCTTTGCTAGTTAATTTATTATTTATGTGCTAAAATGTTAGGGAAAAGTCCACTTTCGTACCCTGTGGTATCGACCAAAATCACTTTAGTACCCTGTGGTAAAAAATCGATCAATCGAGTCATACTTATTCCAATTAACATCAAAAAGGGCCTCGGGCAGCTGCCCGAACCTACCCGCCCGCTGCCCGGGCCACGTGGTCAGCCACGTCACCAATTTTGGTGACGTGGCGCCACGTCACCAATTCCTCCTCCTCCTCCTCCTCCTCCCCTCCTCCTCCTCCTCCTCCTCCGCCTCCCCTCCTCCTCCTCCTCCTCCTCTCCTCCTCCTCCCCGCATCCCCCTCCTCCTCCTCCTCCTCCTCCGCCTCCTCCTCCTCCGCGTTCCTCCTCCTCCTCCTCCTCCCCTCCTCCTCCTCCTCCCCGCATCCCCCTCCTCCCCGCGTCCTCCTCCTCCCCGCGTCCCCCTCCTCCTCCGCGTCCTCCTCCTCCTCCGCGTCCCCCTCCTCCTCCTCTCCTCCTCCTCCCCACGTTGCCCTCCTCCTCCGCGTCCTCCTCCTCCCCGCGTCCCCCTCCTCCCCCGCCCCCCCCTCCTCCTCTCCTCCTCCTCCCCGCGTCCCCCTCCTCCTCTCCTCCTCCTCCCCGCGTCCTCCTCCCCCTCCTCCTCTCCTCCTCCTCCCCGCGTCCCCCTCCTCCTCTCCTCCTCCTCCCCGCGTCCTCCTCCCCCTCCTCCTCTCCTCCTCCTCCCCGCGTCCTCCTCCTCCTCCTCCTCCTCCTCCCCGCCTCCTCCTCCTCATCCTCCTCCTCCCCGCCTCCTCCTCCTCCTCTTGGTGACGTGGCTGACCACGTGGCCCGGGCAGCGGGCGGGTAGGTTCGGGCAGCTGCCCGAGGCCCTTTTTGATGTTAATTGGAATAAGTATGACTCGATTGATCGGTTTTTTACCACAGGGTACTAAAGTGATTTTGGTCGATACCACAGGGTACGAAAGTGGACTTTTCCCAAAATGTTATTATTGTGAGAAAGAATTGCATGACTATATTTGGGGGTAGATTAGATTTATATTTGAGCTGCTAATTATATTACTGTTTTAAAGTTATTTTCTATCAGGGTGCTAACCAAATATCTAGTTCATAACAAGTATAACAAAGACGAAAAAAAGTGGTCATATCCATTATGTTAATAACAATTCAGTATGGACTTTATAAAACAACAATTCTAAAGTTAAACTTCGAACTTAGTATTTTTTGCTCATTTAAAAGTAAGAATGTGTTGATTTTTAACAAAAATCCAAACCTCGAATACTCAATTGTCAAAATTAGTAAATCCAAGTGCTCATTATTAAAACTCATAGAGTGTTTTGTAATTTGTACCCTTCTTTTTCTCTGCTACATTCTGATTAATTTTTTATTGGTAAAACCAATTTTTACTACAGTTAAATAACTTCACTAGCTGACGTGGCATCCATCCATTGGAGCAGTGATGATATGGTGACGTGGCAGCCAAACATATAAATCGATGAGATTACCGTTCACCGACCATCTTCGTCAACCCCCAAGTTCCCCGATTCCCCTTCCCGTCCCCGCTTCAATTCCACCGGAGAGAGAGAGAGAGAAGGATGCGTCGCCGGACACGTGGCACCCTCCTGGCCCTGGCTCTGGCCCTACTAACAACATCCGCAATCGCCCGCCCCTTCGTCCTAATCCTCTCCCAGGACGACCTAAAGGCGATCCCCGCCGATCCCGACGCTGCGGCCGCCGACGCGTCCCCGCCGGAGTGGGACGAGTTCGGCGACTCCGACAACAAGCCGGCGCACGAGCTGGACCCGGGGTCCTGGCGCCCGATCTTCGAACCAGACGGCCAGGACAGGGAGGATCGCCGCGCCGCCGACGTCGAGTACTACTCGGCGGTGAGGAAGATGTTGTCGGCGGCGACGCAGGGGGAGCCGCGGGCCACGCAGGAGGCCGCCGCGGAGATCCAGACCCTCGCGGATGCCGGCGACCCCCACGCGCAATCAGTCCTAGGGTTCCTCCACAGCGCCGGTTTGATGAGGGAGAAGGATAACGGCAAGGCGATGCTTTACCATCACTTCGCCGCCGAAGGCGGGAATCTCCAGTCCAAGATGGCTCTCGCCTATACCTACTCCCGCCAAGACGTGAGGACTTTTTATTTACCTTCTATTTCTTGTTTGATAATGTTTTTATTTTATTTTGATTTATTGTTTCTGATTAAGTTTAATTGTGCTGTGTTTTTAGATGCCAGAGAAAGCGGTTAAACTGTACGCGGAATTAGCTGAGGTAGCAGTGAATAGTTTCCTGATTTCCAAGGATTCCCTGGTGATCGAGCCCGTGAGAATTCATAGCGGCACGGAGGAGAACAAAGAGGCTCTGAGGAAGTCGAGAGGGGAGAACGACGAGGATTTCCAGATCTTGGAGTATCAGGCGCAGAAGGGGAGTGCCCCGTCGATGTACAAGATTGGGCTGTTTTATTACTTTGGGTTGAGGGGGATGAGGCGTGACCACTCTAAAGCGCTGAGATGGTTTTCCAAGGCTGCGGAGAAGGGGGAGCCCAGGTCGATGGAACTTCTTGGGGAAGTATATGCTAGTGGAGCTGGAGTTGAGAGGAACTACACTAAGGCACTCGAGTGGCTTACACTTGCTTCCAAACTACAACTTTACTCTGCATACAATGGCATGGGATATTTATATGTCAAAGGTTATGGAGTGGAGAACAAGAACTATACCAAGGTTAGCTAGCTGTATATTATCAAAATGGTTAACCTTCGTTTTCGATCTTTTGAATAGTTTGATACTTGTGTCATTTTAGTTTGCATCTCAGTTGCGTCTTTCATGGAATGTGATTTCATAATCTATCCGTATCCAAATCCTGGTGACAAATATTGAATCAGAACATGATTTGAGGTGCGCCTTCCAAACCAAACCGGCATGAGCCAAAGAGGTCGTCTGAATAACTAGAACCATTTCTTAGGATGATGACGACTTCCCTTCTGTAGCTTCTCTAGTTCCCATATCTTTAATTTTTCTATCTTGTTTGGTAACTGGACAGTCCTTAATATTGCTCCTTGCAGCATGTTGCTTGGAGACTAAGCTGATAATTAGTAAACCAAATTGTTGCAGGCAAAGGAGTACTTTGAGAAGGCTGCTGACAATGAAGATGCCGGTGGTCACTACAATCTTGGAGTGATGTACTTCAAAGGGATTGGGGTCAAGCGAGATTTAAGCGAGGCATTGAAAAATTTCATTGTTGCTGCCAACGCAGGTCAACCAAAGGCATTTTACCAGCTGGCAAAGATGTTCCAGACTGGTGTGGGGCTTAAGAAAAGTCTCACCATGGTAATTTTCACCATACACCTTTTATCCTTTCCATTCCCGTTTGTTGAACCCATTTTTTTAAGGGACTGTAATCTCCTTTCCTTTATGTTCTGATATTGTAATTGTTTGTGGCTGCTGTTTCTGTTACTTTGCATGTTTTTTCTTCTATACTTCATGATGTTCTGGAGTTCCTAGATACGCTTTATATTCCTAATTGAAACATTGTGTATCTGAAAGGTAATTGTATTCAACTGGTTTAAACATTCAATTATTGGATTGTCGTGTGAACTAGATGTACCCCTGCCCGATACAAACAAAGAGATGTAGACCTACCCTTCTCATTACGTCTTCTTTTGTTCACAAAGATTGTTAAAGTGATCATGCTCCATATAAGTTTGAAAGTTGATAGGAGACCTAAAGCTTGATGGGCCTTTTGTGTGCTATTATATTCTTGTTTATTGGCAATGGCTAGATGGACAGATTTGCATGATTAAAGTTTGACTATGGTTTCTTTACCCCAGGCTACTGCACTGTACAAGCTGGTTGCTGAACGGGGACCCTGGAGTTCTTTGTCTAGATGGGCTCTAGAATCATACCTAAAAGGTGACGTGGGCAAAGCTTTTCTTCTGTATTCAAGAATGGCTGAAATGGGCTACGAGATTGCACAGAGTAATGCTGCTTGGATCCTCGACAAATATGAAGAGCGTAGCATGTGCATGGGAGAATCTGGATTATGTACAGATGCTGAAAGGCATCAGCGCTCGCATTCTTTGTGGTGGCAAGCCTCTGAGCAAGGAAATGAACATGCTGCTTTACTCATTGGCGATGCCTATTACTATGGACGTGTATGAATTTCAACACTGTTTTATATGATATCTTGAAGTGCTCTGTCTTAAAAGAGTGATGGTACTGGAATAGCTCACTAAAACCAACTCCGTTTTCTCTTCTTAGGGAACTGTGAGGGACTATGAACGTGCAGCAGAGGCTTACATGCATGCTAGATCTCAGTCAAATGCGCAAGCCATGTTTAATCTTGGGTACATGCATGAACATGGTCTGGGACTTCCATGTGATCTCCACCTTGCTAAGCGATACTATGATCAAGCTCTGGAGATTGATTCTGCAGCAAAACTTCCAGTATCACTGGCTCTCACAAGCTTGTGGATAAGGATGCACTACGCTGGGAGTTTTCTGGTGAGATCTCTATGCTTCTCATATTCCCTTCATTAGAAATTTATGAATCAAAGAGTTTGCGGCACGAATTTGGTAACAGCTTTTGTTTAGAAAATGAAAGATTGTTATACATGTTATTGACTTCTCTGTTCCCGTACCATTCCTGTTTGCTAGCAGCTCATATTTACATGATACGGACGGAGTAGTAGCATTTGATTGGTTGTCTCACTGGGACATTCAGAAATCTGATCTTGCTGCGGCATTTTTTTAGGTGGACATGATTGATGCATTGCCTACTGTTTATCCAAAAATTGAAGCATGGGTGGAAGATGTGATCCTGGAGGAAGGGAACGCGACAATATTGACTTTATTTGTTTGTTTGCTCACGGTCCTCTATTTTCGCGAGAGGCAACGCAGGCATGTTGCTGCCGCTGGTGAGGTTGCCATGCGCCTTCAACCCAATGAGAATGTTAATCCTGCGTTCCGGTAATCTAACCAGAGAAAGAGAAGGCTTCAGTTAGAGCCGAAAAGAGACGGGTAGGCTTGAGTATGGATGTACAGGCATTCAGATCATCACCATTCCGAATTCTTGCCAAACAGATTTTCATGATAGCAGGTCTGCAATAGTTAACGGCAAGTTGTCGTCGGCCTAGAAGTGGATCGATCGTCATCTCCCCTACCCGATGTTGCTGACATGCTGCACCCCACACTGTTGTACTCTGAAATACATAGAGAAAGGAAAGTTCCCCTTGCTCTTAAACCAAATATGGCAGTATCAGGATTTTGATGGTAATTACATCGAGACCTCCGTAGTTGCGCGCCTTTTTCTTAACCTAAATTTCATCTTCCTTTCTAGTGATACCTGTTCCATTTGAGTTCTATATGAGTTCTAGGCTACCATCCGCCTAGCACGGCTTGATTTCTCGGAAGCCCAAATTAGACAGCAACCATGGGGTATTGCAGCAACAACTAAGCCAAAGAAGAGGCAAGGGTATTGCAGCAAACTATTTTTTCTACAGACAACATTACTGTACAAAAAGCAATGGACTTGGTAGTTTCTTCAAGATAAAAGCTTGGTAGCAAATATCCTGAATTGCCTACTACCCCATGGATCCTCGTCGTCAACATGATATGACTTCAAACAGAGACTTAACCAGGGTGGACTTCTTGGGGCAGCCTCGTCGTCGGCTCTTCCTTCGCTATCCAAGGCGATTCCGAGCAATTTATTTCTCTTCTTCGTCAATTCATCGACAGACAGATAACCGTCGAAAAATTTCTCCTGCCATCAACAAACCTGTAAGAGCTCAAGGCAACAAACCAAACATGTGCATGCAAACAAGATACCGCCTTCACTGGAAAATGTAGAGAAGAACGTCATCCGAACTATGCATTCAGAAATGATCTCATCTCAGCCTTGTGTCATGATGACAAACAAAAGAATGGTGAAGTAATAACAGAGAAATGTGACGCACCCCATCTTCCCCATACAAGAAGGTGTGAATTCTAGCAGTAGGATCCTCGATGGTTAGCCGGATCCTATAGATTCCGCGAGGAGAAATAAAGTCTTTGGGATGCCAAGGTAAAGTCGCGACCACGCGAGCTACACACTTGAATTTACCAACAACCTGACAAGATACTAACTGTCAATTCCGGTATCAATTATCAGATATAGAATATTAGTAAATCTGGAATGAAGTGTTAATAGTACCTCCGAATAAGTGAGAGCATCCATTAGAGTGACAAAGGACGGATGTTCGTAATCAACCTCTGAGAGAAAGGCACAACATAAGTGAATGGTTAACATGCAAGGATAAAAATGATGTGAAGCATACTGTCATAAAGGGTTAAATTAAAACCTGTAATCCTTGAAGACCCGGGAAAAAACCAGTATGGCGCGCGCCCGGATTTTGAAGACAACCGCTCATCATAAGACCTAAGATTTAACACATTAACTGTGATAATCCCCTCAGGTCAAGGTTCTAGTTCTGAAAACTTGCAGAGCCAATAGGCTGACCTATAGTACACACATCTTTCTTTACCTGTGGCACCTGAGCTTGAGATGGTCCTCGTTTCGAACAAAACGTAGTCTTGAGAAAGATGACAACTGACCACACCAAATTCCCTCTTGAACTTGGCAGAGCACGTTGAGAAGCTTAACCCATTTACCAGCCTTGACCAAGGGGAGCAAGTGCTTCTCAATTCCTTTAGCAATTCTTACACGCAATATCGTTCCAACTGTAGGAAAAGTACACAACAGATCTCTAGGCAAAGGAACTGGTTCCAATTGCAGAGGAAGTTGTTTTTCCATTTCATCTCCTGATCTACAGTCAAAGTAGGTAAAAAAGACTAATATGAAACTCTGCGTAGGGATATGTTGGTGTTGCAACATGTACCATCCGCAAAATGTTAATCAGAGCAGAAACCATAGATGGGCCATATTACATAGGCAGCTCAAGTTATCAGCAAGCAACATGAACTGTGTCCATGAAAACCTCAAGCATGCAACTTGAGCGCATGTATCTATCATTCCGAGGAACAATGTAGTGACAATCCTTTTCTATACCATTTCCCAACATGAGTTATTGCAGTGCACAAGGGCACAGAAAATAGGAGGCTTTGAAAGGACAATCTATAGATTTAGTCCATTTTTAGGGCACTGAAAGAAGCATGGATAACCTACTTTGGCATAATATTGACAGGCGGAGAATCGGTTCCATCCCAAACAAGGGCCATGAACTCGTGCTCAGCAGCCTCAAAAACATGGAGTACCTTTAAATATAAAAGATAAAGGTTGATCAGCAACTAGTAATATCAATATGATGCTTCATCATGACGTATACTGCTGGCTACAGTAAATTACTGACGGCTAGACCGCTAACACAAAATGATGATGTTCGCAACTCACCTTGCATGCCAAATTAGCTTCTGCTTTTTCTTTAATCTCTCTCAAGAATTTGAAGGCATCCGAATCTATCATTTTCAAGATGGCAAATGGATCTTTTACATTGATATAGAAGAGAAATTTAACCATTACACAGGAGAACGCAAAATAAATATAGAAAATGGATTACTCAGATAACACATGCAGCACACAAAAGAGTGCGAGAAAAAACGAAACCAAACTTGCAATTAACTACAAGGTGAAAAGAAGACTAATTTTGGTTTCTTCGGTCAAACAAAAGGCTCAAACTGAAGTTACAAAACCCTACTCATTACACGTCCAAATCAGTATAGGACTATCACGTACCAAAAATCTTCAGAGTCAGTCTGTAGTTGGTTAATTGCGTAGATAAAACTGTGCAAGTTCGAATACCTAAAGATGCATAGATTGCAGTCATACAAAGAGTAAGTTTGCATGCCTTCAGAACATCAGAAAATAAATGCATTCAGCAACTATATGTAATAAATTTACTGGCTGTTTAAGGGACACGAGATCCAACTCTAGACATGACAGTCATAAAAAGAGAAAGTTTGCATATCAATGATCTGATTCATTAACCCATTTGACATCCATCGCACCTTTGTCTAGCTGAATGTTAAACAACCATTTCCTCAGGCCTGTTATGAGCTTTGAGTCCTGGTTTCTTGGGCGAAACTTTAAAGAACATTGATACGGATGAAAGGTTCCGCCTTCTTGCTGATCATAGAGAGCAAACTGAGAGAATCTCTTGTTGAAAAGAGCATACACTTCACCATCATGAACTTTCATCTGCAACAAGCACATGCCCCAATTTCAACAACAACTGGAAGTTCACCAAACTCATAGCAAATCCCACAAAACAGAAACCCAAAAGCTATAGTCAGAGATCTGTTCTCCATCGCAAACCTCTTAAACCAAAATTTTCCTTCCGGGCCAAATGACCTGCACTAGCTCTCAAATTTGCAATTCAGACCTCAAAGGCAGCTCTAGACAGATAACTTAACTATACTTATTACTGTAGGATCAGTATTGGTGATTTCTGAGTGCAAACAGATAAAGAAATAAGAAAGCACGTACAGAGACCCTCCCCCTAGTTCCTTCTCCTCAACTATCTTTCCCCTAAACGGCATAGCCACCGAGGAGTTTCAGCATGAAATCGAAGCACTTGACAGTTGACACCCAAAAGAAGAGAACACCTCCACTACCAACCTAAAACAGCTATTAGCCTGGAGAACCCAAAAAAAGAGAAATTATGTTTCCATGTAATGCAGAGCACGGTACCGTGACATGATTAAGCTGGATTATATCTCCAAGAGCGGCAACACATGGAAGCTTTTCCACAGACTCCCCAAATACATTGACAGAGATCCCAGGCTCCGGATGCGATGCGTCAATTATCCTCAACGAACAAAACAAATCTACCAAAAACAGACTCACTCTTTAGAAAAGACTTGCATATAAGTCAAAACGGCTCCCCTCTATACACAAAAAATAACTTCTTACGCAGAATGAAAAGGAACACCTTGATAAAAGGAAACATCTTCACCAATTCCCAAAGAACCAAACACCAGAGAAAATTTCTATGAAGAGAAAAACTGCTTATTTTGGGAAGCCAAAGACCTTCCAAGTACACGATACAAACTTGTTGAGCGAAATGAAAGGAACGCCTTAACAAACGGAAACTTCTTAAACAATTTCCGGAGAAACAAAAGGAACCAAGGCCCCGCTCATCTCGACGGAGAGTGTTTTCCGTTCAACGATGAACTGTTTATTTAGAGTTGAACTGGCTCAGAGGAAACACCTTTGAAAAGTAAGATTCATCAATCTACTACCACCAGCCAGAGCGGCTGGCGGCAGCCGTAAGTCCGGCCTTTTATCATCATCATAGCCAAGTTCATCAATAAAAACCGAAACTTTACAGAAATTAGACACAAGAACAACAAAAAGGAGCGATCTTTGATTAGGGTTTTTCCTTTACAGGCGGTTCATTAATAAAGATCGAAACTTTAAGGGAACTTGGGCAAGGGAAATCAAAAGGAGGGTCTTTTATTTGACTAGTTTTTTAGGGTTTAGGGTTTAGTTACCAGTGCCGCGAGTTTCCCTGGGGAAGCTGAGCTCGTAAACGACGCCGAAGAGGCAAACTTTCTGGTTGATGCAAGTCACCGCGTCTCGTATCTCGAGGTACCGGTAGTCCTCCTTCCCCTCCATCTCTCTCAGTGTGTCCGAGAAGTTTAGGGCAAGTTCGGAAGAGGAGGCTTATTGTAAGGGTTTGGAAGCGGGAACTGGAGTTTCCCTTTCCCGCCTACCTAGTTTAGATTTGTTTTTTTAGCGGAGTTTAGAATTACACTCGTCGGACTCATTCAGATTCAAAAGTTTATGACCCTTCAACTTATGATAATATGTGTTTTTTAAACACAAGTTTACAATGCAATACTAATTATGGAGCTCTAATAGTAATTGGTTGTTGGATTTCTCTATACCTTACTCTTCCCTTGATCAGTGAATTAACCATCATGTCATTTTGGAACGTATTTGATAGAAAAGGAATCTATTTATTGTATAGAATTTGCTTGTTAGTTCATGTATCCATGTTTAGTTAAATGAAAGTTCCGAGCAAATTTTTTTCAAGTTTTCATATCCTCATGCTTGATTGGATTATAAGATTTATTTGTAAAACTTAATTTTTAATAGGTAAATAAATAGAATTTTCATTGAATGAAGAATATATTAAGCATTTCATTTATATGAAATAAATTTGTAACTTTTTTGTGACCATACATAGAGCTGGCATGTGATGGCAATTATATCTGAAATACCAACCATCATTTAGTTTATAATCACCTTTTATACTGAAAGTACAAATCACTACAACAGAAGCAAAATCCTAAGAGCAAAGTAGGGAAGAAATTCTCTGATCCGGGAGCCCACGCAGAAGAAAATGGCTCCAAGGTATTTGCAGCTGGAAGTTCAAGGGCATCATTCTAGCAATCAAGTAACATCAAGTCAAGCATATCCATGAAGATTCCCTTCTCTATCACATTACATCAGCAAGTTGCCGTTGTGAGGATCATCTCATTCGAACGAAAGGCGTAGCTGCAACCGGGACCAGACAATTTTCGCAGTCTGCAAAATCGGTTCTCTGGCTTACTTTCCGGCAGAGGGTGGCGGCATTGGTTAAGCTTCTCCTGCTATTGAACATTGAGTTAGTGCAGCATAGCTTTGAATAGACGATTGTTGTGACGTATTCGAATGCCCACCCGAAGAAAGTTTGGTTCAGGTCCTTGCTGAAATGTTTCGATGTGGGCTTCGCCAGACGTGTTCGTCTTTGTCGAAGGGGCGCTTGCAGTTGCACTTCAGGCAGACCATATTCTTCTTATAATTCAGGTAGTCACACCTGCAGATTGCATGCAGATAGAGAGATTACAAGAAGCTCAGCTTTAGTTATATGACTCAACAGCAGGAGGGAGAGGAGACTGACTCTGGGCACTCCCATTCCCCAGGATTTAGTGATCTCTTTGGTCGATGCTCTCGGCATCGCAAACACGTCTTGTTACTTGCAAAATTCATGAAACCGCACCTGCACGTACAACATAAAGAGTAGATTAGACTTGCAAATGAAATCTTAAGAAAAGAAAGTCGGATACGGTTCTTGAGAGAACGAAGGCCGATTGACGCTGCAACACCAAATTGAAGCAAACTAGGATGGGCATGCAGCAACTATGACAAAATGTAGTGCTCAGTTGTAAAGCATGTATACTGCTGTCAGTAACGGAGGCAATCCCAATACCGATTGCTCGTTTAACTTACTCTGAGCAATTCCAATCTCCTTTCTTCTTCTCTATATCATTCATGTCCAACCTTCTAGGCCCTTCTGACTTGCACTTCAGGCAACTTCGATTTCTTGAGAAGTTCACGAAATCGCATCTGCAAGCACAAGAAAGACGCAGGCTCAGATGGTAGAAGAAACAAATAAGCACGAACCAAGTTTGGTACCAAATGCCAAGGTTTTTCACAATGGTTTTAATGTGCGTGTCGTGAAACCCAACCCCTGTTATAAAATTCCAGGTTGAACGTAAGGGTACGCCAAACACGATCAAGAACTTACTCGGAGCAGATCCAATCCCCTTTCTTCATGTCAATATCATTGGAAGGAACGCTTTTAGGTCCCTCTTCATTGCATTTCAAGCATCTCACGTTTTTAGAGAAATTCATGAACTTGCAACTGCGGCAAAAAATTGGAAGATTGTCCAAAATGCAAGAAATTATTAAATTGAAGAAACCAAAAAGTTTAAGCACATTCAGACCAGTCTTTTTGAAATATAGCAAACCAGATAAATGCATAACAAACTCCAATCTGATGTTCTCCTTCACTTACCTTGGGCACATCCAATCTACTCGCATCATTTCTGCATTCGAGTTCAATCTGTCTTTTTTATCCTTTAGCTGAAGTGTGTTAATGTTGGGCTTAGGCAAAGACGGATCAGGGGGTGTCTCACTCAACTCAATCAACTCTGACAGCAGCTTCCTCACGGCTGTTTCTACAGCTTCGTGACCGCCAATCTTCTCTCCATCTGGTATGACAAGTGTATCTACCGCATAGAAGAGTAGCATACGGACCACATCAACAGTACGAGCATCTGCTTCAGTATCCTTCAGAACCACATAAGCTTTGTCGCAAGAGCCCCGCAGATTACAACCACCACAAACCTGTAAACAAGGTTCATCACCACCACTTAGGAGAATCATCAACATACTCGACACCAGTAAACATTGAGCACAAATCTTTTAGAGTGTAAAGAAAAGTGCATACATCTGCTTCATCCAAATCCAAGTAGGCTCTCAACCTTTTAGCCGAGTTAACACCCTTCCGTAAAAGATTCGGGCATCCTCTTTCCACAAGCGTCTTAATATTAGACGTAGACAATGATCTGCAACAGCAACACCAGCAAAGTAAAACACCAAATATCACCTCCACACCCGAACAAATGCAATACATTCCGCGCAGAGAGAAATCCCGCAGAAACGAAATGCAGTGCACGAGCTCTGATCAACGGAATGAAACAAAAGCAGAGCAGCTCCACTTTCTACAACTAATCCTTATGTGCATGTACCGGGAAGAGAAATATCATGTATCCAATTTAACCATTCTCCATGAACATCCTATGATCCATAACAAAGAACACCAAAGCTTCATTTCCCTCCCCAAATTCAAAGGATAAAGCAAGGTTAAACACTTGGCCGGGAGAGCTTTCCCGGCCTTTGTGGTCATGCCTGATTTAAACCCGAATTAGCCGCCCTAGTAGATGTTAGAATAACAGATCGAGCCTAAAGATTCAACCTTTATTCTTTTCTGCCTGTGGTAAGCCAAATGAACTTAGACCCAGCAAAAGAAAACAAATAAGTCTGCAACGACAGCAAAGTAAAACACAAAATGTCACTTCCACACCCGAACAAAAGCAATCCATTCCGCGGAGAAAGAAATCCAGCAGAAACGAAATGCAGTGCACGAGCTCTGTCAACGGAACGAAACAAAAGTGGAGCAGCTCCAACTAATACTTATAATGTCTCCAATTTAACCATTCTCCATAAACACCCTATGATCCATAGGACACCAAAAGGCAATAGAGTCTCGTTGACTACAATATCAGGCTCCATTTGTTTCACAATGCATTTTAATGTTTATTTGACAAGAGATAATATTTTCCGACCAAAAGGAAAGAAAAGCTTCATTTCTCTCCCCGATCCCCCGCTACTGCCAACACGGAGATTAACTAACAGAGGTGTTCTAGCTCAACCGTAGTTCTCAAATCCAAAGGACAAAGTTACATTAAAACATGGTCGAGATGCCTGGTTCAAACCCGAATTATCCGCCTTAGTAAGAATACGAATAAGGCTCCGTTTCTTCTCTCCCCGATCCCCCACTACTGCCAAACACGTAGATCAACTAACAGAGCTGTTCTAGCTCAACCATAGTTCTCAAATTCAAAGGACAAAGCTACATTAAAACTTGGTCGGGATGCCTGGTTCGAACCCGGATTAGTCGCCTTAGTATGTATATGAATAACAGAATGAGCCTAAAGATTCAAACTTTATTCTCCTCTGCCTGTGGTAAGCCAAATGAACTTAGACCCAGTAAAAGAAAACAACCAAAAACAAAAACAAATAAAAAAGAAACGCGGAATTGGGTTTTAGTGTGTACTTGAGGAGGTCGTATCTATCTCTGGCAAAGCTAAGGCAGGGCTCCTTGAGCTGGGCCACGTCAGCGTACACGTGGGCGTCCCACTTGGAGGCGGCCTCGTCGGAGAAGTATCCTCTGGTCCTCATCTGGTCCACGAACCCCACCCACTCCGGCCACGGGTGGTGCTGGTCCTGCTGGGAGCCAGGCGGGTCGGCTACGGCGGAGGAGCAGAGGTAGCGGCGGAAACGGTGGGAAAGAGAGGGGAGAGGCCAACGGAGGGAGAAAGATGGCCGGCCCCCCGAGAGGAAGAACCTGGCCGCCGCCGACGACATCGTTTCGGTGGAATTGTGGGTGGGCTGTCGTTTAGTTAGAGGGAGGAGAAGAGGAGGGCGGGCTTGGGAATGACGAGGGTTTTTGCGTGGGTTTTTGGGGAGGTAAGTTTGGGGTAGAGCTGGCCATGAATTGAATATGATTCGTGATTCGATTCGATTTGTTAAAAATTTGATTCGATTCGTTAATAATTTGATTCGTAAAAAATTCAATTCGAATTTGTCATAAAACGAATTAAATACGGTTCAAGATATTTATAATTCGCAAAACCGGCAAATTTAATTCGAATTCGATTCAAAAATTTGATTCGAGTTAAATTCGTGTTAAATTCAATTAAATTCATGTACAAATAATAATAATATATGTTAAAAAAATTCAAATAAAATGGGGGGATTTGAGAGGGAAAATTTTGGTTATAATTCGGTTATAATTCGATTATAATTCGATTTGAATTCGATTCGAATTCAAAAATTCATAATTCATATTCGATTCGTCTTATGAATAATTGAATATGGTTTAATGTTTTGATGAATTCAAATTCGAATAAATTCGATTCGAATTCATCCAAATTCGAACCGTGGTCAGGTCTAGTTTGGGGTACCGGTGAAAGTTCTCCAAAACTGTGTGTTACATATTTATTATCCCCACTAATCATTATTGGAATATGTTACGGTGGTTTATTTGAAAAGTGATTTTTTTTAGGGAAAAAAAGGTGATGTTTTTATAGGTACTATATGGCACTAATATTTTGTAAGGATTTTGAACCATTCGTTTCAAATCATTTTTCATATGTTGGGATATTGGTTTTCGGATGTGTTGGTATTGGTTTTCGTATGTTTGGATATTAGTTTTCGTATGTTGGGATATTAGTTTTCGGATGTATTGGTATTAGTTTTCGTATGTTTGGATATTAGTTTTCGTATGTTGGAATATTGGTTTTCGTATGTTGGAATATTGGTTTTCGTATGTTAGGATATTCGACTTTCGGATGTAGTGGTATTGGTTTTCATATGTTAGGATATTGGTTTTCGTATGTAGTGATATTGGTTTGCATGTGTAGCGATTGTAGTTTTCATATGTAACGATACCGGTTTGCATGTGTAATGATATTGGTTTTTGTATGTTGGAATATTGGTTTTCGTATGTTAGAATATTGGTTTTCGTATGTTGGGATATTGGTTTTTAGATGTTGGGATATTGGTTTTCGGATGTATTGGTATTGGTTTTCGTGTGTAGCGATAGTAGTTTTCATATGTTACGATACTGGTTTGCATGTGCAATGATATTGGTTTTCGAATGTTGGAATATTAGTTTTCGTATATAGCGATATTGGTTTTGCATGTGTAGCGATATTGATTTGCATGTGTAGCGATTGTAGTTTTCATATGTAACGATACCGGTTTGCATGTGTAATGATATTGGTTTTTGTATGTTGGAATATTGGTTTTCGTATGTTAGAATATTGGTTTTCGTATGTTGGGATATTGGTTTTTAGATGTTGGGATATTGGTTTTCGGATGTATTGGTATTGGTTTTCGTGTGTAGCGATAGTAGTTTTCATATGTTACGATACTGGTTTGCATGTGCAATGATATTGGTTTTCGAATGTTGGAATATTAGTTTTCGTATATAGTAATATTGATTTGCATGTGTAGCGATATTGGTTATCATATGTAGTGTAAAAGGCATACCGGATTTTGACCCAAAAATAGTTACCTTGCGAACCGAACTAAATTCGGTCAGACACCAAAAATCTGACCAACCCGGGACGGTTCACCCCATTTTTTTAAATAAAAAGCACATATGCGGTTTGACCCGGTCTAATATTCCTATTGGTTATATTCTAATATTTTTGATGAAAAATGTAATTTTTTTAGGTATGTATGCGATTACATGTACAATTATACCTAGATTATATATAAATATATTTATTTTTCAAATTAAAAAATCCAGCCCGACCGGTAGTCCATCCGGTCGGACCGGTTGACCCATAGTACGATCCAAAATTTGGGTCGACTCCGGGTCGTATTTTGAAAACCATTAGTTTTGTTGAGTGGATAATTTTGAATTTTGAAAAGAAGAGAGATGTGAAGAGTCAATCAATAGTAAGTTTTTGGGTTTAGGAAAAATAATTAATTATTCTTCTCTTTTTTGGTTTTGTAATGTTCCAATATTATTCCTGAATATAAATTTATTGTCTTTCACTCTCTTTAATCCATATGGATAGGGACAACCCCTTGTCCCTATTGAATTCATGCCCTAATTCCTCCCAGTTTATTGAGCACAAAAAGGGAGTAATTCCGTCCAAAACACGTCGAGCTTTTCGTTTCGCCAAAAAAACCAAATCTGCCGGCTACCACCACCAAGGCACCAACCAATCGTATTGACCGTAAAAGGTACCTCTGTTAAATCTGGAAATTCAATTTTTATTATGTAATATTGTAAAATTTAGCAAGGTATTTTTTTATTATTTTATTTTAAAAAACTGAATGATTGACTTAATTAGACACTAGTGCACCAACTAAAATAAATACAAAAAATACTTAACAATACTATTACATTTTTAATAGTCGCTGTAACTTAATTACACCTCCTTCGGTCCTCTGTCCTTCTCCGGCTTAGGGTTTCCCCCTAAGAATTATCATTATCCCTTCCATTTTCTAAAAAGAAAAGAAGAATAAGAGGAGAAAAAATTGGGGAAAAAAATCGATGGCTTCGTCAACTCCGGCGAACTTATGGGTGCTGCTAGGGCTAGGGCTGGCGGGGATACTGCTGGTGACGAAGAGGCTGAAGAGGAAACCGTCAAGGGAGGACTTTGGCGCGTTCATCCAGAAGCTTCTCCTCCTTCCTCCTCCTCAGCCGGCCCCACCCAAAGCCCCCCACCCTCTCACCTCCCTCTCCTTCGCCCTCTCCGACTTGTAATTCCCTTGCGCTCCTCTCGAATTCGGGTTGTATAATATCGAAAAATGTTTGATTGTGTCGTTTTTGTTGTTGTTGTTGTTGTTTCAGGTTTGACATTGAGGGGTATGTTACCGGATTCGGGCATCCGGATTGGGCTCGCACTCACGAAGCTGCTACTCGCACGGCTGCTGTGGTTTCGGCTCTCGTGGAGGGAGGCGCCACCTGCGTTGGCAAGACTGTCGTCGATGAATTCGCGTTCGGGTATGCTCGTGTAGCTCTCGTTTTAGTTGTTATAGTGAGATTATGTGTTTGCTTTTATTTAGTTGATATCAGTTGCAAATGCACATTCTTTTGTTTTCAGTACCAGTGGAGAAAATAAGCATTATGGTACACCCACCAATCCCGCAGCGCCTGCACGAGTACCCGGTGGACCCTCTAGCGGGGCTGCTGTTGCCGTGGCTGCCAATCTTGTCGACTTCGCATTGGGTGAGCTTCTTCAAAACCACCGATCTTCATTAATTTGGAAATTGAATCCAGGTCGAATCTAATGTTGTTAAATGGGTTCGCAAATCGACTTGTAGCACAAAGTTAGACAGAAACATAAATTCGTAGACTTTTTGGCGGGAAAGATGGATCGAATGGTGGTTGTGACATTTTGTTTTATTGACAGGTTTGGACACGGTTGGAGGCGTGAGAGTACCTGCTGGATATTGCAGCATTTTCGGATTTCGTCCATCGTATGGAGCTGTTTCTCATTCCGGCATTTTACCCGTTTCAGCAAGTCTGGACACTGTTGGTTCGTATTTTATTATCTGAATCAATCTGGATATTTGAACTCTATGGGGCCAATGAGAAACACTTGTAGTTACATTTGATGCTCATTCTTTTTCACATTTTTCATATTAAGAGAAAATCTTTATGAATTTTCGTTTTTTTTTCCTGCATCGAATTAATGGCTGGAGATTGGATTTATGCGCTACTTGAATTTGTAGCTTATTCCTTGGCATTGAAAATATTTCCGAAAATGAACCATACTGTAAATGGTAATGTATATTGGAATTTACCTGATTGCAGGATGGTTTGCCAAGGATCCAAATATTCTGCGGCGTGTTGGCCATGTAATATTGCAGCTTCCTTTCGGAGTTCAGCGAAATCCTAGACAAATTGTCATTGCTGATGATTGCTTTCAACTACAAAAGATCCCCGTTGAAAGGGTTTCTCAGTTGGTGATTAGATCTGCTGAGAAGCTGTATGGAAGTATGTCTCCTTTCTGTTTTACCTAAATCATAAGTTTAGTTTCTTTTTTTTATTTTTTGGCTAATAAGTTTTGTTTCTGTTTATTGCTCATGCATCAACTTATTCATATTTGCTAGCTTAAGAATATCATGACCCCTAAATTATGATTTCTTCCAGGACAAGCATTGAAACATGAAGTCCTTAATGACTTTATCGCTTCAAAAGTTCCAAGCTTGAAGAAATTCCATGACAAGCAGTCAAATGGTCAATGCAAAAATTCGGCCCTAGTATCTCTTGCAAATATTATGCAGCTTATCCACCGGTTAGCTTTCTTTCCCAACCCGAATACCAAATCCAGGATTATTTTTCCCCCTCTTTTGTAGTTGCTTGGCTTTTGGTTGTCATCGCTGTTATCTTGAATGTATTATTGTAGATAGACAACCTTAGTTGCTGCATAACTGCCATTGTGATAATATTTTTTGTATGCTTGTATAAAGGCTTGCTGCTTATTTCATCTTCCTTAGCTTCCAACTATAAGTTAACCAAGTTTCTCTGAATTTTGTTGTAGATCTGAGTTCAAAGCCCATCATGCGGAGTGGGTCGACACAGAGAAGCCTATTCTTAGTCCTTCTATATCAGCTCAATTAAATGAAACATTAGATCCATTGGAAACAGAAGAGATCTGTAAATCCATCAGAAGTGAAATGCGTGAAGCTATCAGTGTCCTGCTGAAGGTAATGGTTCTCCAATTATGGTTTGATCTCCCGGCTCCTGCTCCTTTCTCAGAGAGCTGCATATTTTTTCCAATTAGCTATCAAGTCAACTTGTTATTGCTGTCAACTTGGTCTATACCCCCTATAAAACTTGGTTTATATATGAAGTTACTCCAAATTTCACATGGTCGACTGGATCAGCACGTGGCCATGTAAGAAACTGAAAGACACTTGTAGTATAGATTTGCAGATGATCGAATTCTTGCTGCATTGATCATACACTACCACTCTATTGAAACCTGAAAGTTTTACCTTTTTCAGGACAACCAACAGATAGTATATTTCTTTTTTCAAGATGCAGTCTAGTCAAAATTGAAGGATAAGCAAAAAGCAAATGAAATTAACAGCTTATAACATCCTACTAGCTTTCTTGAGCTAGCTTTCTTTGCTTTCCACAATTGAACATGAGCCCATAAAGTATGTTGAGAGAAAGCATCATATAATCCTTTCTCTTTGGTCCAGGATGATGGTATTTTGGTCATCCCTACAACTGGTTATCTCCCTCCTAAACTTGGTGGCAAGGAACTCTCCTCTGAAGACTACCAGATAACTACATCTAGCCTCCTGAGTTTAGCTAGCTTGTCTGGGTGCTGTCAGGTAACCTCTCTCTCTCTCGTACTTTCTGGAATTGATAGTCGATTTTATTGATTGATATACCTCTGTCCGTTTTAGGTCACAGTTCCACTTGGCCAATATGAGAAATGTCCTGTTTCAGTCTCCCTACTAGCCAAGCATGGGGGTGATCGCTTTTTGCTTGACACAGTACAAAGCATGCATGCATCTCTTCAAGAGCAGGTTGCATTGCTTGCAGATTCTAAATTGCCTCGTGACGCTGTCAGTCAAGAAAATCCTGCTGATACGGCCAAAGAAAAGGTTGGTATAATAGCTTTGTGCTATTATTTTCAAATATAAATTCCTTAGGCCATCATAATGAATTGTTCAGTATTTATTTGAAGCCTAGAGTTTATCCCTCCCGTACTTGTTTGTAGGGAAATCAAGCATTCAAAGATAAGCAGTGGCCGAAAGCAATAGGCTTCTATACCGAAGCTATCAGACTTAATGGAAACAATGCTACCTACTACAGTAACAGAGCTGCAGCATACCTTGAATTGGGAAGGTATGTCATGATGTGCATGTGCTATCTAGGTCGGCACCGAGAATTTCCCTTTTGTTTACTGCTCTAGCTCACTGTGTTTGGTTGTTGTTAGCTTTCTTCAAGCTGAGGCAGACTGTACCAAGGCTGTGGAGCTTGACAAAAAGGTAAGCTTTTGCTGGAAACATGTCAATGCACTCTTTTGAATGTCCAACTTAACGTAACCGTCTTTTATTCCCTTTCAGAATGTAAAGGCATATTTACGTCGAGGAACAGCTCGAGAAATGCTTGGTTATTATAAGGATGCAATAGAAGGTGGCTACATTTTTCCCGCTTTCAGTGTCTTTGGTCCTTTTTGTAGATCCTTTTTTTTCATGAATTGATACGGCCTCCACGCTTCTTTACTGGCAGATTTTAAATACGCTCTGGTGCTTGAACCCACCAACAAAAGAGCCTCCTTGTCTGCGGAAAGATTAAGGAAAGTGTTCCAATAGACGGATCGAAAGGAAGGCGAGATTCGAGAGCCGGTGGGGGAACCAAGAGTTGCCAATCGAGCGTCATCCGATTCCATTGTTGGCTGCAGATGATGCACGTCCTCTAGAAAGAATCAGAAGCTGTAGCGGTACTCAAAAACAGCTTAGGCAAAATAGTTCATATACGTCGAGATCAGAAAGCATGTATTGTTTGATTTTGATTCTAAAGTATGAGCTGGATTAGGTTAAGTTGTGAGAAGGCCAGAACTTGTAATTACTGGCTCAATTTTGTTTCTCCATCTGTCTGTTTATTTCATTTACCATCTTCTCTAATTCTTGTTCCAAGTTGAGTTCTTGTACCTTGTCTCCGGGACTAGATGAGGCAATCTCGAGCGTTAACAAGAATTAATGTTATATCCCCATCGTGGGAGGCAAATTCCTAGAATGGATTGAGTGAAGGGGTCATTCCGAACTGTTTGGACTGGAAGATCGATACTAGCATGTCACGTTTACAATATAGGCATGTCACGTTTACCAAACTGGCAAGTTCAGTTATATGATAATGGTCCGCGTGCTATGATACCGGTAAGCCCAGTTAGCGATAACGGCGTGTAGGTGATTCACTTTTTCATTTTTGTCCCCGGATTTTAACTTTTTTGCAAAAATGTTCCTGCGTGTCTTCACTCCAAATGGTTCGAATTGGCCAATTCTGGACCCAATCCAAGCCCGCAAATTCCATCAAAATCGATAGAAAGAAAAACAGTAAAATCCACAAGTAATCAACACAGTTTTTGGTTAAAAGTAAACGTATTATTGCCCTCACTTTTGTTCTAATCATTAGTTTCTAGAGTCGGATTTCAACTTTTCGATATTTAGAGTCGAGTACTGTCGAATACTATTTAGGCGACGATTTTTCGGTGTGTGTTTCTTGAAAAGCTCCAGACATATCCAAATCCACGTGTTATGAACTGGTCTCTTTACATGGTCTGTTTTGGTGGGTTTCAGCCCATTTCCTTTCTTCTTCTTTTTATACTTTACAGCTACTTTTTATTTGCTTTTAGAAAGGAGCAAATAAGTAAAAATTTGTCTATGACATGTTATCCGAATACCTACTAAATAATTTTTTTTGGTGGCAATGTTCCAAGTGTTTGATGTTGAGTTCCAATAACAATTCAAGTGTACCGTTACTTGCAGCACATTAAATCTTTGAAAATAAATTAAGACGAAGGTTCAAGATTTATGTGGGCTTCTCATTTCTCAATGAAGCACTTATTAAATTGGCGATACTTTGCGTTTCAGTTTTAGCTCGAGTAACTTATACTCTATTAATCAGGCTAATTAATGCCATAATAAGTAATCAGGATTTGTTCAACTTCCTGCTTGATTTAAAAGCCCTTTGATCGTTTTAAATAAATTTTGTAAAGTAGGTAGTATTTCAAATTCAGTCAAATGTCGTATGATTTGAAACCGTATACCTGTAACTAAAATTTGACCAAACTATATGATATTTTTTTCGGTTGACCCCGCATTGTACCCGGATACTTATTAGTCAATTAATCTATAACCAACTTCGAGTTTGGCAAACTTTTGAAAGATGAAAAAATATTTTTAACAAATATTAATTCTATTATATTTTTAATAATTCAGACTCGATATCTTTTAAAACAACTCTATTAAAAAAAAGTTTTCTATGAGCAGTAAGAACTGAATTTTACCATCTGGAAGCTTGCCAAACCTCCTTGGACGTCCTCTGCCATATCCAACTTGCCTTTTCCACGCGTTCCATTTACGTTCCCACTCTATTTAATTTGAGAAAGGTAAATTCGGAGTTCGACCAAATTATTTCTCGTCGATAATAGTCAAATATAACTATATAAGCATCCGTTTCAGGGGAAAAAAAAGTCAAATAAAAAAAGGGACACGCCAAGGAGAAAACCGTCCCCTGGTGTTACCTTCGCAGGACAAAGAAAGCACCACAGGCTCTTGGTGTCCCACCCAAAGGACACGTCAAGACGAAAGTGGGATATACAAAAGGTGGGCCCCCCACGACGCATCTCTATTCTTAATTATCCTAGGTTCCTAACTTTTTTTAACCATATTATCTAAATAAAATGACTAATCCAGATACGAATCAATGAAATTTTTGAAAGGAAATAAAAATTTTCCAAATGAATATGTAATACTGTCGAAATTTTAAGAAGCTCAAACTCGAACCTGATTAAACTAAATAATGCTCTCATCTAACGTTAATAATTCCTAACCTTATTGCATCAATCAAAAAAGATAATAACCACTAAACACTTGGTCAACGAGTAATTGAATTGTTCTGAACGTAACCGTATTATATATGGGTCTCGTGAGCATTCGAATAACATACGGATAAAAGAAATCAAAGAAGATAATAATAATAAAAATAAAGGCACTTCGTCTTCTCGAGGGAAAACTGAAAGGTGGTTGGGTTGGTTTTTTTTATCCTTCCTATTTATAAAATAAAGGGAGAACCGGAGGAGGCGTTTGAGGTAAGCAGATGTCAAGAGAGAGATCGCCGGCGGAGAAAGGAACGGCGTCGTCGCTGATGGAGAACCTCATGGGTCTCCTCCGCGTCCACGTCAGGCGCGGCTGCAACCTCGCCGTCCGCGACGTCCGTAGCAGCGATCCGTACGTCGTCATCCGTATGGGCAAGCAGGTGGGCCCCCACCTTTATCTCATTTCAGTTTCGTGTTCGATTTTGATCCATTGGATCACACAACAAGAGAGAATTGTTTTTTTTACGTGTTTGCCAATCTTTTCTAAGATCGATCTTGAACGAATATGGCTTTTTAAATTATGTCATTAGGCCGTGTTCGAATTTAGATTAGTCCTTGTTTGTATGATCGCGACTCTCTGTTAGAATCTCTATAATCTAACCGTTCTAATAATTATAAACAAGTTTATCATACTCGCAATCAGCGATGCGGTAATACGAACAAATCTCTTTAGAACTTTTCACGTAACGGCTCTGATATAAAGCCTCGTTGCTTTTTTAACATTGTGCTTAGAGACAAGCCTTTATTTGAAAGGCCCGATCTTTTGATTTGATGACAATCCTTTTGTTTCGGGTTTTGGTGGCCTGTCGAATGGAAGTAGAGGGACAGCGCTTCACCATTTTTGCATCCGCGGGTTGGTTTTGGTTCAGCTGTCTTAATTTATTACTATGTGCTTGTCTGGTGCAGAGGTTGAAGACTCGTGTAATAAAGAAGGATGTGAATCCGGAGTGGAAGGAGGACCTAACTCTATCCATCACTGACCCGGACCTCCCGATCACGCTGGTATGTCTTCTCTGCTTTAGAATTCGGATATCGGAATTAGCACTGGGTTTACAGGAACCAGTTCTTTCATTAATGATTTGTGTTGTTAATAACTCGGCTGTATATCTTTGCCGATCCTTCTAACTCGGTTCGAACTCAAGGCATTTTGTTTCGAAGTTGCACTCTGAAAGTGCCAGAGGTTGCCATTTCGCATTACGTTCAGTTGCTACCGACAAGATTAGTCTTCAAGTTTTAGTCCTGATCAGGGTAGGATCAGAAGTGGCTTGCTAATTTCTTGCTTGTACATTGTCCACTGTTTTGTTGGATGGCTTTCTTCTGGTTCTGGTTGCTGCATATTGCCGGTGCCTCGCCGTGTTCAGCAAGGCAATTTTACATTTATTGGGTTGCCTTGTCAATCAGCTTATTTAGACTGCTTCAGCAAACAACATCTCTTCAAGATCTCATCAATGTTTGCCTTTGGTTTCAGACGGTATACGATCACGACACGTTTACCAAAGACGACAAGATGGGAGAAGCAGAGTTCGACATTAAGACGTACATAAACGCTCTGAAGGGGAACTACGGGAATCTGCCTAATGGCACCATAATCACCAAAGTACAGCCCACCCGACAGAACTGCTTGTCGGAAGAGAGCAGCATCGTGTTCAATGAAGGCAAGGTCACCCAAGACATGTGCCTTAGACTGAGAAACGTGGAATGTGGTGAAGTTGAGATTCAGCTACAGTGGATTGACCTTCCTGGGTCAAGGGGTCTATGAAGAATTGATACGGATTCGAGTTCGTGCTGAAACGAACTGGTTCATGCATTGCTGCAACTGCTCTGTTTATAGATGTTTACATAGTCTCACTCCCACCTGCAATGTATTTATGTCACTCTGACATCTGCTGGCAGTCCATTGCATTCCCTATTGAGGATGGTGAAAGAAACAGTTTTGAGCTCTTATTATAGTTTTGATTGTCTTGTTCTCGTTGACGTATGTACATTGATCGAACTAAGTATATCGTATTTTACTGTCTCTTTTATACTATCTCAAACATCTACGTTCACTTTCGCTATTCTAACATGGTTAATAATCTTTTCATTGTAGGATTTAAACAAATCTTTTAAGTAAGTTTTTTGGTTTTCACATCATATCTTATCAAGTGAAAATGTTTGCAACCAAAAATCGAAGAAATTCAGCAGAAGTGAACTACCCATGTCTGATATACCAATGACCCTAAATTTGTTTTTTTAATTAAGTAGACTTATTATTTGTATATAAAAATCAACCATAATTACATTAGTACATCACCCAATAGTGTAAGCTATGTATTCCTACATTAATGAGTCTATAAACAAAAGTGAGTCTTGATTAGCAAATCCAGGTACTGAATTCGATCAACGTAAACATTCAAATTCGAAAGAGATTTGTGTGAATAAGAAACTCTCGGTTGGACAAAAAAATTGTAACAATCTTAATGATCCGTAGCTGTATAGTTTGCCAAATCTGTCTTAGAAGCAGAGCATCGGTTTTTTTCTCACACAAACCATCAAACTACATAGTATCCAAAACACTCGAGTTCGAGTTGAACATGATTATAAAGAGTGACTAACCTTTCCTCGGTATACTTTAACAAGGACTCGGGTTCAAGTTCAATCCAAAAGCACGAAGCCCTTGCAAACGAAAAATACACCAGATTCTTAGGCAAACTGGAAGAAAGCAACAGTTATGCCACCATAAGAAGATACATTGGCCTAGGCATGACTCAGGTGGTAAAGGAAAGAAAGATACAGGTAAAATCCGGGTTTCAATCCTAAACATAGCAAATAGAAGATTATTGTCATGTTGTTCAACAACACGATTCAAACTAAGTGTTCCAAAGAGCTACTGGCTATCATGAAAAAGAAGCTGCCTGCGCCGCCTAATTTGGGAGTTAAAATTTCAGGGCCGTAGTCCAAGTACCCTGGACGCTGGGACGTCTGGTGAAATGACGAGTCTTTAGCCCTACAACCTTTCTACCCTGCGCATTTCTGAGCCTGGTGGCGTGGAGGAGTACGTCGTCAGGGGTCAAGTTCTTGACACATACAACTCTTTCATTTTTGTTCTCTGCTTCCATCCACAGTTGAAACAAAGGAAGAGGTTTAACAAAAATCTTCACATGACAATGCTGAAACTTGTTACGAGAGAGTAAGAGAGAAACTCACTGTAAAAGGCCTTCAAATGAGGATGCTGGCCGCGTATGAGCTCAGAGACAACCTCGAGCTGGGGATTCGTCTCCTTGAATGATGGAAGCTGGGATTCCATAAACCCCCTGGCCACATTTCCACATAGAACCATCAGCAAACGAACAGAAAAAAATATTCATCCACAAAACAAACCCAGCATGCCATGGGCGGCAGATAACGCTTGCCAACAGCCAAATAACACCAGAAGGAGAGATGGTCCGGAACAGAAAGATGCCAAAACAACAAACAATTTCCATATGTTCCGGTTGTTCGATTTAGGTTGGTGGCACCCCAAGTAAGAGGCAATTAATCAAGTTTCCTTCCTACAAGGGACAGAAGACGATAATGGAATTGGAAAGGGGGTTTTCGGGTTTGGAAAGAGTACCGAATGCCCCTGCTACTCCCTCCCCAATCGCAGTAGCTCACGATCAACTTCTGCAGCTGCCATACTCCTTTCTTTGACATCTCCCACAATCTGCAACAGGACACTAAATCACAAGCAAATGTAGTTGTGCATTCAGCAAATACCAATCCCAAACACCGAAATTCAAAAAAAAAACTCTACCAATCCCAATCCAGAATAGTATTTGGTATGACTACCGAATTTATTAGCAAAAATCACCAAATTGTTAGCAAAAAATCACCAAGTAAACACAACAGAAGCAGCAAACTAAGAGATGCATCACTGAATAGCAAGGCCAGAAAAATACAGAACACATTTCGGCTTAATCCCAATTTTTTTCCCCAATACACACAAAAACCCTAACCCATTAGCCCTATCAACCCTCCCGTCACCTTCGAAGGCCCCTTCAACCCTGGTTTAATCCCTAATTATTTTTTTCAATACACACACATTCAGCAATCCAACGTCAACAATACCAATTATATTTCTAAACCCCCAAACCATTTCAGCCAAGAAAAAGCCCCAAAATTCAAAACCTGAACTTAAATTGAAGCCCTAAGTCAGGAACCCTAAATCGAACCTTGGTGGTGGCTAGGAGCGCCGGGGTCGCGGTTGTAGTGACTTCTGAGTTTCGTTTCTGTTAATTAATAACTAAAGGACTTCACCAAAAAAAAAACTAGGGAAAGTCTATTTTAAGACTATAGTATCGCGAAAAATCATTTTAGTATCATGTGGTAAAAAATGCAGTCCGACTGGTCGGACCGCGAAATGGTCACTCAAGCGGGCCGTTTATATGGTGAAAAATGGAATCTGGTCAAACCATCTATTTTTCGATCGGACCGGGCAGTTTTTAGCCTCGTTCCGACCGAAAAATAATGGTTCGACCAAAACTTTAAAAATCACCCAATTTTGGTACTAGATTAGGCTGAGATTTTCAATCTGGAACAAAAAAAACAAAATTTGCCCAAACTTTGAGCTCCTCTCTCCCTCAACCCACGTCCACGACCCGTGTCCATCGTCGCCAGCGTCGTCTTCAGCAGGTACGAGCCCTCTACACACACCCTCTCTCTCTCGTCATACCGTCATCGCCGGCGTCTACTCCAACAGCTATGACCCACGTCTGAAGCTCGCTGGCTTCGTCTCAGGCTTATCCTCGTCGGCTTCCGCTTCTGCTCAGGTTCTTGCCGATCTCCGCTTGCTCAAGTTCTAGCCAGCTTCATCTGGTTCCGTTGGTTGTCGTCTTTGATTGTTGATTGTACTTGTTATTCCGTTACTTGTTACTTGTTGATTATTGCTTGTTGTTGGTTCTGTTGCTTGTTACTGATTCTGTTGCTTGTGGATGATGTTGTGGACAGTTGACTTGGGAATGCTTAATATCCCCGCAATTTTTGTACCCGGGCAACCTTATTTTTTTTATTTTTTTCAAAAAAACTCTGGTCCGATCGACAGTCTGACTGGTCCGACCGGTCGACCCAAAAAGGGAAAAATCTGGGTCGTATCAAATTCCGTACTTTAAAACTATGTAAAAAACACATCAATCGACTCAAATCGCAGCCAATTTACATCACTTAGTTTCACGGGCAGCTACCCAGACCATGCCGGTCCTGTCCGAATCCTGCCCTGCTACGTGGATGAGCCACATCATCAAAATTAGATGATGTGGACGAGCCACTTTAAAAAAGCCGCTGGTTATATACGGACCGAGAAAAAAACGTTAGTAGCAAGGCTCATCTCATGGAATAAGTGACAAGCAAGGGTCCACCTTGCTTAAAAGAATTATTTTTTAGGAAAGTTTACTTAAGTTTGATTTCACATATTTTTATTGGTTTCACTTTTCTCACTTTTAGTAACAAGGGTTTTCGAATTTGACATTTTTGTGACAAAACTCCTAACCATACTTATATTTTCCTTGTTGTCATTTACATGGTTATCTGCGTTAGCGCCACGTCATTTTTTTATAAATCCTAGATGGCACGGACATGGAAAAGTGATACAGTGAGAGGCGCGTTGAACAAGAACGATAGAGTCTTGATCTGATGATTGACCGGAACAACAAGACGATTAGGGTAAACCCTTTTTGTATTAATCAAATTCAACTAAATAAAACAATAGAAAATATGTCATATTATGTCTAATCCTAATAGAAATCAAACTCCTAACAATAATCCTAAAACTATAGATAACGACTAAATCTAAGGTCATCTTTATCTCCATCAAAAAGTTAAAAACTTCTCCATTTAAGGCTCCAAGTTTTACATCATATTTTGTTCCATTTTGATTGATTTGGGAGATTAGAGATTTAATAGGAGATTAATTTTCAACCTTTACACGTCAATGTCAAATCGAAAATAACTAACCTTGGTTAAAAATTTGTCACCAAAAGTATCAAATTTAAAAATCTCCGCCACCAAAAGTTTCAAATTTGAAAACCTCCGTCACCAAAGTAGAAAAAGTAAAATCGCAGAGTACTCGAGTAAAAATGTGTAAAACCACATAATACTTAAGTGAACTTATCCTTTTTATATGTAGGATTTTTCACAACTAGGATTTAAATATTGCTCATTCGAAGTCAAAATTTCATATCTCTTACATCGTTAGAGCAAGTATTCACAAATGACTTAAAAGATAGGGTAAATTACATCTGAAACTTTGGTGTTTGGTGAAATAGACGTTAAGAACACTGTAATTTTCCTTATGATTTTGTAGCCCCTCTAGTTTGGGATCCCTAGTTGATGTCATCAATCAATTTTTTTTATGTAAAATGACATTTATATCCTTACAAAAAAATTAAAAATCAATTAATTTTCTCTCTACTCCCTCTCTCCCTCAACCGGAAAGACAAACTTCTTCCGACACCGCATCTCCGACGGATCAGAGGCCCGAGCTGGAGTGACTACTGACTCGTCACCCACAAGCTCAACCTCACCATCGGCGTTCTCAAGGTTCTGTAAGATTAAGGAATAGGGATGGCAGAAATACCCATACCCTAAGGGTCGGACCCTACCCTTACCCTACGGGTCTAGGATATGTTAATTTTGACTGGGTCTAGGGTAGGGTATGGGTATGGGTCTATGTTTAGAGGTAGGGTCTAGGGTAGGGTCTAGGGTAGGGTATGAATCCATAGCTAGACCCTGTGGGTCTGACCCTACCCTTACATTTTTACCCTATTTTAGACTCTACCCTAATTAGACTCTAGTTAGACCCTTGTTAGACCGTATTGATAATATATATAATATACTTTACGGTTAACTTTAACATATTTATTATGTTATTCTGAAACTAGCTTAGAAAATGTCGTGAATGATGGATCACTAGAAGCTGACATGCTATATTTTTCTTTTGTTGAATTGTTTATGTACTTCAAACTTAAAAAAAAACTTCGGACTATTGAAATTAAATTACAAATTTTGATGTTTCATCAATTTTCTATTGAATGTTGATGTGTAACTTAGTAGATGTCTTGAGTTTATTTGAATTTTATATAAAAATTAAGTTTTGATTAACATTTATCAAAATGCAGATCATTAAAGGGTCGGACCCTGTAGATCCTGTGTCTCCAGGAGGGTAGGGTATGAATCTAACAATAAAAAAATTTGTAGGGTCGAGGATAATATATGGGTCCATCCAAAAAACCTAGGATATGGGTAAGATCCTATCGATACCCTACCCTACCCATTGTCATCCCTATTAAGGAAACAAATACATATTTGGTCCCTCATCCAATCCAAAAAGGATCGATGGAGCCACCAAACTAATAACCCAAATACAGGTTATTTATTTCGGCGTTCTCAAGGTTCCACGGCAGTGGAGTGTGGTATTTATCTTCCTTAACCAAATACCCAAATAAATGTTATAATCCCCCAATCGAGACGATTGAAGTTCTACGGCAGTGGAGTGTGGTATTTGTCCTCTTTAACCAATTACCCAAATACACGTTAGAATCCCCCCAATGGAGCCACCCACCAAACGACCGCACATAAGCACCGAGTCTTTCCGTCAGCGGGGAGCACCTCGCCAGCGGTTGGGTTCGATTGTGATAGTGATTGCCTGCGATAGTGGATGGGGTTCGATTGGCGACGCGTTCCCGATTGGGTTCGATTTGGATGTCGGTGTCTGCGATGGTGGCCCAGAGAAGACAAAGATTCGCGATGGTGAATGGGGTTCAATGGTTGCATACGTTTCCTGGAGATGAAGAGGGTTTTTTTTTTATGGAGATGCTGTTTGATTTGAAGGAGATGAAGGGGACGCGGCAAAGGAGGAGGGAGGTCTGGGCTCGAGGTAGCCGGAACTGGCTGCCGGAGAAGAGGCTGTCGGAACTGGAGGGTTTCTAATTTTTTTGTTTAAGGTTGAGATCTACTCCAATGACTGCCGGAGAAGACGACGGCGAAAGAGGATCTATTTGAAGCTTGTAAATCAAACAAAGGCATCTCCAAGGACGTCATGATGGTTTTATTATTTTTTTGGTTGATTTTGGTTGTCATCGGAAAAATGATTGGAGCTAGTATTCGCTAGAAATTATGACCGGAAAAGATGATCAGAGATTTTGGTTGACCGGAACAATGATATAGCAGTAATTTCATATATAAAATAAAAAAATATTGATTAATGACGTCAGTCGGGGATTTCAGAGTATAATAAAATAAAACTAAGGGGGCTACAAAATCAGAAGGTAAATTATAGGGTTCCTACTGTCTATTTCACCCGAACACTAGAGTTCTATATGTAATTTATCCTAAATGATATTTGTGATAATAATTTTTTGCAAATTACTCTCGGGTCTCTGTTCTATAGTGAAATCACCAGTAGGGTCCTTGCCTTCTGAAAATTATTTTGCCATCCTTGCTTTTTTTTTAATGTTGGTCTCGTGTCCCTGGCTGACGCTATCACCCATTTTTTCTTTTTTTGTCATGTGAAATGACTTTTATACCCTTACATAAAATATAGGAATAATTACGGTCAGGCCCTTGGTGTTTGACGTATTCGTCCCTCGTAAAAGTTATTTCACATGACAAAAAAAAGGAAAACATTTACAAAAAAAGGGACTGCAAAATAATTTTTCAAAAAGCATGGACCTTACTGTTGATTTCAATATAGACTTGGGATCTGAGAGCAATTTTTTCAAAAAATTATTCCATTCAAATTGAATCTCTAAATACAAGCGCCGTGAAACCAAATATAAGGACCAAGGAAAAAGGTTAGTAGACAGGCTCATCTCATAGAACAAGTGACTAGAGAGGAGAGACAGGCGAAGGCCAAAGCCGCTTTCCACCCAACCAAATCAGCTTTTCCGCTACGGCTTTTCAGTGCTTTACATTGCAATTGCACCACCACATTAATTCCATTGAACCTCGAGCCACCCACCCTAGAAAAGTATTTCACACTCGACTGATTAAAGTATAAAAATTTATTCACAACTAATCTAAATACGGGTTGTTACTAGAACCACATAATATCTCAATTTTAAGGATCCGGCAATCTATTGCCTTAAACAAACTGATCTGAGTACGGATTATTTAGATTAGATCAAAATCCGTCATTATCCCTTACGCGAGAATGTCCTCTCTGCATATACGATGCCGTATTTAACTTTACGAAGTTAAAACCTCAAACAACATAAGATTAAGACCACCGGAATTTACAGACACGCTTAGGGGACAGCGAGTGCAAAAGCTTGCTCGGAACTCTCGAAGCAAAGGGCTACACTACTCCCATCACTTGACTAGTACTAACACACTACGCAAGCAAGCTACTAAGTTAGTATTCCAGCATAAAAAAGCTAGCAAGTTAGTATCATACAACTGATACTAACAAATGTATACCCTTTTTTTACACACAAAATTACAAAAAAATCTTCATATAATCTCTAATATTACTAATTTACAGCCGCACTCGAAAACCTGTTCACCTTACGTGGACCTTGCTGTCGTGGGCCAACAATACTCAATCCGAACTCATTATAGATATTATACACTATAAAACTTGCACCCTCTCCCTCTCTCTCGAAAAAATAATTACTAATTACCCGTTGGACTGAATTCTCGTGGCAAACCAAAACCCCCATAAAAACCCACGTATGCTTCACTCTTCTCCTCCTAACTAGACACCACCAAGCATCAACAGCAATCATGATCACGCTGTCGGACTTCTACCACGTGATGACGGCGGTGGTCCCGCTCTACGTGGCCATGATCCTCGCCTACGGCTCTGTCAAGTGGTGGAAGATATTCTCCCCGGACCAGTGCTCCGGGATCAACCGCTTCGTGGCCCTCTTCGCCGTCCCTCTCCTCTCCTTCCACTTCATCTCCTCCAACGACCCTTACAAGATGAACACACGCTTCATCGCCGCCGACACCCTCCAGAAGCTCATCGTCCTCGGCGCCCTCGCCCTCTGGGCCAACTTCTCCCGCCGTGGGTCCCTCGAGTGGTCCATCACGCTCTTCTCCCTCTCCACCCTCCCCAACACCCTCGTCATGGGCATCCCCCTCCTTAAAGGCATGTACGGCGACTTCTCCGGCAGCCTCATGGTCCAGATCGTCGTCCTCCAGTGTATCATCTGGTACCGTTCCTTCTTGTTTTCTTGGCATTAAAATTGATTCTTTTTAATAAAAATGGAAACTTTGGCTCTCAAGTTTGCTTCCCCTTTGTTCTTGAACTTTCTTTTGAGTTGGGTCATATTAAAAAGTTGTTCTTTTTAATAAAAATGAATACTTTTGCATTGCTTTGTTAGTTTTGATTGTGTGTTTTGAGTTGGGTCATTATCAAAATTTGTTCTTTTTTGATAAAAATGATGTAGTTTCGGACAATACTCGACTCGAGATTTAAACAAAACCCGTGTAACTCTTGGTTGTATTCTCATGCAGGTACACGCTAATGCTGTTCCTGTTCGAGTTCCGGGGCGCACGGATGCTGATCTCCGAGCAGTTCCCGGACACGGCGGGGTCGATCGTGTCCATCCACGTGGACTCCGACATAATGTCGCTCGACGGGCGCCACCCGCTGGAGACGGAGGCGGAGATCAAGGAGGACGGGAAGCTCCACGTCACCGTACGGAAGTCCAACGCCTCGCGCTCGGACATCTACTCCCGGCGGTCTCTGGGGTTGTCGTCGACGACTCCGAGGCCTTCGAACCTCACCAACGCGGAGATATACTCGCTCCAGTCGTCGAGGAACCCGACGCCTCGCGGGTCCAGCTTCAACCACACCGACTTCTACTCCGTGATGGGGGGGCGAAACTCCAACTTCGGGAGCGCCGGGCCCACCCCGAGGACCTCCAACTACGAGCATGGTCCCGGAGGAGGTGGGGCCCACTACCCGGCTCCGAACCCGGGCATGTTCTCGCCGGCTAACAAGGGGAATGGGAATAGGAAGGGGGTCGTTAATGGGCAGGCGCAGGATGGAGGAGGGGGGAAGGACTTGCATATGTTTGTTTGGAGCTCGAGCAATTCGCCGGTTTCTGATGTTTTTGGTGCCCATGATCACCAGTACAATGGCGGCCATGAACAGAAGGAAGTCAGGCTCGCTATTTCTCCTGGGAAAGGTTGGGTTTTTATGTTCTTTTTTGCGTTCGTTTTTGTTCTTTCTTTAGGGTTTCTGTGTTGTTTTCTTGCATTGTTTTTTTTTCGGGTTTGATTATGTGAGTTCTGAACTGGGTCATCATCAAATTGAAGTTTTGGCTAGGGTTTGCTTTCCCTTTTTTCTTGAACTTTTTCTGGTTATTTTGCATTGGTTTGATTGTGGTGTTTTGAGCTGGGTCATAATCAAAATTGGTTCTTTTTAATAAAAATGGATGTGCTTTTGCATTGCTTTGTTAGTTTGGTTGTGTTTTTTGAGTTGGGTCATTATCAAAATTTGTTCCTTTGGTCAGCTCTCCATTAGTTATAGTGCATAATTCCTGGTCTGTGTTGTTTTATTTGCATTATTTTGTCAAGTTGTTTCCTTTTATTAGTTCAATTATTTGTCCTCGAAACTGGGTCAATATCAAAACTGGTCCTTTCCTAATAAAAATGGTTGCTTGCCATGGTTTGGTTGCTTGCCATGGTTTGGTTGCTTGCAGCAGCAGCTGAAGGGAGAGGGGACAATAGGGAGGACTACCTGGAGAGAGATGAGTTCAGCTTTGGGAACAGAGTTGGGGACAAGGAATTGAAGGGAGGAGGCCATGAAGTTGGAGTTGGTGGTGGTGAAAAGATGGGTGATGGGAAGCCCAAGGCCATGCCTCCAACCAGTGTAATGACAAGGCTCATCCTCATTATGGTCTGGAGGAAGCTCATCAGAAACCCCAACACTTACTCCAGCCTAATTGGCCTCACTTGGTCTCTAGTCTCCTTCAGGTAAAAATCCCTATACATACATCTAGACAAGATTAGTGACTAGTTTCTTAGCTTTCAAAAAGTGTTGGAGGGGTATTTATGACTTTTCATGGTTGTTTACTTGCAGGTGGCATGTAGAGATGCCAGCCATTATAGCCAAGTCCATCTCCATCCTGTCAGATGCAGGGCTTGGCATGGCTATGTTCAGCCTTGGTCAGTAATGTTATTGCCCACTTTACCCTCTCTTCTCTTTTCACCATTTGCTTTTTTTTTTTTAATCTTTGTTTTAAAAGTCATGTACCGTTGGACTCTACTTAAAACTATTCTTGCAAAATTGTTTTTAAATTCTTAAAGATTGGAATCTTCATCTAAATTTTTCATCATTTGGATCAACTTTTTTATTAACCTGCATTTACCTACTAGTAGACTTAATAGGGAGATTCATAACAATAGTGGATGATGCACAGAGATTTGTCTCCTCCCTCTAATAAATTCCCTTTCCTTTCCAAGTCTTTTCACCTTTTCCCATCTTGGGCTTTTCACAAGGAAAGTAGCACAAAACCAAAATCTTTTTGGATTCCCTCCTTGCCTCTTCATTATAATCTGTAGTTATTAATGCCCTGACACAGCAACCCAGCAGCCAACAGTTCTTTTGGGTCCCTTCTAAAAAAAAGGTTTTTGGGTTTCAATTATTTACCTTTCCTTTCACTTTTTTAATAATTTCAGATCCGATCACTAATTAGACGAATATTCAAGTTCGAGTCCGTGTCACACTTTTTTTTGTTCTCTTTCTTGTTGGTGGAAGTGATGATTATCAGACAAAGCATGCCTAATAACAGGAAGTTAGAAAAGAAAGGAAAGACCTTTTTATGTGTAAAAAAATAAAAGAAACAGAAATTGCTGACAAAGTGAAAAATAGATTGGTAGTGGGTCTCATCATGGCATGGTCTTAACTTTTAGTCAATTAATTAATTAATTAATGAACTTTTTTAATGACGTAATCAAGTGGGTTTACGCAGGTCTGTTCATGGCATTGCAACCAAGGATGATAGCATGTGGGAATTCAGTTGCAACTTTCTCAATGGCTGTGAGATTCCTTACTGGCCCAGCTGTTATGGCAGCTGCCTCCATTGCTGTTGGCCTTAGAGGAACTCTTTTACATGTTGCCATTGTCCAGGTCACTTCCCTTTCCCGCTGTCCCTCTAATTTTTATTAATCACATACCGACGCGATATGTTTGATACAACGAGATAGATTAATCCATTTTAAATCATCTAGATACACCATAATAATTTCTCTTTCACCTTTTTTGAATCTCTTTCCATTTAATCCAATTTCACTAGTAGTCTGTTTTGATAAAATTCTTTATTATTTGCATGCCAGTGGATTTTTGGGGAATTGGTTAAATCATGGAAAAATAAACTAATATATGTTCTTGCACGTATATGTTGGTGTGAAGATGAATAGAACAAACATCTTTTTGGGTATTGTTAAATTAGATTATCTTGGAAGAGTAAAAATTAGGGGACAGAACAAGGGAAAAACAATTATTTAGAGTTTGGTAATTTTGGTTTTACATCTAATTAATTGCGCTAATACCAATACTAACGTTGCCACTTTTTCCATGTGATTGAAACTTGGGAACAAAAATAAATTGGGAGACAGGCTGCTCTTCCACAAGGAATTGTCCCCTTTGTTTTTGCCAAGGAATACAACGTACACCCTGATATTCTCAGCACGGGGTGAGTTTTATTATATTTATTTTAATTTAATTCCATAATAATATCTGTCTCTTTTTAGTTTAATAATTTATTAAAATTCTCTCTTTTTTCAGATATATAATTTATGTTTTTTGTGGGCTTGCAGTGTAATATTTGGGATGCTAATTGCTTTGCCAATTACTCTGGTGTACTACATTTTGTTGGGGATCAGTAATTAACCCAAGAAGAAGATCAATTAGCCTTTTGTAGTGTTTTGAGAAGCCAAACGACAGACGACCAAAGAGTTAATAGGATGGATGGAGCCAGGAAGGAACACATTATAAAGGAAGAAGAAAGAAACTTGTGTTAATTCCGTAGAAATGAATTGTACTTTAATGCATGTAGGCCACGGATTATTAATGGAAAATCCTTAAATGTCAATCATTTCGGCTCCACCTTGTTACACTTATTAACATAATTTGATGCTAGCACGTAACTTTGCCACTTGTGTAACGAATTTTTTTCAAATCACCTAGTTTATGGATATTACCGTTTCACCTAATCAATGTTCGAACTCGAATTTTTTTTATTAAAACTAGAATAATATTTTTAGTAGTTGATCTAAGTTAGGCTTGGCCATGTTTTTGAAACCTCCAATAACGATTCCGAAAATATGAACTTTGAACCATGAGCTTCCTACAAGATTTCACGTCGGTTCACGGAATTATTGATTCAATTTTATAAAAATAAAGAAATTCCACGGTTTTTTCCCGAAGGAATCAAAATTTGACTCACTTCAATAGTTCTCGGAACATAATCGGAATGTTTTAGAAATGTTGTGTGACGATTTCGTGACTCATGGCCACAGATTAGGTCCTGGGTATCAGAACTACTGGTTCTTGAATCGCCGATTGGGTGGGTCGAACCGAAGCGTGGCCACCCCTTGACTGAGCTAGGTGATTGTTAGTATTAAGTTGGAGCCTGTCAAAATTATTGAGTTTTAACGTGATTGTGTTTTGGGATACTATTTAGAAGGTAGTGCAATTAGGGGCCCTCCATTAGGGGAAGATGGGTGTTTAGTTGATGTAGACCTCAATGGAATATTGGGGGACAAACGGTCACATCAAGAGGTTTCTCCTCCTTTATTCGCCACCTTTTTCTGCGTCCCCCTCCTCCTTTTAGGTTGCACATATCAGATTTTTTCTCGACATCTTTCATTTTCATTCTCCTTATTTTATCATTTTGGTGGTTGCCAAAATCAGCTGGCTTCTGGGGGCTCTGTGTCTTTTGGTGCTTGACCTTTAGCAACACCACCATCATATTCTTTTTTTTTTTCCGAAGTTGTGCCGATCTCGTCAAAACTCTATCTTCTCGTATGATCATTGCAATGGCTAATTACTCCACATTCAAACTAACTGAAGCATACTTGTTGTGGCAGTGGGAATTTTCCAAACAAATTGGGATCAAGCAATCTGCCGTTCCCACTAAAATGTATCTAATCTAATCTAACCAATAAATGTTGTTGATCTTGTCGCATTAGATTAGACCTCACTTTAACGTGGCTAATCATTTTATACTTGCGTCGCGTGAAGTGGCGCAAATAAAATCACTAGTTAAAGTTGTCGTTTGCCATTAACACTCGTGTACTTTGTTAATTAATATTCGCACCACCGCAAAGGGATAGAAAATAATTGATAATTAACAATTAGGTCCAACATCACTCAAACTTGAGTTTTCCGTCAAGTGAATATCAGAATATTAAATATTATCAATCAAAGAACTAATCAGGTACATCTGTTTCGTCATCTCGTTAGGGTAGAGATCATCCATTGTCTAGAATGCGCATTTTAGCTAGGGATGGTAATTAGACTCTTATTTTGAGGATCTACCATGATTTAGACCCGAAGGGTCCAGGATTCGTTGATTTTGACCGGATCTAGACCCTGATCCTGATATTTTAAAAGGATAAGGGCATGGATATGGATCTATAGGATCCTGCCCTGATCATACCCGAATTTTATAAATTAGTATTAAAATAATATATATGTATATTAATTATTAGACATAATACTAAATTCTCAATTTTTTTGGTAGCTAAATATTCTTTACTAAAACGATAGTGCAAAACAGAGCAAGCACAAAAAGAAAGAAATGATACAGGGGCCCGATATTTACATCAGTTACAAACAACCCCAGCCTTGACCAAAACGTTCCCTCAACCTCAAGAGGTGAAGAAGAGGGACCTATAAATTCTTGTAGGCAATCAAGAAATTGAGCAACGATTAATTGTGAATGATCGAGCCATCCGTCCAAAGAATCCACTCTTGAGCATGAAAGAAGACAGAATGTAGGAGAAGCTCATTACCGCACCTCGCCTTATTAAAAATAATACTATACGAAGCAGCCACAAGATAATATTGTATGAAGTAGCCATAGGCCCCATGTAATAGCAGCTAAAATTACGAACCAAATTCTCAATTTTAACTTACCCAACTTCAACTTTTTTTGGATTTGCTTGTTTGGTTTCTTTGTATTGATTTGTTTAATGCATGAAAATATTCCACTGCTATTTAAAAACTATCAAAAGATAATTTAATTTTTTAAAATTAAATATTTAAAAAAAATTGGACCCGCGGGCCGCCCTGATCCTACCCGATTTTTTCGGACCCAGATCCTGCCCAAAACCTTATTTTTAAAGAGGATAAGGGTAAGGATCTGGATCCATCATTTAAAAAGAGGACAAGGATATGGATCCTACTCGGATCCTACCATCCCTAATTTTAGCTTTAATTAGATAGTACGCGGTGTATTATGGTCGGCTAAATTATATTTGTTTTTTTTTGTGGTAATTATATTTGGTTGGAAAACAGCACTACGAATTATGATCAGTCCAGTACATATGTACGTTCATAGAGAGAAAAAAGCTCGAGCGAGTGCTTTTCTTCCCATCACGTTTTTGGAGCAAAAGTTCGATATTAAAATTGTCTATCTATTGAATGTAGTGAAAGGGCATTGCATGATAATGAAATATAATTTTTTTTAAAGAATTACTACAAATTTTTTGAATGAAAAATACACCAAACTGCATGTTCTTTTTCTCGAAAATAGTTTATAATTGTTTGACCTTTTATATTATTGAATCCACTATAAGTAATAAGTCTGTCCATTCTGTTGTTGTTTCCCAAGAGAAAAAAAATAATAATTATGTAGCTTTAAAAGTTCTTATAGAATAAAATTACTTTCATCTATCCAATTCTTTCTTTCCATATAGAAAACACTTGTTCGTTTATAGTTTTGGTATGTGTATTTTAGTGTAAAAATATACCTTGTAAGTACGACGAGATTAATTTGGCCAAACTTGGTCGTTATGGGCTTGCTGATCCTTATTTGAGGTTATTTTGGTGCTCTTTCCCGGGATTTAAGAGATATACGGGTCAACCAGTGGAAGATTCAGCTTATTCTTATTGCAGTATTTTAATAGATTCGTTTCATATGATATCTAATACTATTAGATTGGTAGCTAGCTTGATTAAATCTTCTCGAAATTTTAGCCCGTTAATTTTCGTTTGAAACACTATCATAATTTCCTCTCAATCTTTTTAATACCATACAAGAAAGGAAATGACTGGCGGTCAATGAAGATCCGGTCAAAGGGTTATTCAAAACAGAGATGCCAAAAAATTTGACTCAACTTCAATCCGTCAGCCGGTTTTTTTTTGAATAATTACAAGTTTTTATTGCTAAAGAAAGGGAAAAAAAGAAATAGTTACATATCACCCAAATCCTACTACCGGCTCACTCACTGGAGTAGTCATATGGTACATAACTTATAATTAACCTCGAGTTAACCTACAAATTGAATAGTGGAGAAAAATTCCCGTATCTGATAGATTAGATCAGAGGCATACACAAACAGCGTACTGCTAAACCGACGCCAGCCCACAATCCGTCAGCCGAATATTCTGTCCCTGATGGCCGTATGTTTGGTTTAATTTGATCAGTCCATTAATATTGTGACTTACTGGTCAGCTCTCTTTTTTTTGAACCATATAGTTCTGGACCATTCATCAGATATATTAATAAAAAATATAGCTGATTAGAACATTTAAATGGAATAACCAATTAACTTGTTTATGATAATTTGTAGGTGTTATTACGATACTGAGAATAGCCGGTTGAAATGTCTTTAAAATGGAGAAGACACCACTTACAAAATCGTTCTTATTTATAATATCTAACTGTACTCAGCATAACATTTATTACACTAATTTTGTCTATCCAACTCATATGATATATATAGCAGTTGGTATTGGTATTTTGCTATGTACAAGTTATAAAGTTCAAATCTTGTAATTATAAACCCAAGTTTGAACAATCGTTTATAAAAAAAGTGTTCGATAATTATTGATTATTGGTTATCTTTTAGAGAATATAACTTTCGGTATATTCGTACAATTAGAGAGATAATTAAACAAAAAAGTAGGCACTCGTATTGGGAGAGGCCCAAAAAAATTCCACTTTGGTAGAGGATGGTGGGGAATCCGAATGCGAAGGGACACGCATGTGTACACGAAACAACATAAAAAACAAGCCACTCAGGTCCGGTCTTTATCGCTGCTGTCTCTCCAATTGTGACCCGAGATGAGATCTAGTTCGAATTATCGGATATCAAAATACTCATTAGACTAATTAATATATTTTTATATCGGGTTGAATTGACAAGAATATCGAAATTTTATCTACTTAAATTTAACATAACATATTTATACAGTTCAAAATCGAGAGGGAGGCGGCCCTTGATGTCTCCCACTGGACTGTTTTGGGTCGGCCCTTTAGCAGACAACGCCTTGTGGCTATGTCCCGTTGGTGTTGGGCTTTTCCGCCTTTTTGCCTCTTTCCATTCCAACTTTATCTGCCTCTCTGTACTAAAATTAAAGCGGCTCGCTCGTCCAGGTACTGGGGACATGTATTGGTACTAGTATTACCGGTAAAATACACTTTCATCCAAATTATAGTAGATTTAACAACTGGGTCCCTGAGGTATGGATAAATTCACACTGGGTTCGTGTATTTTAATAAATTTTCATTTGAGTCCTTTTTAACATGAATTGCCTTCTCACTTATATAGTTATATTGTTCTTAATAATGAAACAGTAATCGCCAACCAAAAATTGCTAGATACGGTAACTGATTATATTTTCTTAAAGAGAGATTTGTTTCAAATCTTACGACTCAAAAAGACATCATTGAAATAGTCGTTTCCGAAATAAAAAATTGCAGGGCCTGAATGTGAATATTATAAATAAAAGGGCATCAGTCAAATATTAAATTAGTGTAGAAATGACTATAATAGCCCCTACTAAAACTTTGGTTTGATTTAAATATGTCACACCATGCGTACAAGTTTAATTTTAATTAAGGAGGCGTAGTCTTTGGTCATGTAATTTAACGTATGACTAAATATTTGGCCATTAAAAAGAATTGAAGTAGACATGTATTTTGTGTTTTAGGGAGGCAAGTGGATACTTTTAAGAAAGAAAGGATTCAAATACTAATTTTTTCATACTCTAGGTACTAAATTTATATTTTACCTCAAAATTACTCTACTCCTCTCACCTTTTATTTAAGGGCAAATTACTCTCACATCCCTGATCTTTGGTCACCCTCCCCTTAGGGTCCCTGACTTTTGGAAAATAATTTTTTCGTCCCTAAGTTTTGATGATAATAGACTCTCGGGTCCCTGGAGCCGGAATATTCTTTTTTCTCTGGCAAACTCCCATTTGAAATGACCAAAATACCCCTCTCACTTAAAAAAAAATCTTTCTTCCTTCCAACTTATCTTCTTCCTCGCACCTCAACCAAAACCAAAACCAAAACTTAAAATCAAAACCAATTAACATCCAAGCTTAAGGAGGCAAGCATAAATGAAAAAAACTAAGAACATACAAAATTAATTATCCAAGAATTCAGTTAATCGACCCAGACCAGCCCTAAACATTCAATTTTCCCCAAATTTAAATCCTCCACCGTCGGCCAGGTTCTTTGTCGGTGTGGTTGAAGCTGGACCCACGCAGCGTCGGGTTCGTCGACAACTGCAATGAGTATATCTCCGCATTGGTGAGGTTCGAGGTGGTGGACGACATCCCTTGCGACCGCCGTGAAAAGACGAGCCACGACACACGAGGACGGTGCACAGTGAGGTGGAGCTTCCCATCCTCCTCGGATGGCGAGCTCCTCAACAATCAACAGGCGACGGTGAGCCGCGGTGAGCCATGGCAGAAGACGGCGAACTCCTCAACAACCGACAAGCGACGACGAGCCACGACAGACGAGGATGGCGAGCTCCTGGGTATCGAATCCCGGCACCGGCTTCAAAGTTGGGGCAGAGTTTAGTGATGATGTGGAGGTGGACATCGTCCTAGGATTCAATAAACTGGGTATCGAGTCCCGGCACCGGCGTCAAATCCCGGCACGACGACGCTCTTGATGTTCTTAATTCGTTGATTTTAGGGCCCAGGTTCTTAATTTTATGTCTTCTCCTCCTCGATTCAGTTGTTATGTGTTGCTGCAATCATGGTATGGTGTATGTGCTGCGATTCTATTTGGGTTGAATGTATGTGCTGAGATTTTTGTTTCATTAAAATTAATTAGGGTTCTTCATGATTTGTTATGGGAAGTATTTTTTAAAAGAGGTAGAGTAAAATTTAATAAGAGAGGATATTTTGGTCATTTTAGGTGGGGGTTCACCGGAGAAAAAGGAATATTCCGGCTCCAGGGACCCGAAAGTCTATTATCATCAAAACTTAAGGACGGATAAATTATTTTCCAAAAGTCAGGGACCCTAAGAGGAGAGTAACCAAAGGTCAGGAACGTGAGAGTAATTTGCCCTTTATTTAATCCCGGTGACTTTATCGTATACTGTACCATACAGTAGCTCGGCGGTAGCCAAGGTCGCTGGGTGTTATTATTGATAAAAGTTAGCTTTTTTGCACCCATTGTTATTTTGTACAGCTTTTCTCAATGCTGATCTTATGATCAACTATTTTTTTCTACCTAGAATTATTCAGATCAATTTACAACTATTTTATTTTTATCAATCTCGAATTTGAACTACTGAAATTATGATAGTGTTAAAAAATTGTTGAAATAAATTTATCACTTTTGAAAGTACTACTTGATTTAAAATGGGAGTGGTAGGTACTATGAGTATGGAGATACTTGAGAATAGAAACAAAAATTTCGTATGATTTTTATTTTTATTTTGCCTGGGTGCTCAGGAATTATTACATCCAAAGGCGAAAGAATCTTATAAGATAATGTGGACAAGTCCCTAGTTTATTTGTACGAATTTCCGACAATTACTTGTGTGTACTTTTGAATAATAGTTTATTTTGTTGACGGAATATTTTTGGTTGGCTAGATTCTTCGTACGTAATAACGGTGTGGCAGGAAAAATAGTTCGTGGTTTTCTTTTCTTTTTTCGCGTAAAATAAAATGAGGTTCCACCTTAGTTGACACAATTTATTATTTGAATTTTGATGAACTAATAATACGTGACGTCAGTTTGTCCATAATCAACTATTGTCTTAATGATATTTTTCTATCATCTTCGTAAATTACTCTTTTTTTCACTCATTGTCTCCATAAAATATGGTTAGTAGATTATAGATTAATTACGGTATGCTACAAATAGATGTCATGACATTATCATACAAATTATCCATTACTGAAAAGTTTCTTAATTGTAATAATATTTGTAACAGAAATATTTTTAACCCTTTTTGAAATAACGTTTTTCCTTTAGTTAATATACTTGAAAGAACATAGGCAGGAATTTGCATCTCTATTTTTTATAAGAATATTTTATCGATCAATTTAGTATTTACAACTTATCTTGTAAAATTCACCTATACGAGGTTGTAAACGTCAGCCTCATCAAAATTCTGATACGATAAAATTTATTAAAAAAACCGTACTATAAAAAAATTACTCTAGATAACATGTAGGAACTTGCATCTTCCCGGTACCTTAATATGGGCTTCGCGCCACTTGCATCTCTATCTTGACAAACGTTACAAGTCTTAGGGTATTTTAGTATTTTACCTTATTTTCTAACAACCTCTATAAGACAATGATGATTTTCTTATTTTACCAGTTGTGGGTTGTGCTAATTAACGACCATTCTTTTTTGTTTATAAATTTTTTTGTACGCCTGTTCTTGTATTTACTGATAACACATTTAATCTTAGTTTTTGATTTCTTTTCCATTCAATATACAACATATCTTCGGAAAAAAATTGAGCTAAATTTAAAATGGTGTGTTCTCACATGAGTTTACAATTTCTATTGAGTTATCTTTTCTAGAATGTAAGCTTGATTGGTTTCCGTTAACATATACATATCTAACAGAAAATTTTAAGATCATGATAAAATTTTCACACTTATAAAAAAGACTGCCATATAACCCATGAAACAAAGTTTATGAGACAAAGTTTGTACGAGTTTTGATCACATTTACGTGCGATATATGAGCAACAATGAACCATAAAATTAATTTACTTTGATACCTTATTATAATCTGCATATTTAACCAAAAAATAAGGTAAATTTTACGCTTATAAATTATAAGCAATTCAATCAAAATGGTTACCTCGAGACTTGGATCGAAAATAATGATTGATTATGATGATACAGCAGGCCCAGTCCAACATTAGCATTTTAGAACTCATGGGCCAACGGTAGAGGCCGCTAAGAGATATGCCCATAAGCTGTTGATAGGCCATTTCAAGACAAATGGGTTCACTCCTTGATGGGCTTGTAAATTGTTACGGATGTTGGGCGAATAATGGGTCGATACTATCTTTGAAATCTCTTGTGCCTTTTATTGGGACCCTGGGAAGTCTGAGAGCATAATTTCCCACAAACCAATTTTTTTTATAGTACCTGATATTCAGATACGTACCGTACCGAGTTAACTAATTTAAATTTGAGTAAGATATGACTTTTGAGAAGTGATAAAGTTCACTCAACAAATTTAACAATGCTGCATTTTGAATGTTCCCATAGATACACTGGATCCGAAAGACGACCAGATAATCAATATGGCAATTTAGTCAATCAAGAATTTTTAAAATTGAATTAAGGTCGTCCCCATAATGAGATTTTCATACGAATTGTTTATGCTTATGTTTTGTTTCATATTTTATTTATCAGTAAAATTTGTTAATCTTCAAGATTAGAACTCTATCACGCAATAAAAAAAGGAATCTTTTTATAATAATTATCTCAAAAGAATTGTGTCACTGTTGTGGAAAAGAGGTACAAGAATGCTAAGACATTTCGAGACGGATCTGGAATGAACGTGCCAAGGTCGGCCTAATATAAATGAGAAAAAAAGTTATAGACTAGGGCTAAGCTATGGAAACGATAAAGAGTAAAGAGCAATAGGTTTGTTTGCTGTGTTGGTGATCCTTTGCTCCTTTACCCGAGTCTTCCTCATATAGAGCATCGTGACCTAACCCCGGCCTCAAAATAGGAAGAATTTGCATTAGGCCGTTTTCAATTTAACCCGGCTTAGAATAGGAAAATCTAAACTGACTTTCCAAAAAAAAGAGAACCGACCTCTAAAAGGAACGTTAATGCCGTGTCACGCAAGCAATCCCGGCTCCAAATAAGAACATACCAAATCTTGGACCGAATATTATAGGATCCGGCTTGACATATGAAAATATCGTCTCAGCCAAGTTTAGGTTAAGCGCGTGCGAATTCGTCAAGGCGATATCGCTAGCTTCCGCTCTTCCTTAAAGTGATCCAGCCTAATTCACAATGAGAAAAAATTATTTTCATCCCAGTCAGCCCAACACATGCGTCCAGCCTGCTTGCAATAAAAATAAGCCAACTCGTCAAGGCAAGTGTGTGGACCGGTCGCATGAAGAAAAAAGCAAAGGCATCAGACCAATCGCACAAGGAAGAAATCAAGGGCGTTGGATGGGCCTATAAGGAAAAAAGAGAGGCCGCCTCAAAGAATCATCCGGTTTGTCCCCCCCTTTGAAAAAAGGAAGCATTCTGTATGTCTGGTCCCTTTTGGAAAAAAAGGAAGCATCCGGTCCGTCCGGTCCCCTTTGGGAAAAAAGAAGTATTCGGTCCATCTGGTCTCCTTTGGAAAAAAGGGAAGCATTCAGTTTGTTCGGTCCCCTTTGAAAAAAAAAGCATTCAATCCGTCCGGTCCCCTTTGGAAAAAAGGGAGGTAGGCGGATCGGTCTCCTTAGAAAAAAGGGGGGTAGGCGGACCGGTCTTACAATAGAATTTAGACCCTCTTATGCTCCAAATCTGAAGAAGTCATAAATTAAAAAATTGTAGGTCTTTTTCTTGACTTTACATAGTCACAAAAATCAGCTCAATCCAATGCTCAAGCCGAAAGATGTGGCTGATTTACCAAAGTCTGATAGAACTCATCGAGCAAATCAACACCGAAAATTGGCACTCTGTTTAGAACCACTTCAAATCCGAATTGGATAATGCTCTTCAAAAGAAAGTTACAGATATAGGTCTTATCTATCTAAGACTGCAAGAATCTCCTCATTCCAACCTACAAGTCCAAAGTGACAGCCAATTTAACAAGGATGGATATTGTCGTCCAAGGATGACAAGCCGAAATGGACCGAGGACAACATGCCAAGGTGGTCTACCGTCACGGGTCTCAACCAAGGAAAGATCATTGTCAGTCTTAACCAATGGAAGACCATCATCGATCTCAAGCAAAGGGAGACCAATGGTAGTTTCTACCCAACTCAAGATCACACCGGTCACTTCGAGACCACACAGTCCTCTTGAAGATTGACCGTCCTCTTGGAGACCAAAGCGTCCTCTTGGAGATCAAACGTCCTTTTGGATGCCAACCGTCCTCTTGGCACTCAAGACTTACCGACAAAACTGAACAAAGATCAATCACGTCTTAACGCCCGCCAAAGGTCAAGTCTATCTCAACCCAACTAACGACCGAATCCATCCCAATGCCAAGCGAAGACCGGGTCCATCCATCCGGTTCCCTTTGGAAAAAAGGAAGCATTCGATCCGTTCGGACTCCTTCGGAAAAAAGGAAGCGTTCGGTCCGTCCGGTCCCCTTTGAAAAAAGGAAAGTATTCGGTCTATTCGGTCGCCTTTGGAAAAAAGGAAAGCATTCGGTCCGTCCAGTCCCCTTCAGAAAAAAGGGAGGTAGGCAGAATGGTCTCCTTAGAAAAAGGGAAGGGGGTGGTTGGGGTAGGTGGACCGATCTTACAATTGCATTTAGACCCTCTTATACTTCGAATCTAAAGAAGTCATAAATAATAAAATTGATGGTCTTGTCTTATCTTTCCATAACCGAAGGAATCAGCTCAATCCGATACTCGAGCCAAAAGATATGGCTAATCTACTAAAGTCTAACATAACTCATCGAGCAAACCAATATCGAAACTTGGCATTCTGTTTGAACCCACTTCTAATCTGAATCGGACAATACTTTTCAAAAGAAAGTTGTAGATACATGTCTTATCTATCCAAAGCTGCAAGAATCTCCTCATTCCGACTTGCGAGTCCAATGTACGGCCAATTTACCAAGGATGACAAGCCGAAGTAGACCGAGGAAAATATACCAAGGTGATCTACCGTCACCGGTCTCAACCAAGGGAAGATCATCGTCGGTCTCAACCGATGGAAGATCGTCATCAGTTTTGACCGAGGGGAAACCATCGGTGGTTTCTACCAAACTCAAGATCACACCGTCCTCTTGAAGATCGACCGTCCTCTTGAAGACCGACCTTCCTCTTGGATACCAACTGTCCTCTTGGCACTCAAGACTTGTCGAAAAAACAAACCAAATATCGATCACGTCTTAACGCCCACCAAATGTCAAGTCTATCTCAACGCAAACCAACAACTGGGTTCGCCCCAATGCCAAGCGAAGATCGGGTCCATTTAGAAAAGAGATCGGAGACGGTATTGCCACACCGAGAAATTCGAGATGTGTTGACGATACTGAGATTATTTTGTATCTCAACAGTCACAACGTATTGAAATCCCTTTACAAATTACCAAGATTTTTAAATACGCAGTCTGACCGACAGTCTGACAGGTCGGACCATGATTTGATAAGAAAGACGTATCAGGTTTGCTTGTTAAAATGCTAACCTTACGAACCGCCCAAAATTTGGTCAGGGTGGTTCGTACAAAAAACTGACCCTGAAATTTTGGGTTCCTAAGGTTAGATAAAAAAAATTGGAACTTGGTTGGAAATGGGGATTCATTTTCCTCTCTCTCACCGAAAATTGACCAAAAAATTTGGAAAAATTACGCTCAGGTTCCTGTAGTTTGGCGTCCCTCCCTTTGGAGTCCCTGCATTTTTTAAATCATTCCTAACGTCCCCAAAGTTTAGTTTTATCAACTCTCAGGTCCCTGACGGCTTTTTTTTCATTTTTTGTCATGAAAATGACCAAAATACCCTTAAGCAAAAAATAAAAAATTCACATTCTCCGACCTTTGAACAAAAATACCAAACTTCATACACAAACTCAAAAATAAGATTAAACTAGCCAAAATCAAGAACATAACTAAGAACATTAACAAAAAAAATTCAGATCAAAATTAAGAATCCACAAATTCCCTAGAACAACTAACAAAAAAAAAACTCAGATCTCCTTCACAACCAGAACTCGACGACTTTACGACGCCGTCGTGAAGGCCGGCGGCCACCAATCCATAAACCCCGAACTCCACGACTGCCCTACCATCGTCGCTCTCCTTCACAACCAGACCACCGACGGCGAGGAGAAGGAGAATGACAAAGAAATCGTCGTGTACGAGGACAAAGGGATCATCCTTTCTCAGGCGGCGATGGCGGCGGGTTGGAGTTCAGATTTAGAATCTGAATCGGTTAACCCTAAGGTATACAGGCGGGCGAGGTCGGAGAAGCGAATGGAAGGAGGAGGGAGATCCGTATCGGTTAACCCTAAGTCTCAGGAGAAGCTAAGCAACGAGGAGTTCCAGCTCGCGGTAGACGATTTCATCGCCAAGCATTGCAAGCTCAGCCGCGAGGAATCGTTCACGATGCTCGTGGTTAAAACGACGACGGATCTCAAATCCTCGGCGATCGAGTCCGTCGGGTGTTGATCGATTCTTTAGTTTTATATTTTATTTTAGGTTAATTGGAAAGTGGAAACACAATGTTGTTAGTGTTTGGTTAGCTTTATTTAGATCTGAGTTTTTTTTGTTAGTTAATGTTCTTGATTTTGGTTAGTTTGATCTTATTTTTGGGTTGGTTTTTGGTGATTGGTATTTTTTTCAAGGTTGAAGAAGGTGAATTATTTATTTTTTGGTTAAGAGTATTTTGGTCTTTTCAATGACCAAAAATGAAAAAAGTGTCGTCAGGGATCCGAGAGTCTCTAAAACCAAACTTTAGAGACGTCAAGAACGATTTCGGAAATACAGGGACCCTAGAGGGAGGGACGCCAAACTACAGGGACCTGAGCATAATTTTCCCAAAAAATTTCCCCTCTTTCGCGACTTTCTCTTTCTCGTCGACGGGATAGATTTTTCTGTCCCCGACTCCGGCGCCCAGCCGCCGACGCTCAGGTAGCTCTCTCTGTCTCTGTCTCTCTGTTTGGGCCCATCGCCAAACTTGGAGTCCCGGGACTTGGCGATGTCGATGAGTAGTGGACAAGGCAGGCCGCCTGAGACATCAGAGTCCTTGAACTTGGTGATGTCGACGAGGATCTTGGCGGCAGGGTGGACCACGTCGAGGAGCTTCACGATAGTGGCGCCATCGTTGGAGATAGTGACGGCCTTCCTACTGGTCACCTACTCCCGCCATCTCATCCTCCTCATCTGCTGGTTCTACCGGTGGTGGCGTCGGTGTTGGCACTGCAGGTTCCAGCTGTCGTCCTACTCTACCATGTTCTTCACTCTAGACTCGCCTCCCCTCTCGTTCGACAATTCCTCCCTCGACGAGACTGCTGACTTCCACGTGTACTCCCCTACGGGCTCGATGACTCTGTCATCAAGACGAGCCCTCTCTCCCTCTACAATATGTCATTGAACGACGCCGTTCTACGAAGCGCTATGTGCTTGCTGGAGTTCGATGAGAATGACTACGTGAGGACTCTCCCGACCCGCTCCCACCCCTTCCAAGTGGGCTGCATTGACATTTAGCTCTGATCCCACGCCAACTATTCTCTCTACCGCGCCAGAATATTCCTCTCCTTTCGTCCATATCATGTCCATCACGATTCGTCAATCCTTCGACGATGTCATTCTCGTTTTCCTCCTCGACCAGGCCAACAATATCACAATTTAACTGAAAGGGTATTTTTGACATTTCCACGGTGTGACACAAAACTACTAAAAAAAGATTTTTTTTATTAGAGATGAATATGTTTAAGTTGGTTCATCTTTTCATCCCTCTTAAAAACACAAATCACCCTCGACTCTCTTACTTTTTATTATACTATAATAATAGTAGATTATTGACAGCAAATGTTATTTTAATTTTTTATACCATATAATACGTAGATTTACTAAATTAACTAATCTAAATTCTAATCGATTGAGACTTTTTGAAAGGTGGCAAAGCCTCCCAATAAATATTTATAAATGATTATTGATTTAAATATAGAATAACATACTCACCAATTGATTTAAATGTTAATTGGTTAAAGTAATTTTACTTTAACTAACATATCTCTGCTCTGAATCATTGAAAATAAAATAGTGTTAAATCTTTGTCAACAAATTTTACCACATTTAAAAGATATATTCTGACTCGAATTTTATTAGTCGGTACAATGTGGACGGATAGTAGGTGTTATTTAAAAAAATAGCACTTTTTTGGGTAGAAAAATAATAGTACATTACATACGAATTTTATCACATTTGAAAGATATTTTTTGACTCGAACTTTATTAGTCGATACAATGTGGACGGATAACAGGTGTTATTTAAAAAAATAGCACTTTTTTGGGTAGAAAAATAATAGCACATTACATACAGAGATGAGAGCTCTTTCTCCTTGGCAGACCAAATCAGAACTTTGAAAAATCAAAAATCACGATCGTCATCTTCCTCGAGTACTAAACTAAGGAAATACTTATTCGATACGCACATTGACTCTAAAAACCAAAGGGGTAGGCGCGGCAGAAGAAATTAGAAAATTAATAACTTAAGACCCAACACGGAAAGTGAAGGAAGGAAACAAATAAAACAATTCCACATCTTAGGAAGGAAGGAGAGAGAGAGAGAGAGCCCTCGTCGAACAATCGGATCCCGCTGTTCCCAATCGGTGCCGTCAGATCTGATCGTTGTGTCCGTCGGATGATAGGGAGAAGGGAATAAGAAAACGATGAAATGATTAACATTGCTCAATGACATTAAGGAGAAGGTCGGTTTAATCCAATCCCCGCCGTCGGGCGCTTCGGCCTCCTCCTCTTCTGCTCCGACCAACAGTACAATGATTTAACTAAAAAATAAGAATAATTTGGACATTTTCATGTGACACAACAGACTACTCGAAAAAGATGTGGTTTTTTTATTATAGTAGGATATGTTACAGAGAAATTGTGTTCATGTGTAATATTATGTTCATGCACTCAGATCTCTTTTTCCTCACTCATGTACTGCAATACTCTCGTGACCACCCGTGTCTCCAAAAGCCATGATTGAATTTCTTTTATATGTATGGTAGTCGGAAAATCATTAAATCAATCCTACATTTTTAGAAAGGTGACAAAATAAAATTTAACCAGTATTTAACAATATTGTGTAATTATTTGCAACCTATTGATTAAAATTAATCTAAATAGCTAATGGTAAGTTATCAATAAACTTTGGCTTTGCCTCGCAGAATACCTTTTTAAAGCATAATTGGAGTGGCTCCTATTATATCGATTTTTCGTAGGACTATTATTATCTAATTTGGGAAAGCTAACCAAAAACATCATTTTCGTACAATTATTGATTGTTTTGTTTGGACTACTTTAGAAAATGGGGTCAGTGACTCCTTAGGTGGTACAAAGGGCGGGAGCGACTCTTGTCGTTTTTGCTCTAAACGACAACTAAATCTGAGTCATTGGGTACGTGCTACGTGGTTTTTTTTTTGGGAAAAAAAATACAATAGTTATTTTAATTAATGTAAAGGGCGTAGGTAGACCCCGCCCGCCCGGCCGACACACCACATGGCGATAATATCATTGGCACGCGTGATTCCAAAATATTCTGACGATCCGCCATTTTAATATCCAGAATAATTTAAATGGAATGGTCAAAATTTTATTTTAATTTGATCGAGAGATTTTGAGTTGGGATATTTTAAGAATGATAATGTTAAATAATTTTTGAGAGAATTTTGTCACGTTTGAAAAGGTCTAACAATTTAAATATAGATTAGTCGAGAAAGTAAGTAAGTGTATAACACATATTATAAACAAATAATCTTCTCCGGAATCTCGCGCAAAAACAATTTCTCAGGATGCAGTGCAAGATTTGGTTGAAAAAATATAGGTGATCACTTATTAATTTTTCTTCTTCTTCTAACCGGACTATAGTTAATTGAATATAGCAACAACATAATATTATTGAATCATATTTAGAAAGAGTTGTCTAATATCTTAACCAAGAATTATAAAATATTACAAATTTTCACTTGAACTATTAGTTCGGCTCAATGGCAAGAGATTGGAAGAACTTTACTATATTTTAAATTTTTATCCGGTTCAAATCTAGATTAACTGATCCAATGATACTAAATAGAATAAAATAAAAACTAAGCACCAGTGTGTCTCATCTAAAATTTTACATATCAAATTTTTACACTTATATACGAATTTACAAAACTCGCGACTAACGATTTAATAATAATCTAAATTGTATTCTACATACAACGAAAAACTCCATTAGATGACAGCTTATTTCATGTGTTTTTTTCAATACTAGAGCTGAAGCGGAAATTTGCATCTTTTCCGCGGGACAAATATAAACTACAAATATCATAATTACCCTATAATTTATTTGCATTAAAAGGTTAGTAAAATATTGCCAAAAACACTGTTAAACTTTACACATTCGTTCTGATGATTTCAAGTGTACAATAGAAATATCAGTAAATATGCAATTTTGCTTTTATAATTTATTATTTTCTTCACGAGAGTTTTAAATTAATCGCCTCGAACTCATAAATCCAATATTTAATACTCCAAGCGTCTTTGTCGCTGCATGATCTTTGCCGACCAATCACTGGTGTCTGGATGGTACGGTGGGTGATTAAGAAAAAAGGAAATCTTAGGTCCAAATATCTCCAATATAATCTTTTCTATTTACTGACAAATAATTAGATTAATTGATAAATAAATTATTTTATTTTAGTTAAAAAATTTTGTATCAATAAATATTTAGACCAACTAGTGACAATGGTCTAGCTTAACCAATATATCTCAAGTTCATTCACTTGAGAGCGCATTAGTTTTAGATACTTGTTGTAAAGGATTTGCACATTTTAAAGTTCTCACCTGACTCGAACGTAAATCAGTCGGTAAAATAGTATCAAAATACAAGGTGGTCTAAAGAAAAAAAATTGAGTGATCTCGATTTCAAACTATTAAAGATGCAGATTTAAATTTTTTTTCTCCAATTTAAAATAGTAACCTTAAGAAAAACACATTCAAAGAGCCGATCAAGAAAAAAAGAAAAGGATAGTGGGAGCTTTAAATGTTAATATTTTTGACGATGTTGCTGATAGTTCAACTTTTTAAAAAGTAAAATAAAAAATAAAAATAAAAAATGAAAAAGAATTATAAATTACAACAAATAATCAATGGTACTAGCATTTTCACATCGCAAAATCATTTTCCTGTAGACATGAGACAAATTCATTCATCAATTCACCGGATTATACGTCATCATCAACTAAACCTACTCGGTTGTCATACGTCCGCACGTAGATTTAAAAATAATTGTGTTTCAAGTATAGTTGGTTGGGCAGTTACCTTGGACGTACTCTGAAAGGATAATTTTAAACCACGTGGTTTTAAAGCGAGAAACACGCAAATAATAAAGTACACTTTTGCCTTTCTTTTTTTTAAGATGTGGGTATTGATAGTTAGTACTATTGGGCCCTCTTCAAGAGTAACTTTTCTTATAAAAAAATTTTCTCCCTAAAGATTTGAACCCAATTTTTCTTTTATGTGATTCCAAATCTCTTATTAGTTAAATCAAATATCTACTTTTTGATGTTATATTTTTTGGTAGAAATGGAGAGTCAAACCTCTGTATATAAATATGAAAAAATAATTACATCATAAATAAATATCTCTATTTTATCATTGTGATGACTATTACTTGACATGGAATCCCCTCTTACGAGGTTGCGACCGTCGACCTCAGTAAAACTCTTTCGCTATAAAACCTAGTGAAAGAACCTACAGGGAGGGAAAAAGTACCTCAGCAAGGTAGAAACCCGCTTTGACGTTGATATGCCCAAACTTAATTCCGCACCGTTTGTATAACATCGAGGGAGACTAACTCTTCGTAAGTCATCAACATACATATCAATACAAGAAGCTAACTGTGCATTAAATAAAATGTAGTCGTTTGAAATTTCCATAGCATGCTTCGAGAGCGCTTGTGCCACTCGGTTGCCCTCACGCTAGGTATGTTAGATGTCGATCTCACAATCCCTCGCGAGTAGCTCTCTAGCCTAAAGGTCAGGGTCGCCAAAGGATGATCTCGACCAGCATCACGTCCCACACAGAGGATACTTAATGACGAACCCACCTCCACATGAACTCTTCGGAATCCCCTCTCACAAGTCAGCTCAATGCCGAGGATAAGCACCCAGAGCTCCGTAGCCAAAGAGGTACACAACTCCCGATGCCTTCGGTAAAGTTGTACACCCCAAATCCACCCAAAATAGTAGACAATGCCTAAAACAGCATCGGGCCCCAGATTACCCATCAAAATTTCACGTGTTGAGCTCTTTTATGTTATATTTAGGGGTGAGCATCAGGTATATACCGATCCCGAATACCGAATACTAAAAATACCGAATTACGAAAAAAACTCATACTGATTCCGAACCGAAATTATTTCGGTATCTACCGAATACCGAATTAAAATTTCTGTATTATACCAAAAATACCAAAATTTGAAAAAAAATTTAAAAGAAACCCTGATTCCTAAATCAAAACCGCTTCAACCTCACCCCTTTTTTCCTTGAGAGCAACACCGACGTTATTAAGTTCTTATGCCTCTACATCATCCCAAAATTCACAATCTAATTAGATAGAAATTAGCACTCATCAACTGAAACAAATTCATAACATTGACATGCATCAACTGAAAACTTAAATTAGTCACAAACTCACAATCTATTGTAAAACTCCCAAAATACAAAATCCTAAAAAAATACTAATTAGAACAAGTCAGAGAAAGGAGAGGAGAGGAGAGGAGCCTGGTGGAAGAGGGCGGCTATGATGGTCTCCGGTTGCTGTCTCGTGATGGTGGCTTGCCGGAGTGGGCAAGTGTGTTGGGTGGGTTGGGGGGGAGGGAGGGGAAAGGGGGGAAGGAGAAGGGGAGAGAGATAAAGGAGGGGGGACGTTCTCTGTAAGTGAGGGAGTGGTTTTTTTTCCTTACACATATAGATTGTTAAACTTACACTTTAGTACTTCAAAATTTTTGGTATTACCGAAATAATACAAGTATATAACGAATATCAAATTTACTGAAATTTTCAAAAAAATTTTGCCAAATTAAATCCCGATTACCGAATTCCCGATCTCGAACTCCCGAATACGGAAAAAAATAAATACCGAATAACATTTGCACACCCTTAGTTGTGTTATGATGCTGAAGGAACAGAAATGAGATGTACGGCCGAAAGAATCGGTGAAATAAACCAACGGCCGAGGCACCTCGCAAGTATCCTTATGAATATTCATTCAATTTCCATCGACAAAAAATGAATATTCACCAATGAACAACGCTTTAGCCATCTATAAAAAGTCCCCAAACACATCCCAAACTCTCATATATCACATAGGCAAGCGTGTAAGAGAGAGAGAGAGAGAGAGAGAGGCGTAGTCCGTAGATGCAGCAAAAGGGGAGAGAACAAACCCGCAGAGGCAGGACCTTCTCTAGATCCCGCATTGCCGTTGAGGGTTGTTAAAATACTTGATTATTATTCCCTAAACAAAAAACCTTCTTTTTACTTCTTCCCTTCCCTACCTATTGTAATTCTCTTCCCTGATTCCCCTGTTTCTCAAGCCATGGACGCTTACGGTACGCCTCCTCGTTGTTTACCCTACGTTGTTGTCGTTTTTTTCGTAAATGTGTTGGGATTGTTTATAAACATAAAAAAATTATTCATTATCTTAAGGCCGCACACGAAGATTTTAATATGTCATCACAACAATTTGATTCAGTGACAATTGTTGTCCTCACACGATTCCATTGTTATGTCACAAATGTTAAATCCCGTGCATACTTTAGCATGATAAATCTCTTGTGATAATTCACCTAATAATTGTTTAGAATTTTGAGTTGGATACGAAAATTTGTCACTGGTATGATGCTTTATTATGGATTTGCGCTTGACCACTCTATGATCACTCGTTACCTGCTCACATTAACAGAGTATTAAAAAATATATATGCCCAATTCATTTGTTTATGTATATATATATTAACGAACGTGTTGTGATCGTTACGTTGATTATTTTAGTCTGACATTAAAAAAATGCATACGCAACGTTGGAGAGAACATATTCTCCAATTGTTTGGGTGTATATTAACAAGTGAGAAGGCTGCTGCGTCGTTTTTGGTCAGTGGAAGAGCGAGAGGTGCAGAAGAACTACTGGATGGAGCACTCTGTTGATCTGACTGTGGAGGCCATGATGCTCGACTCCAAGGCCGCTGATCTCGACAAGGAGGAGCGCCCCGAGGTGCATTTCGCGTGTTTTTGCACTCGCATTGCGTGTATACGTGGCTCGAACTTGGATTACTCGAGTCAGTTGAGTTGTTTGACAATTGTCTTTGTTGTTTTGTATCTTGTGTAGGTGCTCTCTATGCTCCCGGATTACAATGGGAAAACTGTTCTGGAGCTCGGAGCCGGTATCGGTCGATTCACCGGGGAATTGGCCCAGAAAGCTGGCCAAGTTGTGGCCTTGGACTTCATTGATAGTGTGATAAAGAAGGTGGAGTGGAGTGGAGTGGAGTTCATCCCATTTGGAAAAGATCAAACTTTGGCATTTCTGTTTGGTTCATTTCATATTTTTTGTTGCAGAATGAGAGCATTAACAAGCACCACAAGAATGTCAAGTTCATGTGCGCTGATGTGACATCTCCGGATCTGAAGTTTTCGCAGGAATCAATCGATTTGATCTTCTCGAACTGGCTTCTTATGTATCTCTCGGATCAGGAGGTGAAGCATGTCTCTGATTTGCTATATTCAATTCTTAATATTGCTGCTCTATTGATTTTCTCGTAAACTGGTTTATGCCTCAGCTAATCGTCTGTTTGTTGTGTGTCTCGTTTTCATCTTTCTTATGGCATTCTCGCGGTTTGTTTTCCCGATTAGAGCCTGTGTCAAGTTGCAGTCGGTGACGGCCGATCTTATATCTCTGGTGTTCCATCTCATTATTGAAGTTGGTGACTGTTTTATTCTGGCATGTCTGATAGAAGAATTTTCCTCTCGTTGACTTGAATATAGGTGGAACAACTGGCTGAGAGAATGGTCAAGTGGTTGAAGGTTGGTGGATGTATTTTCTTTAGGGAGTCTTGCTTCCATCAATCTGGGGATTCGAAGCGAAAACACAACCCAACTCATTATCGAGAGCCCCGGTTTTATACCAAGGTATGGCTTTATTTGTTCTTTAAGTGTGCCAAGTGATCCCTTCTAAAGATTCTTAATAGCCATGGCATATTGTTCGATGGTCGGTTCTTGTCATATCTTGCAGATATAATTAAAATTTGTTCGTCGAGTTATAAGTTTTGTATGAGCAGAACATATATATGTTAGAGACTTCTCTATCCATGGGGCTGATTATTTTGATTTGGTTACAGGTGTTTAAAGAATGCCAAATGCGTGATGAATCCGGAAACTTGTATGAACTCTCTCTTATTGGCTGCAAATGTATCGGTGCTTATGTGCGAAACAAGAAGAACCAGAATCAGGCAAGCCGAGAAGTGTATACATGGTGGTTATCTCTCATGGCTCTTATTTTGAAAAATCTCTGACAAGTTATGAGCTTGGACTTGTTGCTGCAGATTTGCTGGATCTGGCAGAAAGTCATTTCACAGGAAGACAAGGGGTTTCAGCGGTTCTTGGATAATGTGCAGTATAAGTCCAGTGGGATATTGCGGTATGAACGTGTCTTCGGACAAGGTTTTGTGAGCACCGGAGGGATCGGTAAGCCACTCGTCTGCACTTGGTTTTATAGGAAACTCTCATGCATTGTAGCTCAACTGTTTGTCCTCTTAAGCATATTTTAACTTCTGATCAGAAACAACGAAAGAATTCGTGGCAAAGCTAGATCTGAAGGCTGGCCAGAAAGTTTTAGATGTTGGCTGCGGTATCGGAGGAGGCGATTTCTACATGGCAGAGAACTTTGATGTAGAGGTTGTTGGCATTGACCTGTCAGTAAATATGGTCTCATTTGCTATCGAGCGCGCCGTTGGGCTCAAGTGCTCAGTTGAGTTTGAAGTTGCTGATTGCACCACGAAGACATATCCTGACAACACTTTTGATGTCATCTACAGTCGTGACACGATTCTGCACATTCAAGTAAGGGTCTATGCTTAATTGATGTCCGAGTAACCTGCTGGTTGTAGCCGCGAACTTACTTTAGTCTTCTATTCATTATACTAACACTGCCTTGTCTATGTTCAGGACAAACCTGCACTGTTTAGGTCCTTCTTCAAGTGGTTGAAACCCGGAGGAAAAGTTCTCATCAGTGACTATTGTAAGAGCGCTGGAACTCCGTCATCAGAATTTTCAGAATATATCAAGCAGAGAGGATATGATCTGCATGACGTGAAAGCATACGGCCAGGTACGTACATTCACGAGAACTACTTCCATTTCGGACTTCCCAGCTGCAATTTCCGCTTATGTCGATTCCCAGTTGCTGAATCAGTTAGAATTTGTAATGGACCACAGATGCTTATAGATGCTGGCTTTCAAGATGTCATCGCCGAAGATCGAACTGACCAGGTATTTCGCACTCACTCAATCATGTCTGTATGTAACGGTCTTTCAGGAATCCTAACCCGACTCGTTCGTCAATACGCTGCAGTTCAATCAAGTTCTGCAGCGAGAGCTAAGCGCCATAGAGAAAGACAAGGAAGAGTTCATTCAGGACTTCTCCGAAGTGCGTTCAGTGATCATCCTTGCTCTTTTCTGACTTCTCTTCGAGTTCGCATTCGGTTGTCTAACTTTTCCTTGGTTAACATTGTTATTAGGAGGACTACAATGACATAGTTGATGGATGGAAAGCTAAACAGGTCAGGAGCTCGTCCGGCGAGCAGCGCTGGGGCTTGTTCATCGCCACCAAGAAGTGATCCGGTCTTCGTTCGAGCCGGTCTCGGTGTTACCCGATCTAAATAATAAGAGACTCGAACAATTATCCATCTACTTCATCTTGGTGATTGTTTTACACCAGTCAGTATCTGTGTCTGAACTAAATTGTTGTAGCTTTTCCGAACTTTCGAACGTCAGTGACGTCGTTTCTCATTGCAATAAAAAAGATCGAGCTTGCGAATTTACTTTCAAGAATTTGATTGTTGCTTCAGCCTTTTTCCATATCAAAAGGAGATCACAGTCCAACTACTTCTTGTTTACCCCCATAATTGTGATCACATTGCAATTTCTTTTCGGATCTTGTACACATTTTCGGGTGTCCGACAAAAATGAGTGCATCGGCCTCGAACCCGGCCGGACCAATGATTGGTTCTTCTCCGGAAGTCGTTGCAGCACATGTACAGTCCCACATTCCAAGCTCACCTCACATGTCCATGTGCTGTCTGAGAGAGGAGAGTCTTTGACTTATTACAAGGCTCCCTATATTAAGACACCAATGGAGAATAACTAACTAACCAGGCCTTCCTTATTCCTTTGGCTTGGAACAACTAAAACACCTAAACATGGCTAATCACCCATCTCTTTTCGTCTTTTCGAGCTTACTCTTGTTGCTGTCACTTGCTCTTGCTTATCCACAGTGCCATGACGATGAAGCTTCTGCGTTGTTGCAGTTCAAGCAGAGCTTAACAATCGACATGTGTGCTTTTCCGTTTGATTATCCGAAGCTGGAGTCGTGGAAAATGCTGCTGGGAGGTCATCGAAGCAACTGCTGTTCGTGGGATGGCGTGGAATGTGATGGCGCCACGGGTCACGTGATCAACCTCGACCTTAGCAGCAGTTGCTTGTATGGTTCTCTGATCAGCTTCAACACTACTCTTCCCAAACTCGCAAAACTCGAGTATCTCAACCTTGCCAACAACAATTTCAGCCGCTCCTCCTCGATGCCTTCCATGTCCGGACTTTTTTCGCAGCTTGCATATCTCAACCTTTCCTACTCTGCACTATCCGGGTTCGTTCCTCCAAGCATCTCCCACCTCTCCAAGTTGTCTGTTCTAGATCTAGACTATAATGACGGGCTGATACTCGAAGGTCACGCATTCGAAGCCTTAGTTGAAAACTTAACCAGGTTAGAACACCTTCATCTGAGTTATGTAGATATTTCCTCCACTATACCTAAGATGATGGTAAACTTATCTTCCCTGAGTTCTCTTTCCCTTCCGGGTTGCGGACTTCGTGGCCAATTCCCCGATGCAGTGTTCAACTTGGACAATCTGCAAATGATTTATCTAGATGGAAATAGAGATCTTGTAGGAGTTTTGCCTGATCAATTCAACTCTAGCAGTCCACTCGAGTACTTGCTACTCTATGATACTGGATTTAGAGGGTTGCTACCGGTGTCGATCGGAAACCTCCATTCCCTTGAAGCACTGAGTGTAGGGAGGTCTGGTTTTTCTGGACAACTTCCGACTTCGCTTCGGAGTCTCACTCAACTCTCATCCTTAGATCTTTCCTACAACAACTTCGAAATATCCGATCCGTCTTCCCTGTCATGGATTGGCAAGCTAACCAAACTCAACTTCTTAGGCCTCAATTCGATCAGCTTACCAGGTGACATCCCTGCATATCTTGCCAACCTTACCCAACTTAGTTACATGAACCTGCAAAATTGTCAATTGACAGGTCCAATACCATCTTGGTTATCCAAAATGAGCATGCTATATTATTTAGAGCTTGGTTTTAACAAGCTACACGGGCCGATTGATCCGAGTTTGTTTTCCCGATTGACGGAGCTGTCATTCTTGGATCTCTCTTATAATAACTTGAGTGGCAAGGTAGACATCCAAATGTTGTTAGATCTGGAAATGTTAACATCATTCTTCTTATCAGAAAACAACTTGTCATTAGTCCATGAAGGAGGAAACCGAGGAGTCGCCGCTGCGGGTAGATTTCGTCAGGTCGGTTTAGGATCCTGCAACCTGCGACACTTTCCATATTTCCTTCATAATCAAGACCAGCTGACTTGGTTGGACCTGTCCAACAATAATATCAGTGGCCGGATTCCGACATGGATTTGGAATGTGACCAGAGATACATTAGAGCTTATAAACCTCTCATACAACTTCCTCACCGGATTCGAATCGGACCCGGGTTCGTTTCCGTGGCCTCGAGCAACGTGGATCCAACTACATAACAACATGTTCCATGGACCACTCCCTGTACCACCCACAGGCACTATATCATTTTTGGTCTCAAGGAACAATTTCACAGGAGGAATTTCACCAAAGTTCTGCAGCCTCAAGTCTCTCTCATCTCTTGATCTTTCAGACAACAACTTGAGAGGTGAAGTCCCTCAATGTTTGGCAAACTTTACCACTTCTCTTAAGATATTGGTCCTGGGAGGAAACAATTTTCATGGAAGCATTCCTCGACCGAGCACGAAGCACTGCAACCTCGAGGCGATCACGCTCGAAGGTAACAACCTCGACGGGACGATACCAAGATCGATATCCAATTGTCCGAGGCTGGAGTTCCTGAACTTTGGCAACAACCAAATACGAGATTCTTTCCCGGCGTGGTTGGGCTCGCTCAAGCAACTCCGAATCCTCATCCTACGATCAAATAACCTGTACGGAGAATTGACAGGCGACCAAGTCCGCGGCCAGTTTCCGAAGCTGCGGATCATCGACATCTCTTGGAACAATCTGTCGGGACCGCCATTCCCGACCGGATACTTCATTGGTTGGAATGCAATGAAAGTCAAGGCAGACATTGGCACGTACTTGGGATCAGACAGAAGCTATCGCGGCGGATCAATCGGAGAAGTGAGTTCCTACTACATGCATTCGATGACGATAACAAACAAAGGCTTGGAGACAACATACGAGAAGATCATGGAAACTTTTGTTGCCATTGATTTCTCGGGAAACAGATTTGACGGTCATATTCCTGTCAGCATTGGCAGCATGGTCGGCCTCCGTATGCTGAATCTTTCCAACAACATCCTGACCGGATCGATACCATCTTCGCTGTCGAAGCTGTCGAATCTCGAATCCCTGGATTTATCAGCAAACTGTCTGTCCGGGGAGATCCCTCCGGAGCTCGCACGCCTCACTTTCCTATCCTTCTTCAACTTGTCCGACAACGGTCTCACAGGATCCATACCACGGGGTAGCCAGTTGGACAGGTTCGAGAATGATTCCTACTCGGGGAACCCTGCATTGTGCGGAGATCCATTGTCAAAGCAATGCGGGAACCCGCCTTCACCGCGGCCTTCCACGTCGGATGATGATGATGATGATCATGACGACGAGGGTTCGATCTTCAATTTCGGATGGGAGCCTGTTGCCATAGGGTACGGATGCGGATTTCCCCTCGGGATTGGCCTCGGCTACTTGGTATACACCAGGAAGTATACATGGATTGTGAAGATCTTCGGAGAGAAGCGAAGATGGCGGAGGACTGTTGTTAGAGGCGTAGGCCAATGGGATGAAGGTCGTCGTCGACGTTGAGGAAGCATGGATAGTAGAATCTTCTTCGCCAACTTTGAGATTGCTTTTCTGTTAGCTTATAAGCTTGTATTGTTATCCGTCTTGGAAGGAAATTTATTAGACCGATTAATTGAAGTCGCATTGCTTTTTGTCTACGTATAATAATTGCCTAATCTAAAGCTTGCGAGTAGTACCCCAAAATTAATTTCTTCACGCGTAAAATATACTCATGATCAGTCTATGGTAGAGAAATTGAAATACAAATCTCTCTTAGATTTTATTGAAAAATAAATAATATTAACACTTATTGTGAAAAGATCACCATAAAATTACTGGACATCATGTTGTAGATAATCCAAGGACCGACTCAGTAGTTTTCGGACCTGAAGATGGGCCAATCCAAACAATCTTTATTTCCCGCAAGGCCCAAACAGCATCATGTAGATAGTCAGTCCAAGGACCGTCTCATTATTTATTTATTTTATTTTAGAAGACAAAATACTGAAATAGTAATAAGTCTGTAATATTTATTTAAAAAAATAACCTAAGCCCGCCCAAAAATTTTAAATTTGCCAAAGAAGAAAAACAAATCCTAATCTCTCGCGTTGGGTCCGATGGCGAAGTAGACGGCCAACTCCTTCTTCCTGTTGATCTGCCGGACGATCGTGATCTTCTCCTCCTCAGTGAACGAGGCAATTTTTTATTAGAGGAGGGCAGCGTAGATTGGGGGAAGGCTCTTCATGAGCATTTCATCGAACAGCTGGCGGGTGACGTCGGCCCGGGAGGGAGCAGCGGCCCAGGCCTTGGCCTTCCCCTTGTTGGAAGCGAAACTTGGAAGATTCATTCGTCGGCTCGAAGAAGCTGTGAAATGGGTCTTAATTAGTCTTGCAGCTGCTTGAATTATTATGATTTATTATTAATCAGAGTTAGAAACATAAATATTACATCGAGCTTGGTTTCTATGATTATGGATTGAACATTGCAATCATGTAGCTGCAATTTATTTAGAGGGAGTGAATATATATACATACATACTAAATATAATTAATATGGTTGTTTAAGGATGCATAAGTATTGAGTTTGAGTTATGGGATTTAAAACTCGGTGGAAAGAGTTTTGTTGCGGTATGTGGTCCTACCGGCTTAAACCCAGACTTGTCGAACCACTTAGTGTTCGTTCGGATGCTAAATAGCTGCGGTCAAATATATATATATATATATATATATATATATATATATATATATATATCTCTGGTGTTCCATCTCATTATTGAAGTTGGTGACTCAAAAACAAGAAGTGTATATGAGCTTGGACTTGTTGCTGCAGATTTGCTGGATTGTCTCTCATGGCTCTTATTTTGAAAACTCCCTGACAAGTTATGAGCTTGGACTTGTTGCTGCAGATTTTCTGGATCCGGCAGAAAGTCATTTCACAGGAAGACAGGGGTTTCAGCGGTTCTTGGATAATGTGCAGTATAAGTCCAGTGGGATATTGCGGTATGAACGTGTCTTCGGACAAGGTTTTGTGAGCACCGGAGGGATCGGTAAGCCACTCGTCTGCACTTGGTTTTATAGGAAACTCTCATGCATTGTAGCTCAACTGTTTGTCCTCTTAAACATATTTTGACTTGTGATCGGAAACAACGAAAGAATTTGTCGCAAAGCTAGATCTGAAGGCTGGCCAGAAAGTTTTAGATATTGGCTGCGGTATCGGAGGAAGCGATTTCTTCATGGCAGAGAGCTTTGATGTAGAGGTTGTTGGCATTGACCTGTCAGTAAATATGATCTCATGTGCTATTGAGCGCGCCGTTGGGCTCAAGTGCTCAGTTGAGTTTGAAGTTGCCGATTGCACCACGAAGACATATCCTGACAACACTTCTGATGTCATCTACAGTCGTGACACAATTCTGCACATTCAAGTAAGAGTTCATTCAGGACTTCTCCGAAGTGCGTTCAGTGATCATCCTTGCCCTTGTGCTCTTTTCTGACTTCTCTTCAAGTTCGTATTCGGTTGTCTAATTTTTCCGAATAGTTGATGGGTGGAAAGCTAAAAAGGTCAGGAGCTCATCCGGCGAGCAGCGCTGGGGATTGTTCATAGCCACCAAGAAGTGATCCGGACTTCGTTCGTTCAAGTCAGTATCGGTCTGTTGCCCGTTCCAAATAATAAGACTTGGACAACTATCTACTTTATCTTGGTGATTGTTTGACACCAGTCAGTGGCTGTGTCTGAACTATAATTGTTGTAGCTTTAACGGACTTTCGGACGTTGTTTCTCATGGTAATAAATGATCGAGCTTGCGAATTTACTTTCGAGAATGTGATTATTGCTTCAGCTTTTTTTTCCAATATCTATTAACTCTCACAAAGAGCTTGTTCCATCAAGAAAAAGGAGATCACAAACCAGTTACTTCTTTTTACCCCTATAATTGTGATCACAAACAGGTCGTCGACGTCGAGGAAGCATGGATAGCTTATGTTTGATACGGAATTTATTATTAGATCGATTAATTCAAGTCGGTTAACCTGTTACTTTTGTCTACATATAGTTGCGTAATCTGAAGTTTATTTTTTGAGGAAGCAAAATAACCTTAAACCCGCCCAAAAATTACAAATATGCCAAATAAGGAAAAAATTCCTTCTGATGGCGAAGTCGACGGCCGACTCCTTCTTCCGGTTGATCTGCCAGACGACCGTGATCTGCTTCGCGGTGAACGGGGTAATTTAGTAATTTTTTAAGAGGAGGGCGGCGCAGAGGGGGGAGGTTTATTTGGCAATTTTTGGATGAGATAATTGGTTTCCCTTTCACTGATCAGTTGGTTTGGGAAACATATCAGACGCTAAACTATACTAGTTCGTTCTTGTTGATCAATTTCGTACCTATAATTATAATTAGTTTGCCATTTTTAACTTTTTTTTTATTTTCTTTTGGAAGTGAGACCTGGAAGATTCATCCGTGTGCTCGAAGCTGTGAGGGGGAAATTCAACCCAGTTGCTCTAGCAGGTACTAATCCATCCCTACTGTTTGCATGTAATTAGTTTTTCTGCTTGTCGTAATGGGTCTTGATTAGTGTTGAAATTTCTTGAATTATGATTATTGATTTTAGAGATAGAAAACATTAATATATATACTCTGCAATTTGTATATATATATATGAAGTGTTGAATTTGAGCTCTGATAATAGTGCACCTATCTAAAGCTCGGTGAGAAGAGTTTTGTCATGCTATGTGGTCCTACTCAAGCATAATAAACCCGGATTAAGTCGGACCACTTGGGTGTCCGGATACTGTAAAGCCACGGTCAAATATTCATATGATGAATCGGGATTGGGAAATAAATGTACATTAGATTACTCTCTCTCATTTTTAATGGGAAGTTTACATTGAATTGCATGTTAAAGATGAAACTGCTGATCCTTTTGTGACAAAAATTAATGTTGGAATCCCATTCCATAGAATCCAAAGTAAGCATGCATCCACATTGCTGCACCAGCAATCCATCCTATCCTATCCTCTCCTCTAGGAGAGGTCAGGTATTTGGCAATGGAATCCAATAAGGAATGCTCAAAATTGTCCCAGAAAGTATAAAGCAAAGAATAACAAAGTCGACAGCTTTCGGAAAGGAAAGCCTTCCATCCAAGCCAAGAATCATCATTAACAAACTTGCAGAGACCATACATTCAATTGATACCTTGATGATGGATCAATAAATACCTTACAGATGCTTGCTTGCTTATAATCCAAACTCTGCTAACTTTATATTCAAGTCCTCCCCCTCCTAAAAGAAAGAAGAACATCCTCTTTCCTATATGCTCTCATCCCATGGCTGAAGGAATCCTCTTCAACGTGGCGGAGTCGATCCTGACAAGGCTCGGGTCCATGGTAGTGCGAGAGATTGGGCTGATATACGGCCTCCAAGGTGAGCTCCAGAAGCTGCAAGGCACTGTTGAAACAATCAAGGCCGTGCTTCTTGATGCGGAGAAGCAGTACCGGACAAGCAACGAAGTCAGAGTCTGGCTGGATGCACTCAAAGATGCTGCTTATGATGTTGATGATTTACTGGATGACATCTCAACTGATAGATTGAGGCGACAGCTGAAGTCTGGTAACGTGGTGACCAAGAAGGTAAAGCTATTCTTCTCTTGCTCAAATGAGCTTGCTTATGGTCTTAAGATGGCTCATAAGGTTAAGGACATTAGAGAAAGGCTAGATGGAATTGCAGAGAATAGGAAGAAGTTCCACTTGAATTCGAGTCTTGTGGAACCAGCTATCGTGGATCATGACAGGGACACTCAGTCGTCAGCACCTAATGTAGTTATTGGGAGAGAAGATGATAAAAAGGAGATTATAAGTTTTTTGCTAGATGACCACCATGAAGAGAATGTGGTAGTTATTCCCATAGTTGGGCTTGGAGGTTTGGGGAAAACAACACTTGCTCAAATTATATACAATGATGAGATGGTGAAAGCACAATTTGAATTGAAAGTATGGGTCTGTGTATCTGATGTTTTTGATATCAAATCAATTGTTGAGAAGATGGTTGAGTGTATCGATGGGAACAAGCCGAGGGAAAATCTTGGGCTAGAAACTCTTAAGAACCAGCTTTGTGGGAAAATTGAAGGGAAGAAGTACTTGTTTGTGTTGGATGACATATGGAACGAAGATCGAGAGAAATGGCTTCAGTTGAATGATTTGGTTGTAGGTGGTGCTAGAGGGAGTAGAATTATAGTGACAACTCGAAGCTTGGTTGTAGCTGAAATAACATGCACATTACAGCCTTATAATTTGAAAGGTTTGTCTGAAATGGAGTCTTGGGATTTGTTCCAAAAAGTAGCATTCAGGAAGGGACAAGCACCTAATGAAGAGTTTGAGACATTGGGGAAAGAGATTGCAAGAATGTTGTGTGGACTTCCTCTAGCGATAAGGACAATAGGCAGCCTCTTGTACACCAAAAGAAACGAGTCCGAGTGGCGACATTTTAAGGACGAGGAGTTGTCGAAGTTGGATCCGAAGGACAACATCATAGAGACATTGAAGTTGAGTTACAATTATCTTCCCTCAAATTTCAAATATTGCTTTGCTTATTGTAGTCTATTTCCTAAAGATTACATATATGATGTATCGACACTAGTTAATGATTGGAAGGCGCAAGGTTATATTGATGCCAAGACTTGTGAAGATGGAGGTTTTAATTGCTTTAAACATCTCCTCCAGAGATCCTTTTTCCAGGAAGAAGGAGAAAACAGATATACTGGAGAATTGACGTGTAAAATGCATGACTTCATGCATGACCTAGCTATGTCGGTGGCCGGAGAGGAGATCAAACTGGTGGATGGCAATTCTCATGGAACAACTTTTACTGGGAAAACTCGGCACATATCACTGCATGGGATTCCCAAAGCACAATGGCAATATTTGGCTCCCAAGGCGAGGACTTTGATCATCAACTCTGTTTCTTATGAATTTGATGATATATCCCTTGAGTCGGATAGTAAAGAGTTCAATGCTATTGTTGATAAGATGAGATGCTTAAGAGTACTGAGGCTATGGAAATCCCTAAATATGAAAGTGCCAAGAACTATTGATAGATTAAAGCATCTGAGGGAGCTTGACCTGTCCTTTAATCTGGAAATAGAGACGCTTCCTGATTCTGTTACAAGATTGCATAACTTGCAAGTGCTTATCTTGGACAAATGTTGGAACCTTCGGAGACTACCAAAGGACATGAAGAAGCTGGTGAATCTGATCCATCTTGGGCTGGAGGGATGTTCTAGTTTGGAAGAGATGCCACAAGGGATAGGGCAGCTGACCTCCTTGGAGGTGTTGTCACAGTTCTGCTTGTCCCCAAGGAGGATATCACTACTCTCGGAACCCGCTGCTGGACTGGACGAGTTGGACGGGTTGAACAAGCTGACAGGAACATTGGCAATACTCTATCTCAAGTATGTGAAGAAAGGTGCACCGGAATGTGGGGCAGCCAATTTGAAAGGCAAGCTCCATCTTCGTAATTTGTTGCTGGACTGGGGGGAGCATCAAGTGGAGGAAATGAGTCACGAAGAGGAGTCACTGGAAGCATTGCAGCCACATGTAAACCTGCTATACTTGGGCCTGCATTTCTACAAAGGTTCGAGGTTTCCAAGATGGGTATCCTCTCTTGAAAATCTAGTGTTTATTTTTTTCGGCAAGTGCAGCAACTGTAAGTCCCTCCCGCCACTGCAAGGGCTGCCCTCTCTTCAAGATTTGACGGTTTTTGACATGGAAGAGTTGGAGTACATGATAGACAATAGTAGGAATACCAAAGAAGCATCCAGGTCATGGTTTTTTCTTTTCCCTAGTTTGAACAAACTCATTATCTTCAATTGTCCTAACACTGTTTTCTTTGAGTTAATTTAATTTAATGCAATATTTTTCTTGCAAAATATTCTAATCACTGAATAAAAATTGCGTTACTTATTTGGATTCAACATGCAGGTCCTGTTTCTTCCCTAAGTTGAACAAACTCTCTCTTTCCGACTGTCCTAAGTTGAAGGGATGGTGGAGGATTACGCCCACCACAGAAGAGCCGCTCCAGTACCAGTTGCCTTGTCTTTCTAATTTGGAGATCGCAATCTGTCCTAACCTCGAGGGTTGGATGCCTCAGCTTCCACCTCTCGACACTCTTGTGTTGGAGGGTGCTAATGCGAGGCGATTGCAGGACACACTGAATGCCGAGGCAAAGTCCCTAACAATTCGTGGATGTGAAGACCCGGAGTCAAGTCCTTATAGTATTATACAGTATTCGACTTCGGATTAGTCGTTGTCTTCACATAGATATTGCAACGAACACCGTACATCCGTATACCAAATCAGAAAGTCATATCCTAATTTATTGCTTGTTATAGTTTAAATTTCCACCGTGAAAATGATAGGAAGATTCCAAAATAGGACAGACACTGTGAAATGAGTAATGCACCACGTAAAAATGATAAATACCGTATAAAAAATATTAACCAATAGATGTTGAATTCAAAACGTTTCGGTGCTTAAAACAGTTTTTTCAAATTTCAAAGCTTATACTCGGCTCAAAATTAGATTAACAGTGTTAGTTACTTGTTGCAAGAACAAATTTACCAAATCTGAATTTGGATTAGCCGGTGGCGATATAAAAAAATATATGCATTACTCATACACGCCAACAGACAGTCTGTGTACTTTTTCGATGGGACGAAATTAACTAGATGGATTAAATAATAATATATATATATCCAACCCAAAATTTTAAGATAATAGTTAAGTAGATTTTTAGCACGTACTTTAACTTTACTAACATACGAGAAACGGGGTCATGCGAGTACAACTATTAGCACGGGATCACCCACGATAATACTATGCTAGAATTTCCATACGCAACCTAATATTTTACGGCAATGATTAAATAGATTTTTAATGGTTATAAATTTTTCTTCCAGTCGTACACTAAGCAACATGAGATTCTCATCCCCTTCAGATTTATGACCAATCAACCCATACAAACACATCCCAAACTCTCTCATAAACCCATAGGCACGCAAGCGTGGAAGAAAGAGAAAGAGCGTGGTCAGTAGTAGATGCAGCAAAAGGGGACTCAGTCATTGCAGCACATGTACAGTCCACATTCCAAGCTCACCTCACATGTCTAAGAGTCTTTGACTTGTTACAAGGCTCCCTATATTAAGAAACACCAATGGAGAATAACTAACTAACCAGGCCTTCCTTATTCCTTTGCCTTGGAACAAATAACTAACTAACTAACTAACCAAGCCTTCCTTATTCCTTTGCCTTGGAACAAATAACTAACTAACCAGGCCTTTCTTGTTCCAAAGATCGAACTGACCAGGTATTTCGCGCTCACTCAATCATGTCTGTATGTAACGGTCTTTCAGGAATCCTAACCCGACTCGTTCGTCAATACGCTGCAGTTCAATCAAGTTCTGCAGCGCGAGCTAAGCGCCATAGAGAAAGACAAGGAAGAGTTCATTCAGGACTTCTCCGAAGTGCGTTCAGTGATCATCCTTGCTCTTTTCTGACTTCTCTTCGAGTTCGCATTCGGTTGTCTAACTTTTCCTTGGTTAACATTGTTATTAAGAGGACTACAATGACATAGTTGATGGATGGAAGGCTAAACAGGTCAGGAGCTCGTCCGGCGAGCATCGCTGGGGCTTGTTCATCGCCACCAAGAAGTGATCCGGTCTTCGTTCGAGCCGGTCTCGGTGTTACCCGATCCAAATAATAAGAGACTCGAACAATTAACCATCTACTTCATCTTGGTGATTGTTTTACACCAGTCAGTATCTGTGTCTGAACTAAATTGTTGTAGCTTTTCCGAACTTTCGAACGTCAATGACGTCGTTTCTCATTGCAATAAAAAAGATCGAGCTTGCGAATTTACTTTCAAGAATTTGATTGTTGCTTCAGCCTTTTTCCATATCAAAAGGAGATCACAGTCCAATTACTTCTTGTTTACCCCCATAATTGTGATCACATTGTGTTGCGAAGAAAGTGGGTACAAGAACGTCAAGACTACCCGAGACGGATCCGGAGTGGTCGTCCCAAGGTCGGCCTAACGGAAAGGGTAGAAAAAGAGCTAGACTACGAGCTACGAGCTAAGGAAACGATAAAGAGTAAATAGGTTTGTTTGTTGTGTTGGTGATTGATGTCTGTTCTCTCGCCCGAGCTCTCCTTATATAGAGTGCCTTGACCTAACCTCCGCGCCTTCACAATAGGAAATCCTAAACCGCCTCCAAGACCTTCGGCTCCAAGTCTCAATCCCGAGAGATCCGCTCCAAATTATTTGTTCCTAACATGACAGGATCCTCTCGGCTCAATACAAGCCGTCTTCCCTTAAATGAGCAAATCCCATCCTCGGATAGGAAGCTTTCAAAACGTGACGACCAAGCGATCGCAGCCTAAAGAGGAACTTACCAAGTCTTGCCAAATATTGAGAATCTCGGCTCAAGTTAGGAAACTATAGATCGTTTTGACCTTCTCGAATCTCCCACGCAAAATCTTGACTCAAGTCCGTCATCGCCCAAGACGGACATCTCGTCAGGCCCAAAGTGAATCTCAAAATGGGCTCAAGCTAACGACCTCCTCAACCAAAGTGGACCTATTCCCAGAATTGCCTTCCCGCCTACGAAGGTCAAATGAGCTTCCCGCTCGGGTCCAAGTTGGCTTCTCACCTTCGGCTTCTCGCCTTAGGCTCCTCGCTCGTCTTCTCGCCTTAGGCTTCCGGCCTTAAGTTTCTCGCCCGGCTTCCCACCTTAGGCTTCTCGCTCGGCCTCTCACCGTAGGCCTCTCACTCGGCCTCTCGCCACTCGGCCTCTCACCACTCGGCCTCTTGCCACTCGGCCTCTTGTCGTAGGCCTCTCACTCGGCCTCACGCCACTCGGCCTCTCGCTCGACCTCTCACCGTAGGCCTCTCACTCAGCTCCTCGCTCGTGCCTCCTACCGGCCTCTCGCCTATTTGAGTCAGACAAGTTTCTCGATAGGACTCGGCCATGTGGGTGAGAGGAGCCTCTCGTCCAGGCTCACCAACGTGAGCGAGAAGAATCTCTCGCTTGATCTCGCCTTCGTGGGCGAGAGGAGCCTCTCGCCCGACTCACCAACGTGAGCGAGAAGAATCTCTCGCTCGATCTCGCCTTCGTGGGCGAGAGGAGCATCTCGCCCGGTTCACCAACGTGAGCGAGAAGAGCCCTCGCTCGGTCTCGCCTACGTGGGCGAGAGGAGCCTCTCGCCCGGGCTCCTCATTCCGACGAGCCCGAGCCAATTCACGCACATCTGAAGATAGATCGTCATCACTCAGAGACATTAATTTCATGTTCCAACAAACCCGGAATCATCTTCCCACCTACAAGCATGGAGCAAGAGGCGGGCCTTACCACCTTCAACTCGAAGCGGGCCTTACCATCTTAAAGTCCAACGCGGACTTAAACGGCCACTTCAAGTGGGCCGAGTGGTCCAACTCGGACATCCTATTTAGCAGGCCGAGGTGCCCAACTCGGACATATCGACCTCATAAGCCGAAGCGTCCAACCCGGACATATCACTTCACGGATCAAGGCACCTTACCCGGATATATCGACTTCACGTACCGAAGTGCCCAACTCAGACATATCGACTTCATGTACCGAAGTGTCCAACCCGGACATATCGACTTCACGGACTGAAGTGTCCAACCCGGACATATCGACCTCACGGGCCGAAGAGCTCGGCGTTCACCCGAATATCCAACTTCGAGGGCACAACCATCCCGGATGACTTCAGAGATAGGACATCCACTTGGACTTCAAGGATGGGGTGCGCACTCAGACTTCAAGGATGGGATGCCTACTCGGACTTCATGGATGGGGCGTCCACCTTCGAACTCAGAGCAAATATCCGCGCTAAACTGTATTTTTGGCCTCCTTATGCTCCGAATCGGAAAATGTTGTAAACTAAAGAGTTGTATATCCACGTCTTAGCTTTCCATAGAAACTTAAATCGTCTCATTTGGATCTACAGATAGAAAGTTATGGGCATTTTACTGAGGAGCGTTACCCAGGCAAGCGAGAAGCTGGCCGAACCGGGAGCTTTGGTCTTGGAAGCCGTCTATCATCACCGGTTTCGACCGAGTAAGACCATCTTCGGACTCGATGGAGGGAATACCATCGACAACCTCTTTCCAACTTAAAACCGGAAGTGATTACTTTGAGACAACACCACCCACCGATCACTTTCAGACCATATCGGTCACCGGTCAACCGGTCACCCGATCACCTTGCGACCACACCGGGTACCTCAAAATATATTGACAATGTTGAGATTATTTTTATACCTCAACAATTCCCCCCACACGTTAACACTTCGGTACGGTCAGGCGAGAAGTGTTGACGTGGTCCTTCATCTCCTACTTGGCACCCGCCAGCTAACTTGAAACGGAATGAAGATGAGCAGCTCAAAGAGGTCTAGGCCGCTGTCCTGATGACATACCCGGCCGAGTTGTAAGGTGATAAGGTGCAAACTTCCAATCACCTTGTCACCTCGCCTATTGCTTTATTCCCCAAAAGTAATGGGGAGTACTTGCCCCCCGGATGTGGCACTAATCGGTCGTTGGGTTGAAAGGATATTCTGCCTGATCGAACTAGCACACCAGGCAAACCAGCCATCTACGTAGCTATAGACCACCCTTATTAGTATTGTGGTTCCGTCGTTGAAGGCCGCCTCTATGTAGTATATGGCCGGGATGAATGGACATGCATCTGCCATCATAATCTCCACCTTTCCATCTGATTTCCACCGGATTGGACATTGGTGGTTGGAAGATGGGATTACCGGACCGGAGCAGATCAAGTCTCGCCCTTTCCTATTAAGGTTGGTCATGACCATGCCAGTCGGGCTGACATCCTCCTTATTGCGATCCCTGAGGAGCAACTGAAGAAAGGTGTTCGCCACACCCATGCCATCCATGGGTACTCTCTTGATAGGCTCCCCAAGCATGTGAACCGTGATGTAAAGAGATTTTTTGCGTCCGTCCATTCTTTGGATTGGCCTCATAATTGTGACATCGCTATTAGAGGCTTTCACCATGGGAATGACAGAGGACATCTCTGCTATGTGAGGATAAGGTGTATCTTCCTGACTTTCATCCCTCTCCAGACGGCTGGGTTGGTTAAGTTTTGGCCTAAAGATGGCCGGTAGGGTGAACGCCTTGTTGATCGACACCTTGTCTGAGTAGTCTCCAAACTTTACATAACCAATCTCAAGAGTGACCGAGACATCTTTTTCCTTCTGGTCGATCTCTTTCTCATCCTCTTGAGGGCGACCTTCTCTCATATGGACATCAGTTTGTACCTTGGGTACCCACTTGCGGATCAACTTCTTGTGTCGGTCAGCGGGTGCCTTTGGTCAAACCTCCTTGATGTACTTCTTTGCCTTAGAAGCTTCGATCTCCCTGGCCTGGTCTTGAGTACAGTTTGGTAGGTGTCTAACTTGCGGACGAGCTAGGAGGGCGTTTTGCTCCTCCAACTTGACCATTTGCCCTGCAAGCTGTCTTTCAAGGTCTTTGACGACTTGCTTCCGCTTCTGGACCTTCCTCTCAAGGCGACGCCTCTGAGTCTTAGTGAGGGCATCTTGTGTTGGTGGCTCAAGAACAACCCTCTTATCTCCAAGCCGGTTGAAGGCATACATGTATGAGTCAGACTCGTCTTGAAGGTCCACCTTGATACGAGGATGACTGATCTTCCATGCTTCATCAGCTATCTTTGGACAAAACTTTTGAGTCCTTGGGATGCCGCTATCGGGCGGCCATCTTTTCCCCCCGAGTCTTGTCTCTCGGGTCTCAAGGTTGGCCTTCCCTTACCTAGGATTATCGACTCCCTTCAGATGAAAGGACTTTTGAGCCTTTAGGATGTCGCCATTGGGTGGCCGTCCTTGCCCCCAGAGTGTTGCTCCTCGGGTCTTAAGGTCAACCTTCCCTCTCTTGGGACCATTGGCTCTCCTCATACTAAAGGAGTTTCGAGCCTTTGGGATACCGTTATCAGGTGGCCTCCCGTGCCCCCCGAGTCTTGTCCACCGGGTCTTGGGGTCGGCCTTTATTTTCTTTAGGCTATCAGTTCCCCTGGGATACAAAGACTTCTGAGCTTTTGGGACGCCGTTATCGGGCGGTCGTCCTTGCCAACCGAGTCTTGCCCGCCGAGTCTTAGGGTCAGCCATTGCCTTCTTAGAGTCCAGCCGTCCCTGCTTCCCGAGTCTTTCTGTCACGACCCAAATCTGAGGTCGGTGACCGGCGTTAGACTTCAACTCCTTTAATCACCAAGAAATCTAGCCAGCCTCATATGTATTCAGAAATTATAATAATAAGTCTTTAAACATTAAATTTAAAACTTAACGATCTTTAGTTTCATATTCTAATTTACAAAATATAAGCCAAGATTTTCCTTTTTAATACATATTCATATGTTCTTTTCCCAAGATCAAATTAAACTGTGTAACTACGGAGCTTCTAGATCAAAGAATAAAATACAAACTGGAGACCTCGATGCAAGTCCTTGAGAACAAAGTGGACTTGGTACAATCATAGCAGATCTTTGAACCAATACAACTCGTGTACGAGTTCCTGCAAAACTGGTGAGAGGGGGGTGAGTATTTTGGAACACCCCGTAAACAAATAAGATATGCATCGCAATTTATTTAGCTACTCAATGCACAAACATTTCTAAAACATGCATATAACTAATATGGCAAAGAAATTATGCGGAGATGTACATTATTCAAAGGTCATACTTACCAGATGACCAAATATAGCATATAATCACAAAGTCACAGAAATATGAGCAAACTACGTAACGTCCCATACCGTCACGTAATTTGACACATAAACACATAATTCCAAAATCAAATCACAGCACTGGACGAATATTCGGCAGAATCTAAATCATGTCACTCCCTCTCCAACACAAGGATACCATATCTCAAAGACACCATCATCAACCAACCTCCTCGGCCAAATAGTTCTGCCCGCCGGAAGGCAACCATATCATATCAGACCAACCTCATCGGCCAAATAGTTCTGCCCACCGTAGGCAACCATATCATATCAGACCAACCTCATCGGCCAAATAGTTCTGCCCGCCGTAGGCAACCATATCATATCAGACCAACCTCATCGGCCAAATAGTTCTGCCTGCCGTAGGCAACCATATCATATTAGACCAACCTCATCGGCCAAATAGTTCTGCCTGCCGTAGGCAACCATATCATATCAGACCAACCTCATTGGCCAAATAGTTCTGCCCGCCGTAGGCAACCATATCATATAGTTATTTTCATATCACACAAATTTATAGGCTCCAAACAAATCAAATATATCCAATGAACAAACCAAATTTTTTTAGTGCCAACTCTGGGCCAAATTAATCGAACACTTATAAATCATAATGTCACATCATAATGATCATAATGCTCATATGAAAAATGCACAAGATGCACTAACAATACTATATTCAAATCATAACAAATAAATAGAGTGCGCCAAAGAAAGTACGAGTCACACATTATTTGTTTACCGATTTTAGCTTAATCAACCGTGTGATCCACCAAATAATCCCCTCCAACAAAACCTCGAAATAGGTTTCAAAGCCTGTGAAATTAAAAGTTGACAAGCTACATTATATTTCAGGTAACAATACTTATTTTATAATTCTTTCAAATCCCTATTTTAAATCGAGAACCATCTTCACTAAGTTTCCATTCAAAATATTCAATTTTCATCCAAACCACAATTCTCATTTAACCTTTTTCGTGTTTTAATCTCATATAAGTAACTTCCATAGATACGATTTAGAAAAATATCCGAGTCGGACTTATCAATTTCCGGAAACCATTTTTCACTCATTAAACCGATTTTAGTTCTATCTTGATTCAAAAGATTCTAAAACATGACAAATGCTTCTAACATAAATAAATTAAGTTTAACTTACTTACAGTTTCAACTATACTCTCTTTTAAGTATTTTTCATGTTTACCGCAACTGATTTCTATTGTATTGCTCAATTTCTTTTATACAATTCCAACCTCGAAAATCCTAATTCATTCACAAGTTCATAAGATTTAGTTACCTTGAATCTTCCGTAAATGCACACAAGGCCATGCTCTTATTTATTTATCACACCTCATGTTGATTTCTAACTAAAATGTCTACTCTGCTATTTTCAGATTAATTATAAGAAGACCATGCTAAATAGCTTATTTCATTTCTCACTTGTTCGATACTGCAATCTTAACAAACTTTCACTCTACACATTAAAGTCCTACTGAAAACACAATAGCAAGATAGTCTATAGATTTTTACTTCAATAAATTCTATTATGTCGATCCATCAAATTTCATAATCCATATATCATGTTTACAGAATTCAATTACTTACCTTTTAATGTTGATTTCCATTATCGTCTTCAAATTCTAATCTTCTCTATTTTATGCGTTCTCTTTTTCTTTTCAGGTTTGCGGTGGAACCTTAAACATTATAATTTATATTAGTTCCACTCTCTTTCAAATTTCCACCAGCCTAATATATTTAATTGATTTTACCATAGTTCGCTGTGAACTTCTTAATCCACCACGTTTCTTTAATTTTCTATTCATGGTTATCCCAAATTTACCACCTATTCACTTTCTTCTTGTATTGCCACGTTTTCCTTTTTCCTTTTATTTTATGCTTATCATATTTTATTAGGTTAGTCCTTATCTATAAAATAAATGGAAACATACTGAATTCAGATTTTACTTTTTTTTTACACGTAAATTGCATCCTCATGTAATTGTAACAATCGTCAACTTTCATATACATCAAGTTACCAGTTTTTCTATAATAAATTTGAAATTTAGATATTTGAGATTGACTTAAATAATTAATCGGACTAATTATATCTAATCACATTTTTAGAGTATCTCGAACACTAATTTATTGTTATTTTCCAATATAGTTTATCTATATCCTACCGAATTACATAGCATATTTGATGAAATCCAACAAAATTGAATTCTTATAGTTCGGTTATTACATTCTCCCATCCTTATAAAAATTCGGTCCCCGAATTTACTTAAACAAAATTTTCTTACTTACCATTCAAATAGATGAATACTTACTTAATATCTCCTATTAAATTTTTGTAGTTAATAAATTTTTTTCACTCTCTACTTTATAAATTAGAAGTTTTCTATACCAAAGCTTTCAAACTTCTATATCCAACATTATTTTTGGCATTTCCAATATGCCAAAATTTACTAATCTCAACTATTTATGGCGTCAATTAAGAGTAGGGTCATATAAATATGTCTAGTACTTGTGATTTTCATGTGACAATGTCATCATTATTGTGGCAAAGCCAACCAACATGCCATTATCTCAATCTGCTCCAAATTTTCAAAGAAGTCATTGTATGTAGGATGAAACCTACATCTTCTTCCAAAACTTGTTGTCCCCTTTATAGGTACCAAGTCCTCTTATTAAGTTATGTATACTTCCATCGTCAATCATTATCAATAATCTTAGTCCTTTCCTATATTCTCCAAAAAAATCTCAAAAATTAATCATACCCCTTTTTCCTTTAGAGAGAAGTCCAATTATTGTACACAGGGTACAAATTTATAAACATGAAAACTACTTCCAACCAAACCATTATTTTGGTTCCATTACCTAAGTCTTTGAATCACTTATTCAAATAACCCTGATTACAAAGGGGACATTAAACTCATATGTTGGCCATATAATTTGATTTGTAACAACTAGTCATTCCGTCAAATACACCAAAGATCTTTATAAAGTCTTAAGCTTAGTAAATCAATTATAAGTCATATAGATTTTACTTCTGTGACATTATCAAGGATGTTATAATTGTATTATCTCCTTCAATCACTTTATCTTTCCTTAAGTTTCCCTATTTACAGTGCACCCTAAGTTTTAGTATCTTTGTGCATCTCAAATCTCTTCTCATACTTGCACTACTTCAAATCCATAAGTGTCAAACTAATATTGGTCCATGAGTCAACTAGTACTTAAATTCTCGAAGGAAGTTTCACATTCATACAAAAGTTGTATACCCCTAGATTAAGTGAGTAAATAGTGCCATAGTTGAAAATCTTTTAGTGCACAATCTTAGCAAAGTTATAAGAGTAATGATCTTATTTTCAGGAAACATGAATTAAATTTCAAGGTACTTCCAAACTTATAGCATATACCAATACATTTGCTTCATAATATTGTCATATAATGTAGTCAAATATCTCTTTCTATTGTCATTTATTGACCTCAACCTTTTTTTTAAATCCAAAATACACTAAATGTTGAATGCCTTTGTATATTTCAGTGGTTTTAATATACTAGCACTCCTTAGAGGGTGAGACCAAATTTGTAATCTTTATATTGTTTGAGAGTTCTGCTCAACTCTTACACAAATTTGTAATCTTCAAATCATAAGAGTGAAGTCGTACACATATCTAATCTATTAGTTCTCAAAACTTCTCCATTGTGATCCAACTTAAAACTTAAGTATTTGCTTGATGTCGAATATATATCCAATATTGTCAAAGAAGATATCTTTGACGATTACCAAAATAAATTAATAGACCTTCTCAAAAATTTCCATCTTAATCCATAAATTATTATTTTTTGTTTACTTCGTCATATTACCATAACTTTTCACTTCATTAAATCCACAAACTCTCCATAAAATAATTTATAGCATCCTAATGGTGTCTTAGTTTACCAACAAAAATATTTCAAAAATCATAGCTTAAAATCCTTTCTTCCCTTAAATAAAGACATACTTCATATTGGTATAAGCATTTCACTTTTTCCACCGTAAAGACATTATATTACTCAATCTTTCTTCCCAAATGAAACTAGTTCATTTTTCACCAAAATTTTTCATGAATTTCTTTACCAAGTTAAATCTTGTTGTCCTTTTAATTTTCCACAATCTACATTTTCCCACTTATTCAAATTATAGCATATAAGCTGCACCAATTTCTGATCAAAGCTTACGAACGTTCAAATAATGCCTAACTTTGTGAATGTCTCTTCACTCTTATCCTCATTACCATCTATTTTTAATCTTTAACTTCAAAAAATACTAGTACACTTCAATGAGTCTATCATCTCTTGTACCAAAATTGTCACTTTGATTCTCTAGTTTTTTAACATATTTATCTTAGTATTTTGTAGATATTCAACATATTTTTTTTATAACCACATAAATGCTTAAGGTTTTACTTGATGGAGTAGTATCTACATATATTTCCATAAAAGAAAATACCAGTTTTCATCTCTCTTGTCTTTTCCGAAGTTTGAACCCAAATTTCATTCTAGTTTGTTTTCATATTAGTACAACTTTTGTGACTATTAAGTCACTCACATCTTGTCACTTCACATCTCAAAATATTCACAATCCAACATACATTCGAAAGTCTACATACCATGTGTACTCCTATTCTCATATTTCTTTATCTTTTGATTTTAAGAGAAAGTTACTTTATTATATTTTCTTTATCTACCTTAAGTCATCTCAAATTCATGTTTTCCGAATCTAATATTTTCGTTCATTTCTCTCTCTGTATTATTGCTTATTTGATAATTTATCTCAAATCTCTCTTGTACAAATATTATTTGATTCCTGCTCTCTTATAGAGCTTGCACAACATCATCTCAATATTGGTGTGGCTATTATAGCTATAAGCTAACTAATTTGTAGCTTATCAAAATTTTATATCATAACTCTACCTCACATTCTTAGATTATATGCATCAGATCATTATCTGATTACAAAGAGATTCTTTACTCAAATCTAGATGGCTAAAAGCTTTCCTTTAGCCTCCAAAATCTCTATCTTGCATCAAATTGTAAACTTTGTAATTTGGCTAGAACTATTAATCTTTATGCTTTATGTTGTTGGACTACTTTGTCCATAATCATTGTACATAGTATCTTATCAAAAGTTCTGTTTGCCAAAATTCATAACCATAATCCAAAACAAGATTCACACTCAATCTTAACTTCCTCAAATTATTCAAAGTTCTAAAAGCAATAACTTAATTGTAATTTAATTCATATATCACAATCCCATAATTCTATTCATAATAAATATCACACCACTTTCTCAATATATACTTTTATATTCCAAAGTACACTTAAGAATTAGTTTCTCATATATTCTTCTTCCACATATTGTTGTTCATAACTTCTTCTTTTCAAATATATTTAAACTCAAAAGAACATTCTCAATGCATAGATAAACAAACATAGAAGAGTTCACAAAGACATAACTCAAACATTCAGTGAGACTCCAACCAATGGCCCAATATATACATAGGAAGAAATCAAATATATAAGAGTGTTTAGATGATTTGGACAAAGTGGTGATCAGTTACTTCATCAAAATCTCACCCAAGGAATGATTTTCATATATATAAATATATATACTCAAATGGGCTCTTCAAAGGAATAAATATATAAATAGGACCCGAGTACTCAGCAAAATGTAGAGTAAATGCCTCGTCATATAAACAATGTATCACATAAATTCCTCACATAAGAATCTCAAACATAAACATCTCAAACAACTTTTCAATTCATCACATTAACATGTTCAAACATAAACAAATCTTCGTTGACACAGAAAAGATTAAGGAGAAAATCACACAGAAGGAAGCGACAAAAGACATGAGGAATCCTATGCTCCGTAGCACAACTTAAAATACTTGACACCAAATAATTCAGACAAGGCTCTAACCTAGAGCTCTGATACCACGTCTGTCACGACCCAAATCTGAGGTCGGTGACCGGCGCTAGACTTCAACTCCTTTAATCACCAAGAAATCTAGCCAGCCTCAAATGTATTCAGAAATTATAATAATAAGTCTTTAAATATTAAATTTAAAACTTAACGATCTTTAGTTTCATATTATAATTTACAAAATATAAGCCAAGATTTTCCTTTTTAATACATATTCATATGTTCTTTTCCCAAGATTAAATTAAACTGTGTAACTACAGAGCTTCTAGATCAAAGAATAAAATACAAACTGGAGACCTCGATGCAAGTCCTTGAGAACAAAGTGGACTTGGTACAATCATAGCAGATCTTTGAACCAATACAACTCGTGTACGAGTTCCTGCAAAACTGGTGAGAGGGGGGTGAGTATTTTGGAACACCCCGTAAACAAATAAGATATACATCGCAATTTATTTAGCTACTCAATGCACAAACATTTCTAAAACATGCATATAACTAATATGGCAAAGAAATTATGCGGAGATGTACATTATTCAAAGGTCATACTTACCAGATGACCAAATATAGCATATAATCACAAAGTCACAGAAATATGAGCAAACTACGTAACGTCCCATACCGTCACGTAATTTGACACATAAACACATAATTCCAAAATCAAATCACAGCACTGGACGAATATTCGGCAGAATCTAAATCGTGTCACTCCCTCTCCAACACAAGGATACCATATCTCAAAGACACCATCATCAACCAACCTCCTCGGCCAAATAGTTCTGCCCGCCGGAAGGCAACCATATCATATCAGACCAACCTCATCGGCCAAATAGTTCTGCCCACCGTAGGCAACCATATCATATCAGACCAACCTCATCGGCCAAATAGTTCTGCCCGCCGTAGGCAACCATATCATATCAGACCAACCTCATCGGCCAAATAGTTCTGCCCGCCGTAGACAACCATATCATATCAGACCAACCTCATCGGCCAAATAGTTCTGCCCACGCCGTAAGCAACCATATCATATAGTTATTTTCATATCACACAAATTTATAGGCTCCAAACAAATCAAATATATCCAATGAACAAACCAAACATTTTTAGTGCCAACTCTAGGCCAAATTAATCAAACACTTATAAATCATAATGTCACATCATAATGCTCATATGAAAAATGCACAATATGCACTAACAATACTATATTCAAATCATAACAAATAAATAGAGTGCGCCAAAGAAAGCACGAGTCACACATTATTTGTTTACCGATTTTAGCTTAATCAACCGTGTGATCCACCAAATAATCCTCTCCAACAAAACCTCGAAATAGGTTTCAAAGCCTGTGAAATTAAAAGTTGACAAGCTATATTATATTTCAGGTAACAATACTTATTTTATAGTTCTTTCAAATCCCTATTTTAAATCGAGAACCATCTTCACTAAGTTTCCATTCAAAATATTCAATTTTCATCCAAACCACAATTCTCATTTAACCTTTTTCCTGTTTTAATCTCATATAAGTAACTTCCATAGATACGATTTAGAAAAATATCCGAGTCGGACTTATCAATTTCCGGAAACCATTTTTCACTCATTAAACCGATCTTAGTTCTATCTTGATTCAACAAGATTCTAAAACATGACAAATGCTTCTAACATAAATAAATTAAGTTTAACTTACTTACAGTTTCAACTATACTCTCTTTTAAGTATTTTTCATGTTTACCGCAACTGATTTCTATTGTATTGCTCAATTTCTTTTATACAATTCCAACCTCGAAAACCCTAATTCATTCACAAGTTCATAAGATTTAGTTACCTTGAATCTTCCGTAAATGCACACAAGGCCATGCTCTTATTTATTTATCACACCTCATGTTGATTTCTAACTAAAATGTCTACTCTGCTATTTTCAGATTAATTATAAGAAGACCATGCTAAATAGCTTATTTCATTTCTCACTTGTTCGATACTGCAATCTTAACAAACTTTCACTCTACACATTAAAGTCCTACCGAAAACACAATAGCAAGATAGTCTATACATTTTTACTTCAATATATTCTATTATGTCGATCCATCAAATTTCATAATCCATATATCATGTTTACAGAATTCAATTACTTACCTTTTAATGTTGATTTCCATTATCGTAATCTTCTCTATTTTATGCGTTCTCTTTTTCTTTTCAGGTTTGAGGTGGAACCTTAAACATTATAATTTATATTAGTTCCACTCTCTTTCAAATTTCCACCAGCCTAATATATTTAATTGATTTTACCATAGTTCGCTGTCAACTTCTTAATCCACCACGATTCTTTAGTTTTCTATTCATGGTTATCCCAAATTTACCACCTATTCACTTTCTTCTTGTATTGCCACGTTTTCCTTTTTCCTTTTATTTTATGCTTATCATATTTTATTAGGTTAGTCCTTATCTATAAAATAAATGGAAACATACTGAATTCAGATTTCACTTTTTTTTACACGTAAATTGCATCCTCGTGTAATTATAACAATCGTCAACTTTCATATACATCAAGTTACCAGATTTTCTATAATAAATTTGAAATTTAGATATTTGAGATTGACTTAAATAATTAATCGGACTAATTATATCTAATCACATTTTTAGAGTATCTCGAACACTAATTTATATTGTTATTTTCCAATATAGTTTATCTATATCCTACGGAATTACTTAGCATATTTGATGAAATCCAACAAAATTGAATTCTTATAGTTCGGTTATTACACTTTCCCTCCAGGTCTTAGGGTTGGCCTTTGTCAGCTTTGGCATCTCTCCTTTTTGACTTCGTTGGATGCCAACCATAGCAACGGAAGTACTCGCAGGGGGGTTGATTGCCGGTTGCCCCCCGAGACATTGATGTGAAGCCAAACCCTCAAATTGAGAGAGTTGGGTAGATCCGAACACCAGTTGACGGTTAATGTCATCCTTATCGAGCTCTCCTTGTCGATTGACGTCGTCCTCATCGAGCGCATCATTCCCATCGAGCTTTTCTTCTCGATTGACGTCATCCTCATCGAGCTCATCATCCTCATTGAGCTCTTCATGTTGGTTGATGTCATCGTCATCAAGCTCGATGGTCGGAACATAAGTAACATCATGAAACATTGGGTAGTCGATGGCCGTCACAGGAACCTCTTGGATCTCCTCACTCGTAAAGGATTCTTGCAAGATTGGGTCATTGGCAGCCTCAACCGATGGGTGTCGGCTGAGTAAATTTGTGAAGTCTAGAGTCTCGGCATCACGATAAGGTAAAGACCATACCGGTTGCCTCGAAGTAGGCTGAATAAGGGATGATGGCCCTATGTGTGCCTCACCGAGATCGGGACTGGGGGATGTTTGCTGAGGTACTTCGTCCATGGCGTCCCAAACTCCTTGGGGTTGATTGGAAAGTCTATGATAGGATTCGTCACCTCGTATCTGAATTTCGTCGCTACATCTCATCTCCTCCTTGTTATCACGTCGAATCTTATCGAGTCGAGCATTGATATCATCGAGCATTCTAGCTATGGCGGTGAGCTTATCCTTAAAGGAAGCTGTGCTGGTGGTATTCCTCTTGATACCCGTCTGGATTGTAGGGAGAGCCGGCTTTTTGATGTGACCCGAGTTGGATGAGTTCCTCCTAACAGGTGGCTGAGAAGATATGGGTAGTGCCGCCTCCTTGCCGGAAACCGCGTCGGATGAAATCCTCCCAACGAGTTGCTGGGAAGAGGGTGCCGCCTCCTTGGGGTTGGAATTGGCTTGAGCAGCATGGTTCTTGGTCATTTTGATCGAACGAAGCTAGACCGCCTTCTCAGACGCCCTCCTAAGTCCCACCGAGCGTGCCAAAAAATATGTTGCGAAGAAAATGGGTACAAGAACGTCAAGACTACCCGAGACGGATCCGGAGTGGTCGTCCCAAGGTCGGCCTAACGGAAAGGGTGGAAAAAGAGCTAGACTACGAGCTACGAGCTAAGAAAATGATAAAGAGTAAATAGGTTTGTTTGTTGTGTTGGTGATTGATGTCTGTTCCCTCGCCCGAGCCCTCCTTATATAGAGTGCCTTGACCTAACCTCCGCGCCTTCACAATAGGAAATCCTAAACCGCCTCCAAGACCTTCGGCTCCAAGTCTCAATCCCGAGAGATCTGCTCTAAATTATTTGTTCCTAACATGACGGGATCCTCTCGGCTCAATACAAGCCGTCTTCCCTTAAATGAGCAAATCCCATCCTCGGATAGGAAGCTTTCAAAACGTGACGACCAAGCGATCGCGGCCTAAAGAGGAACTTACCAAGTCTTGCCAAATATTGAGAATCTCGGCTCAAGTTAGGAAACTATAGATCGTTTTGACCTTCTCGAATCTCCCACGCAAAATCTTGACTCAAGTCCGTCATCGCCCAAGACGGACATCTCGTCAGGCCCAAAGTGAATCTCAAAATGGGCTCAAGCTAACGGCCTCCTCAACCAAAGTGGACCTATTCCCAGAATTGCCTTCCCGCCTACGAAGGTCAAATGAGCTTCCCGCTCGGGTCCAAGTTGGCTTCTCGCCTTAGGCTCCTCGCTCGTCTTCTCGCCATAGGCTTCCGGCCTTAAGTTTCTCGCCCGGCTTCCAGCCTTAGGCTTCTCGCTCAGCCTCTCGCCGTAGGCCTCTCACTCGACCTCTCGCCACTCGGCCTCTCGCTCGGCCTTTCGCCACTCGGCCTCTCACCGTGGGCCTCTCGCCACTCGGCCTCTTGCCACTCGGCCTCTTGTCGTAGGCCTCTCACTCGGCCTCACGCTACTCGGCCTCTCGCTCGACCTCTCGCCGTAGGCCTCTCACTCGGCTCCTCGCTCGTGCCTCCTACCGGCCTCTCGCCTATTTGAGTCGAACAAGTTTCTCGATAGGACTCGGCCATGTGGGTGAGAGGAGCCTCTCGTCCAGGCTCACCAACGTGAGCGAGAAGAATCTCTCGCTCGATCTCGCCTTCGAGGGCGAGAGGAGCCTCTCGCCCGACTCACCAACGTGAGCGAGAAGAATCTCTCGCTCGATCTCGCCTTCATGGGCGAGAGGAGCATCTCGCCCGGTTCACCAACGTGAGCGAGAAGAGCCCTCGCTCGGTCTCGCCTACGTGGGCGAGATGAGCCTCTCGCCCGGGCTCCTCATTCCGATAAGCCCGAGCCAATTCACGCACATCCGAAGATAGATCGTCATCACTCCGAGACATTAATTTCGTGTTCCAACAAACCCGGAATCATCTTCCCACCTACAAGCATGGAGCAAGAGGCGGGTCTTACCACCTTCAACTCGAAGCGGGCCTTACCATCTTAAAGTCCAACGCGGACTTAAACGGCCACTTCAAGTGGGCCGAGTGGTCCAACTCGGACATCCTATTTAGCAGGCCGAGGTGCCCAACTCGGACATATCGACCTCACAAGCCGAAGCGTCCAACCCGGACATATCACTTCACGGATCAAGGCACCTTACCCGGATATATCGACTTCACGTACCGAAGTGCCCAACTCGGACATATTGACTTCACGTACCGAAGTGTCCAACCCGGACATATCGACTTCACGGACTGAAGTGTCCAACCCGGACATATCGACCTCACGGGCCGAAGAGCTCGGCGTTCACCCGAACATCCAACTTCGAGGGCACAACCTGGACATCCCGGATGACTTTGGAGATAGGACATCCACTTGGACTTCAAGGATGGGGCGGCCACTCAGACTTCAAGGATGGGACGCCCACTCGGACTTCATGGATGGGGCGTCCACCTTCGAACTCAGAGCAAATATCCGCGCTAAACTATATTTTTGGCCTTCTTCTGCTCCGAATCGGAAAATGTTGTAAACTAAGGAGTTGTATATCCACGTCTTAGCTTTCCATAAAAACTTGAATCGTCTCATTTGGATCTACAGATAGAAAGTTATGAGTATTTTACCGAGGAGCGTTACCCAGGCAAGCGAGAAGCTGGCCGAACCGGGAGCTTTGGTCTTGGAAGCCGTCTATCATCACCGGTTTCGACCGAGTAAGACTATCTTCGGACTCGATGGAGGGAATACCATCGACAACCTCTTTCCAACTTAAAACCGGAAGTGATTACTTTGAGACAACACCACCCACCGATCACTTTCAGACCACATCGGTCACCGGTCAACCGGTCACCCGATCACCTTGCGACCACACCGGGTACCTCAAAATATATTGACAATGTCGAGATTATTTTTATACCTCAACACATTGCAATTTCTTTTCGGATCTTGTACACATTTTCGGGTGTCCGACAAAAATGAGTGCATCGGCCTCGAACCCGGCCGGACCAATGATTGGTTCTTCTCCGGAAGTCGTTGCAGCACATGTACAGTCCCACATTCCAAGCTCACCTCACATGTCCATGTGCTGTCTGAGAGAGGAGAGTCTTTGACTTATTACAAGGCTCCCTATATTAAGACACCAATGGAGAATAACTAACTAACCAGGCCTTCCTTATTCCTTTGGCTTGGAACAACTAAAACACCTAAACATGGCTAATCACCCATCTCTTTTCGTCTTTTCGAGCTTACTCTTGTTGCTGTCACTTGCTCTTGCTTATCCACAGTGCCATGACGATGAAGCTTCTGCGTTGTTGCAGTTCAAGCAGAGCTTAACAATCGACATGTGTGCTTTTCCGTTTGATTATCCGAAGCTGGAGTCGTGGAAAATGCTGCTGGGAGGTCATCGAAGCAACTGCTGTTCGTGGGATGGCGTGGAATGTGATGGCGCCACGGGTCACGTGATCAACCTCGACCTTAGCAGCAGTTGCTTGTATGGTTCTCTGATCAGCTTCAACACTACTCTTCCCAAACTCGCAAAACTCGAGTATCTCAACCTTGCCAACAACAATTTCAGCCGCTCCTCCTCGATGCCTTCCATGTCCGGACTTTTTTCGCAGCTTGCATATCTCAACCTTTCCTACTCTGCACTATCCGGGTTCGTTCCTCCAAGCATCTCCCACCTCTCCAAGTTGTCTGTTCTAGATCTAGACTATAATGACGGGCTGATACTCGAAGGTCACGCATTCGAAGCCTTAGTTGAAAACTTAACCAGGTTAGAACACCTTCATCTGAGTTATGTAGATATTTCCTCCACTATACCTAAGATGATGGTAAACTTATCTTCCCTGAGTTCTCTTTCCCTTCCGGGTTGCGGACTTCGTGGCCAATTCCCCGATGCAGTGTTCAACTTGGACAATCTGCAAATGATTTATCTAGATGGAAATAGAGATCTTGTAGGAGTTTTGCCTGATCAATTCAACTCTAGCAGTCCACTCGAGTACTTGCTACTCTATGATACTGGATTTAGAGGGTTGCTACCGGTGTCGATCGGAAACCTCCATTCCCTTGAAGCACTGAGTGTAGGGAGGTCTGGTTTTTCTGGACAACTTCCGACTTCGCTTCGGAGTCTCACTCAACTCTCATCCTTAGATCTTTCCTACAACAACTTCGAAATATCCGATCCGTCTTCCCTGTCATGGATTGGCAAGCTAACCAAACTCAACTTCTTAGGCCTCAATTCGATCAGCTTACCAGGTGACATCCCTGCATATCTTGCCAACCTTACCCAACTTAGTTACATGAACCTGCAAAATTGTCAATTGACAGGTCCAATACCATCTTGGTTATCCAAAATGAGCATGCTATATTATTTAGAGCTTGGTTTTAACAAGCTACACGGGCCGATTGATCCGAGTTTGTTTTCCCGATTGACGGAGCTGTCATTCTTGGATCTCTCTTATAATAACTTGAGTGGCAAGGTAGACATCCAAATGTTGTTAGATCTGGAAATGTTAACATCATTCTTCTTATCAGAAAACAACTTGTCATTAGTCCATGAAGGAGGAAACCGAGGAGTCGCCGCTGCGGGTAGATTTCGTCAGGTCGGTTTAGGATCCTGCAACCTGCGACACTTTCCATATTTCCTTCATAATCAAGACCAGCTGACTTGGTTGGACCTGTCCAACAATAATATCAGTGGCCGGATTCCGACATGGATTTGGAATGTGACCAGAGATACATTAGAGCTTATAAACCTCTCATACAACTTCCTCACCGGATTCGAATCGGACCCGGGTTCGTTTCCGTGGCCTCGAGCAACGTGGATCCAACTACATAACAACATGTTCCATGGACCACTCCCTGTACCACCCACAGGCACTATATCATTTTTGGTCTCAAGGAACAATTTCACAGGAGGAATTTCACCAAAGTTCTGCAGCCTCAAGTCTCTCTCATCTCTTGATCTTTCAGACAACAACTTGAGAGGTGAAGTCCCTCAATGTTTGGCAAACTTTACCACTTCTCTTAAGATATTGGTCCTGGGAGGAAACAATTTTCATGGAAGCATTCCTCGACCGAGCACGAAGCACTGCAACCTCGAGGCGATCACGCTCGAAGGTAACAACCTCGACGGGACGATACCAAGATCGATATCCAATTGTCCGAGGCTGGAGTTCCTGAACTTTGGCAACAACCAAATACGAGATTCTTTCCCGGCGTGGTTGGGCTCGCTCAAGCAACTCCGAATCCTCATCCTACGATCAAATAACCTGTACGGAGAATTGACAGGCGACCAAGTCCGCGGCCAGTTTCCGAAGCTGCGGATCATCGACATCTCTTGGAACAATCTGTCGGGACCGCCATTCCCGACCGGATACTTCATTGGTTGGAATGCAATGAAAGTCAAGGCAGACATTGGCACGTACTTGGGATCAGACAGAAGCTATCGCGGCGGATCAATCGGAGAAGTGAGTTCCTACTACATGCATTCGATGACGATAACAAACAAAGGCTTGGAGACAACATACGAGAAGATCATGGAAACTTTTGTTGCCATTGATTTCTCGGGAAACAGATTTGACGGTCATATTCCTGTCAGCATTGGCAGCATGGTCGGCCTCCGTATGCTGAATCTTTCCAACAACATCCTGACCGGATCGATACCATCTTCGCTGTCGAAGCTGTCGAATCTCGAATCCCTGGATTTATCAGCAAACTGTCTGTCCGGGGAGATCCCTCCGGAGCTCGCACGCCTCACTTTCCTATCCTTCTTCAACTTGTCCGACAACGGTCTCACAGGATCCATACCACGGGGTAGCCAGTTGGACAGGTTCGAGAATGATTCCTACTCGGGGAACCCTGCATTGTGCGGAGATCCATTGTCAAAGCAATGCGGGAACCCGCCTTCACCGCGGCCTTCCACGTCGGATGATGATGATGATGATCATGACGACGAGGGTTCGATCTTCAATTTCGGATGGGAGCCTGTTGCCATAGGGTACGGATGCGGATTTCCCCTCGGGATTGGCCTCGGCTACTTGGTATACACCAGGAAGTATACATGGATTGTGAAGATCTTCGGAGAGAAGCGAAGATGGCGGAGGACTGTTGTTAGAGGCGTAGGCCAATGGGATGAAGGTCGTCGTCGACGTTGAGGAAGCATGGATAGTAGAATCTTCTTCGCCAACTTTGAGATTGCTTTTCTGTTAGCTTATAAGCTTGTATTGTTATCCGTCTTGGAAGGAAATTTATTAGACCGATTAATTGAAGTCGCATTGCTTTTTGTCTACGTATAATAATTGCCTAATCTAAAGCTTGCGAGTAGTACCCCAAAATTAATTTCTTCACGCGTAAAATATACTCATGATCAGTCTATGGTAGAGAAATTGAAATACAAATCTCTCTTAGATTTTATTGAAAAATAAATAATATTAACACTTATTGTGAAAAGATCACCATAAAATTACTGGACATCATGTTGTAGATAATCCAAGGACCGACTCAGTAGTTTTCGGACCTGAAGATGGGCCAATCCAAACAATCTTTATTTCCCGCAAGGCCCAAACAGCATCATGTAGATAGTCAGTCCAAGGACCGTCTCATTATTTATTTATTTTATTTTAGAAGACAAAATACTGAAATAGTAATAAGTCTGTAATATTTATTTAAAAAAATAACCTAAGCCCGCCCAAAAATTTTAAATTTGCCAAAGAAGAAAAACAAATCCTAATCTCTCGCGTTGGGTCCGATGGCGAAGTAGACGGCCAACTCCTTCTTCCTGTTGATCTGCCGGACGATCGTGATCTTCTCCTCCTCAGTGAACGAGGCAATTTTTTATTAGAGGAGGGCAGCGTAGATTGGGGGAAGGCTCTTCATGAGCATTTCATCGAACAGCTGGCGGGTGACGTCGGCCCGGGAGGGAGCAGCGGCCCAGGCCTTGGCCTTCCCCTTGTTGGAAGCGAAACTTGGAAGATTCATTCGTCGGCTCGAAGAAGCTGTGAAATGGGTCTTAATTAGTCTTGCAGCTGCTTGAATTATTATGATTTATTATTAATCAGAGTTAGAAACATAAATATTACATCGAGCTTGGTTTCTATGATTATGGATTGAACATTGCAATCATGTAGCTGCAATTTATTTAGAGGGAGTGAATATATATACATACATACTAAATATAATTAATATGGTTGTTTAAGGATGCATAAGTATTGAGTTTGAGTTATGGGATTTAAAACTCGGTGGAAAGAGTTTTGTTGCGGTATGTGGTCCTACCGGCTTAAACCCAGACTTGTCGAACCACTTAGTGTTCGTTCGGATGCTAAATAGCTGCGGTCAAATATATATATATATATATATATATATATATATATATATATATATATCTCTGGTGTTCCATCTCATTATTGAAGTTGGTGACTCAAAAACAAGAAGTGTATATGAGCTTGGACTTGTTGCTGCAGATTTGCTGGATTGTCTCTCATGGCTCTTATTTTGAAAACTCCCTGACAAGTTATGAGCTTGGACTTGTTGCTGCAGATTTTCTGGATCCGGCAGAAAGTCATTTCACAGGAAGACAGGGGTTTCAGCGGTTCTTGGATAATGTGCAGTATAAGTCCAGTGGGATATTGCGGTATGAACGTGTCTTCGGACAAGGTTTTGTGAGCACCGGAGGGATCGGTAAGCCACTCGTCTGCACTTGGTTTTATAGGAAACTCTCATGCATTGTAGCTCAACTGTTTGTCCTCTTAAACATATTTTGACTTGTGATCGGAAACAACGAAAGAATTTGTCGCAAAGCTAGATCTGAAGGCTGGCCAGAAAGTTTTAGATATTGGCTGCGGTATCGGAGGAAGCGATTTCTTCATGGCAGAGAGCTTTGATGTAGAGGTTGTTGGCATTGACCTGTCAGTAAATATGATCTCATGTGCTATTGAGCGCGCCGTTGGGCTCAAGTGCTCAGTTGAGTTTGAAGTTGCCGATTGCACCACGAAGACATATCCTGACAACACTTCTGATGTCATCTACAGTCGTGACACAATTCTGCACATTCAAGTAAGAGTTCATTCAGGACTTCTCCGAAGTGCGTTCAGTGATCATCCTTGCCCTTGTGCTCTTTTCTGACTTCTCTTCAAGTTCGTATTCGGTTGTCTAATTTTTCCGAATAGTTGATGGGTGGAAAGCTAAAAAGGTCAGGAGCTCATCCGGCGAGCAGCGCTGGGGATTGTTCATAGCCACCAAGAAGTGATCCGGACTTCGTTCGTTCAAGTCAGTATCGGTCTGTTGCCCGTTCCAAATAATAAGACTTGGACAACTATCTACTTTATCTTGGTGATTGTTTGACACCAGTCAGTGGCTGTGTCTGAACTATAATTGTTGTAGCTTTAACGGACTTTCGGACGTTGTTTCTCATGGTAATAAATGATCGAGCTTGCGAATTTACTTTCGAGAATGTGATTATTGCTTCAGCTTTTTTTTCCAATATCTATTAACTCTCACAAAGAGCTTGTTCCATCAAGAAAAAGGAGATCACAAACCAGTTACTTCTTTTTACCCCTATAATTGTGATCACAAACAGGTCGTCGACGTCGAGGAAGCATGGATAGCTTATGTTTGATACGGAATTTATTATTAGATCGATTAATTCAAGTCGGTTAACCTGTTACTTTTGTCTACATATAGTTGCGTAATCTGAAGTTTATTTTTTGAGGAAGCAAAATAACCTTAAACCCGCCCAAAAATTACAAATATGCCAAATAAGGAAAAAATTCCTTCTGATGGCGAAGTCGACGGCCGACTCCTTCTTCCGGTTGATCTGCCAGACGACCGTGATCTGCTTCGCGGTGAACGGGGTAATTTAGTAATTTTTTAAGAGGAGGGCGGCGCAGAGGGGGGAGGTTTATTTGGCAATTTTTGGATGAGATAATTGGTTTCCCTTTCACTGATCAGTTGGTTTGGGAAACATATCAGACGCTAAACTATACTAGTTCGTTCTTGTTGATCAATTTCGTACCTATAATTATAATTAGTTTGCCATTTTTAACTTTTTTTTTATTTTCTTTTGGAAGTGAGACCTGGAAGATTCATCCGTGTGCTCGAAGCTGTGAGGGGGAAATTCAACCCAGTTGCTCTAGCAGGTACTAATCCATCCCTACTGTTTGCATGTAATTAGTTTTTCTGCTTGTCGTAATGGGTCTTGATTAGTGTTGAAATTTCTTGAATTATGATTATTGATTTTAGAGATAGAAAACATTAATATATATACTCTGCAATTTGTATATATATATATGAAGTGTTGAATTTGAGCTCTGATAATAGTGCACCTATCTAAAGCTCGGTGAGAAGAGTTTTGTCATGCTATGTGGTCCTACTCAAGCATAATAAACCCGGATTAAGTCGGACCACTTGGGTGTCCGGATACTGTAAAGCCACGGTCAAATATTCATATGATGAATCGGGATTGGGAAATAAATGTACATTAGATTACTCTCTCTCATTTTTAATGGGAAGTTTACATTGAATTGCATGTTAAAGATGAAACTGCTGATCCTTTTGTGACAAAAATTAATGTTGGAATCCCATTCCATAGAATCCAAAGTAAGCATGCATCCACATTGCTGCACCAGCAATCCATCCTATCCTATCCTCTCCTCTAGGAGAGGTCAGGTATTTGGCAATGGAATCCAATAAGGAATGCTCAAAATTGTCCCAGAAAGTATAAAGCAAAGAATAACAAAGTCGACAGCTTTCGGAAAGGAAAGCCTTCCATCCAAGCCAAGAATCATCATTAACAAACTTGCAGAGACCATACATTCAATTGATACCTTGATGATGGATCAATAAATACCTTACAGATGCTTGCTTGCTTATAATCCAAACTCTGCTAACTTTATATTCAAGTCCTCCCCCTCCTAAAAGAAAGAAGAACATCCTCTTTCCTATATGCTCTCATCCCATGGCTGAAGGAATCCTCTTCAACGTGGCGGAGTCGATCCTGACAAGGCTCGGGTCCATGGTAGTGCGAGAGATTGGGCTGATATACGGCCTCCAAGGTGAGCTCCAGAAGCTGCAAGGCACTGTTGAAACAATCAAGGCCGTGCTTCTTGATGCGGAGAAGCAGTACCGGACAAGCAACGAAGTCAGAGTCTGGCTGGATGCACTCAAAGATGCTGCTTATGATGTTGATGATTTACTGGATGACATCTCAACTGATAGATTGAGGCGACAGCTGAAGTCTGGTAACGTGGTGACCAAGAAGGTAAAGCTATTCTTCTCTTGCTCAAATGAGCTTGCTTATGGTCTTAAGATGGCTCATAAGGTTAAGGACATTAGAGAAAGGCTAGATGGAATTGCAGAGAATAGGAAGAAGTTCCACTTGAATTCGAGTCTTGTGGAACCAGCTATCGTGGATCATGACAGGGACACTCAGTCGTCAGCACCTAATGTAGTTATTGGGAGAGAAGATGATAAAAAGGAGATTATAAGTTTTTTGCTAGATGACCACCATGAAGAGAATGTGGTAGTTATTCCCATAGTTGGGCTTGGAGGTTTGGGGAAAACAACACTTGCTCAAATTATATACAATGATGAGATGGTGAAAGCACAATTTGAATTGAAAGTATGGGTCTGTGTATCTGATGTTTTTGATATCAAATCAATTGTTGAGAAGATGGTTGAGTGTATCGATGGGAACAAGCCGAGGGAAAATCTTGGGCTAGAAACTCTTAAGAACCAGCTTTGTGGGAAAATTGAAGGGAAGAAGTACTTGTTTGTGTTGGATGACATATGGAACGAAGATCGAGAGAAATGGCTTCAGTTGAATGATTTGGTTGTAGGTGGTGCTAGAGGGAGTAGAATTATAGTGACAACTCGAAGCTTGGTTGTAGCTGAAATAACATGCACATTACAGCCTTATAATTTGAAAGGTTTGTCTGAAATGGAGTCTTGGGATTTGTTCCAAAAAGTAGCATTCAGGAAGGGACAAGCACCTAATGAAGAGTTTGAGACATTGGGGAAAGAGATTGCAAGAATGTTGTGTGGACTTCCTCTAGCGATAAGGACAATAGGCAGCCTCTTGTACACCAAAAGAAACGAGTCCGAGTGGCGACATTTTAAGGACGAGGAGTTGTCGAAGTTGGATCCGAAGGACAACATCATAGAGACATTGAAGTTGAGTTACAATTATCTTCCCTCAAATTTCAAATATTGCTTTGCTTATTGTAGTCTATTTCCTAAAGATTACATATATGATGTATCGACACTAGTTAATGATTGGAAGGCGCAAGGTTATATTGATGCCAAGACTTGTGAAGATGGAGGTTTTAATTGCTTTAAACATCTCCTCCAGAGATCCTTTTTCCAGGAAGAAGGAGAAAACAGATATACTGGAGAATTGACGTGTAAAATGCATGACTTCATGCATGACCTAGCTATGTCGGTGGCCGGAGAGGAGATCAAACTGGTGGATGGCAATTCTCATGGAACAACTTTTACTGGGAAAACTCGGCACATATCACTGCATGGGATTCCCAAAGCACAATGGCAATATTTGGCTCCCAAGGCGAGGACTTTGATCATCAACTCTGTTTCTTATGAATTTGATGATATATCCCTTGAGTCGGATAGTAAAGAGTTCAATGCTATTGTTGATAAGATGAGATGCTTAAGAGTACTGAGGCTATGGAAATCCCTAAATATGAAAGTGCCAAGAACTATTGATAGATTAAAGCATCTGAGGGAGCTTGACCTGTCCTTTAATCTGGAAATAGAGACGCTTCCTGATTCTGTTACAAGATTGCATAACTTGCAAGTGCTTATCTTGGACAAATGTTGGAACCTTCGGAGACTACCAAAGGACATGAAGAAGCTGGTGAATCTGATCCATCTTGGGCTGGAGGGATGTTCTAGTTTGGAAGAGATGCCACAAGGGATAGGGCAGCTGACCTCCTTGGAGGTGTTGTCACAGTTCTGCTTGTCCCCAAGGAGGATATCACTACTCTCGGAACCCGCTGCTGGACTGGACGAGTTGGACGGGTTGAACAAGCTGACAGGAACATTGGCAATACTCTATCTCAAGTATGTGAAGAAAGGTGCACCGGAATGTGGGGCAGCCAATTTGAAAGGCAAGCTCCATCTTCGTAATTTGTTGCTGGACTGGGGGGAGCATCAAGTGGAGGAAATGAGTCACGAAGAGGAGTCACTGGAAGCATTGCAGCCACATGTAAACCTGCTATACTTGGGCCTGCATTTCTACAAAGGTTCGAGGTTTCCAAGATGGGTATCCTCTCTTGAAAATCTAGTGTTTATTTTTTTCGGCAAGTGCAGCAACTGTAAGTCCCTCCCGCCACTGCAAGGGCTGCCCTCTCTTCAAGATTTGACGGTTTTTGACATGGAAGAGTTGGAGTACATGATAGACAATAGTAGGAATACCAAAGAAGCATCCAGGTCATGGTTTTTTCTTTTCCCTAGTTTGAACAAACTCATTATCTTCAATTGTCCTAACACTGTTTTCTTTGAGTTAATTTAATTTAATGCAATATTTTTCTTGCAAAATATTCTAATCACTGAATAAAAATTGCGTTACTTATTTGGATTCAACATGCAGGTCCTGTTTCTTCCCTAAGTTGAACAAACTCTCTCTTTCCGACTGTCCTAAGTTGAAGGGATGGTGGAGGATTACGCCCACCACAGAAGAGCCGCTCCAGTACCAGTTGCCTTGTCTTTCTAATTTGGAGATCGCAATCTGTCCTAACCTCGAGGGTTGGATGCCTCAGCTTCCACCTCTCGACACTCTTGTGTTGGAGGGTGCTAATGCGAGGCGATTGCAGGACACACTGAATGCCGAGGCAAAGTCCCTAACAATTCGTGGATGTGAAGACCCGGAGTCAAGTCCTTATAGTATTATACAGTATTCGACTTCGGATTAGTCGTTGTCTTCACATAGATATTGCAACGAACACCGTACATCCGTATACCAAATCAGAAAGTCATATCCTAATTTATTGCTTGTTATAGTTTAAATTTCCACCGTGAAAATGATAGGAAGATTCCAAAATAGGACAGACACTGTGAAATGAGTAATGCACCACGTAAAAATGATAAATACCGTATAAAAAATATTAACCAATAGATGTTGAATTCAAAACGTTTCGGTGCTTAAAACAGTTTTTTCAAATTTCAAAGCTTATACTCGGCTCAAAATTAGATTAACAGTGTTAGTTACTTGTTGCAAGAACAAATTTACCAAATCCGAATTTGGATTAGCCGGTGGCGATATAAAAAAATATATGCATTACTCATACACGCCAACAGACAGTCTGTGTACTTTTTCGATGGGACGAAATTAACTAGATGGATTAAATAATAATATATATATATCCAACCCAAAATTTTAAGATAATAGTTAAGTAGATTTTTAGCACGTACTTTAACTTTACTAACATACGAGAAACGGGGTCATGCGAGTACAACTATTAGCACGGGATCACCCACGATAATACTATGCTAGAATTTCCATACGCAACCTAATATTTTACGGCAATGATTAAATAGATTTTTAATGGTTATAAATTTTTCTTCCAGTCGTACACTAAGCAACATGAGATTCTCATCCCCTTCAGATTTATGACCAATCAACCCATACAAACACATCCCAAACTCTCTCATAAACCCATAGGCACGCAAGCGTGGAAGAAAGAGAAAGAGCGTGGTCAGTAGTAGATGCAGCAAAAGGGGACTCAGTCATTGCAGCACATGTACAGTCCACATTCCAAGCTCACCTCACATGTCTAAGAGTCTTTGACTTGTTACAAGGCTCCCTATATTAAGAAACACCAATGGAGAATAACTAACTAACCAGGCCTTCCTTATTCCTTTGCCTTGGAACAAATAACTAACTAACTAACTAACCAAGCCTTCCTTATTCCTTTGCCTTGGAACAAATAACTAACTAACCAGGCCTTTCTTGTTCCAAAGATCGAACTGACCAGGTATTTCGCGCTCACTCAATCATGTCTGTATGTAACGGTCTTTCAGGAATCCTAACCCGACTCGTTCGTCAATACGCTGCAGTTCAATCAAGTTCTGCAGCGCGAGCTAAGCGCCATAGAGAAAGACAAGGAAGAGTTCATTCAGGACTTCTCCGAAGTGCGTTCAGTGATCATCCTTGCTCTTTTCTGACTTCTCTTCGAGTTCGCATTCGGTTGTCTAACTTTTCCTTGGTTAACATTGTTATTAAGAGGACTACAATGACATAGTTGATGGATGGAAGGCTAAACAGGTCAGGAGCTCGTCCGGCGAGCAGCGCTGGGGCTTGTTCATCGCCACCAAGAAGTGATCCGGTCTTCGTTCGAGCCGGTCTCGGTGTTACCCGATCCAAATAATAAGAGACTCGAACAATTAACCATCTACTTCATCTTGGTGATTGTTTTACACCAGTCAGTATCTGTGTCTGAACTAAATTGTTGTAGCTTTTCCGAACTTTCGAACGTCAGTGACGTCGTTTCTCATTGCAATAAAAAAGATCGAGCTTGCGAATTTACTTTCAAGAATTTGATTGTTGCTTCAGCCTTTTTCCATATCAAAAGGAGATCACAGTCCAATTACTTCTTGTTTACCCCCATAATTGTGATCACATTGTGTTGCGAAGAAAGTGGGTACAAGAACGTCAAGACTACCCGAGACGGATCCGGAGTGGTCGTCCCAAGGTCGGCCTAACGGAAAGGGTAGAAAAAGAGCTAGACTACGAGCTACGAGCTAAGGAAACGATAAAGAGTAAATAGGTTTGTTTGTTGTGTTGGTGATTGATGTCTGTTCTCTCGCCCGAGCTCTCCTTATATAGAGTGCCTTGACCTAACCTCCGCGCCTTCACAATAGGAAATCCTAAACCGCCTCCAAGACCTTCGGCTCCAAGTCTCAATCCCGAGAGATCCGCTCCAAATTATTTGTTCCTAACATGACAGGATCCTCTCGGCTCAATACAAGCCGTCTTCCCTTAAATGAGCAAATCCCATCCTCGGATAGGAAGCTTTCAAAACGTGACGACCAAGCGATCGCAGCCTAAAGAGGAACTTACCAAGTCTTGCCAAATATTGAGAATCTCGGCTCAAGTTAGGAAACTATAGATCGTTTTGACCTTCTCGAATCTCCCACGCAAAATCTTGACTCAAGTCCGTCATCGCCCAAGACGGACATCTCGTCAGGCCCAAAGTGAATCTCAAAATGGGCTCAAGCTAACGACCTCCTCAACCAAAGTGGACCTATTCCCAGAATTGCCTTCCCGCCTACGAAGGTCAAATGAGCTTCCCGCTCGGGTCCAAGTTGGCTTCTCACCTTCGGCTTCTCGCCTTAGGCTCCTCGCTCGTCTTCTCGCCTTAGGCTTCCGGCCTTAAGTTTCTCGCCCGGCTTCCCACCTTAGGCTTCTCGCTCGGCCTCTCACCGTAGGCCTCTCACTCGGCCTCTCGCCACTCGGCCTCTCACCACTCGGCCTCTTGCCACTCGGCCTCTTGTCGTAGGCCTCTCACTCGGCCTCACGCCACTCGGCCTCTCGCTCGACCTCTCACCGTAGGCCTCTCACTCAGCTCCTCGCTCGTGCCTCCTACCGGCCTCTCGCCTATTTGAGTCAGACAAGTTTCTCGATAGGACTCGGCCATGTGGGTGAGAGGAGCCTCTCGTCCAGGCTCACCAACGTGAGCGAGAAGAATCTCTCGCTTGATCTCGCCTTCGTGGGCGAGAGGAGCCTCTCGCCCGACTCACCAACGTGAGCGAGAAGAATCTCTCGCTCGATCTCGCCTTCGTGGGCGAGAGGAGCATCTCGCCCGGTTCACCAACGTGAGCGAGAAGAGCCCTCGCTCGGTCTCGCCTACGTGGGCGAGAGGAGCCTCTCGCCCGGGCTCCTCATTCCGACGAGCCCGAGCCAATTCACGCACATCTGAAGATAGATCGTCATCACTCAGAGACATTAATTTCATGTTCCAACAAACCCGGAATCATCTTCCCACCTACAAGCATGGAGCAAGAGGCGGGCCTTACCACCTTCAACTCGAAGCGGGCCTTACCATCTTAAAGTCCAACGCGGACTTAAACGGCCACTTCAAGTGGGCCGAGTGGTCCAACTCGGACATCCTATTTAGCAGGCCGAGGTGCCCAACTCGGACATATCGACCTCATAAGCCGAAGCGTCCAACCCGGACATATCACTTCACGGATCAAGGCACCTTACCCGGATATATCGACTTCACGTACCGAAGTGCCCAACTCAGACATATCGACTTCATGTACCGAAGTGTCCAACCCGGACATATCGACTTCACGGACTGAAGTGTCCAACCCGGACATATCGACCTCACGGGCCGAAGAGCTCGGCGTTCACCCGAATATCCAACTTCGAGGGCACAACCATCCCGGATGACTTCAGAGATAGGACATCCACTTGGACTTCAAGGATGGGGTGCGCACTCAGACTTCAAGGATGGGATGCCTACTCGGACTTCATGGATGGGGCGTCCACCTTCGAACTCAGAGCAAATATCCGCGCTAAACTGTATTTTTGGCCTCCTTATGCTCCGAATCGGAAAATGTTGTAAACTAAAGAGTTGTATATCCACGTCTTAGCTTTCCATAGAAACTTAAATCGTCTCATTTGGATCTACAGATAGAAAGTTATGGGCATTTTACTGAGGAGCGTTACCCAGGCAAGCGAGAAGCTGGCCGAACCGGGAGCTTTGGTCTTGGAAGCCGTCTATCATCACCGGTTTCGACCGAGTAAGACCATCTTCGGACTCGATGGAGGGAATACCATCGACAACCTCTTTCCAACTTAAAACCGGAAGTGATTACTTTGAGACAACACCACCCACCGATCACTTTCAGACCATATCGGTCACCGGTCAACCGGTCACCCGATCACCTTGCGACCACACCGGGTACCTCAAAATATATTGACAATGTTGAGATTATTTTTATACCTCAACAATTCCCCCCACACGTTAACACTTCGGTACGGTCAGGCGAGAAGTGTTGACGTGGTCCTTCATCTCCTACTTGGCACCCGCCAGCTAACTTGAAACGGAATGAAGATGAGCAGCTCAAAGAGGTCTAGGCCGCTGTCCTGATGACATACCCGGCCGAGTTGTAAGGTGATAAGGTGCAAACTTCCAATCACCTTGTCACCTCGCCTATTGCTTTATTCCCCAAAAGTAATGGGGAGTACTTGCCCCCCGGATGTGGCACTAATCGGTCGTTGGGTTGAAAGGATATTCTGCCTGATCGAACTAGCACACCAGGCAAACCAGCCATCTACGTAGCTATAGACCACCCTTATTAGTATTGTGGTTCCGTCGTTGAAGGCCGCCTCTATGTAGTATATGGCCGGGATGAATGGACATGCATCTGCCATCATAATCTCCACCTTTCCATCTGATTTCCACCGGATTGGACATTGGTGGTTGGAAGATGGGATTACAGGACCGGAGCAGATCAAGTCTCGCCCTTTCCTATTAAGGTTGGTCATGACCATGCCAGTCGGGCTGACATCCTCCTTATTGCGATCCCTGAGGAGCAACTGAAGAAAGGTGTTCGCCACACCCATGCCATCCATGGGTACTCTCTTGATAGGCTCCCCAAGCATGTGAACCGTGATGTAAAGAGATTTTTTGCGTCCGTCCATTCTTTGGATTGGCCTCATAATTGTGACATCGCTATTAGAGGCTTTCACCATGGGAATGACAGAGGACATCTCTGCTATGTGAGGATAAGGTGTATCTTCCTGACTTTCATCCCTCTCCAGACGGCTGGGTTGGTTAAGTTTTGGCCTAAAGATGGCCGGTAGGGTGAACGCCTTGTTGATCGACACCTTGTCTGAGTAGTCTCCAAACTTTACATAACCAATCTCAAGAGTGACCGAGACATCTTTTTCCTTCTGGTCGATCTCTTTCTCATCCTCTTGAGGGCGACCTTCTCTCATATGGACATCAGTTTGTACCTTGGGTACCCACTTGCGGATCAACTTCTTGTGTCGGTTAGCGGGTGCCTTTGGTCAAACCTCCTTGATGTACTTCTTTGCCTTAGAAGCTTCGATCTCCCTGGCCTGGTCTTGAGTACAGTTTGGTAGGTGTCTAACTTGCGGACGAGCTAGGAGGGCGTTTTGCTCCTCCAACTTGACCATTTGCCCTGCAAGCTGTCTTTCAAGGTCTTTGACGACTTGCTTCCGCTTCTGGACCTTCCTCTCAAGGCGACGCCTCTGAGTCTTAGTGAGGGCATCTTGTGTTGGTGGCTCAAGAACAACCCTCTTATCTCCAAGCCGGTTGAAGGCATACATGTATGAGTCAGACTCGTCTTGAAGGTCCACCTTGATACGAGGATGACTGATCTTCCATGCTTCATCAGCTATCTTTGGACAAAACTTTTGAGTCCTTGGGATGCCGCTATCGGGCGGCCATCTTTTCCCCCCGAGTCTTGTCTCTCGGGTCTCAAGGTTGGCCTTCCCTTACCTAGGATTATCGACTCCCTTCAGATGAAAGGACTTTTGAGCCTTTAGGATGTCGCCATTGGGTGGCCGTCCTTGCCCCCAGAGTGTTGCTCCTCGGGTCTTAAGGTCAACCTTCCCTCTCTTGGGACCATTGGCTCTCCTCATACTAAAGGAGTTTCGAGCCTTTGGGATACCGTTATCAGGTGGCCTCCCGTGCCCCCCGAGTCTTGTCCACCGGGTCTTGGGGTCGGCCTTTATTTTCTTTAGGCTATCAGTTCCCCTGGGATACAAAGACTTCTGAGCTTTTGGGACGCCGTTATCGGGCGGTCGTCCTTGCCAACCGAGTCTTGCCCGCCGAGTCTTAGGGTCAGCCATTGCCTTCTTAGAGTCCAGCCGTCCCTGCTTCCCGAGTCTTTCTGTCACGACCCAAATCTGAGGTCGGTGACCGGCGTTAGACTTCAACTCCTTTAATCACCAAGAAATCTAGCCAGCCTCATATGTATTCAGAAATTATAATAATAAGTCTTTAAACATTAAATTTAAAACTTAACGATCTTTAGTTTCATATTCTAATTTACAAAATATAAGCCAAGATTTTCCTTTTTAATACATATTCATATGTTCTTTTCCCAAGATCAAATTAAACTGTGTAACTACGGAGCTTCTAGATCAAAGAATAAAATACAAACTGGAGACCTCGATGCAAGTCCTTGAGAACAAAGTGGACTTGGTACAATCATAGCAGATCTTTGAACCAATACAACTCGTGTACGAGTTCCTGCAAAACTGGTGAGAGGGGGGTGAGTATTTTGGAACACCCCGTAAACAAATAAGATATGCATCGCAATTTATTTAGCTACTCAATGCACAAACATTTCTAAAACATGCATATAACTAATATGGCAAAGAAATTATGCGGAGATGTACATTATTCAAAGGTCATACTTACCAGATGACCAAATATAGCATATAATCACAAAGTCACAGAAATATGAGCAAACTACGTAACGTCCCATACCGTCACGTAATTTGACACATAAACACATAATTCCAAAATCAAATCACAGCACTGGACGAATATTCGGCAGAATCTAAATCATGTCACTCCCTCTCCAACACAAGGATACCATATCTCAAAGACACCATCATCAACCAACCTCCTCGGCCAAATAGTTCTGCCCGCCGGAAGGCAACCATATCATATCAGACCAACCTCATCGGCCAAATAGTTCTGCCCACCGTAGGCAACCATATCATATCAGACCAACCTCATCGGCCAAATAGTTCTGCCCGCCGTAGGCAACCATATCATATCAGACCAACCTCATCGGCCAAATAGTTCTGCCTGCCGTAGGCAACCATATCATATTAGACCAACCTCATCGGCCAAATAGTTCTGCCTGCCGTAGGCAACCATATCATATCAGACCAACCTCATTGGCCAAATAGTTCTGCCCGCCGTAGGCAACCATATCATATAGTTATTTTCATATCACACAAATTTATAGGCTCCAAACAAATCAAATATATCCAATGAACAAACCAAATTTTTTTAGTGCCAACTCTGGGCCAAATTAATCGAACACTTATAAATCATAATGTCACATCATAATGATCATAATGCTCATATGAAAAATGCACAAGATGCACTAACAATACTATATTCAAATCATAACAAATAAATAGAGTGCGCCAAAGAAAGTACGAGTCACACATTATTTGTTTACCGATTTTAGCTTAATCAACCGTGTGATCCACCAAATAATCCCCTCCAACAAAACCTCGAAATAGGTTTCAAAGCCTGTGAAATTAAAAGTTGACAAGCTACATTATATTTCAGGTAACAATACTTATTTTATAATTCTTTCAAATCCCTATTTTAAATCGAGAACCATCTTCACTAAGTTTCCATTCAAAATATTCAATTTTCATCCAAACCACAATTCTCATTTAACCTTTTTCGTGTTTTAATCTCATATAAGTAACTTCCATAGATACGATTTAGAAAAATATCCGAGTCGGACTTATCAATTTCCGGAAACCATTTTTCACTCATTAAACCGATTTTAGTTCTATCTTGATTCAAAAGATTCTAAAACATGACAAATGCTTCTAACATAAATAAATTAAGTTTAACTTACTTACAGTTTCAACTATACTCTCTTTTAAGTATTTTTCATGTTTACCGCAACTGATTTCTATTGTATTGCTCAATTTCTTTTATACAATTCCAACCTCGAAAATCCTAATTCATTCACAAGTTCATAAGATTTAGTTACCTTGAATCTTCCGTAAATGCACACAAGGCCATGCTCTTATTTATTTATCACACCTCATGTTGATTTCTAACTAAAATGTCTACTCTGCTATTTTCAGATTAATTATAAGAAGACCATGCTAAATAGCTTATTTCATTTCTCACTTGTTCGATACTGCAATCTTAACAAACTTTCACTCTACACATTAAAGTCCTACTGAAAACACAATAGCAAGATAGTCTATAGATTTTTACTTCAATATATTCTATTATGTCGATCCATCAAATTTCATAATCCATATATCATGTTTACAGAATTCAATTACTTACCTTTTAATGTTGATTTCCATTATCGTCTTCAAATTCTAATCTTCTCTATTTTATGCGTTCTCTTTTTCTTTTCAGGTTTGCGGTGGAACCTTAAACATTATAATTTATATTAGTTCCACTCTCTTTCAAATTTCCACCAGCCTAATATATTTAATTGATTTTACCATAGTTCGCTGTGAACTTCTTAATCCACCACGTTTCTTTAATTTTCTATTCATGGTTATCCCAAATTTACCACCTATTCACTTTCTTCTTGTATTGCCACGTTTTCCTTTTTCCTTTTATTTTATGCTTATCATATTTTATTAGGTTAGTCCTTATCTATAAAATAAATGGAAACATACTGAATTCAGATTTTACTTTTTTTTTACACGTAAATTGCATCCTCATGTAATTGTAACAATCGTCAACTTTCATATACATCAAGTTACCAGTTTTTCTATAATAAATTTGAAATTTAGATATTTGAGATTGACTTAAATAATTAATCGGACTAATTATATCTAATCACATTTTTAGAGTATCTTGAACACTAATTTATTGTTATTTTCCAATATAGTTTATCTATATCCTACCGAATTACATAGCATATTTGATGAAATCCAACAAAATTGAATTCTTATAGTTCGGTTATTACATTCTCCCATCCTTATAAAAATTCGGTCCCCGAATTTACTTAAACAAAATTTTCTTACTTACCATTCAAATAGATGAATACTTACTTAATATCTCCTATTAAATTTTTGTAGTTAATAAATTTTTTTCACTCTCTACTTTATAAATTAGAAGTTTTCTATACCAAAGCTTTCAAACTTCTATATCCAACATTATTTTTGGCATTTCCAATATGCCAAAATTTACTAATCTCAACTATTTATGGCGTCAATTAAGAGTAGGGTCATATAAATATGTCTAGTACTTGTGATTTTCATGTGACAATGTCATCATTATTGTGGCAAAGCCAACCAACATGCCATTATCTCAATCTGCTTCAAATTTTCAAAGAAGTCATTGTATGTAGGATGAAACCTACATCTTCTTCCAAAACTTGTTGTCCCCTTTATAGGTACCAAGTCCTCTTATTAAGTTATGTATACTTCCATCGTCAATCATTATCAATAATCTTAGTCCTTTCCTATATTCTCCAAAAAAATCTCAAAAATTAATCATACCCCTTTTTCCTTTAGAGAGAAGTCCAATTATTGTACACAGGGTACAAATTTATAAACATGAAAACTACTTCCAACCAAACCATTATTTTGGTTCCATTACCTAAGTCTTTGAATCACTTATTCAAATAACCCTGATTACAAAGGGGACATTAAACTCATATGTTGGCCATATAATTTGATTTGTAACAACTAGTCATTCCGTCAAATACACCAAAGATCTTTATAAAGTCTTAAGCTTAGTAAATCAATTATAAGTCATATAGATTTTACTTCTGTGACATTATCAAGGATGTTATAATTGTATTATCTCCTTCAATCACTTTATCTTTCCTTAAGTTTCCCTATTTACAGTGCACCCTAAGTTTTAGTATCTTTGTGCATCTCAAATCTCTTCTCATACTTGCACTACTTCAAATCCATAAGTGTCAAACTAATATTGGTCCATGAGTCAACTAGTACTTAAATTCTCGAAGGAAGTTTCACATTCATACAAAAGTTGTATACCCCTAGATTAAGTGAGTAAATAGTGCCATAGTTGAAAATCTTTTAGTGCACAATCTTAGCAAAGTTATAAGAGTAATGATCTTATTTTCAGGAAACATGAATTAAATTTCAAGGTACTTCCAAACTTATAGCATATACCAATACATTTGCTTCATAATATTGTCATATAATGTAGTCAAATATCTCTTTCTATTGTCATTTATTGACCTCAACCTTTTTTTTAAATCCAAAATACACTAAATGTTGAATGCCTTTGTATATTTCAGTGGTTTTAATATACTAGCACTCCTTAGAGGGTGAGACCAAATTTGTAATCTTTATATTGTTTGAGAGTTCTGCTCAACTCTTACACAAATTTGTAATCTTCAAATCATAAGAGTGAAGTCGTACACATATCTAATCTATTAGTTCTCAAAACTTCTCCATTGTGATCCAACTTAAAACTTAAGTATTTGCTTGATGTCGAATATATATCCAATATTGTCAAAGAAGATATCTTTGACGATTACCAAAATAAATTAATAGACCTTCTCAAAAATTTCCATCTTAATCCATAAATTATTATTTTTTGTTTACTTCGTCATATTACCATAACTTTTCACTTCATTAAATCCACAAACTCTCCATAAAATAATTTATAGCATCCTAATGGTGTCTTAGTTTACCAACAAAAATATTTCAAAAATCATAGCTTAAAATCCTTTCTTCCCTTAAATAAAGACATACTTCATATTGGTATAAGCATTTCACTTTTTCCACCGTAAAGACATTATATTACTCAATCTTTCTTCCCAAATGAAACTAGTTCATTTTTCACCAAAATTTTTCATGAATTTCTTTACCAAGTTAAATCTTGTTGTCCTTTTAATTTTCCACAATCTACATTTTCCCACTTATTCAAATTATAGCATATAAGCTGCACCAATTTCTGATCAAAGCTTACGAACGTTCAAATAATGCCTAACTTTGTGAATGTCTCTTCACTCTTATCCTCATTACCATCTATTTTTAATCTTTAACTTCAAAAAATACTAGTACACTTCAATGAGTCTATCATCTCTTGTACCAAAATTGTCACTTTGATTCTCTAGTTTTTTAACATATTTATCTTAGTATTTTGTAGATATTCAACATATTTTTTTTATAACCACATAAATGCTTAAGGTTTTACTTGATGGAGTAGTATCTACATATATTTCCATAAAAGAAAATACCAGTTTTCATCTCTCTTGTCTTTTCCGAAGTTTGAACCCAAATTTCATTCTAGTTTGTTTTCATATTAGTACAACTTTTGTGACTATTAAGTCACTCACATCTTGTCACTTCACATCTCAAAATATTCACAATCCAACATACATTCGAAAGTCTACATACCATGTGTACTCCTATTCTCATATTTCTTTATCTTTTGATTTTAAGAGAAAGTTACTTTATTATATTTTCTTTATCTACCTTAAGTCATCTCAAATTCATGTTTTCCGAATCTAATATTTTCGTTCATTTCTCTCTCTGTATTATTGCTTATTTGATAATTTATCTCAAATCTCTCTTGTACAAATATTATTTGATTCCTGCTCTCTTATAGAGCTTGCACAACATCATCTCAATATTGGTGTGGCTATTATAGCTATAAGCTAACTAATTTGTAGCTTATCAAAATTTTATATCATAACTCTACCTCACATTCTTAGATTATATGCATCAGATCATTATCTGATTACAAAGAGATTCTTTACTCAAATCTAGATGGCTAAAAGCTTTCCTTTAGCCTCCAAAATCTCTATCTTGCATCAAATTGTAAACTTTGTAATTTGGCTAGAACTATTAATCTTTATGCTTTATGTTGTTGGACTACTTTGTCCATAATCATTGTACATAGTATCTTATCAAAAGTTCTGTTTGCCAAAATTCATAACCATAATCCAAAACAAGATTCACACTCAATCTTAACTTCCTCAAATTATTCAAAGTTCTAAAAGCAATAACTTAATTGTAATTTAATTCATATATCACAATCCCATAATTCTATTCATAATAAATATCACACCACTTTCTCAATATATACTTTTATATTCCAAAGTACACTTAAGAATTAGTTTCTCATATATTCTTCTTCCACATATTGTTGTTCATAACTTCTTCTTTTCAAATATATTTAAACTCAAAAGAACATTCTCAATGCATAGATAAACAAACATAGAAGAGTTCACAAAGACATAACTCAAACATTCAGTGAGACTCCAACCAATGGCCCAATATATACATAGGAAGAAATCAAATATATAAGAGTGTTTAGATGATTTGGACAAAGTGGTGATCAGTTACTTCATCAAAATCTCACCCAAGGAATGATTTTCATATATATAAATATATATACTCAAATGGGCTCTTCAAAGGAATAAATATATAAATAGGACCCGAGTACTCAGCAAAATGTAGAGTAAATGCCTCGTCATATAAACAATGTATCACATAAATTCCTCACATAAGAATCTCAAACATAAACATCTCAAACAACTTTTCAATTCATCACATTAACATGTTCAAACATAAACAAATCTTCGTTGACACAGAAAAGATTAAGGAGAAAATCACACAGAAGGAAGCGACAAAAGACATGAGGAATCCTATGCTCCGTAGCACAACTTAAAATACTTGACACCAAATAATTCAGACAAGGCTCTAACCTAGAGCTCTGATACCACGTCTGTCACGACCCAAATCTGAGGTCGGTGACCGGCGCTAGACTTCAACTCCTTTAATCACCAAGAAATCTAGCCAGCCTCAAATGTATTCAGAAATTATAATAATAAGTCTTTAAATATTAAATTTAAAACTTAACGATCTTTAGTTTCATATTATAATTTACAAAATATAAGCCAAGATTTTCCTTTTTAATACATATTCATATGTTCTTTTCCCAAGATTAAATTAAACTGTGTAACTACAGAGCTTCTAGATCAAAGAATAAAATACAAACTGGAGACCTCGATGCAAGTCCTTGAGAACAAAGTGGACTTGGTACAATCATAGCAGATCTTTGAACCAATACAACTCGTGTACGAGTTCCTGCAAAACTGGTGAGAGGGGGGTGAGTATTTTGGAACACCCCGTAAACAAATAAGATATACATCGCAATTTATTTAGCTACTCAATGCACAAACATTTCTAAAACATGCATATAACTAATATGGCAAAGAAATTATGCGGAGATGTACATTATTCAAAGGTCATACTTACCAGATGACCAAATATAGCATATAATCACAAAGTCACAGAAATATGAGCAAACTACGTAACGTCCCATACCGTCACGTAATTTGACACATAAACACATAATTCCAAAATCAAATTACAGCACTGGACGAATATTCGGCAGAATCTAAATCGTGTCACTCCCTCTCCAACACAAGGATACCATATCTCAAAGACACCATCATCAACCAACCTCCTCGGCCAAATAGTTCTGCCCGCCGGAAGGCAACCATATCATATCAGACCAACCTCATCGGCCAAATAGTTCTGCCCACCGTAGGCAACCATATCATATCAGACCAACCTCATCGGCCAAATAGTTCTGCCCGCCGTAGGCAACCATATCATATCAGACCAACCTCATCGGCCAAATAGTTCTGCCCGCCGTAGACAACCATATCATATCAGACCAACCTCATCGGCCAAATAGTTCTGCCCACGCCGTAAGCAACCATATCATATAGTTATTTTCATATCACACAAATTTATAGGCTCCAAACAAATCAAATATATCCAATGAACAAACCAAACATTTTTAGTGCCAACTCTAGGCCAAATTAATCAAACACTTATAAATCATAATGTCACATCATAATGCTCATATGAAAAATGCACAATATGCACTAACAATACTATATTCAAATCATAACAAATAAATAGAGTGCGCCAAAGAAAGCACGAGTCACACATTATTTGTTTACCGATTTTAGCTTAATCAACCGTGTGATCCACCAAATAATCCTCTCCAACAAAACCTCGAAATAGGTTTCAAAGCCTGTGAAATTAAAAGTTGACAAGCTATATTATATTTCAGGTAACAATACTTATTTTATAGTTCTTTCAAATCCCTATTTTAAATCGAGAACCATCTTCACTAAGTTTCCATTCAAAATATTCAATTTTCATCCAAACCACAATTCTCATTTAACCTTTTTCCTGTTTTAATCTCATATAAGTAACTTCCATAGATACGATTTAGAAAAATATCCGAGTCGGACTTATCAATTTCCGGAAACCATTTTTCACTCATTAAACCGATCTTAGTTCTATCTTGATTCAACAAGATTCTAAAACATGACAAATGCTTCTAACATAAATAAATTAAGTTTAACTTACTTACAGTTTCAACTATACTCTCTTTTAAGTATTTTTCATGTTTACCGCAACTGATTTCTATTGTATTGCTCAATTTCTTTTATACAATTCCAACCTCGAAAACCCTAATTCATTCACAAGTTCATAAGATTTAGTTACCTTGAATCTTCCGTAAATGCACACAAGGCCATGCTCTTATTTATTTATCACACCTCATGTTGATTTCTAACTAAAATGTCTACTCTGCTATTTTCAGATTAATTATAAGAAGACCATGCTAAATAGCTTATTTCATTTCTCACTTGTTCGATACTGCAATCTTAACAAACTTTCACTCTACACATTAAAGTCCTACCGAAAACACAATAGCAAGATAGTCTATACATTTTTACTTCAATATATTCTATTATGTCGATCCATCAAATTTCATAATCCATATATCATGTTTACAGAATTCAATTACTTACCTTTTAATGTTGATTTCCATTATCGTAATCTTCTCTATTTTATGCGTTCTCTTTTTCTTTTCAGGTTTGAGGTGGAACCTTAAACATTATAATTTATATTAGTTCCACTCTCTTTCAAATTTCCACCAGCCTAATATATTTAATTGATTTTACCATAGTTCGCTGTCAACTTCTTAATCCACCACGATTCTTTAGTTTTCTATTCATGGTTATCCCAAATTTACCACCTATTCACTTTCTTCTTGTATTGCCACGTTTTCCTTTTTCCTTTTATTTTATGCTTATCATATTTTATTAGGTTAGTCCTTATCTATAAAATAAATGGAAACATACTGAATTCAGATTTCACTTTTTTTTACACGTAAATTGCATCCTCGTGTAATTATAACAATCGTCAACTTTCATATACATCAAGTTACCAGATTTTCTATAATAAATTTGAAATTTAGATATTTGAGATTGACTTAAATAATTAATCGGACTAATTATATCTAATCACATTTTTAGAGTATCTCGAACACTAATTTATATTGTTATTTTCCAATATAGTTTATCTATATCCTACGGAATTACTTAGCATATTTGATGAAATCCAACAAAATTGAATTCTTATAGTTCGGTTATTACACTTTCCCTCCAGGTCTTAGGGTTGGCCTTTGTCAGCTTTGGCATCTCTCCTTTTTGACTTCGTTGGATGCCAACCATAGCAACGGAAGTACTCGCAGGGGGGTTGATTGCCGGTTGCCCCCCGAGACATTGATGTGAAGCCAAACCCTCAAATTGAGAGAGTTGGGTAGATCCGAACACCAGTTGACGGTTAATGTCATCCTTATCGAGCTCTCCTTGTCGATTGACGTCGTCCTCATCGAGCGCATCATTCCCATCGAGCTTTTCTTCTCGATTGACGTCATCCTCATCGAGCTCATCATCCTCATTGAGCTCTTCATGTTGGTTGATGTCATCGTCATCAAGCTCGATGGTCGGAACATAAGTAACATCATGAAACATTGGGTAGTCGATGGCCGTCACAGGAACCTCTTGGATCTCCTCACTCGTAAAGGATTCTTGCAAGATTGGGTCATTGGCAGCCTCAACCGATGGGTGTCGGCTGAGTAAATTTGTGAAGTCTAGAGTCTCGGCATCACGATAAGGTAAAGACCATACCGGTTGCCTCGAAGTAGGCTGAATAAGGGATGATGGCCCTATGTGTGCCTCACCGAGATCGGGACTGGGGGATGTTTGCTGAGGTACTTCGTCCATGGCGTCCCAAACTCCTTGGGGTTGATTGGAAAGTCTATGATAGGATTCGTCACCTCGTATCTGAATTTCGTCGCTACATCTCATCTCCTCCTTGTTATCACGTCGAATCTTATCGAGTCGAGCATTGATATCATCGAGCATTCTAGCTATGGGGGTGAGCTTATCCTTAAAGGAAGCTGTGCTGGTGGTATTCCTCTTGATACCCGTCTGGATTGTAGGGAGAGCCGGCTTTTTGATGTGACCCGAGTTGGATGAGTTCCTCCTAACAGGTGGCTGAGAAGATATGGGTAGTGCCGCCTCCTTGCCGGAAACCGCGTCGGATGAAATCCTCCCAACGAGTTGCTGGGAAGAGGGTGCCGCCTCCTTGGGGTTGGAATTGGCTTGAGCAGCATGGTTCTTGGTCATTTTGATCGAACGAAGCTAGACCGCCTTCTCAGACGCCCTCCTAAGTCCCACCGAGCGTGCCAAAAAATATGTTGCGAAGAAAATGGGTACAAGAACGTCAAGACTACCCGAGACGGATCCGGAGTGGTCGTCCCAAGGTCGGCCTAACGGAAAGGGTGGAAAAAGAGCTAGACTACGAGCTACGAGCTAAGGAAATGATAAAGAGTAAATAGGTTTGTTTGTTGTGTTGGTGATTGATGTCTGTTCCCTCGCCCGAGCCCTCCTTATATAGAGTGCCTTGACCTAACCTCCGCGCCTTCACAATAGGAAATCCTAAACCGCCTCCAAGACCTTCGGCTCCAAGTCTCAATCCCGAGAGATCTGCTCTAAATTATTTGTTCCTAACATGACGGGATCCTCTCGGCTCAATACAAGCCGTCTTCCCTTAAATGAGCAAATCCCATCCTCGGATAGGAAGCTTTCAAAACGTGACGACCAAGCGATCGCGGCCTAAAGAGGAACTTACCAAGTCTTGCCAAATATTGAGAATCTCGGCTCAAGTTAGGAAACTATAGATCGTTTTGACCTTCTCGAATCTCCCACGCAAAATCTTGACTCAAGTCCGTCATCGCCCAAGACGGACATCTCGTCAGGCCCAAAGTGAATCTCAAAATGGGCTCAAGCTAACGGCCTCCTCAACCAAAGTGGACCTATTCCCAGAATTGCCTTCCCGCCTACGAAGGTCAAATGAGCTTCCCGCTCGGGTCCAAGTTGGCTTCTCACCTTTGGCTTCTCGCCTTAGGCTCCTCGCTCGTCTTCTCGCCATAGGCTTCCGGCCTTAAGTTTCTCGCCCGGCTTCCAGCCTTAGGCTTCTCGCTCAGCCTCTCGCCGTAGGCCTCTCACTCGACCTCTCGCCACTCGGCCTCTCGCTCGGCCTTTCGCCACTCGGCCTCTCACCGTGGGCCTCTCGCCACTCGACCTCTTGCCACTCGGCCTCTTGTCGTAGGCCTCTCACTCGGCCTCACGCTACTCGGCCTCTCGCTCGACCTCTCGCCGTAGGCCTCTCACTCGGCTCCTCGCTCGTGCCTCCTACCGGCCTCTCGCCTATTTGAGTCGAACAAGTTTCTCGATAGGACTCGGCCATGTGGGTGAGAGGAGCCTCTCGTCCAGGCTCACCAACGTGAGCGAGAAGAATCTCTCGCTCGATCTCGCCTTCGAGGGCGAGAGGAGCCTCTCGCCCGACTCACCAACGTGAGCGAGAAGAATCTCTCGCTCGATCTCGCCTTCATGGGCGAGAGGAGCATCTCGCCCGGTTCACCAACGTGAGCGAGAAGAGCCCTCGCTCGGTCTCGCCTATGTGGGCGAGATGAGCCTCTCGCCCGGGCTCCTCATTCCGACAAGCCCGAGCCAATTCACGCACATCCGAAGATAGATCGTCATCACTCCGAGACATTAATTTCGTGTTCCAACAAACCCGGAATCATCTTCCCACCTACAAGCATGGAGCAAGAGGCGGGTCTTACCACCTTCAACTCGAAGCGGGCCTTACCATCTTAAAGTCCAACGCGGACTTAAACGGCCACTTCAAGTGGGCCGAGTGGTCCAACTCGGACATCCTATTTAGCAGGCCGAGGTGCCCAACTCGGACATATCGACCTCACAAGCCGAAGCGTCCAACCCGGACATATCACTTCACGGATCAAGGCACCTTACCCGGATATATCGACTTCACGTACCGAAGTGCCCAACTCGGACATATTGACTTCACGTACCGAAGTGTCCAACCCGGACATATCGACTTCACGGACTGAAGTGTCCAACCCGGACATATCGACCTCACGGGCCGAAGAGCTCGGCGTTCACCCGAACATCCAACTTCGAGGGCACAACCCGGACATCCCGGATGACTTTGGAGATAGGACATCCACTTGGACTTCAAGGATGGGGCGGCCACTCAGACTTCAAGGATGGGACGCCCACTCGGACTTCATGGATGGGGCGTCCACCTTCGAACTCAGAGCAAATATCCGCGCTAAACTATATTTTTGGCCTTCTTCTGCTCCGAATCGGAAAATGTTGTAAACTAAGGAGTTGTATATCCACGTCTTAGCTTTCCATAAAAACTTGAATCGTCTCATTTGGATCTACAGATAGAAAGTTATGAGTATTTTACCGAGGAGCGTTACCCAGGCAAGCGAGAAGCTGGCCGAACCGGGAGCTTTGGTCTTGGAAGCCGTCTATCATCACCGGTTTCGACCGAGTAAGACTATCTTCGGACTCGATGGAGGGAATACCATCGACAACCTCTTTCTAACTTAAAACCGGAAGTGATTACTTTGAGACAACACCACCCACCGATCACTTTCAGACCACATCGGTCACCGGTCAACCGGTCACCCGATCACCTTGCGACCACACCGGGTACCTCAAAATATATTGACAATGTCGAGATTATTTTTATACCTCAACACATTGCAATTTCTTTTCGGATCTTGTACACATTTTCGGGTGTCCGACAAAAATGAGTGCATCGGCCTCGAACCCGGCCGGACCAATGATTGGTTCTTCTCCGGAAGTCGTTGCAGCACATGTACAGTCCCACATTCCAAGCTCACCTCACATGTCCATGTGCTGTCTGAGAGAGGAGAGTCTTTGACTTATTACAAGGCTCCCTATATTAAGACACCAATGGAGAATAACTAACTAACCAGGCCTTCCTTATTCCTTTGGCTTGGAACAACTAAAACACCTAAACATGGCTAATCACCCATCTCTTTTCGTCTTTTCGAGCTTACTCTTGTTGCTGTCACTTGCTCTTGCTTATCCACAGTGCCATGACGATGAAGCTTCTGCGTTGTTGCAGTTCAAGCAGAGCTTAACAATCGACATGTGTGCTTTTCCGTTTGATTATCCGAAGCTGGAGTCGTGGAAAATGCTGCTGGGAGGTCATCGAAGCAACTGCTGTTCGTGGGATGGCGTGGAATGTGATGGCGCCACGGGTCACGTGATCAACCTCGACCTTAGCAGCAGTTGCTTGTATGGTTCTCTGATCAGCTTCAACACTACTCTTCCCAAACTCGCAAAACTCGAGTATCTCAACCTTGCCAACAACAATTTCAGCCGCTCCTCCTCGATGCCTTCCATGTCCGGACTTTTTTCGCAGCTTGCATATCTCAACCTTTCCTACTCTGCACTATCCGGGTTCGTTCCTCCAAGCATCTCCCACCTCTCCAAGTTGTCTGTTCTAGATCTAGACTATAATGACGGGCTGATACTCGAAGGTCACGCATTCGAAGCCTTAGTTGAAAACTTAACCAGGTTAGAACACCTTCATCTGAGTTATGTAGATATTTCCTCCACTATACCTAAGATGATGGTAAACTTATCTTCCCTGAGTTCTCTTTCCCTTCCGGGTTGCGGACTTCGTGGCCAATTCCCCGATGCAGTGTTCAACTTGGACAATCTGCAAATGATTTATCTAGATGGAAATAGAGATCTTGTAGGAGTTTTGCCTGATCAATTCAACTCTAGCAGTCCACTCGAGTACTTGCTACTCTATGATACTGGATTTAGAGGGTTGCTACCGGTGTCGATCGGAAACCTCCATTCCCTTGAAGCACTGAGTGTAGGGAGGTCTGGTTTTTCTGGACAACTTCCGACTTCGCTTCGGAGTCTCACTCAACTCTCATCCTTAGATCTTTCCTACAACAACTTCGAAATATCCGATCCGTCTTCCCTGTCATGGATTGGCAAGCTAACCAAACTCAACTTCTTAGGCCTCAATTCGATCAGCTTACCAGGTGACATCCCTGCATATCTTGCCAACCTTACCCAACTTAGTTACATGAACCTGCAAAATTGTCAATTGACAGGTCCAATACCATCTTGGTTATCCAAAATGAGCATGCTGTATTATTTAGAGCTTGGTTTTAACAAGCTACACGGGCCGATTGATCCGAGTTTGTTTTCCCAATTGACGGAGCTGCAATTCTTGGATCTCTCTTATAATAACTTGAGTGGCAAGGTAGACATCCAAATGTTGTTAGATCTGGAAATGTTAACATCATTCTTCTTATCAGAAAACAACTTGTCATTAGTCCATGAAGGAGGAAACCGAGGAGTCGCCCCTGCGGGTAGATTTCGTCAGGTCGGTTTAGGATCCTGCAACCTGCAACACTTTCCATATTTCCTTCATAATCAAGACCAGCTGACTTGGTTGGACCTGTCCAACAATAATATCAGTGGCCGGATTCCGACATGGATTTGGAATGTGACCAGAGATACATTAGAGCTTATAAACCTCTCATACAACTTCCTCACCGGATTCGAATCGGACCCGGGTTCGTTTCCGTGGCCTCGAGCAACGTGGATCCAACTACATAACAACATGTTCCATGGACCACTCCCTGTACCACCCACAAGCACTATATCATTTTTGGTCTCAAGGAACAATTTCACAGGAGGAATTTCACAAAAGTTCTGCAGCCTCAAGTCTCTCTCATCTCTTGATCTTTCAGACAACAACTTGAGAGGTGAAGTCCCTCAATGTTTGGCAAACTTTACCACTTCTCTTAAGATATTGGTCCTGGGAGGAAACAATTTTCATGGAAGCATTCCTCGACCGAGCACGAAGCACTGCAACCTCGAGGCGATCACGCTCGGAGGCAACAACTTCGACGGGACGATACCAAGATCGATATCCAATTGTCCGAGGCTGGAGTTCCTGAACTTTGGCAACAACCGAATACGAGATTCTTTCCCGGCGTGGTTGGGCTCGCTCAAGCAACTCCGAATCCTCATCCTACGATCAAATAACCTGTACGGAGAATTGACAGGCGACCAAGTCCGCGGCCAGTTTCCGAAGCTGCGGATCATCGACATCTCTTGGAACAATCTGTCGGGACCGCCATTCCCGACCGGATACTTCATTGGTTGGAACGCAATGAAAGTCAAGGCAGACATTGGCACGTACTTGGGATCAGACAGAAGCTATCGCGGCGGATCAATCGGAGAAGTGAGTTCCTACTACGTGCATTCGATGACGATAACAAACAAAGGCTTGGAGACAACATACGAGAAGATCATGGAAACTTTTGTTGCCATTGATTTCTCGGGAAACAGATTTAACGGTCATATTCCTGTCAGCATTGGCAGCATGGTCGGCCTCCGTATGCTGAATCTTTCCAACAACATCCTGACCGGATCGATACCATCTTCGCTGTCGAAGCTGTCGAATCTCGAATCCCTGGATTTATCAGCAAACTGTCTGTCCGGGGAGATCCCTCCGGAGCTCGCACGCCTCACTTTCCTATCCTTCTTCAACGTGTCCGACAACGATCTCACAGGATCCATACCACGGGGTAGCCAGTTCGACAGGTTCGAGAATGATTCCTACTTGGGGAACCCTGCATTGTGCGGAGATCCATTGTCAAAGCAATGCGGGAACCCGCCTTCACCGCGGCCTTCCACCTCGGATAGTGATGATGATGATGATGATGATGATGAGGGTTCGATCTTCCATTTCGGATGGGAGCCTGTTGCCATAGGCTACGGATGCGGATTTCCCCTCGGGATTAGCCTCGGCTACTTGGTATACACCAGGAAGTATACATGGATTGTGAAGATTTTCGGAGAGAAGCGAAGATGGCGGAGGACTGTTGTTAGAGGCCTAGGCCAATGGGATGAAGGTGGTCGTCGACGTTGAGGAAGCATGGATAGTAGAATCTTCTTCGCCAACTTGGGATTGCTTTTCTGCTAGCTTATAAGCTTTGTATTGTTGTGGTGGACCGAAATTTATTAGACCGATTAATTAAAGTGACATTCCTTTCGTTTTTTATTTGGAATGTGATTAATTACAGTCACATTCCTTCCGATTAATTATAGTTCTATCTGGCAGTATACTTAGAATGTGATTATTGCTTCAGCTTTTTTTTTCCATATCTATTAACTCTCACAAAGAGCTTGCTCCATCAAGAAAAAGGAGATCACAATCCAGTCACTTCTTTTTACACCTATAATTGTGATCACAAACAGGTCATCGACGTCGAGGAAGCATGGATAGCTTATGCTTGATACAGAATTTATTATTAGATCAATTAATTCAAGTTGATTAACCTGTTACTTTTGTCTACATATAGTTGCTTAATCTGAAGATTTTTTTTGAGGAAGCAAAATAACCTTAAACCCGCCCAAAAATTACAAATATGCCAAATAAGAAAAAAATTCCTTCCGATGGCGAAGTCGACGGCCGACTCCTCCTTCCGGTTGATCTGCCAGACGTGATCTGCTTCGCGGTGAACGGGGTAATTTAGTAATTTTCTGAGAGGAGGGCGGCTTGGAGGCGGGGGAGGTTTATTTGGCAATTTTTGGATGAGATAATTGGTTTCCCTTTCACTGATCAGTTGGTTTGGGAAATATATCAGACACTAAGCTATACTAGTTCGTTCTTGTTGATCAATTTCGCACCTATAATTATAATTAGTTTGCCCTTTTTTTATATTTTCTTTTGGAAGTGAGACCTGGAAGATTCATCCGTCTGTTCGAAGCTGTGATGGGGAAATTCAACCCAGTTGCTCTAGCAGGTACTAATCCCTTCTGTTGCATGTAATTAATTTTTCTGCTTGTCGTAATGGGGTCTTGATTAGTGTTGAAATTGCTTGAATTATGATTATTATTGATTGGAGATAGAAAAAATTAATATATACACTCTCTCGTAATTATGATTATTATGGATTAAACATTGCAGTGGGGAAACAGCCTAGTGCTAGCATGTACTCGTTTGTAAATATATGAAGTGTTGCATTTGAGCTCTGATAGTGCACCTATTTAAAGCTCGGTGGGAAGAGTTTTGTCATGCTATGTGGTCCTACTCAAGCATAATAAACCCGGACTAAGTCGGACCACTTGGTGTCCGGATACTGTAAAGTCACGGTCAAATATTCATATGATGAATGGGGATTGGGAGATAAATGTACATTAGATTACTCTCTCTCATTTTTAGTGGGAAGTTTACATTGAACTGCATGTTAAAAGATGAAACTGCTGCTGATCCTTTTGTGACAAAAATATAATGTTGGAATCCCATTCCATAGAATCCAAAGTAAGCAAGCATCCACATTGCTGCACCAGCAATCCATCCTATCCTATCCTCTCGGAGAGGTCAGGTATTTGGCAATGGAATCCAATAAGGAATGCTCAAAATTGTCCCAGAAAGTATAAAGCAAAGAATAACAAAGTCGACAGCTTTCGGAAAGGAAAGCCTTCCATCCAAGCCAAGAATAATCATTAACAAACTTGCAGAGACCATACCAATTGATACCTTGATGATGGAAATAAATACCTTGCAATGCTTGCTTATAATCCAAACTCTGCTAACTTTATATTCAAGTCCTCCCCCTCCTAAAAGAAAGAAGAACATCCTCTTTCCTATATGCTCTCATCCCATGGCTGAAGGAATCCTCTTCAATGTGGCGGAGTCAATCCTGACAAAGCTCGGGTCCCTGGCGCTGCAAGAGATTGGGCTGCTATATAGCCTCCAAGGTGAGCTCGAAAGGCTGCAAAGCACTGTTAAAACAATCAAGGCCGTGCTTCTTGATGCGGAGAAGCAGTACCGGACAAGCTACGAGGTCAAAGACTGGCTGGATGCACTCAAAGATGCAGCTTATGATGTTGATGACTTACTGGATGACATCTCGACTGAGAGATTGAGGCGACAGCTGAAGTCTGGTAATGTGGTGACCAAGAAGGTAAAACTTTTCTTCTCTTGTTCAAATGAGCTTGTTTATGGTCTTAAGATGGCTCATAAGGTTAAGGACATTAGAGAAAGGTTAGATGGAATTGCAGAGAATAGGAAGAAGTTCCACTTGAATCCGAGTCTCGTGGAACCAGCTGTCGTGGATCATGACAGGGACACTCACTCGTCAGCACCTAATATAGTTATTGGGAGAGAAGATGATAAGAAGGAGATTATAAGTCTTTTGCTAGATGACCACCATGAAGAGAATGTGGTGGTTATTCCTATAGTTGGGCTTGGAGGTTTGGGGAAAACAACACTTGCTCAAATTATATACAATGATGAGATGGTGAAAGCACAATTTGAATTGAAAGTATGGGTCTGTGTATCTGATATTTTTGATATCAAATCAATTGTTGAGAAGATGGTTGAGTGTATCGATGGGAAAAAGCCAAAGGAAAATCTTGAGCTAGAAACTCTTAAGAACCAGCTTTGTGGGAAAATTGAAGGGAAGAAGTACTTGTTTGTATTGGATGACATTTGGAATGAAGATCGAGAGAAATGGCGTCAGTTGAATGATATGGTTGTAGGTGGTGCTAGAGGGAGTAGAATTATAGTGACCACTCGAAGCATGAAAGTAGCTGATATAACAGGCACATTACAGCCTTATAGATTGAAAGGTTTGTCTGAAATGGAGTCTTGGGATTTGTTCCAAAAAGTAGCATTCAGGAAGGGACAAGCACGTAATGAAGAGTTTGAGACACTGGGGAAAGATATTGCAAGAATGTTGTGTGGACTTCCTCTAGCAATAAGGACAATAGGCAGCCTCTTGTACACCAAAAGAGACGAGTCCGAGTGGCGACACTTCAAGGACGAGGAGTTGTCGAAGTTGGATCCGAAGATGGATATCATAGAGACATTGAAGTTGAGTTACAATCATCTGCCCTCAAACTTCAAATATTGCTTTGCTTATTGCAGTCTATTTCCTAAAGACTACAGGTATGATGTATCGACACTAATTAATGATTGGAAGGCGCAAGGTTATATTGATGCCAAGACTGGTAAAGATGGAGGTTTTAATTGCTTTAAACAACTCCTCCAGAGATCTTTTTTCCAGGAAGAAGAAGAAGAAGAAAAATTTGATGGAAAATTGACGTGTAAAATGCATGACTTCATGCATGACCTAGCTATATCAGTGGCCGGAGAGGAGATCAAACTGGTGAATGGAAGTTCTGATGGAACAACTTTTACTGGGAAAACTCGGCACATATCACTGCATGAGATTCCCAAAGCACAACAATGGCAACATTTGGCTCCCTTTCTGGAACTAAAGAAGGCGAGGACTTTGATCATCGACTCTGTTTCTGATGAGTCGGATAATAAAGAGTTCAATGCTATTGTTGATAAGATGAGATGCTTAAGAGTGCTGAGGCTATGGAAATTCCCAAGAATGGAAGTGCCAAGAATTATTGATAGATTAAAGTATCTGAGGGAGCTTGACCTTTCCTATAATTGGAGAATAGTGATGCTTCCTGATTCTGTTACAAGATTGCATAACTTGCAAGTGCTTATCTTGGACTTCTGTAGCAATCTTCAGAGACTACCAAAGGACATGAAGAAGTTGGTGAATCTGATCCATCTTGGGCTGGATGAATGTTTTAGATTGGAAGAGATGCCACAAGGGATAGGGCAGCTGACCTCCTTGGAGGTGTTGTCACGATTCTGCTTGTCCCCAAGGAGGATATCGGAACCCACCGCTGGACTGGACGAGTTGCACGAGTTGAACAAGCTGACAGGAAAATTGGAAATACTCGATCTGAAGTGTGTGAAGAAAGGTGCACCAGAATGTGGGGCAGCGAATTTGAAAGGCAAGCTCCATCTTCATTCTTTGTTGCTGGACTGGGGGGAGCATCAAGTGGAGGATGTGAGTCACGAAGAGGAGTCACTGGAAGCATTGCAGCCACATGTAAACCTGCTACACTTGGGCCTGCAATTCTACAAAGGTTCGAAGTTTCCAAGGTGGGTATCCTCTCTTGAAAATCTAGTGGGGATTTATTTCTTAGGCTGCAACAACTGTAAGTCCCTCCCGCCACTGCAAGGGCTGCCCTCTCTAAAAGATTTGCGAGTTCAGGATATGGAAGAGTTGGAGTACATGATAGACAATAGCAGGAATACCAAAGAAGCATCCAGGTCATGGTTTTTTCCCTAGTTTGAACAAACTCATTATCTTCAATTGTCCTAACACTGCTTTCTTTGAGTTAATTTAATTAATGCAATATTGTTCTTGCAAAATATTCGAATCACTGAATAAAAATTGCGTTACTTATTTGGATTCAACATGCAGGTCCTGTTTCTTCCCTAAGTTGAAAAATCTCACTCTTTCCGGTTGTCCTAAGTTGAAGGGATGGTGGAGGAATACGCCCACCACAGAAAAGCCGCTCCAGTACCTGTTGCCTTGTCTTTCTAATTTGGAGATCTCAACCTGTCCTAACCTCGAGGGTTGGATGCCTCAGCTTCCACCTCTCGACAGACTTGTGTTGGAGGGTGCTAATGCGAGGCGATTGCAGAGGACGCTGAATGCCAAGCTCGGTGCTAATATGCGAGGCGATTGCAGGACACATTGAATGCCAAGGCAAAGTCCCTAATAATTAGTTGATGTGGAGACCCGGAGTCACGTCCTTATTAGTATTATACAGTATTCGACTTTGGATTAGTGATTATCTTCGGATATTGCAACAGACACCGTATATCCGTATACCAAATCAGAAAGTCATATCCTAATTTATTGCTTGTTATAGTTTAAATTTCCACCGTGAAAATGATAGGAAGATTCCAAAATAGGACAGACACTGTGAAATGAGTAATGCACCACGTAAAAATGATAAATACCGTATAAAAAATATTAACCAATAGATGTTGAATTCAAAACGTTTCGGTGCTTAAAACAGTTTTTTCAAATTTCAAAGCTTATACTCGGCTCAAAATTAGATTAACAGTGTTAGTTACTTGTTGCAAGAACAAATTTACCAAATCCGAATTTGGATTAGCCGGTGGCGATATAAAAAAATATATGCATTACTCATACACGCCAACAGACAGTCTGTATTAACAGTGTTAGTTACTTGTTGCAAGAACAAATTTACCAAATCCGAATTTGGATTAGCCGGTGGCGATATAAAAAAAATATATGCATTACTCATACACGCCAACAGACAGTCTGTGTACTTTTTCGATGGGACGAAATTAACTAGATGGATTAAATAATAATATATATATCCAACCCAAAATTTTAAGATAATAGTTAAGTAGATTTTTAGCACGTACTTTAACTTTACTAACATACGAGAAACGGGGTCATGCGAGTACAACTATTAGCACGGGATCACCCACGATAATACTATGCTAGAATTTCCATACGCAACCTAATATTTTAGGTCAATGATTAAATAGATTTTTAATGGTTATAAATTTTTCTTCCAGTCGTACACTAAGCAACATGAGATTCTCATCCCCTTCAGATTTATGACCAATCAACCCATACAAACACATCCCAAACTCTCTCATAAACCCATAGGCACGCAAGCGTGGAAGAAAGAGAAAGAGCGTGGTCAGTAGTAGATGCAGCAAAAGGGGACTCAGTCATTGCAGCACATGTACAGTCCACATTCCAAGCTCACCTCACATGTCTAAGAGTCTTTGACTTGTTACAAGGCTCCCTATATTAAGAAACACCAATGGAGAATAACTAACTAACCAGGCCTTCCTTATTCCTTTGCCTTGGAACAAATAACTAACTAACTAACTAACCAAGCCTTCCTTATTCCTTTGCCTTGGAACAAATAACTAACTAACCAGGCCTTTCTTGTTCCAAAGATCGAACTGACCAGGTATTTCGCGCTCACTCAATCATGTCTGTATGTAACGGTCTTTCAGGAATCCTAACCCGACTCGTTCGTCAATACGCTGCAGTTCAATCAAGTTCTGCAGCGCGAGCTAAGCGCCATAGAGAAAGACAAGGAAGAGTTCATTCAGGACTTCTCCGAAGTGCGTTCAGTGATCATCCTTGCTCTTTTCTGACTTCTCTTCGAGTTCGCATTCGGTTGTCTAACTTTTCCTTGGTTAACATTGTTATTAGGAGGACTACAATGACATAGTTGATGGATGGAAGGCTAAACAGGTCAGGAGCTCGTCCGGCGAGCAGCGCTGGGGCTTGTTCATCGCCACCAAGAAGTGATCCGGTCTTCGTTCGAGCCGGTCTCGGTGTTACCCGATCCAAATTAATGTTGGAATCCCATTCCATAGGATCCAAAGTAAGCAAGCATCCACATTGCTGCACCAGCAATCCATCCTATCCTATCGGAGAGGTCAGGTATTTGGCAATGGAATCCAATAAGGAATGCTCAAAATTGTCCCAGAAAAGTATAAAGCAAAGAATAACAATTCGGAAAGGAAAGCCTTCCATCCAAGCCAAGAATAATCATTAACAAAGTTGCAGAGACCGTACCAATTGATACCTTGATGGATCAATAAATACCTTACAATCCAAACTCTGCCAACTTTATATACAGGTCCTCCCCCCTAAAACAAAGAAGAACATCCTCTTTCCTATATCCTCTCATCCCATGGCTGAAGGAATCCTCTTCAACGTGGCGGAGTCAATCCTGACAAAGCTCGGGTACCTGGTAGTGCAAGAGATTGGGCTGCTATGCGGCCTCCAATGTGAGCTCCAGAGGCTGCAAGGCACTGTTGAAACAATCAAGGCGGTGCTTCTTGATGCGGAGAAGCAGTACCGGAAGAGCTACGAAGTCAGAGTCTGGCTGGATGCACTCAAAGATGCAGCTTATGATGTTGATGACTTACTGGATGACATCTCAACTGAGAGATTGAGGCGACAGCTGAAGTCTGGTAATGTGGTGACCAAGAAGGTAAAACTTTTCTTCTCTTGTTCAAATGAGCTTGCTTATGGTCTTAAGATGGCTCATAAGGTTAAGGACATTAGAGAACGGTTAGATGAAATTGCAGAGAATAGGAAGAAGTTCCATTTGAATTCGAGTCTCGTGGAACCAGCTGTCGTGGATCATGACAGGGACACTCACTCGTCAGCACCTAATCTAGTTATTGGGAGAGAAGATGATAAAAAGGAGATTATAAGTCTTTTGCTAGATAACCACCATGAAGAGAATGTGGTGGTTATTCCTATAGTTGGGCTTGGAGGTTTGGGGAAAACAACACTTGCTCAAATTATATACAATGATGAGATGGTGAAAGCACAATTTGAATTGAAAGTATGGGTCTGTGTATCTGATGTTTTTGATATCAAATCAATTGTTGAGAAGATGGTTGAATGTATTGATGGGAACAAGCCGAGGGAAAATCTTGGGCTAGAAACTCTTAAGAACCAGCTTTGTGAGAAAATTGAAGGGAAGAAGTACTTGTTTGTGCTAGATGACATATGGAATGAAGATCGAGAGAAATGGCTTCAGTTGAATGATTTGGTTGTAGGTGGTGCTAGAGGGAGTAGAATTATAGTGACCACTCGAAGCATGAAAGTAGCTGAAATAACAGGCACATTACAACCTCATAGATTGAAAAGTTTGTCTGAAAAGGAGTCTTTGGATTTGTTCCAAAAAGTAGCATTTAAGAAGGGACAGGCACCTAATGAAGAGTTAGAGTCACTGGCGAAAGAGATTGCAACAAAGTTGTGTGGAATTCCTTTAGCAATAAGGACAATAGGCAGCTTCTTGTACACCAAAAGAAATGAGTCCGAGTGGCGACACTTTAAGGACGAGGAGTTGTCGAAGTTGGATCCCAAGGACAGCATCATAGAGACATTGAAGTTGAGTTACAATCATCTTCCCTCAAACTTCAAATATTGCTTTGCTTATTGTAGTCTATTTCCTAAAGACTACAGGTATGGTGTGTCGACGCTAATTAATTATTGGAAGGCGCAAGGTTATATTGATTCCAAGACTGGTGAAGATGGAGGTTTTAATTGCTTTAAGCATCTCCTCCAGAGATCCTTTTTCCAGGAAGAAGAAGAAAACAAATATACTGGAAAACTGACGTGTAAAATGCATGACTTCATGCATGACCTAGCTATGTCGGTGGCCGGAGAGGAGATCAAACTGGTGGATGGAAGTTCTCATGGAACAACTTTTACTGGGAAAACTCGGCACATATCACTGCATAAGATTTCCAAAGCACAATGGCAACATTTGGCTCCCTTGCTGGAACAAAAGAAGGCGAGGACTTTGATCATCAACTCTGGTTCTCATAAATCCCTTGAGTCGGATAGTAAAGAGTTCAATGCTATTGTTGATAAGATGAGATGCTTAAGAGTACTGAGGCTACGGAAATGCCTAAATATGAAAGTGCCAAGAACTATTGATAGATTAAAGCATCTGAGGGAGCTTGACCTGTCCTCTAATCAGGGAATAGAGATGCTTCCTGATTCTGTTACAAGATTGCATAACTTGCATGTGCTTATCTTGGACTACTGTGGGAAGCTCCGGAGACTACCAAAGGGCATGAAGAAGTTGGTGAATCTGATCCATCTTGGGCTGTTTGGATGTTATAATTTGGAAGAGATGCCACAAGGGATAGGGAAGCTGACCTCCTTGGAGGTGTTGTCACAATTCTGCTTGTCCCCAAGGAGGATATCACTACTCTCGGAACCCGCCGCTGGACTGGACGAGTTGGACGGGTTGAACAAGCTGACAGGAACATTGGCAATACTCCATCTCAAGTATGTGAAGAAAGGTGCACCGGAATGTGGGGCAGCTAATTTGAAAGGCAAGCTCCATCTTCGTGAGTTGTTGCTGAACTGGGGGGAGCATCAAGTGGAGGACGTGAGTCACGAAGAGGAGTCACTGGAAGCATTGCAGCCACATGTAAACCTGCTATACTTGAGCCTGAATTTCTACCAAGGTTCGAGGTTTCCAAAGTGGGTATCCTCTCTTGAAAATCTGGTGTGGATTTGTTTCTTCGACTGCAGCAACTGTAAGTCCCTCCCGCCACTGCAAGGGCTGCCCTCTCTTCAAGTTTTGCAAGTTGAGAATATGGAAGAGTTGGAGTACATGATAGACAATAGCAGGAATACCAAAGAAGCATCCAGGTCATGGTTTTTTCTTTTCCCTAGCTTGAACAAACTCATTATCTTCAATTGTCCTAACACAGTTTTCTTTGAGTTAATGCAAAATATTCTAATCACTGAATAAAAATTACGTTACTTATTTTGGATTCAACATGCAGGTCCTGTTTCTTCCCTAAGTTGACCAATCTCATTCTTTCCAACTGTCCCAAGTTGAAGGGATGGTGGAGGATTACGCCCACCACAGAAGAGCTGCTCCAGTACCTGTTGCCTTGTCTTTCTTATTTGGAGATCGCAATCTGTCCTAACCTCGAGGGTTGGATGCCTCGGCTTCCACCTCTCGAGAGACTTGTGTTGGAGGGTGCTAATGCGAGGCGATTGCAGGACACACTGAATGCCGAGGCAAAGTCCCTAACAATTATTGGATGTGAAGACCCGGAGTCTAGTCCTTATAGTATTATACAGTATTCGAATTTGGATTAGTCGTTATCTCCAGATATTGCAACGAACACCGCGTATCCTATACCAAATCAGAAAGTCACATCCTAACTTATTGCTTGTTATAGTTTAAATTTCCACCTTGAAAATGATAGGAAGATTCCAAAATAGGACAGACACTGTGAAATGAGTAATGCAAAATACCATATAAAAAATATTAACCAATTGATGTTGAATTCAAAACGTTTCAGTGCTTAAAACAGTTTTTTCAACTTACAAAGCTTATACTCAGCTCAAAATTAAATTAACACTATTAATTACTTGTTGCAAGAGCAAATTTACCAAATTCGAATTTGAATTAGCCGGTTGCGATATAAAAAAATATATGCATAACTCATTCATGCAAACAGACAATCTGTGTACTTTTTCCGATGGGACAAAATTAACTAGATGGATTAAATAAATAATAATATATATATCCAATCCAAAATTTTAAGATAATAGTTAAGTAAATTTTTAGCACGTACTTTAACTTTACTAACATACCAGAAACGGGGTCGTGCGAGTACAACTATTAGCACGGGATCACTCTCTATAATACTATGCTAGAATCTCCATATATGCAACTCAATATTTTATGGCAATGATTAAATAGATTTTTAACGCATATAAATTTTTCTTCCGATCATACACTAAGCAACGTGAGATTCTCATCCCCTCATATTTATGACTAATCAACCCATACAAACACATCCCAAACTCTCTCATAAACCCATAGGCACGCAAGAGTGGAAGAAAGAGAAAGAGCGTGGTTCGTAGTAGATGCAGCAAAAGGGGGGACTCGGTCGTTGCAGCACATGTACAGTCAGTCCACATTCCAAGCTCACCTCACATGTCTAAGAGTCTTTGACTTGTTACAAGGCTCCCTATATTAAGACACACCAATGGAGAATAACTAACTAACCAGGCCTTCCTTATTCCTTTGCCTTGGAACAAATAACTAACTAACCAGGCCTTCTTTGTTCCTTTGCCTTGGAACAAACTAAAACACCTAAACATGGCTGATCAACCGTCTCCTTACGTCTTTTCGAGTTTACTGCTGTTCGTTTTTGGATGGCGTGGAATGTGATCAACCTCAAATCTTGTAGGAGTTCTGCCTGATCAATTCAACTCTAGCTGTCCACTCGAGTACTTGCTACTTACTCTATGATACTGGATTTAGAGGGTTGTTACTGTTGTCGATCAGAAGCATCATCAAGTGTAGGGAGGTCTGCGTTTTCTGGACAGCTTCGGAATCTCACTCAACTCTCATCCTTGGATCTTTCCTACAACAACTTCGAAATATCCGAACTTTCTTCCCTGTCATGGATCAGCTTAGTTACATGAACCTTTAAAACTGCCAATCGACATATCCGTTACCATATTGGTTATCCAAAATGAGGATACTGGTATTATTTAGAGCTTGGTTGTTTTCCCAATTTGTCACACTATGTGGTATTATCTGGCATAAACCCGAATTAGTCCCAGAAGAGTTTGAGACACCGGGGAAAGAGATTGCAACAAAGTTGTGTGTGACTTCTCTAGCAATAAGGACAGTAGGCAGCTTCTTGTACACCAAAAGAAACGAGTCCGAGTGGCGACACTTTGAGGACGAGGAGTTGTCGAAGTTGGATCCGAAGATCAACATCTTAGAGACATTGAAGTTGACTTACAATCATCTTCCCTCAAACTTCAACTATTGCTTTGCTTATTGTAGTCTTGTCCGAAAGATTACAATGTTATATTGATGCCAAGACTGGTGAAGATGGAGGCTTAAATTGCTTTATGCATGAACTAGCTATATCGGTAGCCGGAGAGGCGATCAAGCTGGTAGATGGCAATTCACATATGGAACAGTTGCTACTGGGAAAACTCGGCACATATCACTGCATAAAGATTTCCGGTGAAGCACAAAGGAAATAATATCTAACATAATATTATAGTCAATTTGCGAGAGATGGACTACTGCTGCAGTGTTGGGTGGATCATATAAAGTTTATAAATCATGCATTGATTATGAAATTATTCATTGTGTTTGCGACTGTTGCTTAGCTATTAAAACCTGGTTGTTGTGTCGTGGTTCCTTTGCACTTGTACATAACTGATCAAAGCATGTGAATAGAAGTAAACTTACATGCAGACATTAAGATTTGGAGTTGAAGGCTAATATATCAAATTTCAACCCCGCAACTCGCAACTGGCGATTTAGTAATCTCATCTCGTATGTTCCGACCATTAGCTTTTCATTATGTATTATCTGCTTCCGGGAGCTGTATCTTTGGGTTTATGTTTCAGTTCTAATCTAAGGCCCAAACAATCCCAATAGAAGAAAATTCCAGGCCCAAGGGCCGACTCATTCTTCATTTTCTCTTTTTGACATGCCCGTGTAGATGTAGCAAGGTGTTGTATGTACATGTTTTGTATTGAAGTTTGGTATAAATAGTAACGAACATAATTTTTTTAAAGGAGTTATCGAGTTGGAATTTTGCCATCCTTTTTTTGCTCATCCGTATACAGAGTATTAGCAGTCGTCTTCAGCTATTGTTCTCCTTCCAAGGGCAGATTTTTACGCGTCATTCAGTCATCCGCCCTTAGAAAGACCACTTTCTGTCCGACTTGAATGTGTTAAGAATGCTGGCAGTGTTCATCCTGAGCCAAGATGAAACATATACCATTGAAGAGTCATTTTCTAAATGGTATTAGAAAATAGTAAAATCTTAATTAACTAATTGTTATAGTTTAAATTTCCAAAGTGGAGAGGAATTACTATTACTCCAATAGCAATATGTCTATAAATCAGGAGATAAGGAAAGGTAATGTAGTGAACATAATAAGAAGAAATAAATTACATCATGCTTCCTTGTTTTCAAGTATGAGTAACATGTATCTGCCGTACCAGTAAGAGAAAACTAAGCAATAATGCTGCATACAATTTCACTCCGGAAAGTTAGGAAAAAAATTCACAAGTCCCTAAAGTTTGATATATTGTAATAGGAAGTTCAATCTTTAGTTAATTAGTCATTGAGTTTTGAGAAATCGAACTCATTAATTCCTCACATCAATTTTAATATCAAATGATACTTGAGAGTATCAAAAACCCTCGTTCACTTTAAAGCTCTAAACTCATTATAAACATAATAACCCCAACCACCGTAAAAAATCACCACCACATTAAAATAAAATAAAAACAACGTCTACCCCAACCTCACCGAGAGAGTCACCATTTAAACCATAATTTTAAAAAATATGGTCCGGCCAGTAGTTTGATCGATTGGACCATGAATCATCCCCTTTAGCGGCTCATTTTTGGGGTGAAAACAGACTCTGGTTGAACCATCCATTTTTTGGTCAGACCGGATGGTTTTTAAGCCTCGTTCTGACCATAAATCACCGGTTCGACCAGAACTTACTCAATTTGGTTCGAAACTTACCCAATTTAGTTCGATTTTTTGTGTTATGCTTTTTTTAGTTGAATTTAGTAAGTGATGTTTAAAATAAAATAATTTTAATAAAACTTGGGTAGGTAAGTGAGTGGGGGAAGGGAAAAAACACAAAATAGTCCCTACCATTTATAATTAAATATTACAAAAATAATATATTTTAAATAAAAAATTTTGGTCCTACCGGTGGTCCGACCAGAAAAACAGAAAATGGCAAATTTTCGGGTCGTACCAAAACCCGTATTTTAAAACTATGCTTTAAACAGGGTCTCGCAAAATTCAACTCTAAATATCAAAGATTTAAAAAAAATATTTATGCAGATGATTTGGGGTATAACATGTTGAGTTACTATATCACCTCTTTCGTCATTGTCACAAATCAAGTAATCCATTGAATGGTCGATCAATTTAATATCGATTAATTTAGAAGGTAACTACATTTATCGATGCACGTCCAATAAATAATCTGGAACCAACCACCATTACTATGGAACCTTCGTTTTTCTCTCAACGCCGACTAGCTCGTAAGGAGGATGTCTAGCATTTATAGTGCGCCGACACAGTTCCCTGACCTTGTGTTTAAGATTTTTTTTTAAATTTATGCTATTAAAATCGAACATTATAAAATAATATTTAACAAATGATTCTTTCAATGATATATTTTAATTATAACCCAATATCTCTTTAACATAATTTAATTCCCATACGTCTTCTATCTTTAACTTGGTTTAAGATTGTCTCTACATGGGTACTTGGTTTGTATAATGCGCGACCACGTAATCGTAATAGACACACGGGGATGCTAAATTACGAGGTGTTTTTTCATCGAGTGTGCGAAGGTTTTTAATGTGGAGTGAAGATTAATATGCTTTATGGTAATTTTTGAATTTTAAAATGAATGAGAAAAATGATCATAGGGATTATCGAGTTCGATTTTTTCAAGTTCAAGGATTAATTAACTAATTGCTGGACTTTCAAGTATAATATTACAAACTTCTGGGACTTCTGAGTTTTTTACCCAAAAAGTTAACGGGAGTATGTCATTAACGTTAAATATTTGTTGAAATTTTTTTATCATCATTTAGATATCATATATGATTCAAATCTAGATTATTGACCGAGTATATATATGAGAATATCAAATTTATCAACCAAAAACAAAAGGTAAAGGGAGGAGCTACAAACTTCAGAATTAAATCATGGCATCATAATGACCAAAGGCAACAACTAGGTATATAATATGATATAGATAAAATGTTGGTAAAATAGGTAATATGTATATATGACAGTGGGGGGCCATAGTCCAGAGATATGGACACTAGAAGAATTGAAATTGGGAGAGATGATAGAGAGAATGGGAGGAGGGACGAAAATGATGGGAAGATTCCAAAATAGGACACTCGCTGTGAAATGTGTAACACACCATGTAAAAATGATTAATACCATGTTTTTTGAAAGGTATGATTAATACCATACACAAAATCACTAGTCTTGAGTTTTAATTTTTAAGAATAAAGTAATATTAAATACTTGTTATAAAAAAATTTACACTCTTTAAAAATTATATCCGGCTCAAATTTGAATTAGTTGATTTGATGGGTATCTTTATAATAAAAAAAACACAACTCATGCATGCAAACAGACAGTACTTGTCCTTTTTCGATAGGAGATATTAACCAGATGGATTATCTAATAATACCTGCATGAGCAATCCCAAAAGAAAATGAAATTATGAGAAAAGGACTTTGGCCTAATATGAAATAATTTTATCGAAATATGTGTTGGTATACAAATTTGTCTTTAAAAAAAATTGAATTTGAATAAGCAGAGCCAGTGGCAGCACCACTGGGTAGCTGCTCTCGTTTTTTTATTTTTTTTCATAAACCAAAAATTTTCAAAATATTTAGATAAATTTTACATGTATGCATCTACCAAAATTTATAGCTATTTCGTGATGCAAGATTCACTATAAATCTATGAAATGCTAAAATAAAATACTCATATACACCAAATCATACTTACTTTCACGTACTATAATTTTCTTATGAATTGGACCACATAGAGTATGAACAATGGTCACAACATCTATCATTTTATATATTGAACAATTTTGATTTAAATATTTTCTAAATTTACCCAAGATCCTAAGGTATTCATTTTCTCTCTTAGGATTTATTAAACTAATTAAATATTATCACCTAGTATAATGTATATGCCATAAATTTAACTATCGTGAGAGAATTATTGTAGATTAACGATTATGTCTCGAATTCGAATCCTTTAGAATGCAACATTTAAATATTTTGTTGGGATATTTTTATCAACTTTTAAAGATCATACATGCTTAAAATTAGATTAGTAGATTCAACGAGTCCGTATACCCGATTATATAAAAACTACCGTAAAACTAGTCAATGGTATAACCTTGGATTGAGCAAGATGTGGTGGGAAATTGAGGGGCAGAAAAAGAATTAAAAGCGAACACGTAACAACGTATATATTTTTAACGTGATCTCCGTACGTTACATACATCTAGATCATGCACGAAGCTAGGCCGTAGGAAATGGAAATATGTAAAAGTTGTGCATATAGAGAGTAGACTAGAGACGAGTGGTTTTGGGTAGTAAAAAATTTGAATTATATTTTTAAATTTTACAAATTTTAAAAATATAGTTGAAATAGAAATTTAAAAAGAAGAAGATGAGAGAGAGATGTACACTGCAGAGAATTAATATAGACAAAGGAAAGGGCTAAAGGAGGGCAGAGGAAGGAGAGGGGCACTTCGGATTGAGAATAAGTGTGAAAGGCACGAGACGTGTAGGGAACAATAAATGAGGAGTAAGAAAAAAATACAGAGGGAGAGAGAGAGAGAGAATTGCTAAGCTTGATGAGCCTTATGATAACCCTCATGATCGTCACGTCGTTTTTCATTTGCTACTCCCAATATCTCTCCCCCTCCCAGAATTCCACGCTTCCGCATCTTCCTCTAATTTTACTACCAGTACTCAACTCTAAATACTATAATTTACACAAAAAATTAATGACAGTTGATCCAAGTCGTAAAAGATTTGAATTCACTTGAGAACGTCTTGGGTTCAAACCTTACACATGTAAAAAAATATCGTTTGAGAGAATTGCCCCCTAAAATAGAGATAGTACTCGACTCGGAATAAAAAAATTCACCCAAAATAAAATTTACGAGAGAGAAAACAAATCACATAGAATTCACCCTAAAATTATTATTTGGTATAAGTCATACTAGTGAAAAAAAATTCGTGAGGATCTTTGTAACATTTTTCCTCCTCCTTGCACTTTTCTTCTTTTCCCAATTAATTTCTAAAAAATAATAACAACATTCTTCTCTGTTCTTCAAAAAAAAAACCCACAAAAAATTTCTTGTCCTCTTCTCACGAGTATTATACTAGTATTGAATTACATGCCCAGTCAACCTCATGTGTCTCTCTTGCCCCTCACTTCATTGTTCCATAATAAACATACAAACATGGACACTCACCAATCCTCCTATCTTTCCCTGCACACACCTACTAGGACCCTATTGTAGTATCTATTGGGGTTGATGACCAATCCCCATCTACATTTCTCTACATAGCTAGAATAAAATCCTCATTCTAGATACAAATCCTTCAAATTTATTGAATTGGGTCCATATATATTTAACTAAATAATCAATATATTGGGTCTCCTTAGCTTTATATATTTTTATATCCAGATACCAACTGAGCCCACTATGATGCCAAAATTCTCACAAAAAATTTCAACATAGGTACATTACAAAAGTTTGAACTCGAGATCTATTGATTAATTCTGTAGCTTTTATATGTGACCATCTATTATGTTTTCTCTATATGAACAAACTCTACTACCTGTGTCACAAGACTAGGGATTGCCATTTTCTGAATCACCTCTCACATACCCTTTTTTATAACTTGCATGCTTCATCCTTAGACCATCATCCCCATCCCTTCATCATTCTCTTCATATCCCTAATATCTCTCTTCCAACATTATTGCATCTTTTAAGCTCAGATATTTCTACCCTAATATATATATATATATATATATATATATATATATATATAACTTAGCTTTTAAATCTTCTTCTCTCTCTTGGAGCTCGGGGGATAATATTGCTAAAATGTGGATGATGGGTTACAATGACGGTGGTGGCGACTTCAACACGAGAAAGCTTAGGCCTCTCATCCCAAGGCCTATCTCTTCTTCCACCAACAATGTCCCAATCTCACTTAACCACGGCACTGACTTCTTCTCACTAAACCATCACATGGGTAACCCTTCTTTTTACTCGAAGCTCTCGTTAAATTTTTACACCAATAATTACACGCTCCGTCAATTTTTTGTGTGTGTTTGGTGGTGTTTTAGACCAGGGCAAGAGGGAACTGAACACGCAGCCGGGGATGGTCGTGAGCTCGAGATGGAACCCGACGCCGGAGCAGTTGAGGACGCTCGAGGAGCTGTACCGGAGAGGGACGAGGACGCCGTCGGCCGATCAGATTCAGCACATAACCGCGCAGCTTCGGAGGTACGGGAAGATCGAAGGGAAGAACGTGTTCTACTGGTTCCAGAATCACAAGGCTAGAGAGCGCCAGAAGCGCCGCCGACAAATGGACGTCTCGCTCCCACATGAACCCGAGATCCACGAGAGGAAAGAATCGGGTATGACTCTTCCGGCTCGAGTCTGGATTAGTTAGCACGAGAATAAGATGCTTGTAACTTTGTTATTGAATTGGGATTGTTTGTTATTTTTGTTTTTCTTGACAGGGTCAAGTAGGACATCATATGAAGGTGGGCAGACAAAGAACTGGTCTCCTTCTACCAACTGCAGTACACTAGCAGAGGTATCATTCCTTTTTTTCCTCTCCCTCCCTTTTACTTTATATTCTCATTCAACTTAAAACACTGTGAGGGGTTACTCAAATTATAACTTAATTGGTTTCAAAAAACCTATTAACTTAGTTAGCTATCACTAACAAACAAATACTTAGATATCGTATTCAAATCTTTGAGATTGCAACGGTGTTAAATAATTTTTTCAAAAATGTTATCATCATTTAAATCAGAACCGACTCGAATATGAATTAGGTAGTTTAATAGTGTTGTATTTTTCCAACAAAAACTCAATTAGTCATCACTTTATTTATCCTCCAAGCGAAAGGAATTAAACATACAAGAAACCAACTAGGATTTGATGGTTAATGAGTCTTTTTAACAAGTAGATTGTATTTTCCAAGAAAAAATACCCGTTGAAATAGCAAATAGTTATACTTACTATTTGTTACATCCATTAGAGCTCGGAGCACATGTCGCCTAGATAACTAAATCGTGCTAATATATCTAATACTAATTAAGTATCATACGGTATGGATGGTTAATTATGAGTTTGTGATTATTGTTCGGTATAGAGCTAGGGTATGTGGTCTTTAAAAGGCTTTGAAGATGAGGGAGAAAAAAGACATGGGGGAGTAAGTGCAGGGAAGACAAGGGAGCAAAGGGGGGAAAACTGAAAAAGAAAAGCTTTATGTGTTGTTGGGAAATGAAAAGGGTCTAAAAGGCTGCATTCCTTCCTTTCTGTCGGGGTTTCTCTTGTGAAACTTGTCTAGCCTAATAACCCATATTGGGTCTCGCGCTTCTAATTCTTGGGGACCCATGTATATTTTTTTCTCTAAATTAGGTATATATATATTCATCGGATGAATTCACACAATTTACGAATTCATAAAAAATTTAAATGGTAGCAAAAAAAATCTAAAATTTTAATATATCAGCATTCACATGTTTTGAACTTGTACTTATAATTAACAACCATATATATAGCTTCTTCTTTTTTTGAGAAAGTTATATATAGCTTCTTGGCTACAATGTTACAGAGAGATTTGATTTATTAAAATAAATTTTGGGTTTAAACTTAAAAATAAATTATTAGAAGAGTTGTCTCCTAAATAAGATCGAACAATGTTCAAGTCTATATATAAAAAATTTGTATAATTTGAAATCTCAATAAATTAATAATAATTCAGGTGAGCTGTAGCCAAGAAAAAACAAAATCTAGCCACAGACATAGCTATGTCTAGGGCCAGAGGTGGCAAAGCCAATGTGATTGATCATGTTCATAGGGAATGGGAATTGGGATTTGAAAACTTCCATAGAATCAGCTTTTTTCATGTGTTTGCATGGCCTTTACATTAAATTTCATCGTCTCAGGAATCTGCCCCATCAAAACAAAAGCCAGCAGCAGTACTGTCTTCTGCAGAATGTAGTAGACCAGAAAACGGATGGATCCAATTCGGCCCAGATCCTACAACAATCTCCAACGTCGAAAGGAATGCCACGTGGCAGATGATACTAAGCCCTAGTTCAATGTTAAGCCAGGAAGCACCAACAAAGAGAACAATGGTGGACCCTAACAACAGCAAGCTTGTGAAGGCTCGTGAGCTTATGAACATCTTTATAGCTTCTTCTTCTTCCGGCTGCTCGGCGAACCGAGGAGGAGGAGGAGACAGCTTCAATAATGGCGGGTCGACGTTGGAGTCCCAAACCCTCCAGCTTTTCCCTGTCCGAAGCAGCATTAATGGAGAGAGCCACCAGATTCTTGTTAGGGACAAAGACAGTAGTAGTGGCAGTAGTATCATTAACACTACGACAGAGGGAAGCAGCTTCAACTTTAATAGTTCTTTCCAGTTTTATGAGTTCCTTCCACTGAAGAACTAGGCTTCCCCAGGAAAATGGGTTTTTACTTTAGCCATTTGCATGAACTATCTTGGGTCTTATTTACTTTCTCTGAATGTAAGGTGGTGGAAGGACTAGGGCTGGTTTGTGACTAATTTGTAACTTTGTTGGAAAATGGAAAGCTGATATATATTTATTAATGTTGGCTTATCTAGTAATATTTTTTAAAAGATAAATTTTTACACAAATAATTTATATATGCATTTGAACTTGGACATCCATCAAGTTTTCCTACGGTTGTACATTAGGCCAAAGTGATGTACCGACAAATACTTAAGTCGCAATAAAGTGGTTCTAGTTTAATACAAAATTCTCGAGTTCGAGCTTTTGAAAAGGTAATCATGTTAAATATTTTTATTAGAGTTTTAACTTAACACAAATATTGTAACCGGTTAAAATTTAGATTAGTCAACTTAATAAGTATCTACATATCTTTAAAAAAATATGTTAGTGATATTACATTTCAGGAATGGATGGTCCTAATCCTATAAGGTCAGGACATGGAAGTAAGAGTATCTACGTTTCCTTCCTTAATGGAATGTTTGCAGTAGGTTTCCTAATTAAGATGCAATATTTGGGGGAGCAATTTTCTAGTGTTATGGATGATTTCATTAAGATGCGAGAATTTGAGTAGATTTTCTCATGAATATGCAAGATTTTAAGTATATTTCCTAATCAAAATGCAATATTTGGGAGATTGATATTATGATGTAAAATTTCGCAAAGAAAAAAAATGGAGTACAAATCATACATATAGAATTAACGTTGAAATCTATATAATTAGTTGGCTCAAATAAAACTTGGTGGCAATAAAAAAAATTATCATTGTTCGATTCAAATTTAGATTAGTCAAACTTATTAACCAATAGTTGAGAAAAAGGATTATATGCTAATATTTTCCATGTATATTTTTGGGTGATGGGTAATATCAGTAAAAAAAAATCTCTCTTTGCAACGGCTCCTGGTTGTAACGTTCCGGGTCCCAGTTTCTATTAATTAAATCATACCTACTTATCAAAAAGATTAAACAATTTCATGTTAGATTTAGACTGACATGGAATTATTTTTTATAACATACGATATTCGAATATATATTAGACTAACTCGCCTAGATCCCATATGTGAATGCTTACCTGTTGGGGCAAATGTGACGTGTTCTTGTCTCTGTTCGTGGACATGTGACATTTTAGGAGCGAGAAAACGATGTTGGGGATTGTCCGATGAGGGGTAACTAATTGGAGAATTTCCGATGTGAAAGTTTGACGTTGGAGTTAATTACTATATAGTTTCATTTGTGGTAACCTGATTAAGACAGGGGTTTGGAGAACAAATTCCACGAATTTAATTTCTTGGATCATCGAGTTAATGCCGTTGAAACTTTTAGTATCGTCCCAAAAAAACCATCGAGGAGATTGATACTGGGATGAAGGAAAATGAGTCGGGAAAATTTGCACCGGATATCCAACTAAGGAGGAGTACCCGACCCAAAAAATCAACAACAAAGGCTAGAGCGTTAATAAATAATTTAATCAAGAGACAGGGCTCTTTGGGAAGATTCTCCTCGTACAATTTGGCAACTCGTCTAAGGGTTGAAGAAAGTGCCGAAGTAGAGACTATCATCAGCGAGGCAACTTGCGAGGTGACATAAGGATGTAAATGGACGAAACAAACCTAGAAAGTTTCGTTGTATCTTTACACTAGGCGAACTCTCTTAGCTGTTTCTTTAGGCGAACTCTCTTGGTTCTTGTCTTTGCGGTAACGTGTACTTTTGATACTTTTGGTGTAATCTTTTTCTCGGAGTAATATAACATATACTTTTTTATAAAAAAATTATCGTCCCAAAAGATATCCTTGGTGTATTCTTTTTCCGAATTTGTGAAAAAATAACTAGAAACATCCCAATTTAAACAAATGTATCGATTTACGGGCCTGAAAACATTAAAACGTTGTTTATAGAGTTCCATCAGTATTTGATATTATATATCACTCAAACCAATTGATTTAGTGATTGTATGAATATCATGTAGTTTTGATCTCTTTATCAATTTTCTTATTATAATTTATATCCTTTCACATAAATATGAAGACGTTGGGCGATCTGCAATCCTTTTAATTTTTTCGTACCAGAGTAGAACGATGAAGAATTCTGTCTGATTCTGACAAATTTAGCGACTTGACTTTGGTGCGATTCTAACGTTTATGTTGTTCTTTTTTTTTCACAAACATCTGGAATATTCCCTTGATCGGTCCAGGAATTGTTTTTACCAGCTACACTAAACATGAAAAAGTGACATAAGGAGTGTGAGATCTTCCAAATCTCGGGTGTCCAATAGACTAGACGGTGACAAACTCGAATATTAATGAGTTAATTTAGTTGGTATTCAGATAATATACTAAGATATTATGTTATATGAAAGAATTGACTGCTCACAAAGATCCAACAGAATCAAATAGACAATGTACAATAAGCCGCGCACAAATAGCAAACTTGTATACATAGGGCATTTTGGAAATGCAAAATATATTGCGAGTAATGATATCATATTGTATTTAATAGTATATCGTATTATATTTGGTTATACATTATATTATGTTTAGATGTACTATTTAACATCTAATATACATCATGTTAAGTTTGATGGTAACATTTAGTATCTAATGATACCATTTTTTTTTCCAGATAATACTATCGACTCTATTAGAAGAAGTATCCAATCGATGAATAAAAAAATAGACTAGTCGCTACTCAAGAATCTTGTCCCTGTCCCTCTCTGTTCCTGCACCTTAGTAACGAGATAGTGATCTTCTGAAACAGTGACTAAATGTCAAATTAGTCGATATATAGCGACAAGCTCAGATATGATTCCTTATATGATTTCGAGAAGTCGTTCGATATCTTGTCCATTCCCTAGTGCTGTATATTATGGTGCAACATCGATTCACGATGTTGGAGGTGGTAAATTACGTTCGAGTTGGGTAAAATTTGATTAGTATATTGTTCTAATTTTTATATTTGATTCAAAATCTTAAATAATTTTTTTCAACTTTATAAAGTGGGTTCAACAATTTTTCACATTCGAAGTAGTATTCATTATTAGCTTGTGGAAAAAATAGCTTCGAGGATAACCATCTGATAAAACATATTTAGAATTTTCGTAACTTAAAAACTTTATGTAAAAATTTAGCAGGTTTTCACACTTTTTTCTTAAAATGGACCAGTCAATTTTTTACCTTAAATTTCGTATTCATTCTCTTATATATAAAATATAGAAGAAATGCTCCACTCCAAATTATTTGGGATATTAACGATGTATAAACACTAAGAGATGCTCGGCTCAGGGGTATAAATGGCAATGGACAAAGGTTAATGGCCCATTGAGCCCTTGCCATGCGGGCTTCCAAGAGCCCACACAACACGACGCCGTCGAATATCTTAGCCGGACAAGAGGACCACTTCTAAAACGATGTCCGATTAAAAGCTTGCCATTGGCTAAGTTTCCTTTTTGAACAAATTAGCTAGACAATAGGATCTACTTCTAACGTGTGTAACCACGAGTCCGAAAAACTTAGAGCTGGTTCAAGTGACAACGAAAGCAGATTTGTCTTTACGAGAACATTTTTCCCTTGGGTTGAAAGCAACATATCATTTAGTAACAAATTATAATTAGCTTCTAGGCAAAAAATCCTTGGGTGAAAAAATAAAATTTTGCAAATTTTCTGCTTTGACCTCGTTGGGTGGGCTCTGTAGTGGCTTATTCCTACAGTGGGGCTTTGGATTAATAGAAGAGATGGGCCTTGGCTTTACACAACTGCATCATCCAAAACACGAAGCAATAATAATCTCTTGATAGCATCAGCAAACACGTTGTTAAAAATTAAATTTAAATTAATCGATCTAATAAATATATCGGAGAAAAACCCGCTTGCTTTCTTTGGATACTTTGTTCACTTTATCATAATTAGGGAATTCTCATGAGAAGGTCCCTGGTGCACTTTAGCTTTTTGCCTTTTTCATATTTGGGACTTGGGAGTGACAGAATTTCTGGCCGTTGGGATGGATCTCACTCGGGGGTACAGTAAATGTGTACAGTAACCCTCGATTGGCTACTGGCCGTACTCGTATTTCTAATATAAAATTAAAAAAGAAGATTTACTAATAATTTGTTCTAACTTAATCAGAATTTTTAATTTCAAGTCCTAATAATACAGTAATTATTAAATAGTTGATGGAAAATCTTCAAATACTACTTAAAAATATTACCTTAAATTTATATTAGTTAATTTAGTGGGTATTGAAATTCGTTAATTTAAAAGCTTTGTACATGAGGATCCGGATGGTTGAGATTTGGGATCCAAAAGTGGAAAAATTGGGAGATGGAAGACGGAATCCAGCAACATGTGAATGGCCAAACTTTTTGTAGGAAGTGGACAACATCCTGGCCTGCCAACCATCCTGACATCTTTGAGAGTTGTGCAATTTGTCCATCCCCACGAAAAACAACACATATCTCTCTCTATTACCCAAATCAATCAAACATGCACTTCCCCACCAAGTGTTCAATAATCAATTCTAAATACAAAGATTAAAAATAGGGAAAAGTCCACTTTCGTACCATGTGGTATCGCGAAAAATCAAGTCAGTACCCTGTAGTTTAAAACGTATCAATTGAGTCATACTTATTCCAATTAACATCAATTAGAGGCCCGGGCAGCTGCCCGGACCTGCCCGAACCTACCCGGATGCTGCCCGGGCCACGTGGTCAGCCACATCACCAATTTGGTGACGTGGCGCCACGTCACCAAGAGGAGGAGGAGGAGGGGGACGCGGGGAGGAAGAGAGGAGGAGGGGGGCGCGGGGGAGGAGGGGGACGCGGGGGAGGAGGAGGGGGAGGAGGAGAGGAGGAGGCGGAGGAGGAGGAGGAAAGGGGAGGAGGAGGAGAGGAGGAGGCGGAGGAGGAGGAGGACGCGGGGAGGAGGAGGAGAGGAGGAGGCGGAGGACGCGGAGGAGGAGGAGGAGGAGGAAAATCGGAGGAGGAGGAACGCGGAGGAGGAGGAGGGAGGAGGAAGAGAGGAGGAGGGGGGCGCGGGGGAGGAGGAGGACGCGGGGAGGAGGAGGAGAGGAGGAGGGGGGAGGAGAGGAGGAGGCGGAGGAGGAGGAGGAGAGGAGGAGGCGGAGGAGGAGGAATTTGGTGACGTGGCTGACCACGTGGCCCGGGCAGCGCCCGGGTAGGTTCGGGCAGCTGCCCGGGCCTCTAATTGATGTTAATTGGAATAAGTATGACTCAATTGATACGTTTTAAACCACAGGGTATTGACTTGATTTTTTGCGATACCACAGAGTACTAAAGTGGACTTTTCCCTTAAAAATAAACTACCCACACTCGAGTGCAATAATATAATGTCATGTTTTCTATGTATTGTTTTGATAATTTAACGCGACCTTTTTTTGAAATATTGTTTGAGTATTGACCAACATAATTTAGAAATAAGTCAATTTTTGTATTATTGAGTTTTAACGTAATTGTATTTTTAGATTAGTTTGACGGGAAAAAAATACACATGTCTGCTGTACTTCAGTATAATTAAAAAATGAATCAGTATCTCTCACTAATTGTATAAGTCACATTAATTATGAAGTTTTGTTCTTGATTAATTAAAATTTTATTTTGCATTAGATTCTACTATTTTAACTCGGATAGTACGCCAGACCATACAAGCTACATTTTTTACATTTTTATAGCATCACAATATGAGTAATGTTTTAACCCAAAAAAATGTGAGTAATGTTTGTGGGTTCCATTCGAGGCGTTGAATTGAAATTCAGTAACATAAATATTATGTGTTCTTTTGCTGTTGTAAGTTTCTTACAAAAAATTTGACAAAGTTACGGTTGCAATTTTTATAAAGAAAATCCAATATCAAACTTTATAAATATGCAAATAGTTATATGAAATAAAAAATTTAAGAGGGCACCATTTAATTCGAATCTGTTAATCTTCAGCTAAAGTGAAAAAGGTCATTATTACCTATTAGCGTAACGGTTTCAAACGACTAGTTTTAGGGTAAAAGTGTTCAAAATAAAGTGTGCAGTTTTTTCCTTTTAGTAACTAAATTAGAACGATTTATCTCAAAAAAAAAACTTAAAATAGAACGATGTTACTAGCAAAATAGTGCACATTACTTTTTGTTAGGAAATCGTCTATTGTCGCGTAAAAAATACGGATATAAAATATAAGTAGTTCAGCCTAATATCTATTTTCACAGAAAAAAATAAAATTTTTATTGATGAATCGCCACAAAGTCTTACATAATCTCATAGGATAACATGTCATTATATAGAGATAAATATTTGTATATCAACTAACATATCTAGGTCAAATTAGGAGTACGAAACAAGAGTCGAACTAAATTGACAATTGCTGCCCACCGTAATTTGCGGCTGCCAATCAATTGGCGGGCGCAAGCCAATGCTCTCGCTAGCAACTTCTACCACTGGCAACCGCCAAATTACTTTTTCGTTAACATCCTAATAATCTTCACCCTTGTCAAAAAATTATTACATATAGAACTATGAAACTCCACCCAATTTTTAACAAATTTTATTGGGAAAAGTCCACTTTAGTACCCTGTGGTATCGACCAAAATCACTTTAGTACCTTGTGGTAAAAAACCGATCAATCGAGTCATACTTATTCCAATTAACATCAAAAAGGGCCTCGGGCAGCTGCCCGGAGCTGCCCGAACCTACC